>OX454417.1:75631759-76850202 GCA_949715475.1 Microchrysa polita
AATTAAAAATACATTTCTTCGAAATTTGCAGATTCTTCCTATGCCAAACTACTGTGCGAATTTTCGTAATACTAGCACAACTCCTTCTTACCCCCGGACAATATGGGTTAAATCACCAATCAACTCTCGAATCACCTGTGCTCAACCTCGTTATTTTTTTTTTGTGATTTAAGTGTGTAAAAATGCATTCCGAGGTTAGGCCTTAGTTTTGTAAAATTTTACTGGTGTTATTACGATTGAATTCAGTTTCGGTCAGTTTTTTGGCAAGTGGCTTATCCGGTATCTTTTATTCGTATTTTTCTGAAACCCAATTTTTTATCGTATGAAAGAGGTGGGCCCGGAATCATTGTCCCCCCGGTCCCGGATTTTCTCTCCACGGCCCTGAGAATAGAAATCATTTACTTGATTATAGGCAAAAATAAATCTGAAATTAAAAATCATCTTTCATACTTGATTTTTTTTTGGCGAAGAATTAACTTTTTGCTGAAAAATTCGCATCTATTTTGATAAAACGAAATTTTCGTACCTTTTATTATACTACATTTCAATGCCTATGTGACAATCCGAAATTTACCCTGGATGCTGGATAAGTCCGGGTGGGTAATCGTGGGATCATACGCGTTAAGCATAATAAAGATATAGGAATATAGAAGTAAAAATAGGAGCCAATGGCCAATCTCATATTTACAGGGAAGCATTCACATTAATACATATCCACTTTTAATGAACCTCACTGGGAGCGACTAATTTGGCTCATTTTACCCGAGGTTCACTCTAAAAGCAAAGGAAGTTTATCGTTTATCTATTCAAATTTTTGAAGAGAAATGCGTCTCCAAATTCAACAAAATATCGGGATCCGCCAACCGCTATACAAAGCGAGGGCTTCGTCGAAACACTGGAAAAAATTCGACAGATTCCGTAGCACTTCATTTGAATCACGTTGAAAAGATCATGTTTTCGTAGATGCATCTATGCCAGACGTGTCAAACTCGCGGCCCGCGGGCCGCATGCGGCCCTCCTCGCATTTCTGTAGGGCCCGCGGCCATGTCGAAGCAGCACAGTCTGTATCAACACAAAAATGGTGAAAATGGTCAGTGGCTTATGCAAGATTATTTTAGGTTTTTTTTTCTCCAAATACGACCAACAATTTTATTTTATAAGACAGCTTTTTTGTGCAGGACGATACTAAGTCTTTTCATGAAACTGTTCTGCCCCAAAATGCAGTTAATAAAAAATTGGTTGGCTTTACCGAACATGAAATTTATTTGGAAAAATTACAAAGCTTTAAAAACTACGGCAATCTTGGAATTGGTGACTAAATCACCTGGATGTGAAATTCCAACATAATTATTGGAGACCAAGGGCCTGCTTTTTAGACAACGCATTGGTCTCGGCGATGACACGATCCAAGATAGAGAACGTAGAAATATGCTGAGATATTACCGCCAGTTTTATTGATTTGTTTTTTTCTTGTGGACTAGCCCCTAAAAATGTAAACAATTCGCGGTAAATATTGTATTGTATATGAAATTGTGTGCATCTACCAACACTTCCAGTTTTTAAAGTAAATAATATCCGGATGGACTAGGACCCTGAAGAACGATGTGCCTACACCGTAGGTCGAGCAACGCGAAACCATGGAGCGGTATAAAGAACGAGGCAAGGAAGAAGAAGAAAGCCTGCTTTTTAGACCTACATATATGCATGAGTTGGTTTAAAACCATATCACAAACAACTTTTTGCCTCTTTTTGCCACCTTCCTGCTGAAATTAATTTATTCTGACTATTTTGCCTCCCAATGTTATTTTGGGCGACTTCGGATGACTGGTGCTAAACATTTTTTATCATCTGTTCAAAATTTGGCGCAAATCATGTAATTGTGGTTACTTGAAGAACAATCATTTTCACGTTTTTGCTCCTTGCCTTAATTTTTTAATGATCTTGAAGTACATTGTCGAAAGGACGAAGTTCTCACGGATAATCCCGAAGCCTCTATAGAGATCTGAGCAACTTTCGTAATACGATTACATAAAAGTTTTTGAAATTTTTCTCCTGCGGCCCCCCTAAACCTGAGGAAAGTCTTAATTGGCCCGCGCCAGGTTTTGAGTTTGACACCCCTGATCTATGCTATCTATCCGAATATATTTTTCATGGCACAACGTCTTTTTTTTTTTCAAGGTTTCCATTCGACAAAAAATAATACTATGGTCCCATGTAACTAGAAATCTACAAATTGTTGCATTGTCCATCCATTTTGTAAAGGTGAGAGAAATAGAAATCAGTTGATCTCACAACAGAGAACTTCCTTCCTGTTCCTTCCCTGCGAAAGTTGTTGCAAAATGTGGTGGAGATTTTTTTTGGGGTGCTGAGCGCGTATCCGTCGTGCTCTGTGGCCGTGAACGTTCGATCGCCACTCTGTGAAATAGACACTAATAGAGAAACGAGTCCAAACTCGGCACGACTCGTCGCACGTTTATTATTCAGAAGAAGATGATAAGAAATATTCTTATCGTAGAATAATAAACTAACAATGCGACTAGGAAGTGGTATGGCTGACAACCGTATCACACTCCGAATTCAGTCAGACTACACACGGTAGTCATCAACGCACCATGCTCCACTAGGAGTGACGGCAATGAAGAAAAGAGAGAGCACGAAACCGCAGCTTCCCACTAAAATTTCGTCGCGGAACCGGGTCGAAATTGCAAAATTAGGGTTTATTTTTGCGATTTCGGCTGGTTTTCCGTTTTTTTTTGTCCCCTAACTCTGAAACTATATATTTCTCGGGAAAACTTTCCATGAATATTTTAGAGAGCACATGATTTCGCGATACCGATCAATGCATTTGGAAGATTAATGTCGCGTTGGACCCACAATCATGTTTTCTCTAACATTTTTATGGACCCAGAAATTACGAGTTATAAGCCAATCTGTACAGCATTTTGACCTGTAGTACAGCATTGGGTACAGCAAAATGTACAGCATTCCCAATACATACAATCAAACCTAATTCACTACATCAGCGGTCGACAAAGGGCGTCTCGGGAGCCACATGCGGCTCTTTGACTGATTTAGGGTGCTTTAATGACTCAAAGCATTTTCACACTCTCGCACAAATTAATTAAAAAAAAAAAATTTTACCGTTATCTCCTTCAAATATATAGCCCTGAATGACCGTGGTAGTATATAAGTCATGGCCCAGTCTATACAAAAATTTAGAAAAATAGACTTCCTTTGCCCGCATCTTTGAACGGCTTTGACTTTCGAATCGAGACGGCTAGTACTCTGAAATGTGCGCCTCAAAATCCTCTACATCAGCCGCTTCATCCCCGCTCTATAAAAAAAATTCGAAAAATAGACCTCCATTGCACTTAGTACTGGCTATGGAATTTTATTGGTCTTGGGTCGCATCTTTGAACGGCTATAACTTTCGAAAAGCTTTGAGCTGGCCATCGTGATCCCGGTGCTGGGTTCTTTAAGTTGCCATTTTCCGTACGGCGACGGTTGAGATCTGTGAAGCATCATGTAATTTTGTACGCTAGTATTTGCAGCAGCATATTTATGTGATCTGACCCGCGAATACGTTTCGCAACAAAAAGTTACTATGCCAACCCATGCAGGTTAGGCGTTGGAATTTGTATTGATGGAATTTTGGTCAGTAAGGGTAGGGGTTTCAGATACAACATAAACTAAAAAATTCAAATCACTCCTCGATTTCAAATTATCCAGCGCAAAAAATGTCTTAATTGTCTTCCTTTGGGCTCCAGGAAATTACCAATTAAAATTACATGGAATCGAATGCTGGTCAAAGATCAATGGTGCTTTAGGCACTTAAAATTATCATACTAGAACTTACCGTTATATTATATTGAGTCATACATTTTCCATAAGGAAATTGTCCCTCCTACGCACTGTTGTATTTCGAAAAGTTCTTATTGGAGCTCTACAAAGTCCTAGTCCTATAGCTTTCCCCAGATAATATGTGCCGTTATGAAAAAAACAATTTGCCCCTTTAAATGAATACTAAAGGGTAAATACTCAAATTTGAATCTTCTGGCTAAATGGTGAAGACTGTGATCAATCTTGTTTTGCTTTTATCGATATTTAGCTATATAATAGCACTTTTATGTTTGACAATCGCTCATTTTCGATAGCTCGGGAATCGTTTGACCGATCTTTTCTGAAATTTCGCTCAAATTTTCTTAAAATTTCAAGATCGTACGTATCAGCGCTCATAAGTTACAGCGGCCCAAATCGCAGTTTTGTGTTTTCTAATTGAAAATTGTCCATAACTCGGAAATTCGTAAGCGCAGTCTTGCAGAGCACCGTACTGCCCATATTTGGTGGAAATTTCAAGGGGAACACTGAGGTCTTTAGGGCTTCCTTATGGGTGCGGTTTAGTACAAGGGAACCTTGAATTCTCAAGGGTCACATATTTCCCAGAATATCGGCCACGGCTCAATTCTGTCCACAGAAATGAAGGTAGGATAATATGAGGCAGGGGCGTAGCCAGAAATTTGCTTCGGGAGGAGTCCGATGCTAAGTTAAAGACATTTTGACATTATAGGAAATTAGAATTTATTATGTTGTTAACTGTGGAAGCCATTATCGTCGTCGCCCCATTACAGCACACGCTTCTCCTCTCTCCCACTGTTCATGTACTATTCTTATCGAAGGGCTCGTGGGGCATGGTATCAGTACGAAGCAGCAAGCCTAGGGTTACTTAAACAATCGGAATATAAGACATTTTCTCCCTTTATAAGGTTCAACGAAACTCTATTTCGTATAGGTATAAATTTGAAAAAAAAGCATTACTGACTATTGTTTGAGTGAGGAAGTATGCAAAGTACGTATGCTTGGGCTCGCGTATTCGGTTCCTGCGTCGTATCGCTTTTGCCGTCATTTTCCACGTTTAAACGACAACTGAATTCGGGTGTCAGCCATACAACTTCCTAGTCGCATTTTTTTATTTATTATTCAATGATAAGAACATTTCTTATCTTCCTCTGAATAATAAACGTGCGACCAACCAAGTACATATTGAAAATTCGTTTCTCTATAAATCTCTACATAACAAAGTGGCGACCGAATGACCACGGCCACAGAGCACGACATGCCGCTAGTAGGCGGTTTACATTTTGCCGCTCTTAAGAGAATTTTGCCGCTCTACGTGAATATTGCTGAAGGGACGTGACCATAATCAAGGCGTATATCGTTTTCTTCGTTCTCCACCAAAATAAAGTTGTGCAAAAATGTGCGGAGCACTACTGGTATTTTGTGTCGAAAATAATACTCCCGGAAAAATTTCTTTGATTGACTTTCATTTATTCTCAATTTTCTCCTTTGGTGAGTGCTTTCCACTTCGTGGCTCCTGAGTGTTCTTCAATTTTTATGTGATAGATAAATATAAAGAAAAGGCGATACAATAATTATTTGGTTGGAGCGTCGTCGGATAGAAGGGTATGTTCTTCTTCTTCATAGTGTCCTCTTTGCAGAATTGAGCAATACTCATAGAATCGATGGTATAATTTGTTTGAACAAAAACGCCATAAAATTAAAATAAAATAAATAACAAGCGCGACAATCCAACATTGGGACTAAGGCCGCAGGATGTGTTAGTGACATCCTATTTCCCGGATCTTATCTGCTTTTTGTTGAGGTAATGAGATCAGCATCACGCTCAGCAGTGCTATTTATCCCCATAAATGGGTACTCGTTTAACATCTGAGTGAGATCATAGTCCGTCACAAGCCCGTGAGTTCGAAAAACACCATGGCTCACGGTGAGATTCGAACTCAATAAAATTAGTATACGTATAATTACAAAATTTCAAATCAGCCTTTGAAACTACTTGCAATTTCGCATAAACCGTTTTTTTTTCGGTTTCAAATACTTTTCTATCAACGTCAATTCTAAGATACAGCTTTTATATCTTTAGAGAAATTTCAAATTTGATTTTTAATTGAATATTTTAAAAGCAATTTTATAACGGTACTTTTAACTAATGAATCTGTCAAGTTGCTTTAATGTGATTGCTTGTTATTTCATTGACATTGGTAGATTGAACAATTTTGAGAGAACTATTTTTTAAGTTAAATTAACTTGCAGCAAAATGTAACTTGAGTACAAAATTGTAACGATCACGATTAAGAAAAAAATTAATTATTCTGTTTTTAAACAACTATTGAGTGAAAGATTTTCAAATTTCTCATCAAGTCGTAGAATGAAAAATTGAAATCTTCAAACAAACCGTTGCTGAAGGATCAAAAAAACTACTTTTGTTGTCCAATTCAAGATTCTCGTATTCAAATAAATTGGGAAAAAAAAGAAGATTTAGTTACAAAATTTGTCGAAAAAATCGGAAAATATATTAAATAATATTGAACAATAGTAATGAAATTATAGGAAAAATAGGAAATATACGAGGACTACAAGTTCCGAACTTACCCCCGACATTGGAAAAAAATACACACAAACTCCGTTTCAATAAAGCGAGCTTGCATAGGTATAGAATAGAGCAAACAAAAGCAGTTACTCAGCCAATTTAGCAAATATGTACTATTTTAGGTTTTAAGCATTAAAACACAGCTATAAGTTTTTCAACGGGGGATAGTCAGTAAATGGGTAATACCAGTAACCGGAGCTCAATGGACCTTTTCACACTACAAGACAAAACCGTACGACAAAAAAAAACGTACGGCCAGAGCTTTTATAGCGGCTGATAGATAGAGATTGTGAATTTCACATTATATGAATGCGTACGTACGACCGAAAGACAACCATATGTTCGATTTTATCCATGCTGTTTGTTGTTGTAAAGTTTACCCGTACGGTTTTTCGTATGATGTACAATGTTGAAACTAGACCATATGAGCACAAGATTCGTTATGGCATAATAACTATTGAAAAATGCAAAAAATCCACAATAAGTCAAAATTCACAATGGGCTCCGTTTTCCCTACTTCTGCCTGTATTTCTTGAACGTATCAGCAAATTTTCTTAAATTTGCTTCACACGATTGGTCTCTACCGCAAGTAGCAGAACAACTATTGAGAAATATGAAAAATTCACAATGAGTACAATTACGAAGACAGTTCTTTTTCACATATATATAGTTCTTTCTGCATTTCTTGAACAAATTGTCGGATTTCAGTAAGACAACCCCAACGAATTGGTCTATGTCTCTACGGTCTAAGACTAGGATCGCAATAGCAGTATAACAATTCAAATACATGTACCGAAAATTCACAATAAGCAACAATTAACAATTGTGTTCTCCGCATATTTTGTATGTACGTCTTACCGGGTTTTTGGAAGACTTTCCTACCGATTTGTATGCGATGCCTGAATTATTATGAAATATGCAAAAAAAAAAATTCACAATGAGCAAAGTTGAAAATATGTCTATTTTTCGCATATTTCTCCCTGTATTTTTTGAACGAATTGCCGGATTTCAGTAAGTTGATACCACTGGATTACTCTACATCCGGAATAACTATTGAAATATGCGAAAATTCACAATGAGGAAAATTATGAGAACAGTTTTCTTCAAATTCTTTTGTCTATATCTCCAGAACAAAGTAGCGGATTTCAGTAAATTTGCATCACCACTGGCTGGACTACACTTTCGATTGAGGAATTAGTATTGAAACAGAATTTGTAGAATTTGCATTTATCTCCTGACCGGTTAAGCACATGCCGGTAAATTTGCTACGCCGCATTAGTCTGTTCGCAAAATAACAGAATTATAAAATTCACAAGGGGAAAAATTTTGAAAGTTATACTGTTTTTCTGATACTTTGGCCTCCATTTTGGAACGGTTTAGTACCTATATTTTGGTAAATTTACATCTATCAGCTATTTTGCACATACTTTTGCATATATGTATCTCCTCTGTTACGAGTTACGATAAATTGTCTGATATCGAAAGTGGTAACATTTATTGGGTGAATTCACATTGTACCTAAGACGAAACCGGACGGGTAAACTTGCAAGACAAGAACCAACGTTCTTACAATGTGAAATGCACAATGCTTGTCTGCTGGCCACTACAAAAGCTCTCGCCGTCCGTTTGTTTGTGCTAATAAACGGACGGCGAGAGCTTTTGTAGTGGCCAGCAGACAAGCATTGTGCATTTCACATTGTAAGAACGATGGTTCTTGTCTTGCAAGTTTACCCGTCCGGTTTCGTCTTACAATGTGAATTCACCCATTAGGATACCGAAAGATGAGGATTACCGTTATGTACGCTTTTGCTTGCTTAAGACCGCAACATGATTTTGTCTGATATGCTAGGGAGCAAGAATGAATAGTTGCTGCGATAAGTATTATTTCAATTAAACAATTAAGATCATAAAAAACTACAATAGGTAATAGAACCATATCCACTCTATGGGATTGAAAAACCGGACCTTTGAATACACTTTGGATTAACGGGAACCGCGCTTTTCCTCCAACCTTTTGTGTGTGTTCAAAACTTTAATATGCATAGATGTTTTGTTTTACCTTTAGAATCCCGTAACCAAAAAAAATATCGTTCACACAACAACTTTTATCACTAAATTGAGGATTTTTCTCTCTCTGGAAAATTTCAAAGTACCGTTACTATAGACCGTTACTCAGCCATCTAGAGTCCTAGTGTTCAAGAGCAAGAGTCAAGTGTATTGAAATGTAGAGAGGTTGTTTGATATATGTATACATTTTCGGAGCTGCTATTCACACGAGATGCATAGCGCAAAAAACCCAAATGATTTCTAAATTGCATTTAGAGACGTGGCTAATTTCGACAGGCAACTGGTGTTCCCTAATTAGCGGGTGCAAGACACCGCATCGCAGGCAGCCTGCTAAGGTCAATACACGGTTTTTGCAAGGTCAATTTACTACTAAACTAAGCCACTCTGGATACCTCATCAACCCCATTAAAAATCGAACTTTCTCCAATACCCCAACACACGTGTAACTACAACAAATCGGGTACCTTTTTTCACAATAAATATCACCCGAAAGTTTATGGTTTTTATAACAAAAAAAAAATATATATATATCAACCACAACCCACCCCTTTGAAAGTATCATAATACATCTCCTTTGATTAGAATCAATTTCGACAATACAATAGAATTTCTAAGAAATGGAAAAAATCAATTTCGCAACATTTTCCATAGGTACACATCCGAAAAAATAAGAATGAAAGACTACCCGCACAATTCCTAAGGCCTAATTATTGTTGACACAAAAAGAAAATCCGGCGGCACCCGCACACTCAATTCAAAGTCTATGTTGCCGTCGTCATGGAGTCGATGAACGTATAAGCTGATTGAAAATCGATCTGAAAACTCGAAATTCAACGAGAATATATTTGAATCCTTCGTCACATCGTCTCGCTCTCGACGAAACCCGCACATATCTGATTCGCCAAATTAATTTCCGAAGAAATCGAAAAGGAAGTCATTCCCAAATCACATGCGGATGTGTAAACACATTGGCAGGCGGCATACATGAGAGACATGAATTCTCCCTCCTCGTCTCTCGACGCTCGGTGGTGGAGAGGTTTTCTCTCCGTATGTGGTCCTATCCTGTAGCAAAACACACGACACGAAGAAATATTTGGATTTTCTCTAGATTTCTAGCGGAGCAGAAGGGTTCGTTGAAAATATCTACTCTAGTATAGGCAGGATATGGTATTGAATCGCTCAACGTATGCAAAGCCAAGGAAGAAGTCAAGAAATCCGAGCAAGGTAAGGTAAGCGCAGCCTTGCCGATAAGCAATAGGATTGTGAGGGGCATTCAGTATATGGGTGGCCCCGAATCTGAATGCCAACGATTTAATACATACACAACAAACAAACCAACAAACATGGAAGACACACGACACATTATGTATGGAGAGCAGCAGCAGTAGCATCAAAATAAAACATTTCAAGAGTCCTCGAGAAAATGAAAACGAACAAGAGAAGAAATATACAAGGCACACGTCATCGTCATCATCATCGTCGTCGTCGTCGACAGCCTGGTATAAGGAAAAGGATGAGGAAGGCAAAGACATATGAAAACGACACGACACGGCTGTGGCGGTAAAAGGAGTGAAGGCAACTTGTGCATTATATGACGAATTCGGAGCATACTATGTATATTCTAACAACTAGAAGAAAGACTCCTTGAGAAAATGTGTGTGATCCGAAAAAGTCACGTCGACGACGGTAGAGTGTCGTCTTTGCTAAGGTGAATTAGAGATGAGCATAGCAATACAAAATGCTCGAGTTGGTTGAATAAAACTTAACTTCACCCCACCGGAGATGAAGAAGAACAGCAACACCAGAACATACATAGGCTCCATGGGCCTATATCTATCTAATGGCAGTGTTGTCCTTTGAAATGGCCTAGAGCAAACAATACGTATCAAATATATATCAAGGTGGATGGGTCGTCGTCGTCGTCGACGTTGTCCTGGTCGTCATTTCATAGACCAGAATCATCGTAGAAATAGTAATTCTGTATATTAATAATCAACAGCAGGTTGCTGTTGAAATGTTGTTGTCTTCGTATCCTTTTAATGTTCAGCATTTTCGGATCCTACGCAATAAGTAATGCGAGATTCTACTTGTGCCATCTATGTAAGAGGAGGGCATTAACTCGACCTCGGCCTGACGTTGACGATGAAATATTTCCACACAGTGTATTGGTAATTTTGATAATTTATATTTTCAAATAGGGCACTAACACAGTCGTATTGATTTATTCCAAAATTCGCACTCAAACCAAATTTGATTTTTCTCAAAATTCCAAAGGACCACGTAACATGTTTCTGCAACATTCACATTTAAACTTCACCGTAGATTTTCTTTACCAAATTCAACACAACATTAATATTAATTGCGAGTTCTGGATAAATTCACAAAACGTATTACACAAACACTATGCGCCACACCTGATTTTCAGATGCCTGTATATAGTTTCGACGACGACAACAACGCACCGCTACTATTCGGGAGCGCACTGGATGACATCGTGTCATCGCCAGATGACCTTCCATCAAATATACAATTAATTGCGCAAAACGCCGAAACGGAAGAATAAAACGCGCGAGAAAATAAAATCGAAAAAAATGAAAATTGCACTCGCGTTAATCTAACCCAAACATATAAATTCACACAAGGACCTTTTATTATGTATATATGGACAGGATCACGACGCAATGAAAACGCAATCTTATCTGTATTTCCGCGCGACTATTCGACGCCCGTATCGAAGACAGACTGGAAAAAATTAGGGTTTATCCCTTACAGAATACCATATTACGAGAGCAGTACGCTCCTCTTCTCTAAATATTCTCCGCATCTCCGTTCGCTACAGCATCGCAGGACGTTTTCGGCGGGCGAACGTGGAGAGCAGCGGAGAGTACATGTGCAAACAAATAGCAGGAGCATGGAATTCTCAAAATAGCATCAATTCCAATTTTCCAAATCTCGGTGAAAACAGGACTACGATATACAACGTATCGGCCGTGTGTCCTGCGTGTACAATGCACCTCTCCGCACGCCCGCATAGAGTCCTCTCGGCTGAGATCAACATCATACTGTTTAGAGATGACGCCACTCGTGGCGGTGGTGGTGGCGGCATCCAATCCTGGAATATCCCCCCCGAAAAAAATTTCCAACACGTTTTGTATCGTTGCTCTTCAGAGTACATGAGTAGCGAAAAGGATACGTTTCCATTTGGATACAAATGTGGACATGCATGGAATGTGGATGCTGTATGGAAAACACAATAATTTCCGATGGGGAGATGTGCAGCATCCATGACACGGGAGAACATGGGAACATTGCATCCAGTCGAGAGAA
Source organism: Microchrysa polita (assembly GCA_949715475.1). NCBI lineage: Eukaryota > Metazoa > Arthropoda > Insecta > Diptera > Stratiomyidae > Microchrysa > Microchrysa polita. The sequence goes on from OX454417.1 coordinate 75,643,599, forward strand.
AACATCAGCATTCCAAGATGTTGTGTCAGGATTTTCACCACACCACACTGTATCCCCCGAGAAAGGATGTTGCCCCCCCCCCCCCTCTATGCCGATTGTGAGAACCCTGACGGAAAAAGTTGAAAGTATACCAGTTCCTGGTGGTTAACAATGATGTTCATGTTCATAGGAAGGTAAATTCACAGACATGCGCTTGTGCAATGTTTTGATACGAAATCTTTTGTTGATTTGTTCATCGAATTGAGTTCAATATAAAATGTGTAAATATGGTCAACTTTTGATGCGTGTAATTCCGGGGCGAGGCTGATTAAATAGAAAAAATCGTACACCAAAAGCCTTCTTAGGGTGTGGATATTGTATGAAATTGTATGAAATGCATTATCTTGGGAATCCTTACTACTGCGAAATCCATCTATACCAGTTTCTAAAAAGAAAAGTATATATCGCTTGCGAATTTAATGATCCTTCCGCAATTACTCAAAATACCTCCATTAAATCTGTCAGGATCTCCATATAGAAAATCCTAAGTTTTGATACCCATATTGCCGACTTAACCTTCTGGAGAATAAAGGATAATTCCTTCTATTTGACACGGAGTCTACCGATATCCACCTGCAATACCAGAGAATGAAATGACTTTGAAACTTAATAAAGGCATTTTTCGAAGCAGAACTTTTCGTTCGATACCCATATTGTCTATATCTTTTTTTCCTTTATAAAGTCCTCGAAAAGCAAATGTCGAAGGACATCTTCCACTACTATGCAATATTCAAACACTTAATTGTATCGAAATTGATTTACATGATTTTAACCGGAAATCTTTCCGAGAAAATTAAATTAATGTGAAAATATACCGTTATTTCAGTCACTGATCAAAATTGCAGTCTCCAAATATTTGTTAAGAGTCATATCTCATAAATGTGACAAGATAGTTCGACGTCGGCTGTTGGCCACCTGAATCCAATTGTCGCAGTCACGTGACCTTGTTCTCCAATTTCGGAAGCCCAGCAGTTGGTGGGCGCTCTCAACTAATGAGTACTCCCAGCGAGCTCTCGGTCGTCCACGCAATCTCGCATACCGAATTCTACTAAAACTTACATTGACACAAAGCCATTTTTCATTTTCATTTTTTTTTGATAAATACTCGCCCAATACGAAAGCGATTTGTTATAACGGTACTTTTAACCAAAATCTCTGAAAATAAGAGTTTATCCCGATTAAAATATGCAAAAATTAAATCCTGATTTATTCAGTCGAATATCACAGCTTATGATTGCGGTGCAATAGGTCGCACCGGTTCAATGTCGATCGACACACGCACACACACATACACAAACACTTGAATCCAACATCAATGTAATTCCATAATATACGGGGAAAATATTCTGAAATATTTTCAAAGAACCGCCGCGCCGTGATTTCAATACCGACGCATCAGGAAATTTTTTAAGCAAAACAGCAATGCGATAAATTCGCCGTGATAGTGATTGATTCATGCATTACCGTACGAAAGTGCCAACAGGGAACATAATTTGAATGCGGATAGAAGGAATCATATGAAAAGAACAGAAATTTGCAAATCGACACACTCCTCACGGACGTAAAAAAATACGGACGTACTACAAATAGGAACGTGAAAAAATCCGCCGGAATTATAATATGAAAAGGTCATGGAATGTGTCAACCAAAACGAACCTGAGAAAACAAATGCCAATGAAAAATACAGCGGTGACAAATATTTGCCGTGATATGAAAAAAATCTGACGTAATTCTAATACAGACGTACTTTTGTAAAAGTATGAATCCACATGGAACATGAAAAAAACGCCGGGATTTCAATACTAATCCAGTTTCAGAGACGTATGAGTCCATATATAAATAGGCCACGGAATGTGCCAATCAATATACGGACGTGCAAAAAAAAGCACGTGAGAAAAAAAATACGGACGTGAGAAAAAAACACGGACGTGAAAAAAATATACATGACATAAATTTACCTTGATTTTAGCACCGACCCACTTTCAGGACGTATAAAATGGCTTTGAAAATCGCCAAACGATATACGAACGACGAACGTAAAAAAAATCCCTAAAATTCTTTCAGAAAAGTAGGGATTCATATGAAAAGGGTATGAACGTTACCAAATCGTTACAAACGTCAACAAAAAAAAAACACCAAAATACAAAAAGAATACGAACGTGAGAAATAAAATTGCCGTCAACACCGACGTACTTTTAGAGACATATGGATTCGTATGAAAAGGCTATGAAATCTGCCAATCAATACAGACATGAAAAAAAAATACAGACGTGAAAAAGGAACTTGACATAACTTCGCCGATCAACTTTTAGGCCCATATAAAAAGTCCACGGAAAATTTCCAATCGATACGAACGTAAAAAAAAAAACAAAGCAGACGCAAAATAAAATCCCTAAAAACCCGTAAAAAATTTACATCGATTTCGGGTAGTTTTAAGATGTATCTCGAGAATTTTTCAAATAGTTTTCTCATGCGAATTTGAAATGAGACCGGGTATTCGACAGGGATGAATTTAATATGTGTGTCTACGAACCCCGTGCCTTCTTCTTTTATTTGATAGCTACAAGAATTCCCAACTAACAATTCCAGGACTTTGCTTGGCTATACATTCATGGGCAACCGTCACGAGAATTATTCATTGGAATTTTATTACGTCGGGTTGCATGACTTCCAATCGTTTCTAAAGTAACGTGCAAATTACTTTGTCCGTTGTAATTTCTTCAAGGTTAAGGCAGTCGATTTTAATCTTCTGGTGATGTGTTGTCGCATTAATAGGCCCAATCAAACGGCTATTACAATGGTTATTACATCGAGTCGAGCCCCGAACGAGAATTCAAAAGGGTTTCACTAACGAGAATTCAAAAGGGTTTCACTAAAGGCGCGAGCTCTTTTTGAAAGGGGGTTGCTATACGATGTGGTACCTATTCCACACGTCAATGAGTCAATGAGTCTTTCGTGTACATAGGGTTCCTCCCGTTCACATCTATGAGTCGTATGTGACTCATAAACATGTAGGTGGCAGACAGTGTAGTAATGTCGGCAAAAACCGGTCAGATTCCAAGGTTGGCAGGCCTTTATGATAGCAAGCAATTCAGCCTGAAAAATGCTGGGATGATCAGGGAGACGGTAGGATTCAGCGATTCACATTGAAACTTTCACACAAGACTTCTGCACCTACAACACAGTTCATTTTGGACCCACCTGTGGAAAGGGAGAATGATACTCCCCTAATGCCTTATTCCTTCTCCATTCGGACCGGGTCAGGAATTTCGCAGTTTTTCTCAAAACAGTAGTCGCTCCAAAGTCCGCTATATAGCCTTGATCACATCTAGTGGCAAGTAAGGCCATATACAGTCAGAATTATCTCAGCTAGTGTTTTGCCTTCAGGTCTATCGAACTGTTCGAACCTTCAGCATTGTATTGACACGAACCTTGGGGCGGTCCAAAGAATTTCTTCATCAAAAATATACATTCTTCTTGGGAAGCCCAACGCCGAGACTGCAAACCCAGCTAGTCGACTTAAGCAACAACATCCAGCCACCTCGAGTCCAACATATTGATGGGTAGGGATCATGATACTCTGGGCACACTCATTGCCGAGGGACTCTATTCGCTAAAGACTTGTCAATATCAGGTGTGATCCTTCAATGGGCACCTTAAAGATAATCATAACGGTTAATTTAAAACTGCATATCACAGGGTCGTCTGACCAGTTACTATTCCCGCCGGCTAACCAACGGCACCTTCCATTTAGTAACCAGCTATTTGACTTGGACCGAATGGACGTGAGTCCATTAACTAGACAAATATAGGTGCAAAAGCCCTTCTCCCTACCCAGCCCTTTCGTGGCTCAGGTTATGCGAAGGCGTCAGCTGCGATGCTGACTCGCTTATGGGGTTTCCACTCACTAGGAAAATCCCTGGGAAACGTGGTCGGTTTGATAACGACCTGAATTCTAGCTGGAGAAGTCAGACATACCGAGTTACCATGTATGACTCAAGTGCATCATGAGCCTTTGCGCCCGAAGGTCTTTGCAGAGATCGACGCAATGGTGGCATATCAATCATACCAGGGCCATTTTTCTGCAGCTGCTCACTAAAAATCCACACCCCGAAATTACCATATTTGACTTCATACCCCACCCGACCTTCCACACAGGCTTTCTCAATGCCCTTTTTTATGTTTTACTTCCAGCTAAACTTCGGATCTACGGCGACCCCCAATACTTTCAGCTCGACTATACTAAAATATACAGATGACACGCTCCTGAGTTGGCTTGGATGTTTTTTAGGTCCGCATGGATTGCTCTAATCCTCAGTAGAGCTTCTTTCCATTTGCGAAGTCCCGTCTCTACCCCCGATTCCGCAATGCCATCGTGAATAGATTCTACACGGACATTGTTGAAAGCAACACCCTCTAATCTGCGGAAGTTTGGATAAGAAATCTACTCCACCATGAAGAAACCGCTTCCTTGTTTCGCTTCCCCGAATATTAACCTTTGAAAGCTACTTTCATCGCCTTCTCTAATGCCTCAATTCTATAGTCCAACTCCTCCACGGGGCCTATTGAGTGGTTTGGAGGACCTATGGCAGTTTGTTTTTGAAAATCTGTCTGAACTTTTTTCAGTTTATCGTTTTAGGGTTCCATGGCTACTTGGACCTGAGCCTGAATGGTTGAATTCGTCGAAGTAGTAAATGTTACTAGTAGCCCGAGCACTTAGAGGCTTTGACCCTTAATGGACAAGTAGCTCACCCATACCTGGTCTGTCTGGCTAGTCGGCTGGTCTAGCGGTTAGTGCGCGCACCTTCGGTGCACAGGGTCATGAGTTCGAATCACACCGTGTTCCATGGTGTTTTTTCGAACTTACGAGCTTGTGACGGACTATGATCTCACTCAGATGTTAAACGAGTACCCATTTATGGGGATAAATAACACTGCTGAGCGTGATGCTGATCTCATTACCTCAACAAAAGCAGATAAGATCTTGGAAATAGGATGTCACTAACACATCCTGCGGCCTTAGTCCAATGCTGGATTGTCGCGCCTGTTATTTATTTTATACCTGGAACCTCTATTCTGACAACTGTTAGATTCAATGAGCTAAATTGCGGGCAGAAAAAGAAGTTAATGCATTTTGGGTTAGATCCAAATTTTTTGTTTATCTTGATCTGCGTCGCTACTATTATAAACAGAAACAGAGCGTACGATTATCCTCCAGTTAATAGATTAATACTGAACCCGAGGCTCCTGAACAAGACAAGAAGAAGATTATCCGAGCTGGAGATGCCATTAGTGTCGATGTAAATAAAACAACCTACAACACTTCGCAACTGTAAGAATATCCGCAAAAGCACTGGCTCGAGCTTCTTTGCCAGATTTATTGGACTATCCGCTACAAATATATTTTTTTAGGCGCATCAGGGTACCGGTCCCCTATTCAAATTGGTTTCCACACTCTCTGCTTTGAGTCCTGTTGCTGATCATAGGTTTTGTGGACGTAGTAGTCTTCCTATGGCCCCAAAATACGCAATATCAAGCAAATCTTAGCAGAAGAAGAATTGAAGGGTGCTTTCCGTTCGAAACGTAACCGTAACTGAATTTTTCGGGGATATTTGTAAGGAGTAAGAAGTTTTTTACAGAACGAACAATACTGCAGTGACTCATTGATTTGATCGATTCGACACCGTATTTCTGTAGAAACGGTCATTTTTACAACAACGGCAATGTTTCCTTTCACTCGCACAATTTCTCTCAACCAAATTGGTTGAAATCAGCTGCAAGCTTGTACGGCATCCTTGTATACTTTCCTGAACACGCGACTACTTTATAGCTTTTAACAGCGCCAGCCCCGGGCAGGAGGACAAATTGCCGCCTCTTAGGTATTATACAAGGTAAATTAAAGGTAAATACTTTGAAAAATTCAAAGATAGTGCTGTAAAGCTTCTATAATACTTGTTCTAAATATAAAGCTAAAAAAGTACTTCATTAATACTTTTTTATTGTGTTTACTGGATGGTATAACACACACAGGGGTAATCCTGTTAGCAAATTGATTACATAATCAATCAATCACGAATAAACACACACATGCAATATTCTCCTATAGCAGATAATCGATAGTGTTGTTTCATCCTAATAGTATGACAATAAATTGTCATTCGATAAATTTTTTATCGTAATTTTATAGGAGTATGGGCTTCGTAATTTTTAGTAGAGTTGAGAGTGATGAAGTACATTGGAATGCCAAAATGGAAACTAGCTATCTTCAGTGGAATTGTTTGAAGTCGTGACTCATTTTCAATTTCTGAAGCCGCTAAGAAAATCTCTACACCAGAGACTGAGTACATTTTATTGATAAATGTGCGGATTGAAACACTGGAAAATCTTCTTACTGCAAACAAGTAATTGTCAGTTTGTCTGTAATCACTATTGGTGAAACCAGCTGAGAAAAGATTTATTGCAGAACAGATTTTATAAAAAATTGTTAAATAAGAGTACATATTTCTATAGAAACAACTGCAACTGCTTACGGGCAATGCTTAGATTGGTCGATTGGTTAAGGCATAGGACGGGCGATACGATGGTCATGGGTTCAATGCTAGCTGTAGGCTACTTTTTTCATAAGATATATTAGTGTCATTCTTTAAGCCTCCTATAGATGGCATTAATACTTATTCTTTTCACATTGGTTATAAGAGGTAATGCACGAGACTCGAAAATGATGATGATATAAGATACAAAATACAAGGTTCTATTGGTTTAAAAAAAAAACGGCGGCAAATGTAATTTTTCAGTTTTTATCATGAAATCTGCTTCTAATACTATTGTAAGAAAATATTCTATGAAGTATTATAGACCTATAATTGTTAGTTGGGTAGGAACATTTTTCGAAAGACAACACAAAAATTTATGGTCACAGTAGGACTGCAACCAACGCGCTAGTAATTCAAAAAATATAATCTTGATCCATTGAGAAGGCCTTGAGAGTATGCACTAGAAACCTGTTCCGCTTTCGTTCAGCCTCAGTTCAGCAAGGCTTTATAGAGAGTTTATTTGGACTTCCAAAATTAGAGGTTACTATGTATTGAATTCCGCAAGCGAAATATATTTCACCACCGCCAAAAAATATGCAGAGGGCACATGGAAGCCTGGAGGCTTTCACAGTGACGAAAGAAATTGAAAATTAATGCAAAATTATTTTTTTTTTCACTAAAACACTCAACACATTTTAGAAAAACCAGCTTAGGAAAAAATATTTGTCCCAAAGCTCGTTTTCATTACTAATCTTTTTGAGTGGTTTTCGATAACATCCTTAGACACTGCGCAGCAGATAAACTTGAATTAGCCAGATCTCTCCGCGAACTGATTTCTTCGGTGGTTTATTTTCAAAAATTCGTCATCTTGATATTTTTATAGAGAATGGGGTAGTTAGCTAGTTAAGTCAGGAGAACAGCAATATTTCGAAATTAGCATGTAAAGAAAAAATATTAGGGAAAACTGGTTACAGCTCTGGCAATGTGTACTGTGGTTCCACCCCTCTTCTTCTGTTCAATGCCATTGGAATCAACTGAAAAATTTGATCCGCGAAAAGATCAGGCAAATTAAAGTCGAGTTGCTGCAAAAGGTGGGTGGAAATTATCTGGATGGGTGGAAATTTTCTGGGTGGGTTGAAATCATCTAAATATCACACAGTAGAGTTTGATTTTAACGCTTTTATGTGCTGAGTGTTGTGTGACGCGACTTATTATTTCTCATTTTATGCTTCCCACTTTGTTTTTCGGAATTAGAACGCGTGCCAGCGTCACAGCTTTTTACGATTGCAAACGCAGCACTCCGTATCAATTGTGGGTTGTTCGAACCTTGGAAAGGCTTTTTTTTTATTAAAACACAACTTTGCTTTTTATGTATTTTATCTGTAGTTTCTATGGTTGCCATTTTAATAGATCAAAGTTGATATTAAGACCCCCGAGGTTTCTCATTACGAAATCCAATCCAAATCAAAGGGCATTGAGCTTTCATGAATTTTAAATGTCTTTTCAGAACGAAGTGTTCGAAATTACTTCGCTGGTAGCTTTAATAAAGACATGTACTGTGCAGTTTGGTTTCTCAATTTTCCATTACGATCCTACGAAAACAGACGGGGCCGCTTGTAGTAAGCTGGCAGAAAATCCTAACTTACCCCAAAAATTGCAACTTTTAACAAGCAATTCGTAAAGATCATCGCTTTACTCCAATATCTCACAAATGAAACAATGCCGCCAGGCGGTAAAGCGAATGAGCTAATGTAACTTCCCTTAGGTCACTCAGTTATCAAGCTTTAAATAAATAAATTAGAGACATAACGTCTACATAGTAAAACTACAGAATACTGTATGCTACTGTATGCGAGAGAGTGCCTAACCCAACCCTCTATAATAACCGAACGTGACACATTCATACGCATATCAGGACGTTATTTGAAATACGAGTCAAAAGGTCCAACGTTGATCTATAATTAACTTCGCAATTAATTTCATCCGATACCAAGTATAGAAATAGAACACCATACAACAGTGTTGGAAAGGTCCACTCTAGAAATATTATATCCTTTGACTTCAGCATCATTATTTCTAAAAATACCATAGCTAAGCAAGCTGCGGTTTAAACACTCAGAAGAAAGTTCTCCGTAACCTCGCCGCAACAGGTGCAACGAGAGAACATTTTACCTCGAAATCTCTATTTATATAATTGAAAAGGACTTTTCGTCGTAACTTTTTCCAGCAAACTCCTACCGCTTCACAATGTATGCATACCCTGTCCATTACGTATACAAAGCAAAAATTTAGGATGAAATTACCAAAAACAAAACCAATTTCAATGTACAGCACTCATTATTCCTATATTTCATGATATTTGAGTCTAAAAGTCAAAGTTTTTCGGAACTTCCAAGAACTTCTCTTCACATCCACAACAGCAAAACATGAGAGTCGAATAAGGACGACAACGACTCTGACGATGTTGATCTCAATTTATATCTAAGAATATTTCCCAGGCCACTAATTAATTTTTCTGTAATATTATCCGAGCGAGAGCAGAGAGATGAATATTGGAAACGGGCGAACGAAAATGCTATTCATGCCGTTGGTCCACGAAATTGATTCCCGTCACTTAGTTTGCGAATTTTAGCGCGATTCTTAAGATGAAGACAAAAAAAAATTAGTACACAACCAGGATATAAAAAAAAAAAATTGAAAAAATTAATTGAACTTAAATGAGTGGCCGATAAATGAATGAGTAATTATGAATTATTTTCTTTTTACGCCCCGTTTGTTTTGAAGAAGCACTCAATTATGCTCTTCTATAAAATACAGAATGAATGCTGCTAATGAATAGACTTTAGGCTGATTTACAGTGGAAATCTAGCGACCCGTGACACTTGAAAGTTAATTAAACCGACACGGTACTTGATAATGTCGAGAGTTTTAATGTAATGAGCTGAATGGAATTGAATGCTAGCCGGGTGGTCGGTTGCTATATATGAAGTGTGCAGGCGATGGTACTTACGTATTGGAATTCAAAATAGGACATGGGACTTACCTGAAAATAAATTAAAATAAATTATTATTAATACTTACTATAAATTGGACATTATGGATTTATTATTGATAACGAGTAGATGGTAATTATTGGGGAATACAGAGAAAATAAATTTCGATGTTAAATTGTGGAATTTTGACGGTTTATGTAAAAGAGACGGGAATTTTTGAACACAGCGTTTTGAACAAAAAACTCAACCAACGACGCACGCCCGATGAATTTTGAATTTTGAATTTTGAATTTTGAATTTGGAATTTGGAATTTGGAATTTGGAATTTGGAATTTGGAATTTGGAATTTGGAATTTGGAATTTGGAATTTGGAATTTGGAATTTGGAATTTGGAATTTGGAATTTGGAATTTGGAATTTGGAATTTGGAATTTTGAATTTTGAATTTTGAATTTTGAATTTTGAATTTTGAATTTTGAATTTTGAATTTTGAATTTTGAATTTTGAATTTTGAATTTTGAATTTTGAATTTTGAATTTTGAATTTTGAATTTTGAATTTTGAATTTTGAATTTTGAATTTTGAATTTTGAATTTTGAATTTTGAATTTTGAATTTTGAATTTTGAATTTTGAATTTTGAATTTTGAATTTTGAATTTTGAATTTTGAATTTTGAATTTTGAATTTTGAATTTTGAATTTTGAATTTTGAATTTTGAATTTTGAATTTTGAATTTTGAATTTTGAATTTTGAATTTTGAATTTTGAATTTTGAATTTTGAATTTTGAATTTTGAATTTTGAATTTTGAATTTTGAATTTTGAATTTTGAATTTTGAATTTTGAATTTTGAATTTTGAATTTTGAATTTTGAATTTTGAATTTTGAATTTTGAATTTTGAATTTTGAATTTTGAATTTTGAATTTTGAATTTTGAATTTTGAATTTTGAATTTTGAATTTTGAATTTTGAATTTTGAATTTTGAATTTTGAATTTTGAATTTTGAATTTTGAATTTTGAATTTTGAATTTTGAATTTTGAATTTTGAATTTTGAATTTTGAATTTTGAATTTTGAATTTTGAATTTTGAATTTTGAATTTTGAATTTTGAATTTTGAATTTTGAATTTTGAATTTTGAATTTTGAATTTTGAATTTTGAATTTTGAATTTTGAATTTTGAATTTTGAATTTTGAATTTTGAATTTTGAATTTTGAATTTTGAATTTTGAATTTTGAATTTTGAATTTTGAATTTTGAATTTTGAATTTTGAATTTTGAATTTTGAATTTTGAATTTTGAATTTTGAATTTTGAATTTTGAATTTTGAATTTTGAATTTTGAATTTTGAATTTTGAATTTTGAATTTTGAATTTTGAATTTTGAATTTTGAATTTTGAATTTTGAATTTTGAATTTTGAATTTTGAATTTTGAATTTTGAATTTTGAATTTTGAATTTTGAATTTTGAATTTTGAATTTTGAATTTTGAATTTTGAATTTTGAATTTTGAATAGAAACGAAAGAAACAGGCTTGATATAATTTTTTTGTTGACGTAAAAGATAATAATTAATGACGAAAATAATTGCCACGGTATACAGAATGAAGAATCCACAAAAGAATTGTTTTATTTTTGTTCTCCATTGACCCCGAGAACTATATTCTCGACGTCCTTGATGCGACTACAATTTGAAAGCGCATTGTGCATATTTCCGTAAGAATTCTACTAACCCGCCATAGTCGAAGAAACGAACTGTACCCTAATTGCCTATGGTTGATAAGCTTGTTTTGTAAGAAACCTAGGAAAATACCAGAGTGCATCTGTGCTAAAACCCAAATGAATTATATAAAGATCACCCTAACCATATTATATGCATATACATATGTATATGAATGCATAAGGAAACAACCCGGAATTCCAAATGTTGAGTCTTAAGGACAACCATTAAAGAGTCTGACTGAAACCACAGAGAAAAGAATTTTGTCTGAGAGAGGTCGAGAGTCAGAAAAACTTTACAATTTGAAACTCCGCATATGAAAAGCTAAAGTCTATACATTCTAGCGAAAATACGGAAATAAGTGAAACAAAAAGAAAACATAATTTTCTTTCATTGTTTTTTCCTGAGCAGTTGAGTAAGCACGTACAAACATAGTCAGAAAATGTATACCAGACGAGGTTCTTTTCATGTCGTCCTGATACAGCTGCACTTACGTCATACGAATGTACATACATATATTTTTTGTGTTTTCTCCCCGACTAGCTTGGGATATAGATGCGGGTCTGTTGCATGCATTAAATGTATAATAATGATTCCGGCGGTAAAATGTTCTCAAGAGCCTGACAAAAGCGTTTTCCTTCTGGTGTACTTGATAGTTTCTGTGTTTTTGTCTTGAAGATTTCCAAGAATCGTAAGAGTACCCGGAAGGTCGAAATATGTGTTTTATAAGTCAAGGATTTTAGTAAATGATGATGATCCGCTATTTAAGGTTTTTTTATTTGCTTTTATTTATGTTGGGATGGACGAATAAGTCGATTAAGTCGACTCTAATAAAAATATATTTCAGGAGCCACGGAAAGGAAAGGGGTGGTTACGGACCACTTACAATTAGGCGTTTGTAGGACAGGACAGATGTGCCTTTATTCCGGTGACATGGGGGATATGGGTCAAATTGACCCGAGCTGCTCTTTATTTATACATTTTTCTGGTTGCGTACATGCATAGGGTTGTTATAGCCCTCAGAAGCTGGAGATATAAACTTCTTCTTTTATTTTTATTATATCATCAGGCTATGTAACGCAAAGGTGTAGGCGCACCGACCATAAAATCTATTGTGCCTGAGCTTTGCTGATACCTAAGGCAGCTATGATACCTAAGGCAGCTATGAGGTGTTTACGAAACTTGCCTAAAGGAATTTGGAATTGATAATTTTGGTCCAGCACAACTCCTGGATGCTGCGGGACCCACAGGTAACTCTTGCTCAATGGAGGAGCTGAGTTGCTGTGTCGAAATGGTTTGTGCCCGTCAAGCGTGCACTTACCATCTCTAAGACTTTTGCGCTCGTGTTCAGCCTGGCGATGCACTTGCGAATGACAAATCAAATCAAATCAAATCAAATCAAATCAAATCAAATCAAATCAAATCAAATCAAATCAAATCAAATCAAATCAAATCAAATCAAATCAAATCAAATCAAATCAAATCAAATCAAATCAAATCAAATCAAATCAAATCAAATCAAATCAAATCAAATCAAATCAAATCAAATCAAATCAAATCAAATCAAATCAAATCAAATCAAATCAAATCAAATCAAATCAAATCAAATCAAATCAAATCAAATCAAATCAAATCAAATCAAATCAAATCAAATCAAATCAAATCAAATCAAATCAAATCAAATCAAATCAAATCAAATCAAATCAAATCAAATCAAATCAAATCAAATCAAATCAAATCAAATCAAATCAAATCAAATCAAATCAAATCAAATCAAATCAAATCAAATCAAATCAAATCAAATCAAATCAAATCAAATCAAATCAAATCAAATCAAATCAAATCAAATCAAATCAAATCAAATCAAATCAAATCAAATCAAATCAAATCAAATCAAATCAAATCAAATCAAATCAAATCAAATCAAATCAAATCAAATCAAATCAAATCAAATCAAATCAAATCAAATCAAATCAAATCAAATCAAATCAAATCAAATCAAATCAAATCAAATCAAATCAAATCAAATCAAATCAAATCAAATCAAATCAAATCAAATCAAATCAAATCAAATCAAATCAAATCAAATCAAATCAAATCAAATCAAATCAAATCAAATCAAATCAAATCAAATCAAATCAAATCAAATCAAATCAAATCAAATCAAATCAAATCAAATCAAATCAAATCAAATCAAATCAAATCAAATCAAATCAAATCAAATCAAATCAAATCAAATCAAATCAAATCAAATCAAATCAAATCAAATCAAATCAAATCAAATCAAATCAAATCAAATCAAATCAAATCAAATTAAATCAAATCAAATCAAATCAAATCAAATCAAAGTTTCTATATGCTAATGTATCCAATTTGAGTGCAAGAAGAATACGTCCATTTCTCAATATATTAAATATTCCGGCACATCTTATTGATCATGAATGAATGTACATGCATGATCTTGTCAAGGAGTCAAATTACTCCTTTGACACGTGTAGTCAAAACACTGGGACTTATTATGAGAAAGACCGCTTTGCTCTCAAGTGGTTGTGTGTACATGCATAGATGTAATTTATGACTCTTCGAAAGAGGATCGTGTTGCGTGTCCTGTTCACTTTTATTGTTTTACATTTTATAATTTATGGGCTTATGGTGACAGGACGCATTGCATAATCTTTTTTCGTGGGAGGTCTGTTTGTATGTACACTACAAGATTTAAAGATTCTATGACCCAAAACGAAATGTCGGAAATTCCGGCCAATGCGCATCCTTAAGGGCGGAAATTTTTCTCTTACGGCAGAAAGACTCCTCAGTTTGAACTTATACCTCTTGGCTCTAAACAAGATGAAAGATTCGAATATATCGCGAATATAGGCGTGAATGCATAGACATTTGACTTTTTTTGGGATCATCGAAGCTACGCGTAAAGCTTATCGTTATAAAAAAAATCTAATAATCCTTCCCGCCGCAAACTTGTTAAATTATTAATAGCAGGTGGCTTTGCGGAGCATGCATCTATGGTACATTTTGCCATAGTACCAAGTAGAGGACGACCTTCCCGAAAAACTGTCCATGTAAAACTTAGACCGCAATATCTTCTTGAGGGGGGAATTTAACATTTAATCGGAGCTATCTCAGTTATCCCATTTTTGGAAAGTTTTGAGTCACTTGGCATCCTTAGGAGCAGTTACGCACGCGGTAAGGACATAGGCGATAATGCTCCTCCCCTAACCTTGAAATTATGTAAGTATACATTTCAAAATAAAATAGCAAGCGGGTTACGGTACAGAGAAGAAGAATGAGAAAAGAAAATCGCAACATCACCCAACAACCAACGACATTAACCTCTAATTTTCACTAATGGTCTTAACCCCCTCCAGAACAAAATCCTGGTTGCGCCACTGCTCAGGAGGTGCATGCGAAATTCTTCCACTTTATTAAAGGGGAAAAATTTAGCATACGCAACGTTTAAAGAAAGTTCAAATATAAAAAAGCAAATTTTTGAAAATTGAGATTGTGGAAAACATTTTTGACCAGATATCTCAGAAGTCGCTGATTCATGTTGCTCAAAACGTTACTTTAACAGGGTTGATTACGGCGTAATGGGTATTATAGATTAAAAGTTTGTTATACTGAAATATGAGCGCATAATTGAGTAATAAATCTATAAAAAAAAATATTTTTGAAAAATATTACTTATAAGGTTTTTGCACCGAGCGATTCATTTGAATTGCGTCTGTTTTAAATTTCGATCTGAAATCGCAAATCAATACGCTTATCAATGCTAAACAACACGAATCGGTTTTTTTTTTCATCAAAAAAAAATCGCAGCGCCTGGCATCGCCCGGGCCGATCCAACATCTCTTTGGATGTGTTCGCGCATCGCATCGCACAGCTCGTAAAAGCTCGGCGTGGTACTGTATGTGTTCACGGTCTTACCCTGTATGCCATCATGTATATATATGCTTTCTGCCCACTCTAATTTATTTTAATTACACAAGTTTGCCTACGTTCATACCCGAATAAAAATTGACGTGACAACCGTAACTAATTAAGAAAATTCTCTGATCTCTTCAGCCAACCTCTAATTGAAATTAATTTTTTAATTCATTTTATATAAGAAGCTCACGATGGATGATGGATGAAAATTAAATTTGAGCCATATTATCCTCGACAAACATAAGAATAGCCATCGTTCTACCTGTACGTTCCACCTTGTTGCAATTTAAGACTCTTGTCTCGTCATTGATCCCGATGGCATCGTAAAACAAGTCAAATATTAAATACATCTCGAGGACATGAAAAAGGATATATTCGAGAATGCGATGGAATGGATGATGATGTCGGTTGGCGTCATATTTAACACATTTCGCTCTCTCTCTTTCTCTTTGCGACAGTCACATCAAAAATATTATCTGGATCGCGCGTATCATAAACATCTGCTGCTACAATGCTGAAATTGTTTTCTTCATTTTTTTCAGTTTTCTTTCTCGTTGCCACATTGCCGCGTGATGAACATAAAGCTTTTACAGGACTGGAACTTTGTGCTTACCGTCGCGAAGGTAAATTGGTCTGCAGGGACATTCTATGGGAAGTGAACGCGCGGAACAAATAAAATACCGAATCGAATAGTATGAGGAGCCAAGATCTGGAAGCAAGGATAAACATGTTCAATGAAACATTTGTCCAAACAATAAGAATTGAACTGGATCAAGCGATATGGGAATAGGGGGCTAAAAAATACAAATGTATATTCGAGATTTCAAACCTTCTTTTCGAAATTTCAAGGTCTTCCCGAAACTTCGTGGAACGGCTGAACCCGGCCTATTAGAAAATCCATTCAAGTCAAAATTCACTCGCAAAGAAACTAGTCAAAATCCACCTATTTAAACCCTGCTTTCGTAAAAAACATACCTCGGAGATAGTTGCTGATAATAATTGTGATTTTGACCGGTAGATTGAAATCGACGGATTTCGTAACATCGCCCGTATATTGACGGGTATGGTATGAAATCTACATGGGAGCAATCCGGGCATTTAAAATCCATCTTTTCAATTTCTAAATAGAGAAATCCTTTATCATAGATTTAATGTTCAGTTTTAGTTTGGCTAGTACATACAAAAGTTTCCGTTTTAACTGGCTGGATTTTTTCTTTAGGTGGACTAGAAAAGATGGATTTTGAATTGAACTCCTGCTGAGCTGGATTTTTGTTATTGGGTGGACTTTGCCTTGAACATCCGGTAAAAATAGGACAACATCATTTTATCGGGGGTTAACTGCCGCTTAATTATTAAATGGGCGAATTTTGGATTGGTAGATTTTTTTCTCAAACGTGGATTTTGTACCCAACCACATTTTCGTAACGCTTTATCTCCATAGTTTTTTAAGAATGTTGGAATTTGGTAAACTTCCAATCATTATTAATGGATATCGAATCGATATTTTAAGAGAAGATTAATGAGAGTTCGCGTATTTCAACCTATAGGTACACGTCCTTCGATTCCATACCTACCACAACACCCAAACCATCTTCCTTGAACAATTCTCACAATCTGCTTTTTGCCAAAACGAAAATATTTCTCGGTTCCTGCTGCATGTTATCGCCCTGAAACATACTGTAGGTACTCTGCAGACTTGAATCGTATTTCTACAATTTTCGATTCGACGAACATGAACCATAAATCCATATCGTATCGAAAGTCAGGCCAAGTTTCGGCATTGCGATAAGCACACGGCAAAAGAATGACATTTTTGGGAGGGCGAGCGAGCGTCGGTATTATGGTGAAAAAGACAGGTACGATACTTTATCTTATTTCACGTTTCCCCCTATTCTATAGATCCGTTCCAGCTTCATCGATTTTCAATCATGTTTGCGCTACCGGGTGCAAGAAACTATAAATCCTGTTTTTCAAAATTGACGCCAGCAATATTGTGTTTGTCTTTACCGTAGCAGCCTTAAAGGTGACTGCTCTTGACGCTATATCTATTTATACGCTATTGCAAAATTTATTTGGAGCTACATGAAGTTTATTCTTGAAGGAAAACGAATGGCGCTCGGTTATTGTAAGGTACACACTGTCAAGGAATATATGTACCTAGGAGCAGTATAACCAAGATTTTGTTATGATGTTGTCTGCAGTTTATCGATAATTTCGTCTGGAAGTTAATTGGCATATACATACAAGTCAATAGTGCCTGAAGTCCTGAAGAGATCCTATTAGGATTGTTGCCGTTGTTCTGGCAACATAAAATGATTGCGATCTAGACGAGGTTTAACTTGCTTTGAGAATTTCAAATTCAAAATTCAAAATTCAAAATTCAAAATTCAAAATTCAAAATTCCAAATTCAAAATTCAACATTCAAAATTCAAAATTCAAAATTCAAAATTCAAAATTCAAAATTCAAAATTCAAAATTCAAAATTCCAAATTCCAAATTCCAAATTCCAAATTCCAAATTCCAAATTCCAAATTCCAAATTCCAAATTCCAAATTCCAAATTCCAAATTCAAAATTCAAAATTCAAAATTCAAAATTCAAAATTCAAAATTCAAAATTCAAAATTCAAAATTCAAAATTCAAAATTCAAAATTCAAAATTCAAAATTCAAAATTCAAAATTCAAAATTCAAAATTCAAAATTCAAAATTCAAAATTCAAAATTCAAAATTCAAAATTCAAAATTCAAAATTCAAAATTCAAAATTCAAAATTCAAAATTCAAAATTCAAAATTCAAAATTCAAAATTCAAAATTCAAAATTCAAAATTCAAAATTCAAAATTCAAAATTCAAAATTCAAAATTCAAAATTCAAAATTCAAAATTCAAAATTCAAAATTCAAAATTCAAAATTCAAAATTCAAAATTCAAAATTCAAAATTCAAAATTCAAAATTCAAAATTCAAAATTCAAAATTCAAAATTCAAAATTCAAAATTCAAAATTCAAAATTCGAAATTCAAAATTCAAAATTCAAAATTCAAAATTCAAAATTCAAAATTCAAAATTCAAAATTCAAAATTCAAAATTCAAAATTCAAAATTCAAAATTCAAAATTCAAAATTCAAAATTCAAAATTCAAAATTCAAAATTCAAAATTCAAAATTCAAAATTCAAAATTCAAAATTCAAAATTCAAAATTCAAAATTCAAAATTCAAAATTCAAAATTCAAAATTCAAAATTCAAAATTCAAAATTCAAAATTCAAAATTCAAAATTCAAAATTCAAAATTCAAAATTCAAAATTCAAAATTCAAAATTCAAAATTCAAAATTCAAAATTCAAAATTCAAAATTCAAAATTCAAAATTCAAAATTCAAAATTCAAAATTCAAAATTCAAAATTCAAAATTCAAAATTCAAAATTCAAAATTCAAAATTCAAAATTCAAAATTCAAAATTCAAAATTCAAAATTCAAAATTCAAAATTCAAAATTCAAAATTCAAAATTCAAAATTCAAAATTCAAAATTCAAAATTCAAAATTCAAAATTCAAAATTCAAAATTCAAAATTCAAAATTCAAAATTCAAAATTCAAAATTGAAATTTGAAAATTTTAACGTGTCTGATACGAATTTCAAGCACATTGCTGCACTTTATCCTGTTTACAGCCTGCTCTACACGTATGTACTTCACAAACAGTCGAAATTGAAAAAATATTTTAGTCTGCTGTACCGGAAACTTGAACACCATTCATGTCTCCCAAAAGTATCATTCTATACCGAAGGTAAATATGACTTATATGCGATGCAATATCACTTATGTGTGCATAAGTGAAGTACCTACATTTGCATGCATCAACCAAAATGTGCTATAGTCCGCGCCGCACACTTTGGGTAACATCAACTCAGCTTTTTAGGCACATGGGTCGCCGATGTACGTTCCACGGGGAAAGACTTGCATTTTCTTGTAATTCCGTTGTTCTTAAAACATCTTACAAAACTTAGCAGCTCCAAACGTCTCAAAATATTGGATGACTCATTTTTATTTTTTTCTAATTTCTTCCCAAATATTATGCCGACTATATAATACTCTGATGCTCAATTTGATGTGTGTTTGTTCAATAATGTCATTCCTTTTGTTAGAAAACATCATCATATGCCCGAAAAAGAGTCATTCACCGTATGCTACTGGTACTTCATACGCCGCGCGTCTATCAAAAGACATGTTCAAGTTCCATTTTCGCACATGAGTGTCATATGCTGACATGATGCTCTCCATGTACATTCTTTGCAATATAAATTGAACATCAGCGCAAATTCAATCAAAAAATGCCACGAGTATGATTGGTATCGATTTGATTCCATTTTTTATTCCCGGGGCTTCCTTTTTTCATTCTTTGTTACTCTCTGCGCGTTGTTTGTCGTTAGCATCACATCGAATGTTGGTTGAAGGCGGAATTCTTTCGCTGGAATAATAGACAAGGAAGGAACAGTATGTATGGGAAATTTCTGTTCTGTTGATATGATTGAATCCTTCCCACTGTGGCAGTATAGCATTCCTGCCAGTATACGTCCATATAAAATTAAACTCTCTTTGTCGTCACCATATTAATTTCCTTCACGTTTCCGTACAATCAAGACTGTCGCCGTTCCCGAGTGGTATTTCGTGGAAATACGAAACCCTTTTGTGACTCTAAACTTTCGAAATTGACTGTAAACATCCCTGTAATACACTAGTACTAGACGAGCTACTAACAGCATATCATATGTATGCATGACTATATCATAAAGGACATAATCCTTTGTATTGAGCACATTCGACGTGGGTGGCCACGCCAAGCCACACCATTCTCTCATACCTTTTCGCGAACACAAGATACCGTTATGATGCGGCAGATGATACACGAGTAGATGATGTTGGTATGCAAGAGATAATCCTCTCTGCTGTTGTTGTCGTCATCCTTGCGGGAATTGATGTTTTTTGCCACTCTAAACATGTATAGTCCAAAAGGGATGAGGTTGTTGTATTGGCAAAGGAAAATTGGAACTTGAGTTCTTGTGTGTTTGCCATTTTTCGAGCGTATTTTCAATTCTTGCGATTTTTCATTTGATTCATTTTTTTTTTCGTTTGTTATGTGTATTTCAGTAAACATCAATTGAAAGTATCGATGAAGTAGTTTTTTTGTGTGTAAGTTGTTCTAAATTTGTATGGTTGCGAAGAGAATTTTCGCTGGAACCAATTGTTATCAAGAAGGATGCTGGCCCAATTTTTTGTAGTTGTACTTTTTTTATTTAAATGTTCGCAACATTTCTGCCAAACGTTTTGGTAACCTACATTTCGATATCCTGTTGTCGTTTATGTTAAAATATTGTTTGAGGTGCTGCGCTCAAATCCGGAGCTTCTCACCAAAATTGTACATTTCTTCGAAAATCTGTCCATAAACATGTTAGAGAAAACATTATTGCGGGACCAACGCCACGCGACATTAATCTTCAAAATGTGTTTCGCAGTTTCGTCACAATGCGAAAGGGTATATTAACTTTGTCAACGCACAAAAGGAAGCACCTCCGACTATGAAAAGTATATATATGTATATTATTGATCAGTGTGACGCGAGAAATCGATTAAGCGATGTCCGTCTGTCTGTCTGTCTATCCGTCTGCTTTAATACAAACTAATCCTCCAGTCTTGAAGCTATCGGGCTGAAATTTTGTATACAAGTTTTGCTTTTAGTGTACGCTGTATATATGTCGGAACGAATGGAATCGGACCATGGAGTCATGGGGTTGCCATAGAAACCCATTATCCAAAATTAGGTTCGTCTAGGAAAAACTTTTTTCTTTTATAACCAATCTTAACCCAACTTCATCCAAGTGTGTTCCTAGTAAAGCATCAAAACATACCTGGGAACGGATGGAATCGGAACACTACGTAATAGGGCTGTCTTACCAACCAACCCCTAAAAATTGGGTTCTTCTAAATTTTTTTTCTTTTAAACAAACTTCAGCCAAGTGAGTTCCAGTAAAGCATCAAAATATATCCAGGAACAGATGGAATCGGAACAGGTCATAGGGTTGCGGTAGAAATTATTAACACAAACGAACCTTAAGTTTCATTCAAGTGTGACGGGTATTCAAATTTCGGCTGCGCCCGAAATTAGCCTCGGTCTCGTTTTTTGACGTTTTTTTTTGGATTCTGACCCTGTTTAGTAACGACATTTTGGTAGGAAGCTAAGGGTTCGTGGTCAGCAACCCAAAATACATAAAAAAAGAAAAATTTAAGTTTTGCGACCAAAAATGAAAAACCGTTCAATTAGATAAAGAAGGTTTTGTAATTTTGGTAATGGAATCCAGAGTCGGCTCTACTATATGCGCAGAATGTGCATTTGGACAGTGCGCCAATTAAAAGGATCGCTCTGAGCCCATTAGACAATTTCAGCTTAAAATTATCTTATTCTTCCTAAAAATATAATAAGGATTATTGACATAAATCGGGATATAGGTTTCAAAAGCTAAGCAGCAGTGATGGCCAAAGATTTACCAACTGCGGGTTGGCAGTGACTTTTCTTTTTTAACTCGAGACCGATTGTCCAACAACCTCTATTGGGGGCTTTCATATAAAAATCGCAAAAACACGCTGCCCGAAATATTGTCAAAAGATCACATTCCACGCATTACTTTGCAATTCGCAACTTTGTAAAAACCAATTTGTCCATCAAATGCTGATCCTGTGCAACTTAGTTTTTGATTCGAAATCAGCTATTTTTTTAAATATCATTAGATTCTATCAATCTATTTTGGATCCTAGTCCATTATCATTAAGTATAATTAAGTACGCCATAATTTATGTAAATCCGTTTTAAGTTTGTTGTAAGTTAAGAACATGTCTTCGAAAATTTCGATTTGATTGGAGACGCCCAAAGATCCCACAAAAAACAACTTTTAACCCCATTTTTATGTTAAATTCAAAATATTTGAAAATTGGGGTGTTGGGAGTCCCAGAACGTCTAAATCAATACCGCAAAACATGCAGTGAGTCACAGTCGAAGTAAGTCACCACTCAGCTCCTAAGCTCTTTTGACATATTTTAAAATTAAACCGAAATGGACCATGGGGTTATGATCCTTGTATTGAAACTTCACCTCAAAGGTAGATTCTTTTTAAAAAAATTTAGTTTTCTATGCAATCGTAAGCAAACCTCACATAAATGTCTCCACTAAAGTTACAAAATATGTAAAACAACGGATAAGATCATAACACACGCCTTAGGGCTTACGCTTAGGACTGGAAAATTGGGACGCGCCCAACATTAAATATTTTCCCTCATTTGTCTTTCACAATTGGGACGAAACGAAAATAAAACTAAAAGGGCGATTGTCAAGTGTCAGGGCGCCAGATAACCTAGGACCGCCGCTGATGGAATCGTATTTACATTGAAAGAATGCAATACAAATACCAGTTCAGAATTTTTATCAGAAGTAAGTAGAATTGAGTGACCAGTAAGTAGGTAAGTAGCAATGCGAAAAAGTAAGTAGATCTACTTACTTTTAGCTAGAATTGGCAAGCCTGAGTTTTAGTCCAGTACAATTGGTTCAAAATAGCCCCAAACCTAAACATCCAAAAAGAAAAGAAATTTTTGATGCCAAATTGTTGAATACACTGCCTAATATACGCAGTAAAAAGTTACACTAATTTGCGCCATGGGTTAACGGGGGAGGGGGTGGCAAAGGGGTGAAAATTCAGCTTCTTGCAAATATCTGGAAAACTATGAGTCTGACCTTAAAATGAGCTGAGGACAAAACAAACAACATAAAATTACCTTTGTAATGATATGTAACACTCTAGACATTTTCCCAGAAAATTATACCCTAGACCCAAAAGTATTATAGTGAATTTGGCTTTTTCGAGTTTTACATTTCGCACTGTAACTCTTGATAGAATAGACCTACTGTCATAACATCTTGTCCATATATTGATAACAAAATTTATTTGATTCGTACCAAAAATTGGAGTGCTCCGACCATTGACGCCCCCTCACACCTCTTAACATTTTTCAAAAAGGCATGCCTGTAGCTTCTTTTTAAACTGAGCTAGGCGGATCAAAATTTGTGGGGTGCCTAGTCCAAGCTCCATTATGCTCCCCACCAAAAATTATTACCATCAGATCAAAACTAAGGGTACCCCCCATACAAAGTGAACGAAAATTCTAACAAATTTCACATTTTTTCATTTCTAAATTCTATC
Source organism: Microchrysa polita (assembly GCA_949715475.1). Lineage (NCBI taxonomy): Eukaryota > Metazoa > Arthropoda > Insecta > Diptera > Stratiomyidae > Microchrysa > Microchrysa polita. The sequence continues at coordinate 75,667,059 of OX454417.1, forward strand.
TAAAACGGAAAAATAAAATTTATCTCTTAGAACGACATTATAACAGTTAATTGTAGTCCTCTGAATGTATGTTCAAAATTGCATCAAAGCGTACACTACAAGTATCAACAAATTGTGTTTGAAAGTCATTGGTACTAGTTCAAAGGCTAGTTCCGAATAAATCGAGTAACGTGTACTAGCAACCTTCAAACCACATTTTTCGTACTTGTAAGGCACGCTCTGGTACAAACTTTTGAATATACATTTACAAGACTACAATTAACTGTTATAATGACGTTCTAAGAAATAAATTTTATTTTTTCATTTTAGATAGAATTTAGAAGTAAAAAAATGTGATTTTTTTTAGAATTTTGGTTTACTTTGTATGGGGAGTACCCTTAGTTTTCATCGGATGGTAACAATTTTTGGTGAGGAGCATAATGGGGCTTAGACTAGGCACCTCACCAAATTTTATCTGCCTGGCTCAATTTGAAAAGAAGCTACAGGCATGCCTTTTTGAAAAATGTTAGGAGGAGTGAGGGAGGCGTCAATGGTCGGAGCACATCAATTTTTGGTACAAACCAAATAAACTTTGTTTGTAATAGAATGAACAAGATTTCGTCGCCCTAGGTTCTTTCTATCAAGAGTTACAGTCCGAAATGTAAAACTCAAACAATGTAAATTCTCTATAATACTTTTGGGTCTAGGGTATAATTTTCCGAAAAAACGTCTAGAGTGTTATATATCATTACAAAGGCAATTTTGTGTAGTTTGTTTCGTCCTCAGAAGATTTTAAGGTCAGATTCATAGTTTTCCAGTTATTTGTAAAAAAGTAAATTTTCACCCCTTTGGGACCCCCTCCCCCCTTAACCCATGGCGCAAATTGGTGTAACTTTTTATTGCGTATATTGGGCAGTGTATTCAACAATTTGGCATCAAAAATTTCTTTTTCTTTTGGATGTTTGGGTTTTGAGCTATCTGTACTAGACTATTTTTCTTAAAACTGCAAATGTTACAGCGAAATACTATGAGAGACAAAATGGAATTTGCTGTCAATCAGTGTGCTGAATAAGTCAACAAGACGCATGCGGCTCGCGACCCTTAATTTACCGACCACTGAACTAAAAATTGCTAATTGCGCGTTTTTCTTATAAATTACCAAGCCGAACATAGTGGAATATTTTAGATTGTATTAATTCAATAAGTTCGCATTTTATGTAGATAAAAAATAAAAAATGTATTGAATCAGCTTGCAGTACCTATACCTTAAACGTCGTACGCTTTCTCACTACATTTATAGCATAATGTTGGAAAATTTCAATATCCCTAATAAAAATTACAATATCCCAGTCCGCCCCAGATAATTTCCTTTATAAAACATTCTATTAAGAAATTCCGTATCCGCCCTCTTATGTCAAACATGTTTATCCTCCCTGGCTCTCCATCCTTAACGACGCACTTTTATGATATCCTTTTTGGTATTTTCATATAATATTAAGTTTTGTTGTATTAATGCCCGACGGCGATGGTGGCGGGTAACGGGTGTCTTAGCTATTTATATACATAAAGAAGCCCAAGATTGCTTCCACCATATAGTCCCAGCCAACCATAAAGCCTATACAATTCGATAAACTAATTTCTCTCTTGGTGAAGCTCAAATGGCAGCGGCGGCATCGGTTGAGTTGAAATGAAACATCGCTGCTTCTGCCGTCTGTCGAATCGATGAAACTATGTACCCAACCGAATTTCTATGCAACTGTAAATATTTCGTATACGAGACAAGCTTTGTGATAACTTTAGTTAGCATTAACATCAACAGCAGCAGCCATGCCCAGCCCATGAAATGGTTTGACTTTACTTCATAAAACTTATTAAAAGTTAAATTGCCTGAGGGGCTATCTCGTGCCAAAGACAAAACATAGCCTCCTGGTTGTATAGAGATAGAATGCTGTGCTTTGTGCTATGGGGGGATGATGATGATGACGATGTCGATGAAGGGTGTAGAGGTCGACGCAAGAATAACGATGACACTATCGTTCTATTGTTGCCATCATAGTTGACGCTTCTTATGGTCCTGTGTCCTGTGTCTGATGGCCACTATGGATGGTGTAATAGTAGGAGCAAATTCGGTTCTTCACACCCGGTCGGATAATGTTTAACTCTCTTCTAGACAGTCACTTAGTTTCATAACGTTGAACTCTTTCGCTCCGTATAGTATATTCCGCTGAGAGAAACAAGAAGCCTTTTAGTTGGTAAGAATATGCCTGAAGCTTGAAGCATAATATTCAAGCAGTGCCGCATAGTTTAGGTGAAAAGTTAATTGTAGTACGAGGACAAGAATAAAGTATTATGGATTATAAAATGACGGAAGCAACTATGTGCCTTATGGCTTAAGTGATTTTAGTTTTGTTTAAACTGATTATGATTCTTAGACGGTCGAGTGAACGAGTCGAGTGATATGCTGCGGGCAGACACTATGAATGTATTTATTGCTCCTGTGAAATTTGGCGAGTTTACTAGTACGAGTAAAGTTGCATGCGAGAAATCGGGTTGGATACGATATCCCGCCCATCATATTCCCGATTTTCAAAATCCCGCCAACTTAAAATATCCTGCCATTTCAATAACAATTCTAATTCAAAATACCGCTTTTTAATATCCCATCATAGAAGGTAAGTATTTTGCCCTGTGGCATGGGTTACTAATGAATCCACGGCTTTTCCCGGTGTGTCTCGTAGAAGGCGACAAAAGAGGGACAAGAGAGATGAGAACTCTTACAGTGACAAAAAAACCCTAATCCAAGGTGAATCAGCATGCGCCGAGGGATGCATGGTCAAGAGGGTGCTTGGCCCTAGTATGCGAAGGTAGCAGGCAACCATTACATCTGAAGCCTGAGGCACATTTTAACATCAACGAGATCTCCCATAGATTAGTGTGTATGGGTTGCCGTGTCTGGAGATAGCCGACGGACGTAAAAGGAAAGTCCATAAATTTACTTCTTTCTACACACTTGTGCCCAAACACAAACTTTCTCCAAAAGTTGTGAAAGAATGGAAGGCCTTATGGAAATTCACGCAAATATAAGCACTACCCCACCGGGCACTACTTCTGCTATGCAGTTGAGTGATCCCGGGGCGAACTTAGTTCGCGCCAGAGCTCGACGGTTTCCGGGGGCGAGCACTATAAGGCAGTCCAACTACACTGTGGAGAAGCTGAGGGTTGCAAGCTGGAATGTAGGTTCCATGCCGTCAAAGAGCGAGGAGATTGAGGATATCATGAAGCGGAGGAGGATAGACATTATGTGCGTGCAGGAGACGAAGTGGCGAAATTCTTACGAATTCCAAGAAGTACAAATTGTACTACTATGGAATCACAAATCAAAGAAACGGAGTTGGCATTATTCTGGCGTCGTCTTTGCTTGGCAGCATAATAAGTGTCGCGAAGAGAAGTGATCGCTTGATCAGCATCAAATTGGTTATCTGCGGAAGGGTGTGGAACGTAATAAGTACCTACGCTCCCCAAGTGGGACTGCCACCAGAAGAAAAAGAGGCCTTTTGGAACGACGTTGACACCCTGATTCAGACCATTCCAGATACCGAATTGGTGTTCTTGGGAGGCGATCTAAATGGCCATGTAGGTGAATCAAATTATGGTTACGAGGATTGCCATGGTGGAAAGGGTAGCCCTTCAACGGTCAGAAATGACGAAGGTGAAGCTGTTCTGACTATGTGCAGATCGCACGGTTTGGTCATCCTAAACACATGGTTTGTGAAAAACGAGAGACACCTGATCACCTACAGTAGTGGACACGGAGATAGGAAACACGAAACGCAGATCGATTACCTCCTCCTCTGCTTCGATTTTATAAGAAGGTGGGTAAAAGACTGCAAGGTGATCTTGAGTGAATCTGTCGTTAGCTCCTGTCAGAATTTATTTTGAAAATAGGAGGAGCAAGAAATAGAAGCACTCCCAAGCCTGTCGAAAAAATCAAGTGGCACAATCTCACAAACTACAACTTTGAACCTGTAGTGACTCCATTCATTGATAAAATGACGGAGTGGTTTCAAAACAACACCAACTGCACCGAGCACAGTCCAACACAAATGTGGAAAAATTTCGCTGAAATGTCAGTAGGTGAGGCGGAAAAGGCACTTGGAGTTTCGAAATGTCCACTCCACACGAAGAAAGAAACATGGTGGTGGAACACCGAAACTAAGGAAGCAGTGCAAGCCAAATCGAACGCATTTAAGGCATGGAGGAAATGTGAGTCAAGCAGTGAAACCGAACGGGTTCAACTTCGCGAAAATTATATGCAATGCGGTAAGAACGTAAAGCGCTCAAAGGCGAAGGCAGCTGAGAAATTCCACCAAGAATTAAAGAGACTCAGACTGCGACCGAAGGACCGTCTTTGCGCGAGAGACCTAAGCACGACACGCCAGGATATTTAGGGTCGCAGCCCAAAGGAAAAGGAATGCTCGGGAAATACAGGCGGCAAAGTACGTGGAGGACTCGCAAGGAATGTTGCTGATTGACGATACGGCAATTTGTAGCAGGATGCGACAGTATTTTGACGAACTTCTAAATGAAGAATTTCCTCGAGCAGCTTTTCAACATGTTGAGCCAAATACCACCAATATTGAATATATCTCAGAGGAAGAGGTGATGGAGGCAATGCATCAGATAAAACGCGGAAAGGCAGTCGGACCGGACAAAATCCCCGCGGAATTTTGGTTGAAAATGGAAAATGTCGGGCTAAGTTTAGCTTTGTTGAGGGTCGATCTACAGTCGATGCGATTCAGTGCATTCGTATTGCGATGGAAAAGTATAGAGCAGCACGAAAGGACTTGCACTTTGTGTTCATCGATTTGGAAAGGCATTCGATAGAGTACCTCGTGATCTGATATGGTTGGCCTTGAGAGCACTTAATGTCCCTGATGCATACGTGAGGATGATGAAATGAAAAAGCAACAACAACGCATTGGTCTCGGCGATGACACGATCCAAGATAGAGCTGCCTGTAGAAATATGCTGAGAAATTATCGCCAAAACGGGCGATGTGTCTACACCGCAGGTCGAGCAACGCGAAACCGTGGAGCGGTATAAAGAACGAGGCAAGGAAGGAAGAATAGAAGGTAAGTATTCTTTCAAAAATCGCTCGCGCGATTTATACTTACCTTCTATGACGGGATACTAAAAGGCGCCACCTAATGTACCGTTAAAATAATGGGTCTCCTCGCATGGGAATACTTAATTCTCGGAGACCCACGGACCAGGTGAATTAATTTGAAAAATAGCTGGTCTGGTCTTTCGATAGTCGAGACTTAAGTATCCCCTGTATGACAGTCTTGTTCTGTAATAAGGAAATTTGACCAACAATTTAGGCAAACTTCGGAAAAATTTAGGGGAAAGCTGAATTTTAGCATAAGCCTTCCTTTTGAGGCCTCCCGAAGGCCCAATGCTGTACACGTTGCGGAATTTGGCTTTCAGGCAAACCCTCAATCATACTATTCGTGGTGATGTAACTTCAGAAAGCAAGGTTCTGTTGTTACTAAACAGGACCCATAAAGGAGCCCTCAAGTTCACAATGTTCTCATTTACAAAATATCATCAGCATGTGAAGTAGAAAATGTAAGCTATAACTCTGCTCTGTGGCTGTGATCGTTCGGTCGCCACTCTGTGAAATATACACTCATAGAGAAACGATTTTCCAAACTCGGCACGACTCGTCGCAAGTTTATTATTCAGAAGAAGATGATAAGAAATATTCTTATCGTAGAATAATAAACTAACAATGCGACTAGGAAGTGGTATGGCTGACAACCTTATCACACTCCGAAGTCAATTGTCTTTGTAACGTTGATGACTACACACAGTAGTCATCAACGCACCATGCTCCACTAGGAGTTACGGTAATCGAGAGAAAGAGATAACAAGTAAGGGAGCCAGGATCAAAAAGGGGAAGCCCAACATTTTTTAGTTGTTAACACCATGGACTTGGAATTTCCTCGGGGAGTTGGGGTAGGTATATAAGTCAAATCTAAGACAAAAATTAAGATTTCCCGTCAGTTTAAATTGGCGGTCCAACCTTCTTACATATTTTAAAACAATATTTCAAGAAAGGTCAATTGTTACGTTTTAACGATAAATTACCTCTTGCACGTGTTTAGCCTTTACCGCTTCATTATATACAATTCGCCTACGATTTTCAGACAGTCGATACTCAGTGCTTTTTCAACTTTTGAAGTTCAGTGTTCGAGACTGCAGTCTCAGCAGCCTTGTGCGGATGATGATAACTCTTTCCCTGTCCCTGACTATCCGAGACCCCGAGACAGAAATCATGTAGTTGTTTATTTGAAGTACGGAAATTTTTGTGACGTGCTAGGAGTCGAACCCGCATTTTCACGCTCTCTAATATCGTAGTGATTTCTCATAGATGGTACAGAAGTAAAAAAATGCCGTGATAAACGGCCAGCGGGCGAAGGTGTTCAAGCACCCCTCCCTTTGTACCTACTTATTTAAAAACTTAGGTTTCGTTTCATTTATTGCAGTAGATAAACTGATACCTCATTGGGCAGAGACTTCTTAAGCTTTTGGCGGCTGTCCTGGCACATCTACGGAGTAGAGTTCGTGGAGAACCTCCCAGAGCGGTGGAAGGATGGCTTATCTTGGTTGCGATGTTCCAGGGAGAATGTATTCCTCCATAGATACCATGGAGACCATATATGGTCCCCTGGGCTCTTATTGGATTTAATGGACATATTGTGGGAATTAACATTGTCTATGGACATCCTAGCAGAGTCCTGTAGTATGCATTTTCCTATAATGGTTTATACACTCAGAGAAAAAAATGCACATTCATATTAAAAGCTCCACATTTAAATTGAACGCAGTATTCGTTTGAAAAATCCCGTTTGATTTTAACGAGTTCTCATTTACGCTAAGAGAAATTCGTTTAAAACAAAAGAGCAGCTAAACCCCAAACGCCATTCGTTTAAATCAAAAGATTCCGCATTACATAGTAATGTGTATACATTCCTTTGCGTAACAAATACACATACCTACATCCCTAACTCGTTTTTTGCCATAAATGCGTGTAAGTCAATTTGTGCATTGATAAAATACATTCTCTCTCTACAACAAAGGACGCGATGCCAAAATATGATTTGCTTCAATGTAGTACAACAGTTGTTAGTAAATACTTCTGGCCGGTCTGATGAGTCTAGCGTGTTCATATTCATTCCAAACAAGTGTGTAGTGTCTAACAACAAACGCGTATATCATTAGAATCGATGTTTAGAAGTACATATTTCTGAGAATGTTCTTTTGCATTCATCTGGAGGAATGGACGCTTGCACACGTGCAATTTAAATTTAGCGGGTGTTAAAATAAAAGTGAAATATATTAATCATATTTTCTGAAGTTTTCATAAGTTTTATTTTTTATTGATTTGCCAAACCAGGTAACAGTGAGTATCTAATGGAATGGAGAATGGACAATCAAACGGAATGTATTATTTTATTTTAGCAGAGTTTGCTTTTAATTCCATATAAAACTCAATTATTTTGAATGGGGTAATTTCTATGAAATGAAAACGGGATTCGTTACTTTCGAAATACATACCGTTTCTTTAAAAAGAATGCTTCGTTTAATTTAAATAACAAAAGTGTTCAATATAAAAACGGAGACGTTTGATACAATTGCCTTTCATTTATTCAAAATGTGTTACCCGTTTACAATCAAAGAATAAGTGTTTATTTCAATGAAGAATACGTTTAAATCGACTGGCTTCTTCTTTCCAGGTAAACGCAAATTCTTTTAATTCAAACGCTTTTTTACAACTCATAATGCTTTTGAAAGAAACGCCACTCGTTAGAATTAAACGCATTTGCTTGTGGAGCCAAATCAAAAGCGCAAATCGTTTGAATTAAATATATTTCGTTCAATATGAGTGAATATTTCTCTGAGTGTAGGGAAATCCGGTGTAGTACAGTGATTTCTCCATCGTTTTGTTAATAATTAAAATCGCATCTTTCCACTTCTGGATCTTAGCAGCTCTACATGCTTGAATTTTCTACCGTGGGCAGTGCGGTGCTCGATACAAGTCTGGCAAATTTCAAAATTTTCCGCTCAATAATTTGCGAGTTAATGACATTTTTCGATTAGAAAACACGAGTGTTGGGCAGCTGTAACTCCCGAACGCGGATCGGAAATGTCAGTGCCAAGTAGCTTAAGTGTTCCAATTCAGAAAGGTCGGTTAAAGCGTTTTCCTGAATTATCGAAAATAAACGATTACTAAATATGAAAGTACCATTATCTCGCAAAATATATTTCGTACAGTAGTCAAACTTTTCACCTTATATCTCACCTTTTGACGGTTGTAACTTCTGAACCTTGATAGCTAGTGCCTTGAAATTTTCAAAAAATAGGGGCAGTGCGGTGCTCAAAAAAACTGCCAAATTTCAAAGTTGATGGACCGTTTTTGATTAGAATAGACAAAAGGGCGATTTAGGCAGCTGTAACTGCCGAACCCGGATAGGTAGAACCTTAAAATATGAAGGAAATATGAGCTCCAAGTAGCTATAAGTGTGTAAGGTTTAACGATCGATCAAAGAGTTCCGGAGTTGTCGAAATTGTCTTTTGTCAAATTAAAATGCAGTTATCTTGATAAAACACCTTTAAAACAGACAAGACTGACCACAGGCCTCACCGAGGAGCTTATTATGCAGTGATTTAGGTTGCTTTTGTGTGGAATTGGGAATGCTGTACATTTTGCTGTACATTTGCTAATACTGTACGACACAGGTCAAAATGCTGTACGTCTGGTCAGCTTAAACTAACCTCAAAAACAGGTTTTTCTAAATATCTCGATAATGGTAATATATACCAAAAAGTGGTGTATTGAAAATTGATAGCTCTTGTGCTTTGTGAATAAAATTGCAAAGGTAGATTCTGATTCGACTACTCCTAACGGTGTCAAGGGGTCTAACGGTATTTTTACAGTTTCAGAAAAATCCTTATAACGGTCACTCCGGATAAAAAATTTTGCCAACTTTCCTAGATTCGTTGTCTAGCAAATTTTCGCCTTAACGACACTAGCGCCACTGGTGGCCATATTCGGTACATTGGTTTGTGTCTTAGTTAATAATATGAAACCGTGGAACATTGACGTAAACGATGAATAATCTCCTCTCAAATGAGTTTATACAAGAGCGTCATTAAGTTATCAGTCCATCGTCGAGAATGAGAAGAACGTGTGCATTTTAACTTAGCCGCGACGTCGTCCACAAATGCTACTATCGCGAGAGCTCAAAGCGTAAATAGCCAATTTATTTTCTTACGCGACTTAAACCTTAATATTTCCTAAACTAGACTAGCTAGAGTTACGAAATAAGATGATTTTCACTGCCAAGAAATTTACCTTAACAAAAAAACTAACCGCAATAAAATCGAAAAAGTGGTATGATTTTTACTGAGCTTTAAAGTCAAATTTTTATGATTTAACCCAAAATCAAATTATTTTTCCACATCAATTTTCTCCAACTTCTGCCAAGATGAGTTACTCGTACGATTGTTCTAAAAATTTGCGCATATCCTCACGATTGTATTTTTCTCAAATCAGTTTATTCTAGCTCCATTTTTTCTAATAGTTTTAAATGCTTAAGTGCAGAAAACTGGGTCTACTTTTAGCTGAAACTCATTTAAACTGCCCCTAATGTTGCGCAATTTTGTAAAATCTATGCAAATTATACTAAAATCGATCCAAATTTAACCCTAGTTTTCCAGAAGATGAGGAAAATTAGCATGAAAAAATTTTGTTTTTGGATTACATCAGAAAAGTTTGACTCAGGAGACATCAAACGATGTTAGTGTGGTTAGTTTTATTTTTTAGGTAAATTTGTTGACTGTGATAATCACCTTATTTCGGTATTCTTGCTATTTCTGGAGACATTGAGGTTTAAGTCGTGTAAGAAAATGCATTTTTCAAAAATCTCCAAATGCCCGTGGGAGCTAAATGGTTCAGAATCGGGGTGTGTCCGATGCACTTTTTTTTTGCTGGAAATCACAAGAGGAATAATTTGTCCCCACGTAGCTCCCATTGGTGGGCAGGTACGGATCGGGTGTTTTGGCAGTGTATTTAGATATGTTGAAGAAACATATTCATTGCAGACCACTTTCCCGCATATGTTACCGTTACTAAGTATGCATGAAATTAACAAAAAATTGCGTTTTTGTATGGCTTGGATCCTCATGGCGATTGTGCTTGTCGATCTGAATTATTTGTATTGATTTAGGCGTTGTACAAGCTACAAATTCATAATAATAAGTGAATTACCGTTATAGAGATATTCCTCGAAAACGGTAAAATTTGGCTTTGGCCCCTTATAACTTCCTTGGGTGTCATCCCATCAATGGGGACTTTTGGCATTTTATTTGCAGCCACAGAAGCTACAAATATGTCATGGATGACTTTACAGAATACACCACCGTTACAGAGGAATTCACAAAAAAACCCAAAAATTCTCGTTTTTCAAAGTTTTGAACCCCCATAGCCCCCTCACGGTTGTACATATTGATGACAAATTTCGCTACTTTCTTTAGAGTCGTATTTTCTACGAATTACCTATATAACATCTTTTAGCCAGAGCTACCGATATATAAATTTTCGTGAAGCCTTGTTAAAAATACCGTTAGACTTCCTGGCAACGTTAGGAATGCTCGAATCAAATTCGACTTGTGACATGTTATTCTGAAACCACAAGAGCTACAAATTCGACATACACCACTTTTCAGCACATATTACTGTCATCGAGATAATCGAAAAAGTCGTACAACCGGGAACTTTTGGGGTCTTGTTTAGGACCTCGGAAAGGAAAGATCAAGCAAAAATCTAGCTTTCCCCTAATTTTTCCGAAGTGAAATGCCAATTTTCCTGGGGTATATACGTAAGTGGCGGAATTAAAAGTATTAGGTCTTGCTACTTAAAATGTTTTTTTTGGGTTACGAGTAATTATTAGATGAAATCATTTTGAAAACTAATAAAAAATTATCAAACCGTCAGTTTACTTTGAAAAATATTGGGTCCAAAATGCTCCCAGTACTTCCGTTCAGAACTTTGGAATTTATGGGAGTCAGCCATCAACCCGAAGATGTCCGAAATGGTCCCTGGGGACCTATGATGTTTTCAAAGCCTAGTCATTTAGTAACGATAAAATACAACTCCGTTGTCACTATTGACTTCTTCTCTCATTGAAATGTTTAGAAACGAATAAAATATCATTCGACCCTATCCGTAAACGTTTTTATGAAAAAATACAGTCAAAGTCAAATATGGCGTAGAGGTCCGACAAGATCCCCAGAATCTTAACTTTATTACCGTTAGTCTGAATCAGAAAAAAATAACTGATATGAAATTTTCTCGCTGAGCCCTTAGATGTCCACATGTCCCCTCTGCGACGCATAATAAATAAGTAATTTGTTTACTCCTTCTAGGATACGCTGTTAAGTTTGTCCTCCTTTCTGAAATAATGTTTAACCTAACATCCATTACTATTCTGTATATTCCCACCAAATTTCATGTCGATCGGACTAGTTCTCTCTCTCTCTGGTTTCTGTTAACCCCTTGTGGGGCATCAACTACGCCTACTTTCCACCTCATTCTGTTCTGTGCCATCGTCTTTAGGTCTGACCACTGTTTGTTTAATGAATCAGCCTCGCTATTAACCGATCTTCTCCACGTGTTTCTTGGTCGTCCAACACGGCGTCTAGCATTGGCTCCCTGAGGGTTTCAATCTAGGGCCTGCTTTGCAATATTTGTTGGCCCTCTTCGGAGAGTATGACCTATCCATTGCCACTTTCGCCTTTTGACAGAAGTGCCTATCCAATCCAGGCCTGTGATACTCAGGAGATCATCATTGGAAATAATCCCCGGCCAGCGGATTTGTAGGATGCGCCGTAGGCACTGGTTTACGAAAGTTTGCAGCTTAGTTGTTATCTCGTTGGTCACCTTCCAAGTTGAATAGCCATAAAGAAGCACAGATATTACAATAGAATTGAAGACTCGGATTTTGGTGCGCCTGGAAATGTTCTCATTTTGCCATAAAGGAGTCAAAGTGAAGAAGGCTGCCCTAGCCTTATTGATACGCGATTTTACATCAGCGTCCGCGCCGCCATCTGCTGTGACTATGCTTCCGAGGTAGCAGAATTCGTCAACTTGTTCGACTGCCTGGCCCGAAACACAAATTCCGCTTTGTCCCCCAGGATGGGAGCTCAAGTACTTGGTCTTGGCAGCGTTTATCTTGAGCCCAGCATTACGACTTCGGACTAGTTACACACGAAATATTTACTAGAAAGGCAGACAAACTAAAAACATCGATTTGAACTCCTGAAAAAGACAATTTAAGTTTTTTTTTTCATCCAGTGACTAGGAAAGGGATCGCCATAAAACTCACGAAAATAATAGAAATGGCAGGGTATGAGGTATGAGCTCCGAAAAAACTCATTATAGGTCAATATGCAGTTTAGGTCCCTGGGGACATTGTTGGGCTTTAAACATTGGACAAACTACCGGTTAAGGGTTCAAATATTGGCCTCGGGACTGCACAAAGGTATTGCACAACAATCAATTGTGGAAATCTTGACTTATCGTTCCAATCGATACACCAACTACGGTGTATGTCTGGAGTATTATATGGCATGGCTACTTACTATTTAGACTACTGGTAACTGTGTTTATAGAAAGAGAAGAGCCACCAGCGGGAGAAATATCGAGTTATTTGATTTCGAAAATACCACATTGGAGTATTTCCACTACGCCCTCTTAGCGGCTATAGCTTAGTAGATATAGGTAATGTACTGACTTTGTGTTATGAAAGTCAAAGGTTCGAGTCCCGATTGGGACGAAACTTTTTTCCTCACTTTCCTTAAATTTCAGCTTTTTTTTCAAAGCTTTGTATTTTCGTATAGATAGACACGAAAGACTCACCAGGTCTTGTGCCTGTTGCCTGTCTGCGTGCACAAGACGACCACTTGAATTTTAGCGGGAGAATTCTATGGAGATTTGATGTGCCGTGAAGGCATTTACCACCAGTAAACTAGACCGGGTTTGAATGCTTACATTGTTTTGGAAGTTGTGATGGTAGTCAGACATTTTGTACAACCATTCCTTTTATTTTTTCCTTATTAACACTCCCTAATAAATGTATAAAAAATGTCTGCTTCTGATTTGTAAAAACAAGCGACGACGCCTACCTAGTATACTATACAATTTTCATAATTGCGTCCTTCAGAAGCCGCTATTCAAAAAGCACTTCTGTTGCAATGTTTTAATTCATTCACTGTACTTATAGCTTTCCGTGAGCTTCTATGCAAAAAAAGTACGTAGATTGAAATGTCTGCTATGGTCACTCATTTGAAATTTTTCATCAGCTAATTGACTCTTTACATCGTCATTCTAACCCTTCCCTTACTGCCGGTGCGTGTGCTCTCCAGTCAGGACTTTTTCAATTTCATTCTTCAAGAAGCTAGACTTTTGCAATATTATTATGTGTATTTCGGAGATACGAAAATATTTTAGACCACATCATTTTGTATAGGTAATAAAAGATTGACGGACAACATTCGGTTTTGACTGTTGAGAAATTTCCAGAAAAAGATTATTCCCATTAATGGAAAACACCCCAACGACAGCACTCAAAAAATTCGGGTGAGTGAAAAGATTAGCCTTTTTGTGTATTATATGCTTTCGTAAATTCTCTTTTGATGAGAAGTTAGAATGAAAAGTTTCTCTCGGAGCAAATTAATTAATTGGTAAGTTTAAATGCATACAATTTAATTTTATCGCAGACAAAAGGTTCTTTAAAGTCCTCAAAAGATCATTTTGTGACAAAAGACTATAAAGTTGTAGTTGTCGAGTGCATTCAATTTTCAGTTGCAGTTAAGGATGAAGTTGTCGAAAAGCTGTCCCAGCACAATCATAGTGTAATCATATTAAAAGAGATAGCAGATACTTGAATGATGACACAAATCGAAGGACGATAAAGGAACAAGGACACTTTAGCAAAAGCTAAAACTGAGCATTTGCAATGAATTGCATCGATAGAAATTGATTCAATTTGAAAATGTCACGTCGATAATATAGTCATAAAACTAGAAGAAATTTTTGATATTTTATTCTCGTCCAAGAGATAATGGGAAATAGAGTTGAACATTGAATGCGAACAGTATTGACTGCATTTCTACAAAGGACTCTATTCCATTGATGATGACTGGACATAATCAGGGCAGGTTTTGCCGCCTTTATTCTATATCTATTCGAAATTTTGAAGTACAATAGACCCTAACTTTTGAATATTAAATGTAAAAAAGTCTGGTTATATACAGGGTGACTCATGGGAGCTCTATAGCTTTTAAAATGCCGTAAAAATTCTAAAATTCACCCTACACATTTTTGTTTGCCAGTAAACGATTCAACACAATTGAGGAATTTATATGACACCCCGCTCATTTTAATCTCGTTAAAATTCAAAAAATTAATCGAACTCTTCCGGACGTCATCATCGCCAAGAAATTCACAATTTTCGCCATTAAACCTCGTCCGCATTGAAAAATATAAACAATCAGTAGTAAACTTCATTTATTATCCGCACTTTCCCGCGGGAGTATCCTCCTTACAAAATTAAGTTCATGTCCATGAATTGTGGTTTATTATTGGCAATAAATCGATTTCACTATAAGATGTTTGTAAGATTTTCTGAAAAATCAACATCATCATAACATTTACACGAAATTTATGGCATAATTTTGAAAGTTTTGCCGCGCCTTTACAGAATCTTCGTCGGTGACCAAGTCCTTCATACTCGTCGTAGAATATATTGATGGATTGAAAAGATGAAAACTGAAGAATAATATCGCGCCGCGTGGCTATTACTCATGCCATTACTTTTGTGTCTGTGTTGAGTGGTTGTTAAAAGATGTGCGATTTATTATGCCCCTGTGCCGTTAATATTGAATGATGGCAATATTGACTGATGAGTTGGTCTTCATTTTTATGATCTAGAGTGTAATTATCAGGAAGTTGACATCTGGACATGAATGGAGTTGTGATGTGCCACTCCCTATAGTCTAGTACAATAAGTTCAAAATAGCCCCAAACCCAAACATAGAAAAAAAATATTTGTTGATGCCAAATTGTTGAATACACTGCCTAATAAACGCAGTAAAAAGTTACACCAATTTGCTCTATGGGTTAAGGTGGAAGGGGGTGGCAAAGGGGTAAACATTCAGTTGTTTTGCAAATACATATCTGAGTCTAACCTTAAAAAGTTCTGAAAACGAAACGAACTACACAAAATTACCTTCGTGATGATATATAACACTCTTTACATTTTCTCAGAAAATTATACCCTAGACCCAAAAGTATTATATTATAGTGAATTTACATTTTTTGAGTTTTACATTTCGCAATGAAACTCTTGATAAAATAGACTTAGGATCATAAGATCTTGTGCATATATTGCTAGGCAATATAATGAATAAGATCTTATCACCCTAGGTCTATTCTAATAAGAGTTACAGTGCGAATTTTAAAACACAAAAAATGTAAATTCACTATAATACTTTTGGGCCTAGGGTATAATTTGCCGAGAAAACGTCTAGAGTGTTAGATATCATTACAAAGGTAATTTTATGTAGTTTGTTTCGTCCTCAGGATATTTTAAGGTCAGATTCATAGTTTTCCAGATATTTGCAAAAATGTTCTCCCTTTTGCCACCCCCTCGCCCCTTAACCCATGGCGCAAATTAGTGTAACTTTCTTCTGCATATATTGGACAGTGTATTTAACATTTATTTGGCATCAATTTTTTTTTTATGTTTGGGTTTTGAGCTATCTGTACTAGACTACTAGTAGAAATATGTATGTAAAAAAAGAAATCTTCTCTTCGTGTTTCGGCATCCAATTAATCAAGGCTAAGCTGACCAGACGTACAGCATTTCTCTGTACGGTACAGCATTTCAACCTAGCTGTACAGCATTGGTAATATACAGCAAAATGTACAGCATTTCTGATACCACACAAAGAAACCTAGAAATTGGGAAAGGAAAAATGAAAATATAAAGCGCAAGAAGCACGCCTTAAATTACTAAATTTTTGGACAAATTACCCTTTTTGCCGAAATGTGTGCAAAATTTGCAAGTCCCATGCAAAATGTTGTACAAAAATTTGCATTTAAAATGTTGGACAAAAAATTTCGCTAGGAGGCCTACTGTACATTAAGAAAGAGGAATTTTTTGAAGCCAAACTATTTTAAAAATCTTTTCTAGTGAAAAAAATTTAATTTGATACCAACGTTGTATCCTTCGAAGTTATATTGGAACTTAACCAGTCAACTTCGTTGCAATTTACGTCTGAAATCAATTGGTTCTTTACAAGATAGTCCTATAAGTTACCGTTTACTTTACCGGGAACCATTACAAAGATATTAGCTCAATTCCTATTGTGAACAAGTAGTACGGGATATTCACGAATTCCATGCCTTTTTCTAAACCCGCTGCACACCTTGAAGACTCGTAGCGCCTCCACACATTTTTTCTTCAGAACCCCACGAGTGATAAGGACAACAATCCTTTGACAAATCCACATGATAGATACACGACGGTGTTACTCTTTCTTACTACACCATATAAACAAGATCTAAATGGCCAACCAAAATCTAAGCCGAAATTATAGAAAACGAGACCGAGGCTAATTTCGGGCGCGGCCGAAATTTGAATACCCGTCGCTCTCCTCGGACTAAACGTTTTTTCGGGCGTACCTGCGACTTATCCCCCCCCCCCCGCCATTATTTTCCTTCCGTCTTCATAAAAGTTCCGTTGCGTCGGCAAAACAATATTTTTGTGGGGTTTGGTTGGAATAAGTGGGCAAATAAATATAATAATATATTTTGTGTCATCGATACAAATTGAAATTTGGTTGAAATTGGTAGCTACACAAATAAAAAAGTTTTTCTTAGAAGAACCTAATTTGGGGGGTTTGGTTTGTATGGCAGCCCCATGACCCCATTGTCCGATTTTACCGGCTCAAACATACAAACTGCCTGCAGCAAAAAGAAGCACTTGTGCAAAATTTAATCTTCATAGCTTTTAAATTGGCCAAGTAAAACGCGTCGCAACACACGGACAGACGGACGAACGGACAGACGGAAAGACTGACATTGCCCAATCGACTCCCCAAGTCATGCTGATTATATATGTATATTCTTTTTATATGGCCGGAGATGCTTCCTTCAATGCGTTACAAACTCCATGACAAAGTTAATATACCCTTTCACTCAATGAGCGAAGGGTATAAAAATCCACCCCAACGATATTCTATGTAGCGACGATTACGAATTCCAGGGACGATTACCAGGTCCTGAAAATTCGTAGGTATCAGGAACATGGTAAAGCGTAATAACTTCTTCTTGTCTGTAGATGTCTTTTTGATCAGTTTCTCTTTTATAAAGTCACCAATTGCATGCTGCAAAGAGTGATTCAGATTTGGATTTTCATGAAAACCCAAAAAAGGAACGTGCACATTGCAAAAATCACATTACATTCACGTTTTAACGAGGCTATGCTACGAAAAATAAAATGCATTGAAAATTAGAATAATTGCAACTGGATCTAGAAAGCCCATTGTATAGCGTCATTGCTCGAAAATATCACCAACACTCAGCATGCAACAGCAGCCTTTAATTGACAGTAATATGGATGGTCTTAGCCCCCTCCAGGACAAGATTCTAGCTGCGCCACTGGACTACATAATAAACTTATCGGTGAGCCCTGTGATCAGTCTTGTCTGTTAAGGTGACCAGGGCTCACGATCGATATTTAGCTAGATAAACGCACTTTTATTTTTGACAATCGTTTATTTTTGGCAACTTCGAAGTCCATTCATTCTGAAACCCGATCATTCTGAAATTTCTTACACTTATAGAGCTACTTGACGCTCATATTTCCTTAAAACTTCATGGTACTACCTACCCGCGTTCGGAAGTGACAGCTACCTATAAATGGCACTTTTTTGTTTTCTATCTATACACAGCAAAAAATCAGGCAGTGTGAACCAAAATTTATCCAAAAAGGTTTAATTTTTTTATACCTATGGAGTTAAATACATTTATTTCACTCCGTCCCGAGTATAACATTTTCCTTTTATCCATTAGGATAAAACACTCAAAATAAAATTCATTTTGATAAATAATAACTTTTATTCAAAATTATATCAGTTTTTGTTTATATGGTGTTAAAATTTACTTAAAATGGAGTTAATTCCGCACGTAATATATGGTGCAAATTACGAACGTCATCCCGTATATCATAGGGACGCTGGATCGAATCCCACTGTAGGCAGGTAATTTATTATGCATTTTTAGAGCGTAAAGAGGTAAATGAAATGTCGCCAACACCTATAGAGAGGTAAATGCTAGTTATACAAAACTCATTTATGAGTTAAATGTTCTGTGAAACTTGTGTTTTATTTTTATCCCAAAAATATCGAGTGTTACTCCTTTTGGTGTAATTGGAAGTACACTTTTGTGTTCATCCATTTGGATAAAACAATATTTTATCCAAACGGAGGGACCCTATTCGACAATTTTCGGAGTTAAATTCACACCGGATTTTTTGCTGTGTAGTCGAACTGTCCATAACTCGGGGATTCATCAGCGGAAAATTCTGAAATTTGGCAGACTTGTATAGAGTACCGCACTGCCCACATTTGGTTAAAATTACATGGCTCTAGCTGCCAAGGTTTAGAAGTTACAGCCGTCCCAAGATGTGATTTTAGTTTATCACAAAACGATGGATAAATCAGTTACTGTAATCCATCCGATTCCCCTATCCAACCTCTAGAATCTAGATACATTGAAACGGAACATTATGCTATCAGCTTTCAAAGGAAGAATTTCCTTTACCATCTTATCGACACCGTCAAAATCGGAAATTCCAAATTGGCCTTATGCGAACGTAATGCAGAACAAGCCAAAAGTCATGCTTTAGTCGGTTGGATAACTTGGGGGTAGTATGATTCAGGATTTGCCTGAAAATCAAAATCCGTATGTGCACAGCATTGGGCATTCGAGAGTCTGGATACCTTAATCTAGGCTCTTGATGAAATTTGACTCTGGAGAACCGAGAATCCGTATGTGCACAGCATTGGGCATTCGAGAGTCTGGATACCTTAATCTAGGCTCTTGATGAAATTTGACTCTGGAGAACCGAGTAGAGAGCACTATCCCATTAGCCATACAATTGCGAAATCCCCATCAAATGCAATTAACAAACCAGATAAAATTATGTCATTGTTATCAGAATTAATGCATAACCTGAAAATTAAAATTATTAAGACGAAACTTCTCCAACATGAATAAATTGAAAATAAGTTTCCACGAAGAAATCCTTTGCTATATTTTCCAAGTTGTTCGTTGAGTACATTTATCCTTGGCCTCCGCTTATTGCATGTACTATGTACTTATGTATGTAAGAATTACAGTTATATTCTTATGTATGTACATATTACATATAAATATCGCCCATGTAGCAAAAGTTATAAACTTCTTGTAACGCACATACTCCTATAATAGTATACAAGTTCGCTCTACTTTCCACAGTCTAGATAGTTACGTAAAGGAAAAACAAAATTCCTTATAGTCGTAATAACTATAACTTTTTTTTTTCTTGTTCGTCGAGATGTTACTAAAATATGTGCGTACCTACCCACAACTTTTTGTAATATCTTACCGGAGAAAATTCATATAAATTCTGTTCGGAATGTTATCGTACATTTTTCTATTTGATATGTTTATGAGAAGGCGGGATGCTTAGACCTTAGACTTACCTGAAAGAAAGCAATAAAAAAATTCTTACATTAGTATTATTTTTAAAATATTGATGAGATAAAAAAAGTAGGAAATATACATATGTGTTGAGAAAAAAAATGTCTCTCGAAAAATCTTAATTATTGGAGGAAATGCAAAATTAGAGATGCACATTGACCGTATTTGTTCGGCGTTTATTCGTCCTGGAAACGCAAGGATTCAGGAGTAATTAAGGAAAAAAGACGAGACACTTACTTGAATTGGAATATTCAAAACAGTTGAATTGGAATATAAACAAGGTCCAAAAATCAGCAGTTGCTATTCATGCCGCGGAAAACGAACACAATCACTGGAGCCTCGATAATGTTAAGCTAAACTAGGGGGCTTCGCCCCCTGCTCGCTACGCTCGCCAACCCCCGGGGCCGAGGCTAATTTCGGGCGCGGCCGAAATTTGGATACCCTTCGCTTGCGCTAAAAGTTTTTTCCGGCGAACCTATGACAATCCCCCTCCTCATTCTTTTTCTTCCGTCTTGACAAAAGTTTTGGGCTTGGTTGAAATAAGTGCGCAAATAAAAATATTTACTCGGAAAATTTTATTGGGGTTGCCGGAGCATGACCCCACAGTACGATTCCGTTCGTTTTGAACTTTTTAATTGCTTTGATAAAGACACATGAATTCAAGGTTTTGTGAAATTGGTGTAAAAAAAATTTTTCTTAGAAGAACCAATATGGGGGGTTTGGTTTGTATGGCAGCTCCATGACCCCATAGTCCGATTTGATTCAATCTTACATATGTTTTGTGTCATCAGTAGAAATACATTTGTGTGAAATTTGGTTGATTTTGGTGCACAAATGAACAACTTTTTCTTAGAAGAACCTAATTTGGGGGGTTGGATTTGTAGGGCAGCCCTATGACTGCATTGTCCGATTTAATCCATTCTTAGATACATATGTTTTGTGTCAACAATAGAAATGCATTTGTGTGAAATTTGGTTGAAATTGGTGCACAAATAAAAAAGTTTTTCTTACACAGCAAAAAATCAGGCGGTGTGAACCAAAATTTATCCAAAAAGGTTTAATTTTTTTATACCTATGGAGTTAAATACATTTATTTCACTCCGTCCCAAATATAACATTTTCCTTTTATCCATTAGGATAAAACACTCAAAATAAAATTCATTTGGATAAATAATAACTTTTATTCGAAATTATATCAGTTTTTGTTTATATGGTGTTAAAATTTACTTAAAATGGAGTTAATTCCGCACGTAATATATGGTGCAAATTACGAACGTCATCCCGTATAGTCTGTGTGGTGTAGTAGGAAGGGCGTTAGTCTTCAAATCATAGTGTCGCTGGATCGAATCCCACTGTAGGCAGGTAATTTATTATGCATTTTTAGAGCGTAAAGAGGTAAATGAAATGTCGCCAACACCTATAGAGAGGTAAATGCTAGTTATACAAAACTCATTTATGAGTTAAATGTTCTGTGAAACTTGTGTTTTATTTTTATCCCAAAAATATCGAGTATTACTCCTTTTGGTGTAATTGGAAGTACACTTTTGTGTTCATCCATTTGGATAAAACAATATTTTATCCAAACGGAGGGACCCTATTCGACAATTTTTGGAGTTAAATTCACACCGGATTTTTTGCTGTGTAGAAGAACCTAATTTGGGGGGTTAAGTTTGTATGGCAGCCCCATGACCCCATGCTCCGATTTGATCCAGTTTTACATATGTTGTGTGTCATTAATAGAAACACATTTGAGCGAAGCTAGGTTGAAATTGGTACACAAATAAAAAAGTTTTTCTCAGAAGAACCTAAATTGGGGGGTTAAGTTTGTATGGCAGCCCCATGACTCCCTTATCCGATTTAAGCGATTCAAACATACAAACAGCCTGCAACAATACTAAGCATGTGTACAAAATTTCAGCTCTCTAGCTTTTATCGCTGCCGAGAAAAACGCACTGCAACAGACGAACAAACGGTTACGAGCGTAATTTGAGAATGTGGGAGGGCTAACTTCACATAAGTATCTGGCCCTGGAGCTTTGCCTTTCTCCAATATTGAAGCAGCTTGGCCAAGTTCCTCGTCTGTTACACAGCAGGAACGTGAACCATCTGCTCTGACAAACCTTGCCCCACGAGCATCTGCTCATGTTGAGGGCACAGGACGGCGACAATATTTTGGAGCACCGCTGGGCACTTTATTTGTGACGCTTTTCGCTTTATCTTCTTCGTCACCACCTTGTACGCCATTTCCCACTGGTTCATGTCTGCGTCATCGCAGAGTTTTTTAAAATAATTTTTTTTTTTTTTAATGGCGAGCTTTACTATTAGTCGAGCGTTTTTATACGACTCTAATAGGACATCATGGGCGCTTCGTTCAATTGCCCGTGGGCACAGACGTCGCGCTTTCAGGCAATTGCGCCTGAGCCTCGCAATTTCCTCAGATCACTAGTGCAGGATGAGAAAAAAGTCCCTTTCCTATTTATATATGTAATAACTTTTAAACAAAGTACATAATTAAAACCAAAAAAATAATCGCAAAATTAGATTTAATTTATGTATCTTATTTGCATTAGGTGAGACAATGAACTTGTTTCAACATCACTTCCAAATCATGTCATCTCGAAAAATGGTTACTGAAAATGGCCACCGCGATCGCCTGATCTGACGGCCCCAGACTTTTTCTATTTCACATTTCTCGAGTTTCTATGGGGCTGAGAAGGTCTACGTCAACAAACCACAGACAGACCGGACTTAAAAGAGAACATTCGAGGGGAAATTGGACAGATCACATCGGTCACACTCCAAAACGTTATGCAAAATGTCGTGAAAAGAGTCCAAGCTTGCGTGAATTCTAATGGTGCACACTTACCGGATATAATTTTTCACACCTAATGTAAATAAAATACATAAAATAAATCAATTTATTTTATATGAATAGGAAAGGGACTTTTTGCCCACCCTGTAGTTCTCATTTCATTGACTTAATGCCTTCTTCCGTGGCATAGATGCGTCGCAGGTCATCATCAGCTAGTTTCTGATCTGTACTAACCTGCTTTCCGCAGAACCTTCGACTGGACTTCGTTGAAGAGAGCCACGTCAAATCTCTTTGCGGACCATCCAATCGTCCGTGCTTCGATCTTTGCCCCTTATACTCTGTTGCTTGCCGTATACAAAATCGCTTGGATATCGCTATGAGTATAGAGCTCCCTGACGTGCCACTCCGTAAGCGGGGCCAACGAACTGCTAACAAATGTGAGATCAATATAATGGATTCCACATTTCCCGTCCTAAAGGTACTACTACCCCCTGAGTTCATTAGAACTACGTCCAGTTGCGAAAACACGTCAAGAAGTACTCTCCCTCGCCTATTTGTATTAAAGACTACCCCATTCGGTGGTCCACTCGTTGAAGTCCCCCGCAATTACCACTGGGCCTTTCGTACTTGCGTCGTGCACCAATTCAACCAGAAATTGTTCGAATTCGATGTCATTCATCGTGTTGGAGCGTAACGGCTGTAAATGTGTATGCCGTGGATCTTTGCTCTTATAACTCCTCTTAGTTTTCCGGACATTCATTACTGGAAGGGGAAGTCTCCACACGTCCAGATGGCTACTTGGTCCTCCTTATTTGCGACCCAAATTGCTCCCATCAAGTTCTTATAATGATCACATAATTATTGCGACATCGATAGCTTTCTCATTCACCGTTTGCAGCAGAAGATCCTGTGCTACTTTGCAACGGTTGAGATTCAGTTGTAAGAACCTCATAGGGCGATTTGCTTCAGCGCTTCCCGATACAGAGGACAGAGCCTCATAGACTCCTCCGGTTTGATGGTTCCAATCCTCCATATCAGCTTCCTGGCATAATATACAATTAGGATCGCTATCGCAGGACGCCGCTTTGTGACCTTCTTTCCCATATTTAAAACACATTATCGACCTATCGTGCTTGCTGCTGCAGTCTTTTGAAAAGTGTCCAAATACGAAACACTTATAGCATCCCTTAGGGATCAATAAGGGCCTTAAGCGTCAGTTTGTCCAACTGACCTTCAGTTTGCCCCATCATCCGTTTAAATGTTGATGACTGCGATCTCCTCAGTGACTTGACCGCTTCAGCCTGGAGGTCCATTTCCAGTCGTTCACGAAACGCCACATAGATGTCCTCCTTTGTTATCACTTAGTCGAGATTGAGGATCTCTAGCGTCGTCTCCTGACAGAAAGTTCTGACGACCGCTGGGTTAATTCCTAACAATTTAGTCAACATGGATTTGTATCCTTCCAACAGGTTATTTTCACGTGTGTTTAATTGGAACAATAGTTCCCCGTTTCTGGTGCAACAAATACGGGATACAATATCTCCCATCTCTTCGAGCTCTGGCTCGGATTTCACTCTTCTCAGAATTTCCGCATACGTCATCTTTTCTGGCTGAAATATGACCATTGCATCTGGTCTTTACCAGATTTTTCTTCCTACGTTTTTCTTCTTTTCCCTTTGAACTCGCTTCTTTTGTTCTACTTTTGTCCAGGGGCTGAGGTTCGTAGTTGGGTCATCTTGTGTTATGCATCTACCCTATCGGCTTTCTCCTTCAGAATTTGTGCCCTTTTTCTCTTAAGAGTTTGGGGGAAATAGAGTCGTCTACCTCACGCCTGCGTTTTGGCCGATCCCCTGCCGAAGCTCTAAACAAAAATTATATTCAATATAATTTACAAGCTTTCAGAAAGTGTGCGTCTTGTCTATATGATAAGGCTAACCACTAGATAAGATGTACGAGAAAGCGGCCCTATATATCTGTAAAAATAATAGAGCTGGAATGGTTGGCTATTGTCAAAGGTAGTTCATTTAGAGGGTGTTTTTGTATGAATGATAGAACTTCAAATTGAAAAAAAAAAACACAAAATATTAGCTTTCAGCCAATTTTTATACCATATACCCATAAGATGGTATAGGGTATATTGTTTTTGTTACGAAGATTTATGTAACACCTCAAATGATCAGGGTCGGTCCCTGATTCGAATAAGCCATGTCCGTCTGTTTGTCTGTCTGTCTGCCCGTCCGTGTGTCTGTCAGTTCGCAAGATATAAGCATTTTGAAATTTTGGTCAGATGATTGTTTTGATAAAAGCTTGGATGGTATTGAAAATGGGCCAAATCGGACCAAGGGTTCCCCTACCTCCCATACAAATGACCCCTCCGTGATAGATAAATTCGGCCATATTTTTGGACAGAATATCGCTAGCGACCTGAAATTTTCATCAATGCCTAATTGTAACATATGCTTGGAAGTTGGTGGAAAGTGGAGAAGGTCTGACTACCCCTACCCCTACATCCCCGACAAAGCAATATTCCGCCATATCTTTTGATAGAATGTCGCGAAAAAGTTCAAATTTATAACAAATGATAACTGCTGGATGCTGTTATAAGATATTAAAAATGTTCAAGATTTGACCTATCTACCCCTCCCCCCCCCTAAAAAAAAAGAAATAGAATATTTTCGATTTTCTAGGTCTGTACATGGGTATAGGGTATACACTCATCGTGCTATTCGCACGATTAGAACTCGGTCTCGTTTTTTATTGGAATGATAAATGTATGACATTAACATTTGAAAACGATTTCAGGCATATGACCACCGCGGCTTTTCTTGACGAAGCGCATTCTTGACGTCTAATTCTGGACTACTTTTTCGAGTACTTCTGGCCGTATGTCACCAATAATAACACGAACAATGTTGGCCTCCAAGGCGCCAATTGTTTTGCTGGTTTATCAGAATAAACTTGTGATTTAACGTAACCCCACAGGAAATAATCGAGAGGTGTTTAAGGGCACTTTGAAGGCCCATTGATAGGCCCATTTCTTGAAATCTACTTATCACAAAATGTTAATTTTAATGGTTTCTTCGACGTGCTTAAAATAAATAAATAAGCATTATTTTAAGCAAAGAACTGCTTAAAATAAATAAATAAGCATTATTTTAAGCAAAGAACAAATTCTGTTCATGAAATCTTAGAGCACCTGAGTGACTTGAATTATTTCTAAACATCTTTGGGAACGATTTTTCGAAATTCTCCCATAGCGCATTCTTTAAACCGAAGCCCACCATTAAGTAGTGAGTGTACAGCATTGACCTTCGAACTAAAGCATAGGATCCACAAGTATGTATTTCATTTAAGCTCAATTTCATAAGCTCATCCAAAATTTTCCGACATGAAAATGCTGAGAAACTTGATGAAATGTAGTTTTTAACGTTTTTATGTGTCTCAAAATTGTGTGCACAGGCAACAATAATGTATTATCCATCCAGTTAGTTTCAAACGACAGACTTTATGCGAGTTGTTGGACACGTGCGTTTCTCCAACGCGATTTCAGCGCCAATTTGGCTGCAAGTGAACTAAAACCAAAAACCATCCAAAATTCACCGTATTAATCTGTTATACAAAACACGAATAATTGTATCTTTATCTCTCCACAATTCGAAAATCTTTACTTTGTTTTCTTTACCGAAACACGAGAGCTTACATTCCACTCTGTGTGTCTTTGATACTACTATGTATAAGCACAGACGGCGCTTTTCTCCCTCTGTTATTAAGCTTCGGAATTAATAAATTGGGCTTTCTATGTTCTGACCAGCTTTAAGCTCGAAAGAAAAGCTCAGGATTCTAATCAATTCCTGTCATATTGCGACTATCCTGTTTCGTTTACTCGTATTTCAAGTATCAAACATCATAGGATCTGTGTACATCGTATAGCTACTCGTCCTCGGTATATATATCTTTGTCCTGGGAGGCCTGGACCTTCGTCATATCATTCTTCCGTGTGCATATAGGTCGTCGTCGTCGTGATGTCTATCGATAAACGATTTACTTGGATCAGGATGACAATCGGAATTTATATCCATGACGTCTGTTTCTCTGTTGTTGTTTCAATACCCGGCTTCGGTTTACCTCATGTTCAACCGGTACGAAACACGAATAGCTGCTGGATGTATGACTAATTGCTTTGATGTCGAAGCAAAATCGTAATTAATCAATATTGATGATGATGGTTTCATTAGCTCGAGCTATAGTGGATCTAGAGAGGATTTTTTTCCTGGATTGTGTTTTCTCATCACAACTACAAACTATGGTTATACAAATGAGGTGAAATCGATTTTGATAAGAGCAATGGTTTGGGACGAGTGTTTTCAAAGTTTTTGATAGTAATTTGATGGAAAGTGTATGCGGTTGTGTTATTTTTGTAGTAACGCATAAACCGATTTGAATTTATACAAAATAAAACAACTTGAGAGAAATTTAAAATACCAATACCAACGCTAATTTCATTCGTGGTCGAAATGGGATTACCCTTCGCATTTAAATGAATCTTAAGCTTCTTTTGGAATAATAATAATGTATGCCACAGCCCTATGACGTAGTGCATCCGTTCCTATAGTTTTATTGAGCACATCTTTAAATGAAACCCATATGACGAAGTGTTTCCATTGAAGAAAAAACGAATACCGTAGTAAACGCTTTGAAGTTTCTTTTTGCAAAAATTTTTAAGCCGAAGTGTGGATACATACTTCACTTAGCTTATGCAATTTTTTTCCTAATCAAGTTTTCAGTCAGTATTTTGACTAGAAATTCGAAAAAGGGCAGGAGAATAGGGATCCACAACGAGCGAGCACCGGCATGCGCTTGCTGTAGCTCAGTACGAATGGGGTTTCTGTCAACCGTTGCCCCGGTTCTTTTACAAATTAAAAAGGAATATCGTATCCCTTAGGATCACGAACACAGGGGTTAAAATTGGGAGAAAGCGTGAAAAGATTAGCCAACGCGACAGGTGCCATCTTATTTGGAGCTATATAGACCCAGGTGGCGCCGGATCTCGGCCTACAATAACCCACTAAAATGTTTAAAAACATCCCGACCTGAGGCACCCGCGAAATAAAAAATGTGCCCCCTTCATACCAAAATTGAAATACGTTCCTGCACTCTATGAAATTTTTACTCTTATAATAATTTGTTTAAATTTGTTTCCTTCTATTATAATAGTGAAATTACTCTGCAATCTAAATTTGCAAATCAAGTGTAATTTTACATAAAAAATGTTTAAAAAAGTACTCCAATATATTAGCAAATTTACACCGCGCTATGTGTAAAAACACTCCGTAATAATAGGAATATAATGCGGTTTCACTCTTTTTTCGTTGTAAAGATTTAAGTGGCGAACCTTTATAAAT
Organism: Microchrysa polita; assembly: GCA_949715475.1. Taxonomy (NCBI): domain Eukaryota; kingdom Metazoa; phylum Arthropoda; class Insecta; order Diptera; family Stratiomyidae; genus Microchrysa; species Microchrysa polita. The sequence goes on from OX454417.1 coordinate 75,695,124, forward strand.
AATATAGCTATCAATAAAACTATTTAAGGCTATATAAAATATAAACAAGTATCGGTCGAGTTTTGCTGATCAGTTTTTCGCCTACATGGGAGGTTGCAATATGGTCTTTTTTGTGCGATCTGTACACTTGTTCTTCTTCTCAGTACCGTAACTCAGCCGTTTATAGGTAATTTCCAGTCAATACTTTGCATATCATTTCGGAGTGTAATGTTGCAAGCACTAAATATTTCTTATTCACACATGTACGGAAATTTTGGACCACGCCTAGATTCGATCTCGAGACCTCTAGATTTCTAGCATCGTAGAGTGCGACTCAACCAAGTGAGCCACAGAGCGTACACATGAGTTCTAAATGCAGAGAATTTTTGGAGAAATGTGGTACACTGTGCTAAGTACAGCCGATTGAAGTATGACAACTGGAGAGCACGCTACAAAAAATGAGTAAAACTTCAACTGCACGTTGTAAAAATACACCACAAATCCGAATTATACACATAAACGTTGTAAAAATGCACCAGAAAATCTGAATTATACAGAAGTGTAGCGTAAAAATACATTTCACACCGATTTTGGTGTAATTTTCTTATTTTACACAGAAATTGTTGAAAAATGCACTCTGTATGTGATTATAAGCGGGAAAAAGTGTAAAATTAACGCATTTTCAGCGGAAATTTAAATTCACTTTTTAGAGTGTGGAATGAGAGGAGGGGACTGTGTCACGGCTCGACAGAAACAAGCGATCTCGTCACAGAAAATATCTATCAGACTTATTTGGGCTATGAAACTAAGAGACGATTCGACCGGTGATTAAATTAAACCGTATTGATGTTACATCACAACAAAAGACCTCACTAAACCAACAAACACCGTTTCATCGCTCTTCGCCATCAATCGGAAAGTCTCGTCAGCTCGCGATTCCAACGGTTTTTCTTCTTTTTTCGCTACTGCAATTCGAAATCACAAAAAAGCAGCCATAATACCTTTTTATTCACCCGCATGGCACCGTGCCGTGCCATCTCGAACCCAACTTCACGAATTTGGCTACATTCCAGCTTTATGTCCACTCAAGCCCATTTTTATTTTTGGTCTAGAGTATAATTTATCAAAATAATTCTATTGTGTTATATATTACCGCAAAGCAGGGACGTAGCCAGAACTTTGTTTCGGGAGGGGTCCAACGGAATTTTCAGATGCGCGACAAATTTATTGTTGAAAAAGTGGATAAACTAAATATTAGACTATGGTATGTTATGAAACGTTGAGAATAGCTGGAACCGCGAAACCTGACTTTTTAGTATAATTATAACCATCATGAGTGAAAAGGATATACCAGTGCCTCTTGCAGAACGCATCTTCTTATTTTTTAGTCAAAGCAAATATAATATCCGCGGAACGGAAACTTATCAAAAAGTACTAGAGAAGTTCCAGAATGAGTGCCTCTCTAAGACCCATGTGTATGAATGTTTTGAAAAGGCCGAAAAGTTGAGGGAAAGTTGCCACATGCGCGCCACCTAGTGTCACCGATGAAAACGTAAGCGCCGCCACCGTTGAAAAACTCATTGTGGAAGACCGACGAAGTGGTGTACGCTACATGACTGGGGAGTTGGGCATAAACGTAAGTGGTATTGGCAAAATATTCATGAGCGACTATAGGCTACCGAAAATCTCAGGCAGATGAGTGCTAAAACCTCTGAATATTAAGTATAAATTCTGGCGCTCGGAAGTTTATACACATCTTCTACAGCATTGAACGAATTGAGAAAGTTCCATTAAAAGTTTCAAAAGCTATGAAGAAGTAACATTGTTTGTGCGAGAATGGGTCCGTGAAAAGCCGCGAAATTTTTACGAAAAAGATATCCAAAAGCTTGCCGGGAGGTGGCGAAAATGCATACAGTGGTGTAGGGGAGACTAATTAGAAAAAACTAATTTTTACCATTTGTATCTTTAAAATTGTTTTGCTTCGTTAAAACTTGAGCGTTTGGTCATAAAAAAAGGCTTAACTACATAACTATTACTTGCACGGACTATTAAAGCAGGCGTATATATTCCGTTTTTCAATGAAAGTAACAGATGCAAACTCTCACTTCATTCTTCATCTACTGGCTTCATGTACCTTTATATCTCCGCGATTAGCTAAGGCGAGCGAGAGCTAAGTTTCCGTTTAGCCCAACAATCGCCATGCGCAAAATATTTGGGAGCTTATCTTTCACTCGACCCAAAAGGCCGATAATCGCACGCAATTATTTTTGTTTTTATAAAAAAAAAAAAAACAAGTCATCACGATTGATATTAGTCAAAATTTTCAAAGGAATTGTTTCCTTGAAAAAAAGCTCTGTTTAAAGACTATTTTATCGCATTCTCTATTTTTGTAGCAATGCTCAGAACCTGCGCAGCGGAAAGTTTAAAGTTCCAAGCTCGCATGAAAACACGTCCATACGTCCAATAAATAAAATCAGAGTGAATAATAACACTGTGTGACAAATTTAAAAAAAAAATAACCGTCATCTCCAATTTTTTTTTTGTTTTAATTCTTATCTAATCCTTACTAAAACCTCATATTTACTTTTTCCCTTGACCCCCCAGTTTCAGAAATATGGAAAGATATTGATATTCCCAGAAAATAATACAAAATAAAGTTCCAGTAACAAATCGGTTATTATTTATTAATTTTTTTTTTGTAAAACGGGCATAAAACAATATAATAAACAAATCTAAATACTTAAAATTATAAACTGAATTGTTAAACACATTTATTTTAAGGGAAAAATAAAAAAATATCAACTTTTTCTCTTATATTTAGAATTGTCTTCTCGCTGTAAGCGCCAACAATAATCTCCTAACATCGCTGCATCCCAATGACCTTGAAAACGTTCCTCAAGCCTTTTTATGTCCTGATGAAATTGCTCACCTTATTCATCACTTACGGCTCCAAGGTTCTCAGGAAAGAAAGAGAAATGGGAGTGAAGAAAATGAATTTTCAAAGACATTCTGCACCCCATCTCTTTATATGCGTCTAACATATTTGTTTTTACGCTGAACTGTAACTTTCGTTCCTCGCTTCAATAAATTCCACTTCTGTAAGCTTGATCCTAACAGCTCCGCCTGCCTTAGTGACAAATTCAAGTCCCGTACCAAATCATTAAATTCCTCTTGGCGAATTAGGTGTGGTTTTCGTTGATCGCTTGATGAAGGAGAGGGGAAAAACTGTGTATCCTGAGGGTCGTTACATTCATCACTGTGAGGAGGGCGAACAGTGCTATTTACACTGTGATGCACAGGTTTCGTGACAGAACTCACTATAGGGTACTCCACTTTATATTTATGCTTTTTCGTAGCACCCCGCAAATCGAACATACAAAAAAAGCAATCGTCGTGATGATTGTTAGGCTCGCTCCAAAGTGCTGGCGAAAGGCATTTCTCGTTTTCCAGCTTTTTGAGAGTGCAGTGACATACAACACGATATGCAAAAAAATCGGGTATCCAAGGCTTATCCTGACACACAACGCGGCCAAAACATTCGAAATATGCATCCCTTAATTTTTGTGTTACTTTTCCCTCTAGCGACTTAAAAATATATTTGCCACACACGTAGCAACATTAATTTGGTGAATTTTTGCACAGGTTGCGAATACTTCTTTCAGAATCCATATTGTAAGCCAATTAAAGTAAAACTATTACAACACGTGCTATTTATACCATAACAATATCTTTTTTGGGTATTTTTTTAAAATTTTGTACCTGACGGTTTTCGCAATTTAAGGGGTAATATAAGGATAATAAAAAAGGAATACAGGTAAAAGGAAAAGGGATAATATAAGGATAATAAAAAACTACTATATCAGGTTAAAATATAATAAATATAAAAGTTACGTAAAGATATGTAGCCGCGAAAAGGTAAAAAAAGATGTTTTTTCACGGTTTTAAGTCACAATTAAAGGGGAAAAAAATAAAATAATTGAGCAAATTATATTTATTTTCGGCAATTTCTATTGCCAAGAGTCCTTTTAAGGATAATGATAAGAAATTTACTTATTTTATTGCAAATTGCAGTAATTGAGGAGCAGATTCTATATGAGGACCATTAAAAAAGATTTGGGCGTGTAACTCGAAAACCTGAGGGTCAGGAAAAAAATGAATTGCACTTTTGTCATATGGGAACCAATAGCTAACCAAAATAGCATTCAGTTTTTTTGACGGTTTTTTGGTGTCACGCAGTGTAATTTTCGACAACAGACATTTTTTGCAAAGATTCCGCGCAATTTATTTTGAAGGGTTGTGTTCAGAGAAGTATGTATTGATATTCGGATTTATATCTAGTTTTGAAAAGAAAACCTCATTTAAACCAATTTTCCATGTCGGATATTTTTTATGATGTTCAGTCCCACAGAATTTAGAGAAAAATATGTTACCACCTGAATATTCTGATATTTTATACTGTAATCACTAAAAATTCCGTTATAATTGAAAACATTTTGGGAGGGGTCCGGACCCCATGGACCCCTCCCCTGGCTACGTGCCTGTCGCAAAGGTGATTTTGAGTAGGTTAATGTGTCCTGAGAGCATTTTGCTGTAGTATTTACAGTTCTTGAGCTAATCAGAAAACCTGAAAAATGAAAATCGATATAACTTAAAAGGGGTTGATCCTATCTATGCGAAACCTATTTCATTCGATTTAGAACGACCAAAACAGGGTTTACTTGTTTTTTTATATTTTTTTTTTTCTAAAATTCGTATTTTTGGCCCCACTAACAATGTAAATGCTATTAGATAAAGCACTTGTTCGAGATAATCCACTCTGCGCTGCAAAGAAGTGACTTGGCGTTGAAACTCCCCAGCCAGCAAAAAAATCATGTGCAATCATTTACACGTCAGCTGAGATACCTTTGTCATTTATCACGTTTTCATACAAACAGTACATATATGACTATGTCCCCCTGTCATGTATACACGCTTTTGCCCCTTATTACGGATAAAGATTACAAAATCATTACCCATAAAGATGATGTAATAGTTGTGTAATGCATCGCTCGTGAATAATATTCATGACTTACGCGAAATAAATGAATGATGTATCATTCGTAATAAATGAAAAATACGCACCGCGAATATGAATATGAATCCCACGTCAAATTGATTATTAAATTTCGCATAATAGAGGTTTGTTGTCCTCGGCACGATCCCAACGTCTCTTCATATAAAAACTCGTTTTAATAATAATGCAATGTGCTTCTAAAACGAGCTTTTATATGGAATAAGCGAGTCGCTGGAATCTTGCCGAGGACAACATACCTTAAGGAGGAATGGTATCAAGGCGGACCAATTTCTGCAGGGGCAACATGTTGACCTATACACTTTTACAAGCAACAAAAATTTCAAACAACGTTTATAAAAATAGTGATTTCCAGCTAAAAAGTTGTATGGTACATACCTCCAATTCTTAACCCTTTAGATGTCACAGGCATTTGAAGATTTAAAAAAAAACATTTTTGTACGACTTAAACCTCAATATCTCTAAAGATAGACTAGCTACAATATAGCGAAATAAAATGATAAGTATAGCTAAAAAATTTACCTATAAAACAAAAGAAAATAAATTTTCAAACGCCTATGACAGCTAAAGGATTAAGTATTGGGGGAATGTTCCGTACAACTTTTTTTTGCTGGAAATCACTTGAGGAATCACAATCCGGTGCGTTTATGCGACAGTTTCCGGACACCCAGTATAGTAAGAAGAATGCGACAAGTGTACGAATCATTTCCGACGTAAAAAGAACCCATGTATTTCCCCAATCCATGCAATTACGTTAAAAAATAAAAATAGAAAGAGACGGCAACATAATAGTCTATACTGATTAATGGGCATTTCCCTCAGCCAGCCATCATGTATACAGCACGTCGACTCTTGATACATGAAGTGAAGCTTATTTTGGACTATTTTGACGATTTATGACGCCAATATTGGCTGGGACATACTTCTCTATAGCTTGATTGTATTGAGCACACCAATTCCCGATTGTATACCGTCATCATTAGTACACGAGTTCATCGGCGCACTAGATTTATCCGATTCTAACAACGATGACACAAACGGTTGAGGTGGGGAGGGTAAAGACCTTCTTCGAACCATGATACACGAATCGCAACGATATGAAATATTGTTCGTCTTGCACATTGAACTTTTGATTGAATTCTAGCAACTTTACTGCGGCAGATGCGACATTTTATATATAGTCTAGTACAGATAGCTCAAAACCCAAACATAACAAAAAAAGAAATTTTTGATGCCACATTGTTGAATACACTGCCCAATATAGTACGCAGTAAAAAGTTACACCAATTTGCGCCATGGGTTAAGGGGGAGGGGGTCCCAAAGGGGTAAAAATTTACTTTTTTGCACATATCTGGAAAACTATGAATCTGACCTTAAAATCTTCTGAGGACGAAACAAACTACACAAAATTGCCTTTGTAATGATATGTAACACTCTAGACGTTTTTTCGGAAAATTATACCCTAGACCCAAAAGTATTATAGAGAATTTACATTTTTTGAGTTTTACATTTCGGACTGTAACTCTTGATAGAAAGAACCTAGGGTGACGAAATCTTGTTCATTCTATTACCAATAAAATTTATTTGGTTTGTACCAAAAATTGAGGTGCTCCAACCATTGACGCCTCCCTCACTCCTCCTAACATTTTTCAAAAAGGCATGCCAGTAGCTTCTTTTCAAATTGACCCAGGCAGATAAAATTTGGTGAGGTGCCTAGTCTAAGCCCCATTACGGTGTTCACCAAAAATTATCACCATCCGATCAAAGCTAAGGGTACTCCCCATACAAAATAAACCAAAATTCTAAAAAAAAAATACATTTTTTCACTTCTAAATTCTATCTAAAAAGAAAAAAGAAAATTTATTTCTTAGAACGTCATTATAACAGTTAATTGTAGTCTTCTAAATGTATATTCAAAAGTTTGTACCAAAGCGTGCCTTACAAGTACGAAAAAAGGGGTTTGAAGGTTGCTAGTACACGTTACTCGATTTATTCGGAACTAGCCTTTCAACTAGTACCAAAGACTTTCAAACACAATTTGTTGATACTTGTAGTGTACGCTTTGATGCAAAATTTTGAACATACATTCAGAAGACTACAATTAACTGTTATAATGACGTTCTAAGAGATACATTTTATTTTTCCATTTTAGATAGAATTTAGAAATGAAAAAATGTGAAATTTGTTAGAATTTTCGTTCACTTTGTTTGGGGGGTACCCTTAGTTTTGATCGCATGGTAATAATTTTTGGTGGGGAGCATAATGGAGCTTAGACTAAATTTGATCTGCCTGGCTCAGTTTAAAAAGAAGTTACAGGCATGCCTTTTTGAAAAATGTTAAGAGGAGTGAGGGGGTCGTCAATGGTCGGAGCACTCCAATTTTTGGTACGAATCAAATAAATTTTGTTATCAATATATGGACAAGATCTTATGACAGTAGGTCTATTCTATCAAGAGTTACAGTGCGAAATGTAAAACTCAAAAAATCCAAATTCACTATAATACTTTTGGGTCTAGGGTATAATTTTCTGAGAAAATGTCTAGAGTATTACATATCATTACAAAGGTAATTTTATGTTGTTTGTTTTGTCCTCAGCTCATTTTAAGGTCAGACTCATAGTTTTCCAGATATTTGCAAGAAACTGAATTTTCACCCCTTTGACACCCCCTGCCCCCTTAACCCATGGCGCAAATTAGTGTAACTTTTTACTGCGTATATTAGGCAGTGTAGTCAACAATTTGGCATCAAAAATTTCTTTTTTTTTATGTTTAGGTTTGGGGCTATTTTGAACCAATTGTACTGGACTAATATGAAATATTTTGTAAATTAAACTAAATAGGAAAGATAGAAACTATAAACGTCTGTACCTCACAACGTTTCAGTTACTACTACTGGCCCTGTTGGCGATTGTCGCCCACTTTGCCCGCATGTATTTAAATAAAGGTGTTTAATACGCCGATCATAATGGTTAATCCATCAATTAATCTGATCGAAAAGTTGAAAACGCAACGTGGATCATTAATTTTAATACATAAGGATATAATTCAAACTTACTCTATAATAAAATTATGTCTCTTTTCGTCATCGTTACTTACCTGAAAAAGAAATAAGAGAAAATTCAATTAGATAAAAATAAATCAAAAACGACTCTGATTGATTGATATTCTTAATTTTAAAAAGCAACCCTTAACATTTACCCATTTATTCACATAAGACTCCGAAGAACCTTGCGTACTGTCTGTACTGGACATAATGGTGGCATTTAACCACATCAATCGCTGTATGTAAAGGGTGGTCCAACGTAAATGCACAAAGTTATTTATTAATAAAACAAAAAGTTTTTTTTTATTTTTATCAATTTTTTTTTTAATTATGATAGAAGGATCTATGGAAATTATGTGTGAAACAAAATATCGGCCGAATGCTCGCAATGGCTAACTAAAATGAACTAAAATGCAACTGCATTGTTTTCGCAGGCGACATGTCAAAATTCGGTATGGAGATTTTCGTGTGAAGTCAGTATGTACAAGCAAGCGAATTCGATTTCACGATCATGGCAATTTTGACAGTATTCGCATGGATTTCACGTGAACTGACGATGTTATTAAAACAACGCTGTTGCACTTTATTTCACGTGGAAACGGTGTGAATGGCAATCAATCAGGCCGAGAGTGCACATTTATCTTATATTTAATGAATTTAAGGCAAGTCTCCACCGCACTTTTTTTTCACGGGAGGCATAAATGCAAGTTTTTTGATGGGTGAACATAGTACCTTTATCGGTTTTATGTTGTATTATATTTGAAATGGAAAATTAAAATATTAGATGATGTTGCATTATGGTTTTGAAAGGGGCAAAATCGATAGTTGCTGTTTTATTTAAGCAATATTTAAACATTTGACGCCAACACTAGTGGCGTTTTTTGGTATGGAGGTTTACTCTGACTCAAAACACACTATCGTGTTTAGCAACGCTGCCCAAAACTGCATGTATAGCAATAAAACGAGCCTGCTTCTTAAATTTAATATAAATAAATAACAGGCATGACTGTCCGACATTGGACGAACGCCGCAGATGTGTCACATCCAATTTCCAAGATTTTGCTGCTTTTTTGTTGAGGTGTTGAAATCAACAGCACGCTCACCAGACCAGTATTATTTATCCTCATAAATGGGAACTCGTTTAACATCTGAGTGAGATTATAGTTGGTCACATGGGTCATGAGTTCGAAAAACACCATGCATAAACTGAATTTGCTCACGGTAAATCTCGAACCCATGATCCTATGCAATGAAGGCGCGCGCACTAGCCAGAATACTAAATATTTTGACTCCAACACTTTTTAAATTGATTTTGGATGGGTTTTAATTCAGGCCGAAACGCACAAATATTTCAAATGAGGGAAATAAATAATAATTCAAATAATGCGTTGAATAAAGCTGTGTAATGTGTTTACACATAACGTAAGTCAAACATTTAGATTTTTGTTACTTAAAAGACAATTTTATATATTATTATATAATGGCGAAATTATCCTCTATGAATGTAACAACTCCACGTGAAATCCGATTCGCTTGGTGGTACCCACTTCACATGAAAGTTTCCACACCGGTGTTTGACATTTCGGCAGCGAAACAATGCAGTTACTCTTTGTTTCACAGGAAAAGATGTGGTCGACATTCAATCAAAACGCGAGTGAACGTTTATCTTAAATTGACTAAATAAAAAGCAAGTCTCCACGGAGCATTTTTCACGGGAGACATAAATGCAAGTTTTTCGCTCGGTGAACTCAATACATACCTTTAATGTAAATTTAAGCCTTGCTGAATTTTCTGGTTAAAATTTTAAATATAATCTAACCTGTAAAAAAGGATCAAAGACTTTATTTTACATTGAGTATTCCAATTTGGAACAAGTTAACTCTTACAAATGCTTTTATATTAAACAGACTAACGAAAACAACCGGAGATTCTGCAAAATTGTAGTTAGGGAATCAGAACGGCAAACACAACTGTTTTGTTTCGTAACCTCACAATTTCTTACAATGACTGTGATTGATGACAAAAACAACATTAGTTTTTATCAGCATTTTACCTGAATTGTATTGCTCCATATGTTTTCAGCGACTAGTAGCTCGGAATCAGGTTAATTAAAGAGATACTTCGAAACCACTCTCTAAATCAGTGATTCTCAACCGGTGGGGCGCGCCCCCCAAGGGGGCATCACGGCCTTCCAAGGGGGGGGGGGGCGCGAAGGGAAATTAACATTTCGACGAAAATATAGTCAAAAAATATCGTCAGGAAACTTCATGCACTAATGGGTTAATATCTCAGAGAATTGATTACGACAGAACAGCATGAGATACTCATATACATACATATTTAAACAATAATAGATACATTATACATACAACTTCAATATAAATCCAATGCTTTCTGCGGGGCAATTGTTCTTTTCTATCAACGCTCGATACCTATTTCATTATTCTTGAAAAATACCGCTAACTTATAACCAGTCAAGGCATGAGGCATAAGCATCTGATAAGCATGCCAATTATGTTCAAGGGTGTGTACATTTCGTCAACGTTAATAAACGCTAAGTGCATACGTTATTTAGTATAGTTTATTTCATTTCATGTGTGGTATGCTATACCGTTAAATTATGCCTTAAGACCAGTTCGCCTGGAACGTCATTTGAATAACGTTAATGCAGCTCTAAAGGACAAACCGAAAGAGTTTTTTATAAGCAAATTGGAGTCCCTAAAAAAAGTTAAGCTAGGTCCAAGTGGCACGAGGAGTGCAGACTCCGAAAAAATACTGTGGCGTCCTATGCAATTGCACTACTTATCGCGAAATCGAAGAAATCACATACGATTGGAGAGTCTATGATAAAACCATGTATTTTAAAAGCCGCAGAAATAGTGTTGGGCACTGAAGCAACGAATAAGCTAGAAGACATACCGCTGTTAGACATCACGATTAAGCGTCGGGTAGATGAAATGGCAGCTGATGCAGAAACTCCTTGAGAAAATTAAAAACTCACCATATTTTTCTCTGCAATGTGATGAGACAACGGATATTGCAAAATGTTGCCAGGTTCTTGTTTATGTTCGATACATAGACATCGAAGAAAATGTCTTCAAGGAAGACTTACTAATTTCGGCCACTCTTAAAACCACCTCAAAAGCAGCTGATGAAATGGGTATTGTTGATGAGTTTAAAAAAAAAAAGAACTACAATGGACGAAACTGGCGGGTATATGCACAGATGGAGCCCCTGCCATGCTTGGTCGCGATTCCGGATTTGCTAGTTTGATGAAAAAAAAGAATCCGTCAATGGTCACAACACATTGTATTATCCATCGACAAGTACTTGGTTCAAAACGCTCCCAGCCCATTTAAAATCAATTTTAAATGTATCAATCAAAGTTGTCAATTTTATCAAAAGCAGCGTTTTGAACACTAGGTTGGTTAAGCAGTTATGCCAAGAAATGTCCTCGGAATATGAGCAATTGCTATTCCATACTGAAGTAAGGTGGCTGTCAAAAGGCAACATGTTGCATAGACTAGTAGCTTTAAGAGACGAAGTATGTGCATTTTTAAAAGAAAAAAAAGTCCTCTACTTTCTACATTTCATTCCGAACATAATTTCCTGGGATTAGCGTACCTCGCAGATATTCTTGACCATCTAAATGAGATTAACCTCAGTTTGCAAGGTTCGGGAAAAAAATGAGAACAGCAATATTTTTAAAAACGAGGATAGAATTCAGGGTTTTGTCAAAAAAAAAATAAATTTATGGATAAAAAAAAGTTTCCATGTGTAATTTTACATCTTTCGTGAAATTGGCAAAATAAGTTTCAGATAAGGAATTGGCCACGGACCTAAAAACTGAGATTATCCAACATCTTCAGATTCTAGCATCCGAGTTTTCAAAATATATTCCCGAAGAAAGAAGTGACATAAATACTAATAAAAAACATGGTACGCAATCCGTTTACTTCTAACGTAGAAGAATTGCCTGATGAGCTGCAGGAGGAAGCTATCGATTTGCAAAATGACAGAACGGTCAAAGATAGTTATGAAGCACGAGGTCTGGAAGAGTTCTGGATCAAAAGTGGGCGATCATTTAAAATCCTTCAAAATGTTGCGGTTAAAGTTTTGGTGCTCTTTTCCACGACATATTTATGCGAGCAAGGATTTTCTGCTCTTCTCAAAATAAAAAACAACGGAATAGACTTGATGCTGCTGCTGATATGAGAATTGCAGTGACAAATATTGCACCTCGAGTATCCATTTTCGTAAAAAAAAAATCAACATCAAAGGTCGCATTGAACATTGGACTTAAGTGCTTCATTTTCCAAAACAGTTAACAAATATGTATCGAATGAATTCAAAAATGTAAATATGTTATAATACTGCGTGCGTTTAATATATATAATTTCTAATCAGTGTCGCTTGTGTTTTTTATTTTATGACATGAGCATAGTGGATATTACACCATGAAAGGAGCTAACGGAAACAAACAGCCCTAAGTTAGAAAACAATTTTTTTTTCTACATATCGATTTTTAGTGGGGGGGGGGCGTCAGGATTTGTAAACTGCTCAAAGGGGGCACCGGATCCAAAAGGTTGAGAACCACTGCTCTAAATGATACACATTATCATTATGAGAAGACAAAACAACGACACAATTTTAAGGTAATATGTATCAACATTCAAAATGCAAGTAGCTAACACCAAGTTCTATGAACATTCTAAAACTTCATTTCGATTAAATTTAGCTTAGTTTACTTTTTAGCGAACGTCCGAAATATTCTAATTAGTTCACAATTCGAATCTTTCGCGCCATATTTTTATCATAAAAAATCACCAAAAAAGGTTTGAGGTGAAGGTAAAATTGGAACGATTGGAACAAAAGAACGAGAAAATACATATGCTAGACGGCGCTACTGTGAATTCACCCCAAATTTCCGAGAAAAAATCACTTTTTATCTATGAAATATGCAACTACAAACATTCTCACATAATTCATTTTCACCGCCACTAATTCAGTTTTTCGGATTAATAGAGCCTTTTACGAGATTCACTGGTAAGCATCATGAAAAATACATAGAAATCCGTGCCACACAAGGGAAAGTTCACCGAAATCATATTTTCACCGAAAACATTTATGGCACTGATAGTACCACCTATAAGAAGGTACATGCGATATTCAGTAATATGTTGTCTACACCTTACAAGTTATCACTTTACCATACGACGTGGTAAGCTATTAAAAAATCGTCAATTTGTACCACCAGAACACGAAACTTACACGAAAAATTATATTCAGGCTCAAAGTTTTCGGTGAATCACTGGCACAATTCTTTACAGCGCACTTCATTATTCAAGTTTAACATGTTGTTAAGGGATTTGAATTAATGAAACTCACTAAAAACTTTAAATTTTAAGGTTATTCATGAATACAGTTCTTAACGATGTGAAAACAGACGGGGACTTGTCACTCATGTCAGAAGTTGGAACGAAACGGAACGAGCGAGTTCCCCGCAATTTTCCTGGGTTTCTCAAAATTTAATGGAAATGAGTTTTGAAATCAAATTTTTATTTTGTACTTAAAAAAGTCACATTATAATTCCAACTAAGTGCTAGCTTTAATAATCCAGGAAGAATGTGCAAAAGTGAAAAATTGCGGAATTAACGTTAAATGAGATATAAATGTTCAACGATTTCTTCCGAAAAAAATCAGTTGAGACAAAATGTTGAGAGCCAGTGTTATAATCGCAATTTTGGACAATGATGTAAGAGAGGAGAAAAAAATTTCCGTGTTCGAATACGGGAAAATCAAAGTATGTGTGACAATTTGTTGTGGCTTCAAGGGTTGCAATAGAGCGATATGCTTTCGTCTTCTCCAGGTATGCATCTCTTTGGTGGCGGCCAATTAGCATCGCCAAGACGAGAGATAACACGGTCATTGAATTGCTCGTGCAAAAGAGCCATTGTTTCATTGGCTGTGTGGCAAAAAGCCCCATCCTGTTGGAACCACAAGAAGTCCGTTATGACGACGTGCACGAAAAGCATTTTAATTTGAACGTTCATTTTCGTAAAAGGCTTCAACGGCCTTAACGCCCTGCTCAATTGTGTACTTCTCCAAGGTTGAATTTGTCAAACACTGAAGCAACGAAAAGTCTAATAAAGTTGGGCGAGAAACTTACCGTTATGGTGTGACACTCAATTAATATCGTGCATTCTAGTTGGACCACCCGTTACTTGCATTCTAATAATAAGTCACGTTAACTCATGAAACAATTTTATATATGTACATACCAGATACCAGATATCCTTCCTTTGAACGATATACCAACTCCTAATTAGTTAACAAAACTTTACCCGACCTACACCCTTCGTTGTAGAAACACATTTATTACAAGAAATTTATCATTTTCAACCATATTTCTTGTTGTCTTGTTGACTTTAGTAATGTTGTCCTAAATTGTTTCCATTTCGTCTACGTTGCTCTCAATGCGTTCCGACATTAATTTCATATCTATCCAAGGAGAAACGACGAAAAGTTTTCGCTTGCCATTTTGACAAATACATACTACCACTCACTCACATAGAAGCTTCATTTCCGTCACAACTAATCCCAATATTTGTCAATACTGTTTCAGGACAAAATCTTATCTAATCGGTCTTATATTTCACTTCTTGGAGAACGTCCTTGGGGACGATAGGTATACATATAGAATTTCTACAGAAAAAATGATGACAGTATACCGGGTACATCCGTTGTCATCGGGACGAAGTTGATAGAATCGAGTTGTTCGTAAACACACAGATTGTCAGTCAGTATCAAATTGCCTTGTGATCCTTCTTGACTGTGCAGGGCAGACATTGTAACATTTCAATTTTCCCAATGAGTAATACGACTCTAAATTATTCTTTCGGTTACACTAAAAATGTTTTTATGGTCGTTGTAGTCCTTGTCGTCATCGGGACGCACCGATTATCCTATATCCTATTTCAAATCGAATTCGTTTTTTCTAGGGAAGCGAGACATATAAACGAATTCCATGCTTTGCATATATTTCTCGATATGCTGACATTGAATGTCATTTTTCTTCCTGCAGACAGCTTATTCCATCATATATCATAATAAAAAGGGTACACTCCTCCTCTTTTTGCTCCGTTTACCGCGCCGTCCGATACGTATAATGGGGATCAACCGATCCGGGTCTGTGTATGTATGTTGTTCATCCTTGTCTGATGTGTTGATGTGTGTTGACATTTTGTGTTTGTGATTTTTTTTTTTAAGTTTATCACTTCATCTCTTGATTATTGCAAATCTCCTATCTTACATCATATTAAATCACTTAAAAGTCGAGAAGACGTGAAAAAGTATTTGATAGGCTCAAAGTGTCAGATGGCAACCATTAAATTTACTTGTGATAAAGCAAAGCAGAGCGGAAAGGACCTCCACCTCCGCTAACCTTTGAACGATGTCGATGATTTTATTGGCTAATTTCAGTGTAGTGGTTTTATCGATACTCCCCGGGGCGAATAGATAGTAATAAATTTGTTTTTATGGCGATGCTATTTGAGAGATGATTGTTCGCGATTCAGATTTAGGCGGACTATTAAGATGACTAAAGCGTAAGGTGGCAGGTGCGGTGAATCGCAGATCGAAGGTGATGGTGATTTATTCTATAGCATTTCCATTTAAAGGCTAATTATTCTTTTTATGTGTTAACTACATTTATTACGGTCAGACATAATACTGAAAATGGTTTGATATCTTTGAATTGAATTTATTGGAAGAAGCTTTATCGTCTGCATGCTTTCCTATAAATTATCTTTTAATCGTCAGATATAAAAAGCAGCAACACAAAAAAGTTAAAGGAAATGTGAAATTAAAACGTTGGGACGAAAATGTGATCCCATTTTTATTTTGTCAATATAAATTCACTTATAATAGGCGTGTCTTTTGTACTCCGGTCTTGGTTACTTTCCAACTCAAAAAGAATATTTTATTATAATAGTCTCAAGTAGATACACTAAACTAACCTACACCGCAGTGCAAAAAAAAAACACTCCTGATAACATTGAATGAACAACTCCAACGCTCCGGCACAAAAAAAAATAAAAATTTTAAATTTCTCCACAACTCCCGAAGACTTCCTAAAATTTCTTGAATTTTACAAATTCCTTCAAACCGACACCATGACAGCAGCATCAGATCAGCCTCCAAAATATGCCGACAAGGACGACGACGACGTTACATGTAAATCCTTTGCAAGGCTTTGAATGAATTTCGTGGACTTTGAATTGGATATTGGGTGCTCATTTATCATTTCTCCGTATAATACGCGGGGGTTGCTATGGCGAGCCAGCTGAGCAGAGCCCCAAGTTCATAATTGCATGACGTAAACTTGAACATTTTCGGAAAAGCCTGAATGATGGCGATGGCTGTGAATGGCGCTTATTGGAAATATATTCAGAGAGAGATATTGTTATATTAATGTTGACAGATGTGAAAAATATGTTTGGATCGAGTGACGTATGCAAAGGATATGAAATTGTTAAAAGAGCTTATTATGGATGGGTAGCATCTTATGGATATCGTTTAGTTGGTAAAAATAAGTTGAATCTGCAAATCAATTCCATTGGCGTACGTGTAAAACACAAACGGGAAGCGGGGGCAATATTATCCAATATCCAAAGCGTTTAATATCACTCAGTAAAATTGTCATTTTTTTTCAGAAGTGGAGATTGGAATCTCAGTTTCTATATTCTAATATCAAAATACTATGCCAGGAGAAGATGCCGGTTATATCATGAACAATTCGCGGCATGTGTAAAATTGGGGGCTGAAATATATGGTTTTTGCTTCCACATTTCCTACTTTTTCGAGGGCTGGAACTCTCTTTAAACCGAATTCGTCGAAAAATGACTAAAGCCCAATTATTCAACTCTATTTGCAATACATAATCTTGTAGCGACCAGCTGACAGCTTCCGGTGCTTGCCGCGGCGTGCATCGTGGCGCTAATGTCGAGCGGCGCAGTGAATTCCAGAAAAATTATGAAATAATCGCCGCAGTTCAGTCGGCATCACCATAACATCAATATTTTTTTGTAAAGGGTCCACTTTTCAGTTTTTTTAATAAATTATAACGTAATTAAAAGTTAGATACTACACTGGAAAAAAATAATTTGCTAAAAACAAGAAAAAAATGCAATAAAAAACAGCCAAGGAAGATTTTTTCCTGATTTAAGATGTATTTTGTTGTTCCAAAAAAAGTTTTTCTGATTTAAGATGTATTTTCTTGTTCCAAGAAAAGTTTTTGCTTAAAATAATGATTTTTTATTTATTTTAAGCAAATACTTTTCTTGGAACATGAAAATACATCTTGGCTGTTTTTTATTGCATTTTTTTCTTGTTTTTAGCAAATAGTTTTTTCAGTGTATTCATTTTATAGTAACAATCACTATACTGGTGCTGCTGCTATTGGTTTCGCGGTATTGTGAGACAAACCATTTTGTGCCTCAATCAGCGGAGCGTCCACTTGCGCGTCTCCACCTGTTTGGACCTCGTGGTGCCCAACAGCCGGAGCCTGTTCTTTGTGTCTCGACACGTGGCTGCTTGTGCCCCAATCAGCGGAGCGCCTGTGCAGTGTGTTGAAGTGATTTGTGGTTATCATAGTCGTTGCGTCGCACGCCATACACACACACACTATAGCAGGAGCATAACCACGTAACACATGCACAACGACCGAAGCAACAGCCAGCGGCGAGACGACAGCAACACACTTATGGCAGCAGCAGCGAAAGGACAGCAACACACTTACGGCCGCAGCAGCAAAAGGACTGCAAATCTGTGTAATATGGCCGAACCAACAGCAACTAATACGGCCGCTAAGACCGAGACATCGCCAACGACGCCAAGTAAAAATACCTACAGATTCTCTCCGCTATCATCATTTGTTGACTCCATGAGTAGCACGAAACTTCCGCCCCACCCTGTGGTTCGCCCAGGACCGTTGAGCTCACAAAACACATTATAGCTCGTTTCGCCAAATCGAGTGAAATCAATCTGACTAAAGTGTTGACTGACATGGAGCTCGGAGACAAAAAGCCATCCTTTTTGTACAGGGCACCTGTGTATGGCACGTGATCGATTGTCGAACGATGCCATTAAATCTTTATGGCTCAGACGGATTGCCCGCTCGAGTAAGAGCGATATTAACAGTGAGCGGTAAGGTTGACGTAGAAATTTTGGCTGAAATGGCCGACAAGATAGTAATGGAGTGCAATTCCAATTCCAATTCCAAATTCCATGGCCAACTGTGTCTGAAGTCATGGACAAAGATTCAGATTCAATCGCCGCTCTTACCCCTCGAATAAATCGATTAGAGAGCAATTTAAAGAAACATAGTCAGAATCGACGAGGCAGCTATAGCAGAAATAGGTAATTCTCGCGAAATCGTACGGGACGAAAACATCGCAGCGAAACAAATAGTCGCATTTACTATTATCATAGTAAATTTGGCGAGAAGGGGTTTTCATGCAAACCGCCATGCGAGTTTAAAAAGCCAGCGGGAAACTAACTTCGTCGTCATCTAATGATGCGGTTGGTGACGGCGCGTTGTAGAACAGCACAGACTTTGTTGTCTTCTTTCATCGGGAATAGATTTTTTTGTTGACTTCGGTGCAGCCGTTTCAGCAATCCCTCGAACTTGTAACAAAGCTAGGCCAGTCGATTTGAAGCTGTACGCCGGTAACGATTCGACGATCAACCCATATGGCGAAAAATTGTTAAATATCGATTTCGGTCTTCGATGGCGCATGCCCTGGTATATTCACATCGCTGATATAAATCGCCCTATAATCGGAGCAGATTTTCTCCAAAACTTTAATTTGTTGGTCGATATTAAAAGAAAGCGCTTGGTCGATGGCGTTACGCAACTTTATGCAATAGCCCAAGTTTCGTGTGAAAAACACACTGCTCTTGCAGTAATTCACTTTCTTGTCGAAATTCCCTCAATTGACGTCATCATCGAATTTCACGGAAACGCAGTCACATAACATCTGTCACCGAGTTCGACAGACTAGAAACTAGAGAGTACTACATGGTCGAAAAAGGTATATGTCGCCCCTCCAACAGCCCGTCGGCCAGCCCTCTTCATTTGGTCCCTAAAAAGAATGGTGAATGGAGACCTTGCGGAGCTGACAGGTACCCGATTGCCCACATTCATAAGATTTTGCTCACGTCCTACATGGGAAAACCATCTTTAGCAAAATTGATCTCGAACGTGCGTATCACCAGATCTCCATCAACAAGGCTGATATAACGAAAACTGCAGTCTGTACTTCATTTGGATCATTCAAATTTTGCCTAATGACATTCGGTCTTTAAAACGCTGCACAGACCTTTCAGCGTTTCATCGAAACAGTCTTGCAAGGTTTAACGTTTTGTTATGCATATTTGGATGACATACTTGTAGCATCCGCAACTAAAGAAGACGACTGTGATCATCTGCGGCAAATATTCGAGCGCTTGGCAGCCTTTGGCATTCGAGTGAATCCGACAAAATGCATTTTGGGAGTACAGGAAATGGAATATTTGGGTTACCTCATCAACGACATGGGATCCAGACCTATTCCACCCCGAGTCAACGCAGTATCGACCTTCAAAAAACCTGCAAACATTGCGGAGTTGCGAACATTTTTGGGAATTATCAATTTCTACCACCGATTCCTTCCCAATGCAGCTGATATCCTGGCACCGCTCAACGGGTTAGTAAAGGTTTGCAAGAAACGCAATAAAACTCCATGCGACTGGACGGAGCCTGAAAGCAAAGCTTTTGAACAAAGCAAACAATTATTGGCGAACGCCACTTTGCGTGCTCATCCGAAGTCGGATACACCAATTAGATCGTCAATCGAAGCGGCCAAAGTGGCTATTGGTGCAGTCCTCGAACAATTTGAAAACGGCAATAGAAGACCCTTAAGATTTTTTGCACGATAATTTACAGCTGCGCAAATCAATATAGTAGTTACGATAGGGAACTCCTAGCTATTTACGAAGCGATCAAATTTTTTCGATTTATGCTTGAAGGTAGACAATTTCAAATTCGCTCGGAGCATAAATCATTGATTTACGCATTCAAACAGCGATCTTTAGTTACATTTCAGTAATCGGTTATATTCGTTACATTTGTTTCGAGTAATCGTTACTTTGTAATCGTTACTTAGTAATCTTTGCTTTTAAAGAAACAGATAAAAAACTACAACGACAATCTACTCGAATGCGATAGCCGATAGTCTTCTTATTCACGGTGCGTCGCCGACATAGTAGACTGCACTGTTTTGCACAATTAAATTGCAAGGCAGGCGGAAACCCAGTCGTATCGCTCGGCCGCAAATTGTAGAGATATCGACCATTTTCTACTGTGCATGGTACGAAGTTGATCGTAAATTGCTGTGGTCAGCATCTTGGCTGACAATTATCTCTGACTGCCCTAACGGGTGAAAGGCTTCGTAAACTCTAGGCAATTGTGTGGGGAATCCGCTGATATATCGCTCGTGTCGCTCCACCAAACCATTGCAGAGATATTGACGGATCTCCAAAGTAGCACGTGGAATTGCTGTTGCCAATATTCGGGTTGACGGGTATCTCTTACCACTCTGTGCACTAATCGGGAAACTTGGACACCTTTTAGGCAATTTTGTGCCGACTCAAGCAACACCTCGATCGTGTCGCTCCCCCAAAGGATTGCAGAGATATCGAGGTATTTCCGCACGAATACGAAGTCGATCTTAAAATTGCTCTGGCCAACATCTCGGCTGACAAGAGCATACGTTTTGTGAATTATTGTACTTTGGCATTGACGGTTATCCCTGACACCCCTTTGAGCTGCGCGGGAAAAATGCATTCTTAGAGAAAATTTTGATGCGAGTCCAGCGGCACACAACAATTTCACAAACAGCTTTGTACTACTTCTGGAATCCGACGATATCTTTGGAATCCTTGAGCCGATCGGAACGATCAAGGTGTCGCTGGACTCGCAACAAAATTCTCTAAGAGAGCATTTTTCCCGCGCAGCTCAGAGGGGTGTCAGGGATAACCGTCAATGCCAAAGTACAATAATTCACAAAACGTATGCTCTTGTCAACCGAGATGTTGGCCACAGCAAATTTAAGGTCTACTTCGTATTCTTGCGGAAATCCGTCGATATCTCTGCAATCCTTTCGGGGAGCGACACGGTCGAGGTGTCGCTAGACTCACCACAAAATTGTATAACGAGTTGATGGATTCTCTTTTTCGGTCAGTGCACAGGGGTGTCACAGATAACTGTTAAACTGGATATTCCTCACAGCAATTTCACAATCAGCTTCGTACTACTTCCGAAATCCGTCGATATCTTTGGAATCCTTGAGCCGATCGACACGATCAAGGTAGGTATCGCTGGACTGGCAACAACATTCTCTAAGAGAGCATCTACTGCGCGTAGCTCACAGGGATGTTAGCGATAACCGTCATGATTAGATATCAGACTGTATACTACTTGGTATGCTCGATTCTTGAGTTTGTGCATGAGTACATACATAACAGATTCTTTTGTTTGTTTGTTGTTCGGTACATATGTAACGACTACTTTTTGTACTCGGTAGTCGTTACTTACGATACTTATTAGTAAAGACTACTTAAGTAACGGGTAGTTACTTTTTTGACATCTCTATTGCCAAGGCAAGTGAGACAACTGGAATTAATTGGACAGTTTTCCACGGACATCGTCTCCGTAGAAGGTTCACGCAACAGCATCGCAGATACTTTTTCGCGCATGGATTATGTCGACGTGCTCGAGGTTCACAACGTTATCACCGCTCAAGACATCGCTGACGCTCAAGAAGTTGATGACGAGCTGCAGAAAATCCTGCAATTCAGAACATCTTTACGTCTCAAGTCAATGAGCGTTAAAGGAGGTACATATATCAATTTGATGCGATATTTCTACCGGAGAGATTCGCCCATATATTCCCGCTCTATTACGTCGCAGTCTTTCAGCAATTTCATAGTCTGTCGCACCCAAGTGGCAGAAGCACCAGCAATATTATACGCCAGAAGTACGTGTGGCCTAGCATGTAGCATTTCACACTAGGCAAGACCGTGCACCGCTTGCCAATCGTCAAAAGTTATTTGTCATGTGAACACCCGCAACACTTTCCAATTGTGAATACCCGCTTTCAACATATACATTTGGACATAGTTGAACCATTGCCTTCGTCAAACGGTTTTATTTACGCTCTAACTATCATAGACCGTTTTACCAGGTGGCCAGAGGTTAGCTCCATGCGCGACGCAACGGCAGATACAATCGCTACAATGTTTTTTACGCATTAGGTCAGTAGATTTGGTGCACCAGTGGAATCCGCATTGCTCAATAATTTGCTTCGTCTTGTAGGTTGTTCTCATGAACCACAGCTTACCATCCTACAGCCAACGGTATGGTGGAGCGACTTCATCGGACATTCAAGGCCGCGATAATATGTCATGACAGCCGTCAATGGACAGAGGAACTGCCTACGGTACTTCTTGGTTTGCGAACTATGCTGAAGGAAGAAAACTGAAAAACAAATAATCACATTTCTGGTTATTGAGAAAGCGATAAAACCTCTGTTATTCAGCATGGATGACAGCGACTATATTCAAGAATTGGTTCCACAATTCATTTGTTTTTGTACCACAGGTAAGATTCATAGGTAAATTTGATTGTCATCATAAGTGTCCTTGTGACACCAGCCAAGGAAGGCTGGATGTAGTGGGACAAAGATCTTTGGTGGTTTGCGACACCACGTACCCGAGCAGCGCAGGGAGGCCCCTTGTATAGTTGATACGCCATGGCGTGGATCTGTGCAAAGACCGTTCGGGCGATGACGCTCACAATCTAATCTAATAGATCATATTTTCGAGAGTCTAGTGTACCATTCGGGCGATGACGCTCACAATCTAATCTAATAGATCATATTTTCGAGAGTCTAGTGTACACGTGTGACTCATAACAATTGAACGTGTTTAACCTCAAAAATGGTGTGACATTCTGGAGGAGCATGGACTGAGGGTAAGTATAACAAAGACTGAGTTCTTATGCTGCCCATTCTCACACCCAGATGCACCGATACCAGATATGTACGTCAAATGAGAGCAGCTTAAGTCTTGTACCAAGTTCAAGTACCTTGGCTCGATGGTGAACAGCGGAGCTACATGCGATGATGACATCAAACATCGCACAAAGGTTGGGTGGATGAGGTGGCGAGAAAACTCTGGAGTTTTCTGCGATAAGAAAATGCCACTGAAGCTAAAGGGCAAGTTGTACAAAACGGTTGTACGTCCCGCACTCATGTATGGATCAGAATGATGGACCATGTATGAAGGTTACGCGAAAGAAATGACAGCGACTGAAATGAAAATGTTACGCATGTCAGTTGGTGTAACCAAAAGGGAGCACATAAAGAGTAGCTACATCCAAGGCAGCTTGTCCATAGACCAACCAATCACCGAAAAGCTCGAAGACCGACGAATGGATTGGTATTGCCATGTTCAAAGGCGTCCGCCTGAGAACCCCGCAAAGAGAGCGATATCAATGGAAGTTCCACTTGATGGACCCAAGGCCAGAGGCAGACCGAAGAACACCTGGATGTGTCAAATGAAAAAGCAACAACAACGCATTGGTCTCGGCGATGATACGATCCTGTAGAAATATGCTGAGAAATTATCGCCAAAACGGGCGATGTGCCTACACCGCAGGTCGAGCAACGCGGAACCATGGAGCGGTATAAAGAACGAGGCAAGGAAGAAGAAGTAAATGTGGAGTGACGGAGGGAGGCAATTAGTCTACTGCCGGGGGGCGCCACAGATGGTAAATCCGGCCCTGGTAGTATGTGTACCATCGGGGTCAAAAATATATGATTTTTGGTTCCACATTCTACTGCCGGGGGCGCCACAGATGGTAAATCCGGCCCTGGTAGTATGTGTAACATCGGGGTCTAAAATATATGATTTTTGGTTCCACATTCCTACATTTCGAGGCCTGGAACTTTTGACCAAATTGGACGAAAAGGGACTTACATTGGCTGAAAGCCCAATTATTCACTGTTATTTACAATACATAATCTCTGCCACATCAAATTTGTCCCTTTTACTCTTTATACCAATATTTTAGTTCCTGAAATGGATGTTCCATTTGAGATGATCGTGTGGACTATAACCGTTCAAGAAAAGTGTGGGTCGTTTTTATGGCATTTCGACCCAACATTTTTCATAGAAAAATGAGGTTTATCCCATACAAGAAGTGGCGTGCACTCCATATATGCAAATAAGCAGTGCATACCCTTTCATTTAAAAACATTTTCTTCATACAAGTTCATGAAAATAATTACTGATTTCACTGTTAATTCTTTCCTCAACAAATGTACCAGCGCCATCTTTATATAAATAGTGTAGGTTCCACTGACCTCGTTTTTTCGCCGATACTAGAATATGCTCGATAAGCACCATTTCGCCGTGCTTGTAATCTCCATACGAATTAAAAAATTTCAACTGCAACAATGTTGCAGGTTTATATGGTGAAGAGAAGCACGCCTGCCTTGGCGTTGGCGAACAAAGTTGACGGACGAACGATGACTATAGCACAAGCGGCGAAAAATGTCGTGATAAGATTTGAGCAAAGGGAACCAAAGCGGAAATAAACAGTAGGTCCAAAAACGTGTCGTTCAGTTTTGACAAAATGTTTCCTTTGTTTGTTTTTTAATATTTAAACAATGTTGAAACAGGAATTTATTATTTTTTTAAAGAGAATGTATTATACTAATCAGAAACAAATTATAATGCACATTTTTGTACGGGGTTGGTTGCATAGCTATGTATGCATTTTGTTAGTCACACTGTGTTATGTACATATTACAAAAAAAAGGTTTGTATGCCTACAGTTTACACATTTGAGAAAATCAATAAATCTTACAATGCGAATGTTTGTATTTGTTTGATTGATTTAAATAATTTTCAAGCACTGTTTTGTTAACGTTACAAAGTTTTTTTTATTATACTTATTTTAGTGCTTTCTAAAATAAATTAGGCGGTTTTTCCTCATTTTTTCTATCCTGAGATTACTCAATTACTTAGGAAACACTAACCTTCCTTTTTATTTCGACATATCAAAAAGCGTTTATATTCGTATTTATCATCTTTTCTTCGGTTTTAATTTTGCATACCCTTCACAAAATGGCTGTGCACGCCACTGCATACAAGTTCCAAAACAGTAAAAATTTGCCTTAGGTTATTTTTTTTAAGCCCCATTTATTAAATTTTGATTGGATTAGCCATACATTTTCAGGTCTGGAGTATTGTTTGACCAGGGTTTTGCCGCCTCTTCTGCCATCAGAAAATCCATTCATTTATGAGACAGCTGTGACTTACGGGCAGATGTTTGTGTGTGTGTTTTTTTTTTATTCTTATTCTATTACCTCTAAAATGGAAATTCTCAAAGTTTGGTGCATTTCCATGGTTGTCAAAACTAATTAAATGCTGCTCGTGTTTCAAAGCCTCAGAATGGCACAAAAAATCGTACCAAAAATTGGAGGGCTCCGACCATTGACGCCCCCCTCACTCCTCTTAACATTTTTCAAAAAGGCATGCCTGTAGCTTCTTTTTAAACTGAGCCAGGCAGATCAAATTTGGTGGGGTGCCTAGTCTAAGCTCCATTATGCTCCCCACCAAAAGTTATTACCATCCGATCAAAACTAAGGGTACCCCCCATACAAAGTGAACGAAAATTCTAACAAATTTCACATTTTTTCATTTCTAAATTCTATCTAAAACGGAAAAATAAAATTTATCTCTTAGAACGACATTATAACAGTTAATTGTAGTCCTCTGAATGTATGTTCAAAATTTTGCATCAAAGCGTACACTACAAGTATCAACAAATTGTGTTTGAAAGTCATTGGTACTAGTTCAAAGGCTAGTTCCGAATAAATCGAGTAACGTGTACTAGCAACCTTCAAACCACATTTTTCGTACTTGTAAGGCACGCTCTGGTACAAACTTTTGAATATACATTTACAAGACTACAATTAACTGTTATAATGACGTTCTAAGAAATAAATGTTATTTTTTCATTTTAGATACAATTTAGAAGTGAAAAAATGTGATTTTTTTTAGAATTTTGGTTTACTTTGTATGGGGAGTACCCTTAGTTTTGATCGGATGGTAACAATTTTTGGTGAGGAGCATAATGGGGCTTAGACTAGGCATCTCACTAAATTTTATCTGCCTGGCTCAATTTGAAAAGAAGCTACAGGCATGCCTTTTTTAAAAATGTTAGGAGGAGTGAGGGAGGCGTCAATGGTCGGAGCACCTCAATTTTTGGTACAAACCAAATAAATTTTGTTTGTAATAGAATGAACAAGATTTTGTCACCCTAGGTTCTTTCTATGAAGAGTTACAGTCCGAAATGTAAAACTCAAAAAATGTAAATTCTCTATAATACTTTTGGGTCTAGGGTATAATTTTCCGAAAAAACGTCTAGAGTGTTATATATCATTACAAAGGAAATTTTGTGTAGTTTGTTTCGTCCTTAGAAGATTTTAAGGTCAGATTCATAGTTTTCCAGTTATTTGTAAAAAAGTAAATTTTCACCCCTTTGGGACCCCCTCCCCCATTACCCCATGGCGCAAATTGGTGTAACTTTTTATTGCGTATTTTGGGCAGTGTATTCAACAAATTGGCATAAAAAATTTATTTTTCTTTTGGATGTTTGGGTTTTGAGCTATCTGTACTAGACTAATAGTACAGTTAAGCAACAACTGAAGACCGAGTACAATTCTCTTCAAAAAAGCGTGCAGAGAAGCGTAAGACGTGATAAACGCAACAACATCAAAGCGTTAGCATTTTAGGCAGAAAATGCGGCTAACGGTGCTGACAGTGTGACCCTTTACGCAAGCGCATAAAGCCATACTGACTGGCAAATCTTTTACTATTGAGCATCCTGTAAAAGATAAAGACGAGTGTCTGCTAGTCACCGACGATCAACAACTGCGTCGTTGGAGAGAGCATGGAGGTTCTTAACAACAACTTTAAGTCTTCCGCAAATGGCCAGAATTAATACCGGTGTACATTCCAAGCTGTAATCAATCATTGCCCCCCAGGGGGGAGTGTTTCCTCTTGGAACTTTTGAAAGCGGATACCAACGCTACAGCGGATATTCTCCTTCCCCTGATCCAAGAGTGTTGGACAACCGAGACTCTTCCTCAAGAATGGAAGAAGGGCGTCATTATTAAAATCCCTAAAAAAGGAATCTCAAGGATCGCAATAATTGGCGTGGAATCTGTCTCCTCCTTGCAGTCTCTAAACTGATGGCCAAAATAATCTTGGACCGGATCAAGAAAACGATCGACCGCACTTTGAACAATGAACAAGCTGGTTTTCGTGAGGGTTGTTCATGTAGCGATCATATCAACACCCTCCGAATTTTAATTGAATAATCCGATACCCGTTACATCTTTTGTTCATTGACATCGAGAAGGCGATTGATAGCGTCGACCGCGGGCATATATCTGGACAGCCTTAAGTAGGAGAGGCATATTGCCACCATAAAGGAGTCCCATAAAGGAGCCCAATTCATGTCTTACACAAGGGCGAATTGTCTAGTCCTTTTGAAGTGAACAATGAAGTTAGACAAAGCTGCATTTTATCACCAATGATGTTCCTTATTACCATCAACGACGTAATCTGCGACGCTTTAGGCGACCATTAAATTAAGGGTTTCAGGTGGAAATTATTTGATTACCTTCAGCACCTGGACCACGCCGACGACATTTGCCTTCTCTCAAACATATCAAATCATCTGGCTCAAATGACGTATGCTTTACATCGTGAAAGTCGTGCTTTAAAAATTAATGTCGCTAGGACTAAATACCTGAGGTTGATATCAGAAGGGCAAAGTAAAATTTCTATCTGTGGACAACCGATAGAAAAAGTTGAGAACTTTACGTACCTTGGAAGCGTAGTGACAGCGGATGGTGGGGCTGATGCCGATGTAGAGACGCGCATAAATAAAGCCCGAGCATAGTATTTGAGTATTTGGGGCATGGGCATGCGGGGTACCATATCCCAGGGGACGTCGAGTAGGTACACCACATATTCGGTGTTTTTTTCCTATTTCAAGGACCCACAAACTGAGTAAAACGTGTATCAATGAAAAATGAAAAAAGTCCTTTTTGCGAACTTTCCCATCAAAATTCTTCTTAGCAAAATAAATGCTAGAATTTTCAGTTACTATAGATTTTAAAAAGTTAAGAGAGTAATGACCACTTGGTATAATCGCGTAATAATCGTTTTGGAAAGATATACAATTTACTCCGTTCAACTTGCGACACAACACAAAATTGTCCCATCATGTGAAGTATTTTAACAATTACTAAAAGAATGTGTACGTGCTCCTATCTCGCATAACGTAACAATATTTTCTGGAACGGACTTTATTCAAGTGAACACTGCGTCGTAATGCACCATGTTATAATGTACAGAACGATCAAAAAAATTACGCCTTAGAGTATGCAATCAGTGTGTCGTCGCATGTTTTTTTTTTGTAATGCCACCAGAGTAGTGTATAATTCCCTTCCTTTGGATCTTTATCCAATGCCGGATTCAGCTAATCCGCAAGAACTCGACCAACTTCTTGCGTCAGCCATTCAAAGATTTACCGTTAGTTTTGAATGACAATGTTTCTAGTTGTTACAACTAATTTTTATAGTATAGGTACGAGTATGCATGTACTATTCCGCATGGTAAGGCCCTAGCGATGGCGTAAATATAATGAAAATATATATTTGCTTGCCTCGGAGTGCCTATACACTACTAGGACCAGTGAAGTGAACGCAATGCTCTAAGAACTATGCTAGGCCTTAAACATACGGGGGCCTTATTATGGCCATAAAGTTTTAGCCATATTGTTGGTGTGTGCTTCCACTTTGTTCTTGATACAAATAATTTCAGCTAATATGACCGATATCACACCATTCTACATCATCCCTTCTCAGGTTGTAACGGTATGTCACATACGTTTCTGGACTGTGTTCTCTTAACGCACGTACCGGATAGACACATATGTTTTCACCATCAACAATATAATAACACCTGAAAACATTGGCTTACCAACCGAGATGTCACCTATAACACCTCTCGTTAGTCTGTGTTGTAGTCCTACATACTTTACGCTTCGCCACTCACATCTCTAAATAGGATGTTCTAAGGTTATACTAATTGGAATTTCGCTCAATAAATTCCAGTTATTTAAATTATGTTGTCATGTTGCCAACTTGTGTGTGCATGTGAATGTGCCTATCCTCTCCATATTGACTTAATGGACTAGCAGACTAAATTGGCTTTTTCACCGAGATAGAATGCATATATGCATACGACGAATACGAGTATGGATATGGGAATAATGATACCTACACATAATGAAATGAACATGTCGGGGATGAGGGATTTAGAGGCCCACTACGTATACATATCGGCTCTAAACGTAAGTCCTCTCTCTCTATCTCTCATATCTGCGAGTATAATGACGTTTGGATTGAAACATGCAATATTTGCTGATGGAAATTTATTCAATTTTCCATATTCATTAGGCTTAATCAATGTCTATTTGAAGAGAGTAATCATCGGAATGTAGGACATATGGTACGGTACAGAGAGTGTTGATTTCAATTTTAGATGAGTGTACTCAATCAAGTTTTTTTTTCCATTATGTACCCTTGAATGTCTAACGGGAACGTGGATTTAAATTGATGAAATATGGAAAAACAAGTATACGATTCAGTGTTCATTGAAATGACTCATACAGTGTGTGCGCAAAGCTTGCGATGCGATGCCTAGCCGAGCGATCAGCTTGTTTTTTCGATGGAAAGTAAATGCGCTTTTTCAGGCGCATTTTCAGCAATAGTTAACACTGAGATTGATTTCAATGGGATTAGTAGTGTCATGATCATGAGTCTTGAATATTTTATGAACAATTTTTTGTACGTGTCGGAGGATTGTTGACATGAACACCGCCTTACGGATGCTGGAACCTTTCATTGTGTCTTTGACCGGAGAACAAAATGTATAAAAACGAGTAAAACTGGAAAATAAAAAATAAATAAAAAAGCCTTTATTGGTTTGTATCAGTTTTTATAGTCTGCAAGCAGTCATGTAACATTTTATTGAATGAACCAAAAACCTTTATGACACGACGCGAAATTATCATTCATTCGTTCATTCATTCAGCATTATTTTCTATAGTCAACCATAAGTGTTTCGTTCATCCCCCTGATGCGCTCTAGGCAAATCGAAGAGTTTGTTCATTTCACGTCATATGTATGTGCGGTAATAAAAATTCGAGGGGAGAAAAGGATAATTCCGTTGTTGAACCCGTTTTGACACGACTCGCATATTCGCATTGTTCATTCATATGAGGGTTCGCAAACAATTCTCAATTTCACCATTAAATCCCTGTAGCATCCTTTATCTATTTAAAGTCATACACCGTCCTCCTTGCCGACATCTTGCGAATAGAAAAGTTTCGAATCATTTTCGGGTTCTGCGAAACAGGGATATTTGCATGAATCCTACATATATGTATAAAAGGATGACGACGATGCGACGTGTGGGTAACTGAAAATTCACGGCGGATGCCATACGGATACGGAGAGTATGAGTGAAAGTGTCAAAAGGGAGAGCTGTTGCAGAATTGCGAATGTTCTTTTTTTTTTTTGTATTTATTATGGGGGGATGGAGCATTTTGAGAAAAGGACCAACGCAGATTTTCATTGTGGGAATGGGATGTTTGATATGGTTTGAATAATGTCAGTTTTGTGTAAGCTTGAGGTTGATGCCGGACGCGGAAGTCAGGGTCGGCCCGAAACGGAAGACGATGTGTGTGGAGAGCCAATAGATAAAGGATGATTTGCTTATGTGTATTTTGTATGGTAACAATGTGGTTAAGGGTGTCATATGTATGGCATATTGGAAAATAATATGGAAGGAAGTATGAGGATGAATTGGAGGATGTGTTAGTTAATTTTATTTTTTCATGAAATATAGTGGCGCTAGTTGGCTTTTGATGATTTGTTGCTGGTAATGTTCTTCATTGACAGTTGGTACAGAGAATCCCAAAGACAAAAATTCGATAGAATCGGAAGTTTTTCGTTTCGCCAAGACTATTTACTTTTATTTTTTTTTATCCTCACCCCCGCGTGAAAGGGACCTTGGCGTGGTGCGGGGGCTTATCACTGCATACTGACGGAACACAGGACAACACTAGGACAGTATACTTACAAACGACAGAACAGAACTTCAACACACAGCCAACTAACATCTTCCAAATCCTAAGCCTAAGGTGTAATGCGATCCGTGCCGATGGGTGAATGGCACCAGGGATAAATGGTGTCACAAACGGAGCGTCTTTGGAACTGGGGGAAACCTCAGAATAACCAGCGTTGTGTGCTTAAGGGGTCACTGAGCACGTGTACCTCTTTTTACCGCCATACTCGTGGGACCAAAATGTATACCGAAAAAAAAAACACAAACAACAGAACACACAAAGAGGGTAGAACAAAACCAACCCGCCCAAGCTGAAGGAAATGGTTCATCCTTAAGCCAAGCAGCGGAAGGCAAGGAAGGTATGTCCCAACCCTCGAAAACACCCTCTCAGGGAAGTGCATCCTGCACAAGACCAGAGAGGTCCTACGTGGCAAACACAACCACAAAAATGGGCCAACTAACCCTCAAAAACAAAAAGCCGACGCTTTCTGGAGCCCAACGACGGAAGATCGCTATTGAAAAGGCGAGGGAAAGGGGTGAACCCATAAGGCCGCGACAAAAGTGGACCAGCAGACCAAGCAAACCATCTACGAGGTATAGCGTCAGGGGAGCACCTAGCCTTGCGGCCTTTATCTCCCGGTCCCGCTAAAATGTTTGGACCTTCGGCTTTTTACTGACAAGGTCTTATTGTCAGATGGGAATTTCTCCATCCGGCGAATGCACTCACCTTCAGGAACCCAACCCCGGGGTTGCATCACTAGCTGGATGACTTGGGTAACAACCTCCAGCCACTACGAAGCCAACGCCTTGATGGGTAAGGAAGGACCATGGTCCCCTGGGCACGCCCATCGCCGTAGTTCACTATTCGCTATAGACTTCTCTATAGCAGGCGTGATCCTCCTTCGGCCCCCTATTGGTTAAGCCTCACGTCAGAATTCAGATGTGCACATCCCAGGCTCCGTGGACCTGTGACTACGTGCCTGTGTAGACACGTAGCGCTGCTTTTCACATCCAGGTGGCCCCTTCAGTTTACTAGTCAGCAATGCGACTCGGGCAGTATGGTCATCAATCCAGAAATTAGTTAGATATAGGCGCGTAGGCATTTACCACCAAGGCCGTTCTCCCTAACTAGCCCCTTCAGGACTCGGGTCATGCAAAGCCATCAACTCCGAAGCTCACACGATTTACCATATGATGCACTCCCCCACCAGAGGACACCATAATCGTGCTTGGCCTTTAGTGACTTCCCTCCCGTAAGTCATGGGAGGAGGTAGGTCACGCCAAGAGCCACCCGTACATAACTCAGGAGCACGGGAACGTTACCGCCCGAATGGTCTTTGTACAGATCCTCGCCCTGGCGTATCAACTGTACTAGGGGCCCCCTTGCGCTACTAGGTCCGTGGTGTCGTAACTCACCAAAGATCTTTGCCCCCCCCTGCGGGGACAAAAGTGGACCCACGGCAAATCCCAAGACCTGCCTGCGGGGCCCAAAAACAACCCCCCCAAGAGAACTAGGTCGGAATCTCAATCTCGCGCAAACGGCCAAACACCGGGAATAGAGAAACTCCGTCGAAAAAACCCGGTCCATCAGGAGTAGTATCAGAGAGTACTCTGCTCCCTCAAAATGGCTGTGGTTCTGGATAGATACTCAGCCGAAAAACTCACCACTAAGCAGGCAAAGGACATTCAGCGGGCTATCGTGACAAAGGTCTTCAAGTGTGAACCATCTAAGACCCCACTCCTCACTAATAGCTACCCGGATAAGGGCGTCCTCTACGAAACCTGTGCGATTCAGGAAGCCAAGAACTGGTCGAAGGTCACAATACCTCTTATTAACCCTTGGGAGGGCCCACTTCGCGTGGGCGATGCGAGGGAAGTGGTCAAAACCAGCAAAATTATGTTTCAGATTCAGAATAAAGACATAGTTGGTACGGAGGATCCGAAGCAGATTCTGACGCTCCTCAAGACCCAGAACCAGGGGCTAAACAACGAGGAATGGAATGTCGTTGCATCCACCAAGGATAAAACCGGACTAAATCTGGTCGCCTGGGTACTGAAGAAGAAGAGAGGCTATTGATATAACTTTAGCCACCTTCACCACATCTCCTAATATCCGCCATTGGCGAGTCTTAGAAGAACCATCACTATCGGATCACAGTTTAATAAGTATGGAAATTGACAAAGTGGATAAGCCAACTGAATTGTATCGGAACCCGAGAAAAACGAACTGGGACCTATATAGAGAGCGTCTGTCTACGAATCTGACAGAGATTCCCAGACACATTAAAACCCCGCTCTGTATAGAGGCTGTAGCGGATAAACTGGAAGCCGCAATAAAAACCTCTTTCGAAGAGAGTTGTAGGTTAACGAGACGACATGCGAAAGCGAAGTGCAAATGGTGGAACTCAAACCTGAACATTCTGCGTAAAAAGACACGGAAACTTTTCAACGTAGCGAAATGAACTGGGGATTGGAACACATATCGTTGCACCCTAACTCAGTACAGTAAAGAAATCAGGAAATCCAAGAGAGAATCGTGGAGGAAATTCTACGAGGAGATTGAAAATCTGCATGAACGAACAAGACTCCAGAAGATTCTAGCAAAGGACCCAACAAACCCCATCGGGACACTTAAAAAATCTGATGGAAACCAAACAAAAACAAGAAAAGAGACCCTAGAAACCCTTCTAGAGTATCATTTCCCTGGATTCACTATATCAACAGTTCGCGGAGACTAGTTGGATGACAACTCCCTGTTTCTTAGGGCAAACAAAAACGACTGGGCGCTTGCAAACTAAATAGTAACTTGCAATAAGGTAGAATAGGCGGTAAACTCTTTCGAAACTTATAAATCACCAGGGCCAGACGGTGTCTACCCAGCCCTGTTTCAGCAGGGTCTCACGACTCTGGCTCCCCTTTTACTAAGACTATTTAGAGCCAGCATAGCCTTAGGATATATTTCAATCACTTGGAAGCAGGTAAACGTAGCATTTCTGGCAAAGCTGGGGCCAAATCCTAGCAAAATCGTATAGACCAATAAGTCTCACATCTTTCCTGCTCAAGTCATTGAAAAAGCTCGTCGATAAACACATCAGGGACAGGTGCCTGTCACTCTTCCCTTTGCATCAAAACCAACATGCTTATCAGACAGGGAAATCGTGTGAATCAGTACTACACCACTTGGTTGGGAAGATTGAGACCACACTAGATAGCAAAGAAATAGGGCTCGCGACCTTCTTAGATATAGAGGGGGCTTTTGACAACACTTTGAATCTCTTGTACAAGGCGCCTTGAGTCATGGAGTCCAAAACACCCTATGTCGGTGGATAAAATCGATGATCCAAGGATGGCAAGTACATGTAAATTTATTCGGTGAAACCATGTATACATCTGTCCTCAAAGGTTGCCCGCAGGGGGGTATCCTATCACCTCTCCTGTGGAACCTTGTAGTTGACAGCTTACTGGTAAAACCAAATAGCACGGGCGTCTATACCCTTGATAAAAAACTCACGTGGAACAAGCAGCTACAAAACACTATTACAAAAAGTAAATAGACCCTATATGCAACCAAAAAAGCAATAGGGAAAACGTAGGGGTTAAAACCACAAATCATATACTGGATCTACAAAGCCGTAGTCAAACCCCGTCTGACCTACGGCTCGATAGTCTGGTGGACTAAAACCAAGCAAAAAAAACAGCTTGCTACAAGTCCGCAACTCAGTGGGACATTTTCATGTTTTCAACAAATGCTAATGTACAGTACTGATGCAACCTCGAAATGATTTATACATTATTTCGAGACGATTTGCTTTTCGAATTTGACTCTTTTTAGGTCGTTCAACAAAAGTTGAACGAAAGTTGAACATGAGACACCTAAGTTGAAAGTTACACTTTTTGAGTCGTTCGACAAAAGTTGAACGAAAGTTGAACGTGAGTTGAACCTAAGTTGAAAGTAACACTTTTTGGGTCGTTCAACAAAAGTTGAACGTGAGTTGAACCTAAGTTGAAAGTTGAATTCGAGTTGAATTCGAGTTGAATTCAAGTTGAACCCAAGTTGAACCCAAGTTTAACTCAAGTTGAACGTAAATTGAACCCAAGCCCAACTTCCGTTGAACCTTGAATGGCACCCAAAATTCTAAGGCCAAAAACGTAACGCTTTTTCGTTATGATTTTCGTGACGCTTTTCGAATTTATGTGCCAGAGTCAAAACATAAAAATGTCAAAACAGCCGCAGCGAAATTGGAATCAATACAAAGACTGGCGTGCGCAAGCATAACCGGTGCCATGCGCAGCGCACCAACTCTTACCTTAGAGAAACTACTAAACCTGACACCTTTGGACCTCATAATCGCAGAAGAGGCAAGACTTTCAGCGTATAAACTACAATCATCGAACATGTGGACATCACAAAGGGTAGGACACTGTACGCCGATTACAGAAATTATTGCAAACCCAATCCTAGATATGAGCAGCGATAATACCATAGCAAAGTACACCTTCGACTCCAACATCCAGATCTCAACGGTCAGGAAAGACTGGAATAAATGGAACGACAACCATCTATCAAAACATATAGTGTGGTACACGGAAGGGTCGAAGACAAACGAAGGAACAGGGGTAGGAGTTTTTACTAAAACAAACATCTATAGTATCTCCACACCCCTAGGTCAATACACAACTGTCTTCCAGGCAGAACTTGTAGCCATAAACCTTGCAGCAGGGGAGAGTACCCGTAAGGGATATACAAACAAGACGATCTATATTCTCTCCGACAGTCAAGTTGCGATAAAAGCCATTGCAAATCCCAAAACAACATCAAAATTGGTTTGGGAATGCCAACAAAACCTCAAACACCTAGCAACCCGAAACAATGTAACCCTGAATTGGGTGAAAGGTCACAAAAGTATCGAAGGAAATGAGAAAGCTGATGCCCTTGCAAGAGAGGGTTCCGAACAACCCCTCAATGGCCCAGAACCTGCAATTGGTGTTAGCAAATTCACTGCTAAAACAGTTGTCAGACAATGGACCGAGGATAATTTCCAAAACCGATGGAGACTCGCTGAAGGACTCAGACACAGCAAGCGTATGCTGGGATCTAACTGACATACAAGCTGCACTGAAATCCTCAGGCTCAGCAAAACGAACCTCAGGGCAGTGACAGGCCTTATAACCAGTCATTGTACCCATCGAAAACATCTGCATACGATAGGGATATACACATTAGACCCATTATGCCGCCTCTGCAACGAAGACGAGGAATCAGCCTCGCACGTTATCTTCGAATGCCCCGCTCTTATGAGCTGGAGATAAAACTTCGTTGGAGCTCAAGCCACCAGAATGAGCGCACCCAAAGTAAACCTGGTTAATTTTCTGGTAAACCTTTAACGAAGGACAGAGCTAATAACCTGAAACTATTTCGCTTAATTGGGATATACAATAAGCCAGCAGGCTGCAGTATTGGGCGCAACCAGCCAGGGACGTAGGCAGGATTTTGTTTCGGGAGGGGTCCATAATTTTGTTGCTCGTTGATTGATTGTTGATTGTGGGGACAAGTATTGCTTTTTTTGCCATAAGTATCCGATAGTACAGAAAAGCCAGAGTCTCGTAGTTCATTCAACATTTAAGTGGTTTTGTTTTGTTTTGCTTACAAGGGCACATAAGCCTGAAAGTTTTTTTTTAAGTAGTGAGCTAAAGACTTGTATCAAAACTCAAAACCAAGTGGCAAATAAATCCGGAGAGCTAGTGTAAAAAAAATCCATTCGCTCTGCATCTGCTATGCCACGATAGCTGTCGGCTTTGGCCAACCAACAGCTGCTGAGCGTCCTCATCTACTGAGTTCTGCCAGCGAGCTCTCGGTCGTCCACACAACGTCGCTCACAAATAGTCGTAGTCAGCATTATTGAAGCATCTATGACGATCTGTATTGACTTAATTTAGGTTAAAGGAGCACATCGGCATAACATCGTCATGGCCCGTTGCAGTACATGCTGTTGCTGCTGCGATTCCAATAAATTCTATTGCATGCGGACGACTAAACTTAATTGCCCAATCAGAAACAGACATTGCAGGGACGTACACAGAAAAATATTTCAGGAGCGGCTTTCGAGAAAAACAGGATTTACGTTACCCTGGGAAATTAAGAAATAAGTTTAAAAATATCATTACCTTACGTAGCCGTAGGATCCGCTAGGTGCGAATACAAATTTTCGATTTTCTTTCAAACTTGTAACACGGAGGCAAATCGAAACTTTATTTCTTCATTACAATTTCCTTAAAGGATTAGATGTACAAGGTATTACTTTTTACAAAATCTATTGTTGCTTGTAAGAGGGGTATCAATTTGGTGAAACAAACCCTACCTGGTGGATAACAAATCATCAAAACGATTGTAAAAATCATGATACCTACCAGAAATCCCCCTCGACCTTGAAGCCAGCTCTGTTGTTAGTATTTAATTAAATGATAAGTAACACCATAGATCAAATTCTTCAGCACTGTATCACTCATTAATTTAGGAAAGGGTTTGAGTCTCCCGAACCCCTACGTAGGACCGCCACTGAGACAGTTCCATAACTGCAACGTCCAAGGCCTCCTTCCTGTGAAAGTATCGAAGGGCTCTTTGGCAGTTGGTAAGGTAAAGCAGCGGATGATCAAATACCCTCACAGGAACAAACGATTAATTGCTCTTGAGAGTCTCAGCAAGATGGGATCAGAAGCACAAAACTATTGCACTTTCGTATATGAGCTTTATTTTAATTCTTGCTTGTATGAAGTTTTTGTAGGTATGCGAATTTCGTTAATTAGTCTAAAAAATACATACAAATTCATTCTTCCCGATAAAAAAGGAAAACAGTACAGGTCACTGAAATTTCAAAGCCAATTAAGATCATTTCGGGAGGGGTCCGGACCCCCTGGACCCCTCCCCTGACTACGTCCCTGCAACCAGCCCAACTCAACTAAGCGTCCTATCCATCCACCCATCCAAGAGACCAGAGAAGGTTCTAAATCAACGTCAAAATTGTATTTCATTCACAAAAATCGAAAGAATTGCATTTTCATTTTTAACGCACTCGCCCGCTAAAATGTTTGGGTCATCGCAGTTCGAGCAACGATATTTCGAATCGTGAAGATACAGATTTGATTCCCAAACCCAGGCGATTGCTTTTTTTTCTACAAATTCCCAAGTGTGATTGGATGGGAATTGTTTAGTCAGAAACTAACTTTCGAGAATTTCAAACTTAAACATTAAAATTCAAATTCGTTACTTAAACATAGTTTCCAAATAATTTTTCCTCTAATCAGTACGATCCGGCGCGCTATATGTATTTTGATTTCGCCCGTATCAAAACATTTTAACAATTTCTCTCCGGCTCTACACTTACTATACCTATAGGATGGAGAGTTAATTGCCAGGAATTAGCTGAATTCCTTCTGCCACCCGCGCGCAAATACCCTCATCTATAAAGTTCAGGAATTAATTGTGAACTATTTAAACTTTGAACTTTCTCTCAAATACTTTGTGTTGTAGTTAAACATGCAACTTTTGTATACACACAAAGAGAGATTCATTTCAGAGAAGAAGAAAAAGGGAAAAAAAACTAAGAAATGTACGATATCCTTGTCTTGTCTGTCTCTCTATGGTCCTGTACAATTTATTGAATCAAATTGTATGTTCTGCAGACCGTAAATCCAGACGACGAACGACACGACGAGAAGAGTGTGAAGATAGATTGTTGTAATTACGCCCACGACGCCACGGAGATGAAAAAACGTCGAACAGAATGTCGGATCAAGTGAAATGATGGCAGGGTGTCCAGTTTAACGTTAGAAGGTATATCTATTACTCTTTGACGGGAGCATTGTATTTTTTTTTACCTCTCTCTCCGCCCGCTAGTAAAAATAGTTCAGCTGCTGCTTTCTGTTTGGCTTTATGTTTTCCTGGCAGAAAGGTACCTAAATCTGGAGGTACATTGAGGTGAAAAATTTAATTTGTAGGAAACAATTTCAGACAGATATTTCTGGTGGAATTAGAACTTCACAGGGAAATGTATGTGCTTACGTGTGGGTGTGGCCAACATATTCACATTTAATTGGTTGCTCTTCTCCTCAAGCATGAAAATGGCTTCACTTCACCTAGCTATCCACATCAGCTGACTTTCCAAATTTTGTCGCCTTTGTTTTTTATTAATTTCGAATAAATGGAAAAATTAATTCCAAAGGCAATCGTTATTCAGAAACAACTAAAAACTTTGGAATAAGTAAAATATTTTTATACCCTTCGCTCGTAGAGTCAACGAAGGGTATATTAACTTTGTCATGAAGTTTGTAACGCATTGAAGGAAGCATCTCCGACCATATAATAAGTATACATATATGATCAGCATAACATGGGGAGTCGATTGGGCGATGTCCGTCTGTCTGTCTGTCCGTCTGTTGCTACGCGTTTTACTCGGCCAATTTAAAAGCTATGAAGCTGAAATTTTGCACAAATGTTTCTTTTTGCTGCAGACAGTTTGTATGTTTGAATCGGTAAAATCCGACCATGGGGTCATGGGGCGGCCATACAAACCTAACCCCCCAAATTAGGTTCTTCTAAGAAAAACTTTTTTATTTGTGCACCGATTTCAACCAAATTCCACACAAATGTATTTCTATTGATGACACACAACATATCGCCTGTCGGTGGCCTGTCGGCATGAATAGTGACACAACTCAAAATCATCAAATTTTACAGTAGAGCAAAAACAAATTTCGCATGATTTTAAAGTATGAAAAACGGGTTAAGTGTGTGATTGAATTTATTTATTGTTTTAACAAAGTTTTTACAAATAACCTTAACTACTAATTACTTGAGAGAAAATACAAAAAAATGTCGGTA
Organism: Microchrysa polita; assembly: GCA_949715475.1. Lineage (NCBI taxonomy): Eukaryota > Metazoa > Arthropoda > Insecta > Diptera > Stratiomyidae > Microchrysa > Microchrysa polita. The sequence continues at coordinate 75,735,410 of OX454417.1, forward strand.
AACTATAGTTAGTGTAACATGTGTCGTTTTTTTTGCTTAAAATGAATCAGTTTTTAATATTGTGTCGTTTTTGCATAGGAACCACGACGAGCAAAAATTTATTCAGAATTTAAAAGGAATCAAAAAATATTTATAATGGTGAAGGATTATTCCCGAGTTAACGAAAGACAGACGGTCGTCTTTTTTCCTTTCATTAATAAGTAATTTACTGTTGTACGCTTTCGTTAAATTGAAATTTCTACCCTGATGACGCGTACATTGTCGGACAATAACTTGCCTGAAGTTTTCTTCATTGTATGAATATTTATAATCGAATGTGAAGGGTTTTTCTTTCATTCATTTCATTTACATTATACATGTACATTTCTTGGCACTTCGTCACTTTCACTAGAAGGATTTTCTTCGTATTCAGGGTCAGCTTCCGAATCGTCGAATGGTGAAGTGGACCGATTTGATAAAGAATCAAAAGGGTCTTAAAATTGGTTGTGAAGACGATGCGGAATACCGTAGATTTTCATGAATGGAAGAACTGGGCTGACCTCGAGACATCTGCAATTGATTATTATCATTATAATATCACCGAAGAACAAACTACGTTACAAAAGCAATATCATAAAGAGCTGCGTGGTTTATAATAAATTTGAACCCATTCTTACTGCATTTACTTTCATGAACTTTAAAACAATCAAAAATAAAAGAAAAGCGCTTAGCTTGAGATTGTGACAGAAAAATATACAAATAATACAAAGAAAATAATATGTAATATAACTAACATTTTGATGCCCAGAATCGTTTTTACTATACAATGTAACGGTCACACAGCTAATTTTTATAATATTTCATACTATTAATAATAAAAAATTCCTCACCTTTGGCAAAATTATTTAAAAAGACCTGAAATACTACAGATAAACTAAATAGATTTTCGGATTCGGCGTGAAATATTTAGGTACTGTTTTTCAAGTAAAACGACAATTCTTTAACGATCGCACGTTGAGGACAACAAAGATGTGACACTATTCCCGCTTAATGATATTCATTCATAGTGGTGTTAATAGTGTCACCTGTTGGTTTCTATTAAAAACTATTATAAACTATTTGTTCGTGGGTTTTAGGGATTAAAATTCATAAATATTATTATTATGATATATCATTGAGCGAGAATAGTGTCACATTTTGTTATCCTAAAATCTGCGATCGTTAAAGAATCGTTGTTTTACTTGCGAAACAGTAAATATTTCACGGCAAATCTAGAAATTTAATTGGCTTATGTGCCGAATTTCAGATTTTTTTCTAATGATTCTGCCAAAAATGAGCATTCTTTTATTATTAATACATGGTATGAAAAATCATAATAAGTGAGTTGTGTGACCTTTACATTGTATAATAAAGACGATTCTGGGCGTCAAAATGCATTTTTTTTTGTATTTTTTGTGTATTTTGTTGTCACATTGTCACGCTGAGCGATTTTCTTTTATTTTTGATGGTTTTAAAGCTCATGCAAGTAAATGCGGTGAAAATGGGTTCAAATTTATTAAAAACCACGCAGTATTATGATATTGCATTTGTAAGGTATTTTGGTCTTCGGTGATATTATAATGATAATAATCAATTGAAAATGTCTCGAGGTCAGTCCAGCTCTTCTATTCCTGAAAGGGTCTTCCGCATCGTCTTCACAAGCAGGTTTGGAAGACCCTTTTGAGTTTTTATTAAATCGGCCAACTTCACTATTCGACGACACAGAAGCTGACCCTGAATACTAAGAAAATCCTTCTAGTTAAAGTGACGATGACGTAGAATTCGACGAGTTTCGGTCGGATCAGGGAGATAACTCTTCTTCAAGTAACCTGGTGGAGAGTTATGAAAGTGACTGTATCATTATCAATCCTGGTAGTGGTAGGAAAATATTACTTCAAACTAGCGAAATGAAATGATAAGAGTTTGTAAATTGTTTTTAAGAACACTTTTGGAAATAACGATAGGCATATTCGCACTGTTATTGAAAAGGAAACGAATGGTCTCACTCCAGAAGATAAAAGAGGAAAACATGAGGGCACCAAAAAAAGTAGGCGAAAATATGAAAATCGCTGTACGCCAGTCAAAATCAACATTAACCTCCGAATAAATGGAATACTACCGTTCTTTCGCTTATCTGTTTTAGAGTCTTCTTCTTCTTCCTTGCCTCGTTCTTTATACCGCTCCATGGTTCCGCGTTGCTCGACCTGCGGTGTAGGCACATCGCCCGTTTTGGCGATAATTTCTCAGCATATTTCTACAGGCAGCTCTATCTTGGATCGTGTCATCGCCGAGACCAATGCGTTGTTGTTGCTTTTTCATTTGACACATCCAGGTGTTCTTCGGTCTGCCTCTGGCCTTGGGTCCATCAAGTGGAACTTCCATTGATATCGCTCTCTTTGCGGGGTTCTCAGGCGGACGCCTTTGAACATGGCAATACCAATCGTCGGTCGGTCGGTCTTCGAGCTTTTCGGTGATTGGTTGATCTATGGACAAGCTGCCTTGGATGTAGCTACTCTTGATGTGGTCCCTTTTGGTTACACCAACTGACATGCGTAACATTTTCATTTCAGTCGCTGTCATTTCTTTCGCGTAACCTTCATACATGGTCCAGCATTCTGATCCATACATAAGTGCGGGACGTACAACCGTTTTGTACAACTTGCCCTTTAGCTTCAGTGTTTTATCTGTTTTAGAGTATTACTGGCTATATAAATCCAGATTTGGAACCCTGGGGACCCTGTGCTAATTTATTGGCGAGAGAAAAAGTGCGATTTTTTGCTCTTTTTTTACATTTCCAACAATAGTCTTTAAGAAAATTAGCTTGAAAAAAAAAACGATGATCAGCATTTTAAAAGTAGACAAAATTTCCAATCCAATGATATCCTAACCACTTTTGTAGGTCAAATATTGACGGAGATACAGGTTTTCAAAAATAGGGTATTTTCCATAAAAAAGGCGAATTCTAAGCTCATGTTGTGTGCCGAAACGACATTTACTTGAAATTCGCAATTTTTGAGTAAAAAATAGCCTATTTTTAAAAACCTGTAATTCCGTCAATATTTGACCCATAAAATTGGTTAGGATATCATTGGATTGGAATTTCTGTCTAATTTCAAAATGCTAAACATAGTTTATATCCAATACAATTATTTTAAAAAATATTGCTAAAAATGTTAAAAAAATAGCCAAAAAATTGCTCTTTTTCGCTCGCCAAAAAATTGGCACAGGGTCCCCAGGGTTGCAAATCTGGATTTATATAGCCAGTAAACAAATAAGCGAAAGAATGGTAGTATTCCATTTGTTACGAGGTTACGCCTTGTTTTGTAAAGTTTTACTGGCGTATAAGTCCATTCCTAGAATAGAAAGTCGTTACACTTGCGCATACTCCTCTCGAGAGCATCTTTTAGGGGAAAAATGCCTCTCTGATCTGTTCAGGGACTACAAAAAATGCAAGAAGAGAGAAATGAACCAGTTGCGGATTTCGCGATATACACAGCAAAAAATCCGGTGTGAATTTAACTCCGAAAATTGTCGAATAGGGTCCCTCCGTTTGGATAAAATATTGTTTTATCCAAATGGATGAACACAAAAGTGTACTTCCAATTACACCAAAAGGAGTAATACTCGATATTTTTGGGATAAAAATAAAACACAAGTTTCATAGAACATTTAACTCATAAATGAGTTTTGTATAACTACTATTTACCTCTCTATACACTGAGAAAAAAAATTAGAATGGTTATCTAAAGAAATAGTCCAATTCATCTAAAGTTCGCGTTGATTTTCAGCTTATGATTCTATGTATTTGAAACAGCTACGAAGATATGGATAATTTTTCTATTCGACATTAGTTGAAACATCTACTTTATTTGCAAATTCAATTAATTCATTTGTAAAGACAGCTATTCATTATCTATAAATTGTTAAATGTTGGATAGCTAAATTGTGTTGACGAAAAAAGAACGATTGTTTGTAGTTAAATTTTATATTTGAATAGTACAATCAACAACTTTTGTGGAAGAATTTACTAAACTTTTTCTTCTAATCTTGCGTGGTTAAATGAACGAATTTAATAGTATTTTTAGCTGTGAAGATTAGAGAAATCAGCTATTTCTTTGGTAAAACTATCTAAATTTAAGTCAACTACTTCACTTTAGATAAAAACTCTAATCCATTTTTTTCAGTGTAGGTGTTGGCGACATTTCATTTACCTCTTTACGCTCTAAAAATGCATAATAAATTACCTGCCTACAGTGGGATTCGATCCAGCGGCCCTATGATTTGAAGACTAACGCCCTACCTACTACACCACACAGACTATACGGGATGACGTTCGTAATTTGCACCATATATTACGTGCGGAATTAACTCCATTTTAAGTAAATTTTAACACCATATAAACAAAGACTGATATAATTTCGAATAAAAGTTATTATTTATCCAAATGAATCTTATTTTGAGTGTTTTATCCTAATGGATAAAAGGAAAATGTTATACTCGGGACGGAGTGAAATAAATGTATTTAACTCCATAGGTATAAAAAAAATTAAACCTTTTTGGATAAATTTTGGTTCACACCGCCTGATTTTTTGCTGTGTAGCCGAACTTTTCGCAATTTATTCAACATTTCCTTTTTCTCCCCAAAAAAAGGATTTATGCATTTTATGTCAGCAATTTATAAATTTATTTAGATAATGGAGAATTAAAAAAAAGGTGGATAAAAAAATTTAAGTAGACTATCAAAAGACGAAGACGAGAAAAAAAGTTTTTCGTTGCAAAGTCTTTCGAGGGATATATTTTTGACAAAATGACAAAAAATAGTAAAAAATGCAAAAAAAAAATAATATGAAATATATAATATAAAATACATTTTGAGATAGATTTCCTGATTCGGCGCAAAAAAAAAATATTGTTTTTCCGGTAAAACGACAACTTTGTATCTACCGCACGTTTAGTACAAAAAGATGTGACATTATTCACGCTCAATAATATTCATTCATTCGGCATCAATAGTGTCACATGTCAGTTTCTAGCGAAAACTATACTAAATATTTATTCGTGAGTTTTACAGGATAAAATTCTTGAATTTTACTATCTGTTAGTACCATAATCTCAAAAGTGAATAATTTTGAGTTGTGTCACTATTCTTGCCGGAAGACGATGTGAGAATCGATCAAATCGGACCATGGGCTCATGGGGCTGCCATACAAACCCAACTCACCAAATTAGGTTCTTCTGAGAAAACCTTTTTATTTGTGCATCGATTTCACCCAAAATTTCACACAAACGTTTTTCTCTTGATGACACAAAACATATCTAAGAATTGATCAAATCTCACCATGGGGTCATCGGGTGGCCATACAAACCCAACCCCCATTTTGGTTCTTGTAAGAAACAACTTTTGCACCAATTTCACAAAACCTTGAATTAATGTGTCTTTACCAAAGCAACAAAAAAGTTAAAAACGAATGGAATCGTACTGTGGAGTCATGCTCCCGCAACCAAAATAAAATTTTCCGAGTAAATATTTTTATTTGCCCACTTATTTCAACCAAGCCCAAAACTTTTGTCAAGACGGAAGAAAAAGAATGAGGAGGGGGATTAAATACAAGTCATAGGTACGCCCGAAAAAACTTTTAGCCCAAGGAGAGCGAAGGGTATCCAAATTTCGGCATCGCCCGGAATTAGCCTCGGCCCCCTGGGGTAGGCGAGCGTAGCGAGAAGGGAGCGAAGCCCCCTAGTTTTTCTTGAGAAGATAATTGCAATTGAACCTGGTAAATTCAATGCAAAGTGCCTTTTCAGTTTTCACACAGCCGCGCCCCAACCGAGGTATTATTGCATCACACACTTTTCGTTTTGTGTTAATGACTGTGAAGAAGAACACTCAGAAGCTAAGAAGTGGAAAGCTCGAATAAACGCGTACTAAAATACAAAGGATGATTGAGAACTTGTCTTGAGTACTTTGAATCGACACAAAATATTCGTGTACTGCACAACTTCATTTGAAGTTAAACAACGAAAGGCTTACTTTTAGTGAGTGTCCCTTCAGTAATGTTTGGACAGCCCGGTAGGGGTAGCAAAATATGTAAATCCACCACTGAGAAGAGGATATCGCTTTCCAAGTCAGTTCAACCGATTGATCAAAAGGAGTCTGTTAGCCGAATTCATCTAATTCAATGGTTCTTAACCGGTGGTTCGCGTACAACTAGTGGTTTCTGAAGCTATTTGAAGTGGTCCGATTTTCACAATTTAGTAAAGAATTGATCGAGTATGACAGACTACAGAGGATAACTATTAACATATTTCTTAATCCACATACGATTATACCGGTATCCGCCAATTCCCCAAACAGTAAAACTTCAAAACTTATAGATTCTGCTAAGCGGCACCTTATGTTCTACACTTTTTTCCCAATTCACACACTGTTCCCGTCAATTATTAAAGTCGCCCTCTCAGTGCGATTAATTGAACAATCAAAGCTCATTTTTGTGGAGTAAGCTAATTTCTTATGTCCCACTACCGAATTCGCTGAGGAAAATGAGCTTTGATTGTTCAATTAATCGAACAGTCTATGGCAACCTTTAGTAGAGTAAAAAAAACTCAATTAGAGTACCTCTACGGCAAAACAGTATTTTGTAATGCTCGATCGATACAAAATCAGTTTTTGCAGCTTAATTTCATGTTATTGCAGCACCGTACCATAATTTTGCACTTAGGGCCCTACCAGGCTGCTTTTTAGTTGTGTCATTTTCTTAGTTTTGGATACACAAGTGAATCGCTTTTAAAAAATTCAAATTAAATGTTTATGTTGAGCATCAATCAATCGGGCTTTCAATTCGAGCAAGCCCGGACGACTAATGTGATGAGAGACATCTTCTGTGATGGGAGACGTCTTATACATCTTATCTTATACAGGGTGTCCGGAAACTGCCGCATAAACGCACCGGATTGTCATTTCTCATGTGATTCTTAGCAAAAAAAGTTGTACGGAACATACCCCCTTAGCTTAACCCTTTAGCTGCCACAGGCATAAGATTTTTGAAAAAATAATTTTCTTGTACAACTAAAAGTTCAAACGCTAGACTAGCTAGAATAGCAAAATAAGATGATTATTAATTCAATTCAATTTATTGAACCATTAATTAATTAATTTACAATAATTCAATTTTGTTTTGTTTAGTGTTACAACTTTAAATTGTGTGAAGTAGTGATATCCAAACAAATTTTATTAATTAAAAAAAGAAGACAAACAATATCATGTGAGGAGGAAAACTGGGGAAAAAAAACCTCGTATTCATGTGTAAATTAGAATAAAACTTAAACTATTTATTTATTCTAAATTAACACTTTCCCGGACACAACGTCTATAGACGTCCAATTTTGAGCATTTGACCATACAAATCGTGTCAAATTTTGGCGTTGTGTCCGGCAATGAGTTAATGATAGAACTTACTAGCTAATTTTATTATTTTAATAAATTAAGAAACATGGTTCAAAGGAGTAAATTTGAGAGTAGCGGGTTCGCGGAGTTAGCGCATGAAATATTGAGGTTATGGATTGCCAGAGTAATTTTTGACCTAATAAAACGTACTTTTGAAATTGAGTGGGGTGTGGACGTACGAAAAAAGCGTGGTAGATTGAGAAGGAGTTTCAGAATTTTGTTTTGTTTTGTTTGGAGCTTCTCAATATGACATTTTGCGCATGAGCCCCAAGCGGCTGATGCATATAATAAGGAAGGCTGAAAAATACTTTTGTAGAGCAAAATTTTATTTTCCGTTGATAAAGGCGAGTTCCTATTTACTAATGGATACAGAGTTTTAATCAGCTGATCAGATTTTTTCATCAAAGCATCCCGATTTACTTTAAATGTTAGCTTCTTGTCCAAGCGAACCCCTAAGTACTTGATATATTCTTCGTTCCAATTCACCTGCCTATATTATCAAGGAGCAAGGGTTGACTTGGTAGATTTGAATCATTTCGTTTTCTTGTAAAGAAAAGTGCTTTAGTCTTTTCTGAATTAATTTTTATTTTCCATTTATTGAAGAAATGTTGTAGTTTTTCGAAGCCATTCTGGAGTGAATTTGTAATAACAGTTGGTGAATCTCCATTGCAAAGTAAGGCCGTGTCATCAGCGAATAAACAAATGTCACAATTTTCAGGGATAGGAATATCACTTCTATATATATTATACAATATTGGACTGGGTGCAGATCCTTGTGGAACACCGGCAAGAATATTGAACGTTGAGGATAGCGTCCCATTAATATTAACATTGAAAACCCGATCCGCAAGGAAGTTCTGAATGAGTTTAGTTATATACAAAGGAAATCCTTTGTTTGTGTAACTCTGCAATTAGACCGTTGTGCCAGACGCAGTCAAATGATTTTTCAACGTCGAGTGTAACCATACCAGTTGAACGTTTCAGGTCAAAGTTGGTTTTGACAATCGTTTTTATCCGAGCAATTTGGTGAGCGGTGCTGTGTTTAGTCCTAAATCCAAATTGTTCGTTGGGAAGGATATTGTTCGTACGTACTTTCACGTCTGATCGTAAAAACTTTAAAAGGAAATGAACGCTGTGCAGAGGCAAAACACAGAAGGACAAAGAAAAGAGAATGCCCACGGAGAAAAGCCTAGGAAAGGGATAGAGTCTGGTGTTGGTTCTCTCGGCGGAACGAAGCGAACAACAGTGCAGAAAAAGCCATTCCCATTGATTATACGCTCACGGAGTATCTGGAACGCGAGTTTAGTATCCGTGTGTAGCTTTGTAAGATGATGATGATATATGTTCAGTACGTAATGAAAAAAATTGGAATGGAAAAAAAAATCGAAACTTTATTAAGTTTCTGACTTTAAAACCGCACGGCACGAAGCGCATATTACGGCAATGTCGAAGTCGGTGTCCATTTCACGTTTTTCTCAGGACTATCGAAGCAATTGTAAACGCGCGTTCTGCATTTTTTTTCATCATGCTTAGAAAACTTTAATCAAAAGTTTGGAGCAAAGAAGAAAAGAATTTGGAAAAAGTTACAAATGTTCTGCGAAGAACGCGTTGAGAGGTTATATCTGACTACGTTAAAGTTTCTAAAGGACGTGCAATGGCAGTTTTTTTCTAATCCAGCGAGACAAAATGCAATGACAGGATGAAGTGTTGCGATTGCGATTAGCCGAACTAAATATTATTATTGAACGCCATGAGATTTATTGGCCGCTGCATTGTTGAAAAACTAAAAAATATTTTGAACTCCTTAACATTTTATGAACAGAGTTTAACTTAAAAACAAATTGATATAATGTACTTACTGAAAGGGGTAAATTTAGTTTTGATGACGAATTGAATTCTTACTCACCTGAAAATAGAAAAAAGGAAATATGTCAGTTTTTTGAGTGTATATATCTCAATTTGAGTAGAGGGAAGATGGGTTTTAGTACGAGAGACAGAATCCTTCATAGCAATAGAAGAAACAAGCGCTAGAATTTTCAATGATTCTTCTTTAGTTAGTTTGGAGGAATAGGGCCCCTGGACGGACTTATCACATTGAATAGTTTCAAAAATTAGTGAGCCTAGCGAAAATTTCTCACGATTTTACTTATTACTAATAATTACTACTTCTCTGCTCTTCAACCTTGTTCCATATTAAGAATAAAAATCGTGAGCACGAATGAGACGATTCAAGTTGCAGCTTCGCTAAAAAGTCCTCCGCGCTATGAACAAATGGATCGGTTCCGCAATATAGAGTAACATTGGGTGCTGCGAAATAATGACATATGACTTCCATCATCATGAAATGCACCGACACCGACTTAGGTTGACAAATCCGACCCCACGCAATTTGTCCATGTCAAGGTGACACAGAGGCCACCGAACTTAACTTAGCTGTCACTATAATCGGGACTTCTCTGGACTCGCATCTCGTGCTTACGTCAAAATTATTTCGAAAAGGGGATCCAATAAATAAATAAATAAGTCTTTTTATCCACCAGCAATGAAAAGTATGTTCCGTTCTCAATTTCGCAAAACATTTTCTAAAACAGAGATTGCTCCTAGCCGTGGATTTTCATTCGTCCTCGTCTTTTAAGTTGAGCTAAAAATGCCGGTCAGCAACAATTTTTGAATTTGGACGGCGCTTTTACAAATATTAATAATTTGAAATTAATAAAATCAAAGATATTTACTAAGGCGGACGAATACAAAAATTTGCATATATACAGGGTGTCCGGAAACTACCGCTCAAACGCACCGGATTGTGATTCCTCATGTGATTCCCAGCAAAAAAGTTGTACAGACATGCCCCATAGCTTAACCCTTTAGCTACCACAGGCATTTGAAGATTTTTGAAACATGATTTTCTTGTACATACGACTAAAACTTCAATATCTCAAAAGCTAGACTAGCGAGAATAGCAAACTAAAATGATTATTACACCCAACAAATTTACCTAAAAACGAAACTAACGGCACTAAAATCGGATAAGAGGTTCAGTTTTTACAGGACTTCAAAGTAAAATTTTTGTGATTTGACCCAAAAACAATTCATTTTTCTCTCTCAATTTTTTTAAACTTTCTTAACTCGATTTCAATTCAATTCAATTCAAACACACGGAAAAAATATTGCATTTTGAGGCTAAATAGATCAAATTCATTTACTGAAAATATAAAAAATGTCAATTATTAAATACGTATTGTTTGACTCAATTGCCGCTATTGTTGTTCTTTTTCTCTAGCTAAGCATGTTGCCTAAAAATCTGCAATTTTGTAAAATTTATTAAAATTATATAAAAATCGATCCAAAATTAACCCTAGTTTTCTGCACTTAAGGTACTAAAACTGTTAGAAATAACGAAGGTAGAATAAAATGATGTAAGAAAGAAATGATCGTTAGACTATGCGCCCATTTTTCAGAAAATCGTACGAGCACCTCCCCTTGGCAGAAGTTGGAGAAAATTAAGATGGAAAAATAGATTGTTTTTGGGTCAAATCACAAAAATTTGACTTTAAAGTTCTGTAAAAACCAAACCTCTTATCCGATTTTAGTACCGTTAGTTTTATTTTTTAGATAAATTTGTTAGCTGTAATAATCATCTTATCTTGCTATTCTAGCTAGTCTAGCTTTTGAGATATTGAAGTTTTAGTTGTACAAGAAAATCATTTATTCAAAAATCTTCAAATGCCTGTGGCAGCTAAAGGGTTAAACTAAGGGGGTATGTTCATTACAACTTTTTATGCTGGAAATCACATGAGGAATCACAACCCGGTGCGTTTATGCGGCAGTTTCCGGACACCCTGTATACCTACATATAAAAGAAAGTCGTGTTAGTTGCATCGTTTAAAACTCAAGAATGGCTGAACCGATATCCATGATTTTAGGTTTGTCGGATTAAGCTCCGGCTAGAATAGCATAATAACTATTAATAAATGCAAAAAAAAATCACAATGAGCAAAACTTCACCATGCCTGGCGTCTTTTCGCCTATTTATGCATGTATTTCTTAAATGTATCAGCGGATTGCAGTAAGTTTGCTCCACAGGATCGGCCTTTGCCTCAAGTAACAGAACAACTATTGAGAAATATGAAAAATTCACAATGAACGCAATTAATTAGACAGTTATTTTTCACATCCTTCTTTCTGTATTTCTTGAACGAAATACCGGATTTCAATAAGTTGACTCCACCGGATTGGTCTACACAAGGCTCCGGCCGGAATAGCAGTATAACCATTGGAATATGCAAAAAATTCACAATGAGCAACAATTGACAACGAGGTTTTTCTTTGCATACTTTTGTCTATATTTCTTTAACGTGTTGCCGAATTGGTCACCTCCGTGAAAATAAGAATAATATTGAAACATGCAAAAAAAAATCACAATGAGCAAAATTATAAAGTATTTTCTTTTTCGCATATTTTTCGTCGTATTGCTTAAATTGAATTGCCGGATTTCAGTAAATTGATTCCACCGGATCGGTCTACACCCAGATTAACTATTGAAATATGCGAAAAATTCACAATGAGCAAAGTTATGAAAACAGTTATTTTTCAAATATTTTTGTTTATTTATAAAGTCGCGGATTTGATTAAAGATGCACCACCGAAATGGAATGCTCTTCGGATAACGGAATAAGAATTAAAACATGCACAAAAGTCACAATGTACAAAATTATAGAGACAGTTCTTTTTAACACAATTCTTATCTGTTCAATCTCCTGAACAGATAAGCGGATGCCGGTAAATTTGATGCGCCGCATTGGTCTCTACTCGAAATAACAGAATCTTAAAATTCACAATGGGAAAAATGTTCAAGGCAGCTGTTTTTCTGATCCTTTGGCCAATATTCTGGAACGGTTTAGTGTATTTTGGTAATTTTACACCGCCGGATTAGTCTCTACCTAATCGCTACGTAAACTTGCAACAAATTGAAAATATTGTTTCTGCTCCATAACACCAGAATACCTATTGATATGCATAAAATTCAAAATGATCTCTTGGGTCACTTTTCTTATTAATTAGGGTATTTTTCGAAATTTTCTGCTTCGTTTTTTTTTTCACGTAAATTCGCTGAATAACTATTGAAACATGCAAAATCAACTGCACGGATGGGCAAAATTTTGAAGGGAGCTTTTTTCTTTTCACTTGTCCACTTTGAACTGATTTTCTGCACCGTATTTGTCTATGTGTCGAATACGACGGGAAGTATAGAATCTTCCGAAAAATTGAGAAGAACAGCTTCATCAAATTGATTTTGCCCATTTCTTAAAAAAACACAGAGTCTTGCTACTGTAGGAACCGTGGCCATTAAGGGGTTAATAATTTTATGATTTTTGTTTGAATTGCCCTGCCTAGTAATTCACAATGAGCACAATTCACAATGAACGAAATTCACAATGAGTTTTTTATTCATACAATTCTGTGTGAAGTGCTTGAACATGTTAGCGGATTTCTGAGAATTTTCCCGAATAGCAAAATAAGAATTGAAAACTTCGGTAAAAATCAAAATAAGCAAAATTCTGAAGACAGACGTTTTTCACATATTTTCGTTCAGTAAGGAATTGCAGGATTTCAGTAAATTGATTCCACCGGTTTTGTCTACAACCAGAAGAACTCTATTGAAATATGCAAAAGATTCACAATAAGCAAAATTGTAAAACAGATCTCTTCAGATACTTTTGTCTTTATCTCCTGAACTAATTCGCGGATCTTATTAGGGTACCTTACTTTCTCCAGTTCGTCTATATCCGTTCAGCGGATTAGCGGATCTCAGTAGTTCAGTTCAATTTCTCCTCTTTTAGCGGATTTTCACCACCCATCTGAACGAGTTGTACCCCCCCCGCCCCCCAATAGGAGACACATCTGGAAAATTGACCAGGAGTAAAATTATGAATGCCATTTATCTTCTCCAATTTTTGTTTATACCTCCTCAAATCTGTGGCGCATTTAAAAAAATCCACATATTCCTCTTTTCTTGCCTATATTCCTGGAATGGAACGCCAGATTTCAAACCACTAAGCAAGCATCAACGGATTGACTAATTTCACTTATTTCAAACCCTTCCCCGGCTGAATGTCTTCCATCCTCAATAGTAGAATAGCTATTGAAATATCAGCAAAATCGGCCAAGAAAAAATCATCAAAGTAACTCATTTTCTCATGCTTTTATCATACTTTTGACTATATCATCTTAGTGAATAAGTTTTGTTTTTTCAATAAATTTGCCTGACCACATTGTTTATACCTCCTGAACAAGCAGCAGCAGCAGCAGTACAGTAACGAGCTTCGACTAAAAAAATAGTCATTTCCTTCTGCAATAATTTTTTGGCAATACTAAGGATTCGTGCAGTAGAAAACTTAAACCTCCAAGCTTACATTATAAATCTGAGTTTTAACCGTGCCAAAGTTTCTATCTTCCAATTTCTTCTTTCTTGTTTTGCTCTAACTCTTTAAAGATCATCTTAGGTTGACAACACGACTACTGTGTGTAGTCGTTAACGTTTCGACGACAGCTGAATTCGGAATGTGATATGGTTGTCAGCCATACCACTTCCTAGTCGCAATTTAGTTTATATTATTCTACCATAAGAAAATTTCTTTTGTTCTTTTGCTTCATAAATGTGGGACGGGTCATGCCGAGTATCGAAAATTCGTTTTACAATGAATCTCCATATCATAGTGTGGCGATCGAAAGATCGCGGCCACAGAGCACGGCAATCTTCCAATTTGAAAAATTCGAATTATCATCTGAGCACTCGTTTTATTCATGTTATTATTGCTTAAAATTTATATAACTATAACAACTAGAAATTTAATTTTGGTGATCGTTATCTGCCGGTGGTGGGATGGACTGTTTAGAAGTTTATTTGCTTCGAGCAATAGGATTTAGGGGCTATAGAACCCAAAACTGATGCGTTTACTATCGGAAAAAATACCGGCATACAGAGGGCTGCGTCCGCAATACCAGGGTTTCTTAGATTTTGGATACATACATAGTGAATAATTTTGCACATATATTTTATATGTAATAAATAAGAATTATGCACAATATTAATGAAATGCTTCTTGTAAATCTATTTTTGGATTGGTCTAATTAAAAGCGAACGCGTTTATAGTTTTACTATGTTTATAAATTTACTATCTATCATGGCTACACATATTAACTGATTTTATTAGCTGTAACTATGTTACCATTACTCCAAACTGGAAAATATGAAATGTACCCATCGAGTTCTTTGATTTGAGTACCCTTAACTAATAAAGTCGACTTTTTTAAATCTCCGGGACACCCTGTTAGCTTTGTTCAACCAACCTCTAGATATTTCATGCTAAAGACTGTTACTATTCTACACATTCCTACCAAATTTCATTACGATCAGTTTAGCCGTTCTCGAGTTATTTAGTGAACAAATTTTTAAATCTCCGGAACACCCTGTTATCTTTGCCCTACAAACTTCTAAGTATTTCGCGCCACAGACTGTTACTATTCTACACATTCATACCAAAATACATGACGATCGGTTAGGCCGTTCGCGAGTTATTTAGTGAACAAATTTTCAAATGTCCGGGACACCCTGTTATCTTTGCCATACCAACTTTTAAGTATTTCGTGCCAAAGACACTTGCCATTCTATACAATCCTACCAAATTTCATGGCGATCGGTTAAGCCGTTCGTGAGTTAGTTAGTGAACAGACGGACGGACGGACAGACAGACAGACGGACAGACAGACAGACGGACAGACAGACAGACGGACAGACAGACAGACGGACAGTCAGACAGACGGACAGACGGATGGACGAAATAGATTTCATAAGGGTTTTTTTTTAAATCTAAAAAACCATAAAAAGGAGTAATTTCTAAAAAAAATAGAAGGTCATATGGACATGCACCCCTCTCCTGATTGCGTCCCTGGTTTAAGCTAAGGTGAACAGACGCACAGTTCTATGCTGTACTGTACATATTTTTGACGGGAATAATAGAAAATCCCCGAATGAAGAAAAATTTCCAAACACGAAATCCCTATAATCAAAATACCTAAACACAAAATTCCCTGACCTGATAAGCAAAATGTACGGAATTCTGTTGGAACAGCGGGCAGGTGGGGCATTCATCTCGTTTCTGCAAGGAACCTCGGAAGTGTTTCGGTTGTGGGAAGTGTAACGCAGACCATCGAACCACCAAACCGTCGGGAAACGAACCCAGTGGTCTGTAAACGGCCAACGGGAGATAATCGCTCTCATTTAAACATTGACATCCACGGGAAGTCATTCCTTTGAACTCTATGGGGCGTCAAATTCAACACTAGGACGCGACGGATGGGAAGTCCTTAAAGAAATGGGGATGGAACTTATTCCCGTAGCAAAGACTACAATCCGATTGGCGAATAATGCAGGGTCTGGTTTTGAAGGAACAGTATGGGTGCCGCTTCGCTTAAAGAAACAAGTCAATTGGCTTAAAGTTTTAGTTGTTCCTCCACAATACCACACGCACTGATATTAGGTGTTAACTTCATTCGTCAATTTCTGGTTGTAGTAAATTTGAGAGATGAGCAATGGGAGTTCCTATGTGCCTTAGAAACTAGCACAGAGGATAAATTGCAACCTAGAACCATGTTGGCTGGGGGAAAAGAAACCAAATTGCAAGAGCTACTTACAAAGGCATTTTATTTGATGGGGAGCATAACATCACAACTTCCTCGAAACCCATCAAACAACGATATTATCTGGTTTCTCCCGCGATCCAAGCTTACATTGATAGGGAGCTTAATGAGTGCTGGTTGCTGGCTTGCGTGTTGTTGACCCGATATCAAGCCTATGGACTTCACCTATAATTCAAGTAAAGAAGAAAGATGGTAGCTATCGCTTTTGTGTGCACTTTCGAAAGCTGAACGCGGTGTCAAAAAGGGATGCTCATCGACTGGCGAACGTGTCATCTACACTAGATAAACTGAGGAACAGGAGATTTTTATCCATGGTTGACATAAAGTCAGCATACTGGAAGAGGTTTTTAGGAGGTTACATTAGGCTGGGTTGAAGGTGTCGCGGGAAAAGTGTGAATTTTGCCGCGCCCAAATTAAGTATCTAGGCTATGTGCTGGACAGGAATTGGTTGACTATGGATCCGGACAAGGTTGAATCGTTAATGAAAATTCCTTGGCCCAAGAACGTCAAAGAAGTTAGGCAATTCTTGGGTATGGTGTCTCGGTACCGGCGTTTTTTCCCGAAGTTTTTGTAGTTAATGGCGCCATTGACGAGCCTGATGAAGAGAAATCGATTGTGATCTCGCGTTTACTAAAGCGAAAATGAAATTGTCAACAGCTCCTATTGTCACTTGTCCGGATTACAGTCCTCCATTCCTAGTTCAAACAGATGCTTCAAATGTGGGTTTGGGTGCGGTACTGTTTCAGACTCATCTCAAAGGCGAGAAAGTGGTCTGTTACCTAAGTAGAACGTTATCTAAGGACTAAGGCTGAGCAGAAGTACTCCACTACTGAGAGGGAGTGTTAAGCGGTGGTCTGGGCCATACATAGCATGAAATCTAATGCGCTAAATTATAAGATTCTCGACGCGCCCTGTGATTGGTGTTATCTACTTCGAGTTCTTTTTTCGATTACAGCTCTGAATCCTTGCTAATAAAGCCAAATCACAAAATCAGCCGCTGTACTCCACACAATTCTGCTGTCAACGATATCGAGGAAATACGGAAATAGTTAAGGTCCCGTTAGGACTTTATAATTTTCTTTTTATTTGCTTTCCTTTCCCCTCAGAATAAATTGTGGGCTGTAACTCGGGATGGGGCCTATTTCAGCAAGTCCTTTATATTTATCAAGGTGTCAAATTGCTACTCCTTGGTCTGTTCCTAACATCGGTATATTGTGTTAAATAAGTAACGGTGCGATTGCATAATTTTAGGTGCCGATATCCGTGTTATTTTGTTACTTAGGCACATTTCTCATAGTACCACTCTAAACAAATCGGACGTACGATTCCTATTTAAGCTCATGAAAAAAGAATCCACGAATCGCCGGATTTAGTTGACAAATATGAAACCATATCGCATGGAATCCTATGCCGACATCATCGAACATTCTGAGCCAGGATTTTTGTCACATTCACATCATATCCCATACAATCAATAGCATGCTTTGTGTTACCGGAAAACACATCTTATACTTCCTCCTGCTACATGCTATTGTGTATCCTGGTGAAAATTTGCCATCTCAATACATAACAAGATTGTCGTCTTAAAGTAGCTATACTAACTATAATATACGTAGTATCGAATTACGGAGTTTTCATAAAATAATGACATCGTAACAGAATTTATTACACACATTCGACGTCTAGAGCCGCGTTGTTTTCAGTTCCGTCACCGATTAAAGAAACCAGCCGTTGTCCCGATACGACACAAGACAAGCTGACAGCTTAACAACGAATCTCAGCGCCAATGTCGACAAAATCACAATTGTTTTTGGCACGGGCACATCATCATCATCTTTGTCGTCTCCAATTTCTTTTGTCCCAACCTCTCACGTTGAAATGGTCCGTTGTCGTCATCTTATAGTCGAAAGTCGACTTTCTCCAATGCGGCACTGGCATACTGTCATTTTTGGTATACGGCAAGAAATTTAGCTGACAGGATCCATTACGAGATAATTTTATCGTTATCAGAGATTAATGGAGGCCCGTGTCGTCGTCGTTTTCTTCTGCGCCTCTCTCTCTCTTGCAAGTAGTAGAAATGCCATCAACAGACCCCGAGTATAGTTGGAAGGACCAAAAACACGCGATGATATGATACTGGCTTTTACGATAGAAACCTATTTTGAAGAAACCGGAAAAAAATGTACAGAGTCGACTGAAAATTGGTTCAGATTTCAACTATAGCTTTTTAGTTGGTCAAAGGTTTTTCTGCGCCGAGAGGTGTAGGACCAACCAGCTTGGTTCCATGTACATACAGATTAGGTCGTGCACGGCTTTGAAGAAAATTTATAATGAAAAAATTAAACCTGTGCTTGACTGCCTATGCCAAGCTATAGGATGTTTGCTTTTCAGAAATCCTTTTTCGGCCATAGCGTCGCGTCCGGCCGTCTAGCTCATTTGTTCGTTCTCATGGAGGCGGACATTGATCTGGGGCACTATAAGAGGATTAAATTAATTAACGACTTTGGGGTAAGGAAAATGTTTTGCCTTGAAAAAGAAAAAAAAAGAGAAGAGTTTATACCGTTAGAAAATATGTTTATTAGGGTTTTTTAGATTTTACAAAAAACCCTTATGAAATCGATTTTGTCCGTCCGTCTGTCCGTCTGTCCGTCCGTCTGTTCACTAAATAACTCGCGAACGGCTTAACCGATCGTCATGAAATTTGGTAGGAATGTGTAGAATGGTAACAGTCTTTGGCACGAAATACTTAAAAGTTGGTAGGACGAAAATAACAGGGTGTCCCGGACATTTGAAAATTTGTTCACTAAATAACTCGCGAACGGCTTAACCGATCGTCATGAAATTTGGTAGGAATGTGTAGAATGGTAACAGTCTTTGGCACGAAATACTTAAAAGTTGGTAGGACGAAAATAACAGGGTGTCCCGGACATTTGAAAATTTGTTCACTAAATAACTCGCGAACGGCCTAACGGATCGTCATGAAATTTGGTAGGAATGTGTAGAATGGTAACAGTCTTTGGCATGAAATACTTAAAAATTGGTATGGCCAAGATAAAAGGGTGTCCCGGACATTTACAAATTTTTTCACTAACCGATCGTTATGAAATTTGGTAGGAATGTGTAGAATCGTAACCGTCTTAAGCACGAAATACTTAGACGTTGGTAGGACAAAGCAAACAGGGTGTCCCGGAGATTTGAAAAAGTCGACTTTTTTAGTTTTTATCAAATCAAAGAACTCGATGGGTACATTTCATATCAGTCGCTTTTTTCCAGTTTGGTAATGGTAACGGCGTTACAGCTAATAAATCCAGTTAATATGTGGAGCCATGATACATAGTAAATCTATTTTTAGATTGGTCTAACTAAAAAGTGTTACAGAATGAAAGGCGTTAGAATTTTGAATTTTGAATTTTGAATTTTGAATTTTGAATTTTGAATTTTGAATTTTGAATTTTGAATTTTGAATTTTGAATTTTGAATTTTGAATTTTGAATTTTGAATTTTGAATTTTGAATTTTGAATTTTGAATTTTGAATTTTGAATTTTGAATTTTGAATTTTGAATTTTGAATTTTGAATTTTGAATTTTGAATTTTGAATTTTGAATTTTGAATTTTGAATTTTGAATTTTGAATTTTGAATTTTGAATTTTGAATTTTGAATTTTGAATTTTGAATTTTGAATTTTGAATTTTGAATTTTGAATTTTGAATTTTGAATTTTGAATTTTGAATTTTGAATTTTGAATTTTGAATTTTGAATTTTGAATTTTGAATTTTGAATTTTGAATTTTGAATTTTGAATTTTGAATTTTGAATTTTGAATTTTGAATTTTGAATTTTGAATTTTGAATTTTGAATTTTGAATTTTGAATTTTGAATTTTGAATTTTGAATTTTGAATTTTGAATTTTGAATTTTGAATTTTGAATTTTGAATTTTGAATTTTGAATTTTGAATTTTGAATTTTGAATTTTGAATTTTGAATTTTGAATTTTGAATTTTGAATTTTGAATTTTGAATTTTGAATTTTGAATTTTGAATTTTGAATTTTGAATTTTGAATTTTGAATTTTGAATTTTGAATTTTGAATTTTGAATTTTGAATTTTGAATTTTGAATTTTGAATTTTGAATTTTGAATTTTGAATTTTGAATTTTGAATTTTGAATTTTGAATTTTGAATTTTGAATTTTGAATTTTGAATTTTGAATTTTGAATTTTGAATTTTGAATTTTGGATTTTGAATTTTGAATTTTGAATCAATCAATCAATTTTGAATTTTGAATTTTGAATTTTGAATTTTGAATTTTGAATTTTGAATTTTGAATTTTGAAATTTGAAATTTGAACACTGTGAGTTCGAATTCATGTTAGCAATGCCAGCAAAACAAACTACAGATTATCATCGCCTAACCTTACATTATATCGTAAATTTAATAAAGCACTTTGACATGACCATGCTTTTTTTCAAGAACATGTCTTCAAGGCTAACATAGTGTCTCATATAAGAAATAGCATCCATTCAATAGAAAAAAACTAAAGAGACCACAATTAGCCGCAATTATGTCTACGAGAGTATGTTTTCCCGAAAGAGAACAAAATCTTATTTTTCATTCTAATAAAGTGTCCTCTTCAGGGCTTATAAACCTTATGCATTTGAAGATTTTTTTATACACTTGACACATCTCACGCCTGTTAAATAAATATACTACACAGCACCACATAATAAAAATAATAATTCGCCGACATTTCTTGTATTGTTTCAGACAAGCGAAATTGACATTAGGACAGCGGAGAGAATACGGCAAAAGACATTGCTTGCCTGTCCATATATGACTTTAATACGTGGTATCAAACTACCATCAAACAACCACTGTTGAATCTGCATCCCCCGCAATGTGCTTCCATACACGTATACCTGCGTGCAACACAAACGAAAAGGAGCATAAGAGGCACTCGAGCATAAAGAAGGGATGACTATAATATGCCCATGGATTGCGATTTTTTTTTCTTCATATCCGCACCGTACAGGAGAACCAGTACCATCAACGGTTTTCATCATAATCCAAACGTGAACACGAAAGGACGTTGGAAAAAATACGAGTGTCCTTAAGCTTTTGCCACTCATGCATTTATTTATATATGTACAGCAATATGGATGTGTGCTCTACATAGGTATGATGTCGGCCTATCAAAAAAAAAGGACAATAGTCCTAAAAACTTTTATGGGTCGCTGAATATGTTTTTTCCTATTTTCTAGCATTGCGTTCTGTATTATATTTTTCATTGTTGAAATATTGTACGTTGTTTTGTGCATATGCTCTGATGTTGTTTCTTGAGGGCGGCAACATCGTGCATTATATTTCGTAATCCTCTTGACTAAGCGATCCTTCAGGAGCAAATTCCTCGAGCAAAAAATAGAAACAACAGCAAACGAAGTCGGGTGAAAAAAAAACAAGGCGAGTCAAAAAGATTGTACAAGACATAATCTTTCCGCAACGGCTAACATAACGATAATTCCACGTGTACAATCCATAAAAGACAAACGGATTTCTGTTTTTGATGATAAATAAACTGTTATGGTTTGTATGTTTAGAGATATGCAGATTTGTGTTTGGTTTAAAGCGGATTTATGTGTCTAATGTGGTATTTCAGCGACGAGGAAATTTTGTGCAAAACATATGCCAAAAAATTCTTAACAAACGAATTTTTTTCTCCTAAGGGTGAATTGATTCAGGTGGGGGGGTGGAAGTCATTTGTATGCGAGTGCAGGAGGCGAAATACTTTAAGCTCGGTTTAGGCTGTAGAGTAGTAAACAGCTTTGCGGTGAAGCTTGAAAAATGGTGATCATTCCAAAACGCAACTAGCCGGCTGGCGAAGCAAATTTGTTTTGCCCAATGTACCTGTTCGGAATCACAGGGTAACTATTGGATTGGATTAATTTGAGCCGATTGTCAGTAGTCGAAACACAAAATTCATATGCCCGCCTACCTTTCCGGTGTAGTTATGACCTACGCTTCAAAGCACATTCCAAAAAAAAAAATACTATAGTGGATGAAGAAAGGAGTACATGGTAACTGCAGCACATCCACAGGGATCCATGCTTGGTCCTCTTCTGTGGACCCTCCCCCCCCCCCCTCCTTCTGAACTATGATCTCGTCATCTTTTTCGTTAGCTTACCTACTTGTAAGTTCAAATCATGGAACGGCACGAAGATATTCGTACTACAAATTAACAACTACGTGTAGGAGTTGATCAGCTGGCGCCTAGTCTCGCAACTTCGGGTTTCCTTCAAATCGAAAAATTTCAGTCTCGGTAATTCAGGTATTTCGAGACAGGCAAACTAACTCACTGTCATCCGTACATTACTGCAGAGACACGTCTGTCAAGTTAGCACTACCAACCCAGAAGCATCGAAATGAAAACTCCCCATTAGGCAAAACGTTTCCAATTATTTGTCGCAAGAGCTGAAAAGAATATTTCCACTTTCCAAAAAAATTTCACACCCCTCTCCCCTTCAAAAACGTCCCCTAAGAGCGTTTTTCCTATATAACGAGTTTTTTTTTGTTAAAAACTCCAGTTCTATCAACTATCTATAAACACAAAATTCTAGTATATAGCCGCAAAGGTTAATAAAGATGTCCGCACTTTCAAAAAAATTGTCGCGTTCCTTTTACCCCTTAAAACACCCACCGCAAAATTTGATCCATAAACAACATTTAAATTAAAATCCAAACCAAACTTCCTACAACCAAATGTATCCAATTAATTGTCGCAAGGGCTTAAAAGAATATTTCCCCTTTCAAAAAATTTGTCCTCCCCCTTAAAAACTATACACTTAAAAGAAATTAACCGTCATATCAGCGTTTACGGGTTTTCAAAATCGCCCGAAAACTAAATGAGTCCAGTTAGTTGTCACAAAGACTGTTTAACCCATTTACACTTTCAAAAAATTTGTCGCACCCCTTAAAAACTACCTTTGAGTGAACTTGGGCCTCATATCCGCAAACTCGTGTTTTAAGAACCGCCCAAATACTGAATGTGGCCAGTTAGTTGACAGAAGAGCTGTTGAAGACATTTCCAACTTTTAAAAATTTGTCGCTCCCTCGTTCCCTTAAAAAGTACCCCTGTCAAGTTAGCACTAATAATTGCCAAATCCAAAAGTTTTTAATGAATTGTTACAGAAGTGAAAAAGAATATTTTCGCTTGTAAATAAAACACGCCACGCTGTGTCCCACAAGGGGTTAAGGCACAAACATTATGTCGTCCTTCGTGAGTGTCTTTATTTATTTTACAATTAATTAATTAAACAACTGCACCCCCTTTTGTATATGCCATTCGAAAGCTAAAATAATACGCCAGCTTTTGTCAACTTTGCAGGGTTTTCACTTCAATGTACCGTTAGGAAATATAAAAAGTTGAACGGGAAATTTTCGCAAAATTTAAACAGTTATATCACGAAAGATGACTACGAAAAAACATCCTAAATTAAAAAAGGTATTTAGAAAATATTCCGAACTAATTATGAAGAAAATGCATAGCCGAATGTAATGAGTGAGCATCATTTCAGTTTTCATCGGAATTTCAAACAATTTCGGGAAGTGCCCGAACCCCTAGCTACGGCCCTGGGAAGGGGCGAGGCTAATTTCGGGCGCGGCCGAAATTTGGATACCTTTTGCTCTTCTTTGGCTAAAAGTTTTTTCGGGCGTACCTATGACTTGTAATTCTTTTTCTTCCGTCTTGACAAAAGTTTTGGGCTTGGTTTAAATAAGTGGGAAAACAAAAATAGTTACTCAGAAAATTTTATTGGGGTTGCGGGAGCATGACACCAGAGTACGATGCCATTCGTTTTGAACTTTTTTCTTGCTTTGTTAAAGACACATTAATTCAAGGTTTTGTGAAATTGGTGCAAAAATTTTTTCTTAGAAGAACCAAAATGAGGCTGGGTTTTTATGGCCACCCCATGACCCCATGGTCAGATTTGCTCAATTCTTAGATATGTTTTGTGTCGTCAAGAGAAACACATTTGTGAAATTTGGTTGAAATTGGTGAACAAATAAAAAAGTTTTTCTTAAAAGAACCTAATTTGGGGCTGTTGGGTTTGTATGACAGCCCCATGACCCCATGGTCCGATTTGATCAGTTCTTAGATATGTTTCGTGTCATGAAGAGAAACGCATTTGTGTGGAATTTGGTTGAAATTGGTGCACAAATAAAAAAGTTCTTCTAAGAAGAACCTAATTTGGGGGATTAGGTTTGTATGGCACCCCATTGACTCCATTATCTGATTTGATCCATTCTTAGATATGTTTCGTGTCTTCAAGAGAAACACATTTGTGTAAAATTTGGTTGAAATTGGTGAACAAATGAAAAAGTTTTTCTTAAAAGAACCTGATTTAGGGGGTTAGGTTTGTATGGCAGCTCCATGACCCCATTATCCGATTTGATCCATCCTAAGATATGTTTTGTGTCATAAGGAGAAACACATTTGTGTGAAATTTGGTTGAAATTGCTGCACAAATAAAAAAGTTTTCTAAGAAGAACCTAATTTGGGGGGTTCATCAGGAGAAACACATTTGTGTGGAATTTGGTTGAAATTGGTGCACAAATAAAAAAGTTTTTTAATTTGGGGGATTAGGTTTGTATGGCAGTCCCATGACCCCATTATCCCATTTGATCCATTCTTAGATATGTTTTGTGTCATCAAGAGAAACACATTTGTGTGAAATTTGGTTGAAATTAGTGCACAAATAAAAAAATTTTTCTTAGAAGCACCTAATTTGGGGGTTTAGGTTTGTATGGCAGCCCCATGACCCAGTGATCCAATTTCGGTGATTCAAACATACAAACAGCCTGCAACAATAATAAGCACGTGTGCAAAATTTCAGTAGCTTTTATAGTGGCCGAGAAAAACGCGCTGCAACAGACGGACAGACGGACAGACAGATAGACAGACGGACATCGTCCAATCGACTCATCTCGTCATGCTGATCATATATGTATACTTTTTATATGGTCGGAGGTGCTTCCTTCAATGCGTTACAAACTTCATGACAAAGTTAATATACCCTTTCACTCTATGAGCGAAGGGTATAAAAATGATTCCTCAAATTTTGTATGGTAAAATGGTTGGTAAGTCTTGTATGATGCGAAAGCAATGCCAGTAACGAAATTGGTACTGCCTAATTTACATGATGATGAAAATTTATCATCATTACTGAGGAGTGTAAAGCGATAATCAAAATTGAATTTTGGAGCAATGAAATATGAGTTCAGGAACACCACACAAATGCACTATCATTTTGTACAATAATTCAGCTATACATTTTTGCATAAACTATTGTACAAAAGCTCAGTAAGATCGATTAATTCAACTATGTAGAATTAGGCCGCACAAAATTCTCTTCAGACTTTATACTTTTATTCAAAATTTTCGTTTGCAAAATGTGTTGCGGTCTAAAGTTTGGCGATAAAAATGCTCTCCAATATCTGTACAAAAACTAGTCAGTGTAAGAATTCAGCCTATTCACGATTCACTCCTTTAAATAGCATTTTCCTTGTTAGGAAAAAATCTAGTCACAAATCCCCTTCCTCTCCGAAAAGCTATCTACCCCACTGTTCCTATCAAAGAAGCGGAGACGAATCGCTGCAATAAAAATAATAGCAATAGTGGACAAAAAATCTGGTCGTTTCAAAAATGTTTGCTAATAGTATAGTACTGTACTGTGTAGGGGAATCCCATTTCGTTTTCAAACACAAGATAGTTTTGAAACGTTACGCCACTGCTAAATACGCAGAGATTCTGTTATCATCGAAAAGGGCGGTTGATTGATATGGTTAATGATGGTCAATATAATTGTATGGCACCAAAATTCCCCATTAAATTGTATGACGAATTCTAGGTGTAAACAAGTTAGCCCAGCCTATGCAATAACCATCGTGAGGGGAATAAATCCTCCTTACCGTCCCCTTATCTACGCCACTGAAAAGGAGGAACTGAACACCCTAGAAAAGAAAATAACAAAAAACATTGTCCTCTGGTGTTTTTTTTTATATAAAGTTAAATGCCGGCTCCAAAAACCCCAGGCCATAACCCCGGCCATAAGTCGGGGTTACGACCTAATCAAGTTGAATAAAGTCGCGTGGGTACATAGCAAAAAAAACCCGCAAGGCCGCACGACTGTAGTAGTCCATAGATGGCGGCATTTAAAGTCCAGTGAAATTTTACCCAAGACTCACGTCAAACCTAACTCGAATAGGTTAGGTACAGTACTGGGGCATCTAACCTAGCGCACTTAAACCATATATTGGTCCTTTGGAAGCTCGGGCCAGGTCCCTCATTCCTATCATTATATTAAAAATATTATGTGCATTTCATTAGTTCATGGAATCCAAGCGCCTTGGTAAAAAATACCGCGAAAAATAACCGAAGGAATACCTAGTCAACGCCCAACAAGTGAACGGAGGCAGACTGCATGGACAACCGAGAGCTCGTTGGGAGTACTAAGTAGGTGAGGACGCCCAACCGATGCGAGGCTTCTGAAACTGGAGGACATGGTTGGATGATCGCGACGCATGTGGTGGGTGACAAAATGCTGATCCTTTCTTGATTCTTTAAAATAAGTTGTTTATAAGTCACTAATTTCAGCAGAGTAGTAATTTTATGAGAGTCGAGAGAGCTTGTAGCAGACAGTGTGATTTAGCTGTGTCTTATATGCTGTCGATCGCAATCGTGAAGAGACTTCAAATACAGCTAACTTGTACCTTTTAGTAAAAACTTGATAACTCGAAAAATCGCAAACTAGAAAAACAACCTAAAGGTACGTTGTCCTCGACACGACTGCATCGGCTCTAGCGACAGCGACGCGCTCATTTCATATAAAAACTCATTTTTCTCTCATTCTAAAAACGAGTTTTTATATGAAATGAGCGAGTCGCTAGAGCCGATGCAGTCGTGCCGAGGACAACGTACCTTAAAGCCGAAGAAAACCCAATTCTCCAAATCATTTGAAGAAAATACAGTTAAAACGAGACCGAGGCTTATTTCGGGCGCGGCCGAAATGTTGATACACTTCGCTCTCCTCGGGCTAAAAGTTTTTTCAGGCGTAACCTACGAGGCACGGCCGGATTTCCCATATGAGCAACTGCCCGGGGCGGCAAATTTTGAAGGGCGGCATAATTCTGAAACTTTCATCCTTCCATTCCATCTGTAAGATATACACATTTCGATATTTCAGGATTCATTTTAATTCAATTAGAAAAACAGCAAAATAAAGGAACTGCAAAAGTCGTTCCTTTGGTCAGTGGCGAGCTTCTGACGTGCCGCCCTACCAACCTTGACCCTTCTTTTTACAATCCAACGATTAATCGATTGATCCTTGACTCCCAATTTTTTTCAGTGTGGCTGGCTGACGAATTAAACGAACACTATTAAAATTGGAATAAAGTCTGATCACTCAACTATTATTTTTTTATATGTGCATGATGCGTTGAAAATGCCGCCGTAGGCTTCAGCCTGCCAGTAACCTACACTCTGAACCAAGAAAACCGGACACTTTTACTTTTTTTACTTCTACCCTATTAAAACGAAAGGTCTCTACGACCAATGAACGGATTTGCTCCCTGGGTCGACTTTCTTCTCCTGGTAAAGCATACCCCACCTCCTCCTCCCGGAAACTGCAATTTCGGGCTGGTTTCATTAAGTACTGAAAGCAAACATTTCGTGAGGCTGCAGCTGGAGAACGGTTGTGGCTAAGAGAAAAAGGACTTAATACCCATTGTTTGGGAGTAGAGACCTTTCGATTGATTTCAATTTCACTAAACGTTACGGAAACTCATCCCGTACTGAAAACAATCAATTTAGTGGGCTGTAGCGGGAGAACGTATGTCACCCAGGGAAAAAGAGTTTAGAACCGCTCCTAGGGCACCAGGACCTGTCGCGATAGTAATAAGGGCGGAATACATAGTCGTCACTTAAGGAATAAGGACTTCCTTAAGGAATAAGTACAAGGGAATGCAAAACGCCACTTATAAAGGCATTGCCGCAATCAATAAAATAATTTAATTCAGGAGCCTAATTTTAGTAACTGGCAAATAAAATACAAAAAATTATCTAGTACGCCAGTAAAACTTTACAAAAAAAAGGCCTAACCTCGGAATAAATGGAATACTACCGTTCTTTCGCTTATCAGTTTTAGAGTATTACTGGCTATTTAAATCCAGATTTGCAGCCCTGGGAACACTGTGCTAATTTTTTGGCGAGCGAAAAAGAGCCATTTTTTTGCTATTTTCTCACATTTTCAACAATATTTTTTTAAATAATTGTCTTGGGTAAAAACTTCCAATCCAATGATATCCTAACCAGTTTTATAGGTCCAATATTGACGGAATTACAGGTTTTTAAAAATAGGGTATTTCTTACCAAAAAATTGCGAGTTTCAAGTAAATGTCGTTTCGGCAAACAACATAAGCTTAGAATTCGCGTTTTTTTTTTGTGGAAAATACCCTATTTTTGAAAACTTGTATCTCCGTGAATATTTGCCCTACATAAGTGGTTAGGATTTGAAATTTTGCCTACTTTCAAAATGCCTCAAACAGTTTTTATCCAAGACAATTATTTTAAGAAATATTGTTGAAAATGTAAAAAAAGACCAAAAAAATGGCTCTTTTTCGCTCGCCAAAAAATTTGAACAGGGTCCCCAGGGTTGCAAATCTGGATTTATAGAGCCAGTAATACTCTTAAACAGATAAGCGAAAGAACGGTAGTATTCCATTTATTCCGAGGTTAATGTCGATTTTGACGAGCGTAGCGAGCAGGGGGCGAAGCCCCCTAGTTTTCTTTAAATATTCTATTGAGCTCTAAAGAGAATCCGCTCCTCCATGGGCATCTAATTTCACTTTTAATGGAGAACCTATACCTATACTTCTGAACATTAACTTTGAACACTTCTGTTCAGTCCAAAGACCTTTCTAAGAAGTAAATTAAGTGCAATTTCCACTGAAGTGCTACTTCCAAAGACGCCGAAAACCAACGTATATAAAAAAAAAAATACCGGCGTACAGAGGGCTGCGCCCGCAATACGAGGGTTTTTTAGAATTTTAATGCATAGTGAATATTTTTTGTACATAAAATATATAAATAAGAATTGTGCACAACATTAATGAAATGCTTCCTGTAAATCTATTTTTGGATTGGTCTTATTAAAGGTGGAACGCGTACTATTTACCCAGTTTGTATAATAGTACTCCAAGGCAAATCTAAAAGCATTTTTCGATTTAAGATATCTGATGGCCTTTGAGCAAAAAGAAACTCAGGCAAACGTAGGGATTGCTTGGCATTATATCTGAACTGAATTATTAGCTGTAAATATACTGTTACTGTTTTTTTTTAATCCAGGAAAAGCAAGTTAAAAGATTTGCAGTGACAAATGCTAAAGAGTCTTCCATTGCATTGTGAAAGGCCCTTACTTAATACTTACTTTGCTATATTTCCGGTTTGGATACAGTTATTCGAATGAAAACTCGTAAACATATTCTATATGTAATTTCCCAAAAACCCTTAGCAGAATTTTCACATTTGGAAACCTAAGAGGGGCTACACACGAACAAATTGAAATTTTACAAATTTACAAATTTACTGTTATTTACTTTTCCTTAGCAAAAGTCAACAGTCTTAATATTTAACGTATATAAGGCCATACTGATCAATCTTTGTGCAAAGTTTCATATCAATCCCTATAACGGTTTAGAAAAACGGAGGTCCAAAAGGAAGTTTAACTTTAAACGCCAATAACTTTTTTACCGTTAGTCGAAACTGGAAAACTTTAACTAATATGAGATGTACTCGTTTAGTTCTTTGATTTAAATACCCATACGTCGATCTCCGATAAAAACTGAAAAAGTTTCAAACGTTCGGGGCACCCTGTTATCTTCTTTCTGCCAAGTTCTAAGGTATTTGTGCCAAAGACTGTAACCATTCTACACATTCCTACCAAATTTCATGACAATTGGTTGAGCCGTTCGCGAGTTATTTAGTGAAGAGACGGACGGACGGACAAAATCGATTTTATAAGGGTTTTTTGAAAAAAAAATTTGTAAAAAACCGTAAAAATGTACACCTCACATGAATGCGACTGATCTACTTTCAGCTTAAACTAGTGACGGAGGGCGGCAACACGACTGCCCAGGGGCGCTACAAAGGGTAAATCCGACCCTGCCTACGACTTGTATTTAATCCCGCCCCCCCCCCATTATTTTCCTTCCGTCTTCACAAAAGTTCCGTTGCGTCGAAAAGGTTTTGTGAAATTGATGTAAAAAAAATTCTTAGAAGAACCTAATTTGGAGGGTTGGGTTTGTATGGCAGCCTCATGACCCCATTTTCCGATTTCTCAATAACTCGAAATAAAATCCAGCTACCTTCAGTTCGTTTGTAGATAGCGCCATAATACTAACTTCCATCGATACACGGAATATTTTCTTTCCCCTGTCAACAACAATTCAAAATATTCCTCAAAATTCTTCAACCAATTGTTTCTTACCATTAAAAAATATTCAGGCACATTTTCTTTTTTATTAATTCACCATTTTTCGCAGATATGTACAGTCACCTCTCGTTAATTCGAACCTCGGTAATACGAATTTTTCGATAATCCGAACTAATTAACCTGTCCCTTCATAATTCGAAATTTGCATGTAGAAACTCTTTATAATTCGAATTGTTCCTGAAATGTTTCTATTGCTGTCTTTTTACGGCTAATTGTGAAAAGATTACACATTTTCTGCAGTTTATTGTTAACTTTCAAGTGAAAATGATTTCGAAAAAGTACACGTGCATATCCGTATACGGATATATAGATGTGAAAAGACAGATAATCGTGGCAGTGAAAAATGGTTTAAAAAACAAGATGTAGCAACGAATTTTAAGATTTCAGCATCTACTACTATTTTAAAACAAAAAATTAAAAAAAAAAGTTTGGAAACCACATTACATTAAAAAAACGCAAAAAAAATGCGATAAGGTATCCTATTTTCTCATTAAATTTAGTGTATCTCCAGTCGATCACAAAATAAGGAAAAGAATTGTTTCGATATTTTTTCATAAATTAACTTTAGTTTGACTATTTAATCCCTTGATACGTTTAGGATCTACCTAGTGCTAAAAAATAGTTTTCGCTTTATGTTGGAACAAAATTTAATTACAGGTGAAAGCACACTATTGGAGGAGCTTTGCTGAATTGTGAAATAAATTATTTTATTTACATAGTCCCTTTTTTCGATAATTCGAACACTCAATAATTCGAAATTTTTTCGTTGTCCCTCGGGCTTCGAATTATCAAGAGTCGACTGTATGTCTATTTGCAAAGACTAAAAAACGTTTCATATCAAGGACAAAAGTCACAAAGACTCTTTGATGAAAAATGGTCCAAAAATGTATGTATTCTTGTTTCGGACTTTATCGTTCCACTACACCTCCGGCCACCTTCGAGCCACTTGAATCCAAATTAAATGGGAGAGTTCATAAAGAAAGTAGCAAAGAAAAAATAATGATTTCCTATGAAACTTGCCCCCGTCGGAAATCATCAATCACGACACAACAACTGAAAAAAAGAAGCATCGCCCAAAATAATACAAGAACAGAATGAAACGATGGACAAAAGGTGAAACAAGACGACCTTTAGTCCATTCGTCTTGATAGTACATTATGATGGCGTTCTGGAGGGTTTCCTTTGGCTTTATTTATTTATTTATTATTTATTTACTTTTCTTTTGTTGTTCGTGAAAGTTTGGGTTCTGTGGCACTGTATTTTGGTGTGGGCGGTAAATAAGATATTATATTAGGCTCAATTAGTCTGATGCTGTATCTGTTTCCGGAAGTTTGATTCACACATATCACCCCTGGAGGGAATTGCATTAAAAAACTTGGTGAAGAAGACAAAAAAAAATAAGGGGCGAAATATAAGCACTATGACCCTCCTTTTTTAATAACTAATTGACGATTGCTTCATTCTAGTCTATTCTCTATTTTTTTTCCTTTAACTGAAAGAAG
Organism: Microchrysa polita; assembly: GCA_949715475.1. NCBI lineage: Eukaryota > Metazoa > Arthropoda > Insecta > Diptera > Stratiomyidae > Microchrysa > Microchrysa polita. The sequence goes on from OX454417.1 coordinate 75,767,609, forward strand.
CGCGTACGCAGAAAATTTTTTTGGCAAGTGTTTTTGCAAAAGGCTGGGACATTGGGACCAACACGCAATATCCGAAAGATGATAAGCGCGGCTAAATCATTATGATTGCTAAATGTTGCATTGAAATAAAATCGGCCCCAAGTTTCATAGTGGTTTATTTATCTATGGAACATTAATTCACTAGAAAGACTTCTTATTTCGTAAACTTCTGGTACGGTATCGAATGAGTTATTTCCAAATCAACTGAGGCTCAACACAAATTTTGATCTACCTACCAGTTTCAGTTGTTCTACTTCCGAGAGACACTTCACTCAATCTATCACCCACCTTGATCAGATCTGGGACAGAAAACATCTTGCCAGAACATCATTTTGTTAGATTCTGAGTTCCATGTTCATTGTTAGATGACATCAGTGATTCCTTGTATGGTGCAAAATCTCCGACGGTCTGTTATAGGTACGCACACAGCCAGGATTTTGTTTCGTTTTCGTTCAAAATACATAAAACTGATCATTTATTTTTTTTCCTTTTTAAAATTTTAATTTTTGTTTTATTGAATTGTCGACTAGTTGATCATGTTTTCAGTTAATTAAGTAATTTAACTTCGGGCGATTCAATTTTATCAGGGCATATACCATAGGAAATGTGGCAACCCGTATCGACGGACTTCGACCAGAGATGGGCATTGAGGAAAAAAAAGGGGAGTAGATTTTGGACGAAAAAGGGAGTAAATTTTTTAATACTTGCATATTATTATACTCAGCCCTACGATTGATATAGGTTTTTGTAATTGTGTCATCAGTGTTGGTGTTATAACAGTGGTGATCAATATTTGGACTTATGTGAACTCAAAACTCTTAATTTTTAAAGTGTAACATTGTGTGTTGGGATTTGGGAGAGAAAATTGTTCGCTACAACAAAAGCCTCATTAAGCTGAATTCTTCTAGGCTCCCTCACATTTCTTTCTTGGATTACAATTATTTTTTATATTATTTTATTAATGAATAATTATACTTTTTGAACACTGGATTCCCAATTGTTTTTGCCAACTTTCGAACTTTTCCTCTCTAAACCCATTTCTGCACAGAAATGAATAATAATCAACTTACTCCATTTCATTATTTATGGAAAATGTGCATTCCTCAGTTTATTTCCCAAAACAAAAAAAAACTACCCACACTTTCAATAATAAAAAAAAAAATTCAGAATAAAAGGACGGTTGACGAAGTGACCAATATTTTTTGCCACCACTGAATGTGGAAATATTTAGTTGATTACGAATTTATTTCTCAGTATTTTCTTAGTAAAACTTATCCCTTTGGTTTTAAAATTTTTATGTTTTGACTCTGGTACATAAATTCGAAAAGCGTCACGAAAATTGCAACGAAAAAGCGTTACGCTTTGGCTTTTGGCATTAGATTTTTGGCGTGAGTTTTGGGTGCCATTCAAGGTTCAACGGAAGTTGGGCTCAATTTACGTTCAACTTGAGTTCAACTTGAGTTCAACTTGGGTTCAACTTGGGTTCAACTTAATAAGATAAGAGAGATAAACTACAATAGAAACATGAAAATGCCCCACTGAGTTGCGGACTTGTACGCAGGCTGATGAAAAATAAAATGAAAAATGAAAAAAAAAATGTACTAAACATTGCAATTCATACTGGTGGGAAAAAGACAGTATTAAGGGCGCCACATACCTAGCGATTTATTGGGCAATCGATTGCCTAATCGATCTGCGGCCCGTACAGTACACACACTAGGCAATTTATCGGGCGGTCTGAAATTGACAGTCTCGCGGTCTTCAAATCACAACAGAAAATAGCGAAAATTATACAATTTTTGGCGATGGAAGATGGACATCCATTGCTACTTTTGATAAAGAATGACCGCCACAACCACAGCACAAAGGGCGGCCTTTCTGCCAAATTGTTGGCACGATTTTTGCCGACTTGTGTGCGTGTTATCATAGTACTTTCTAAGGGCGATCGATGTTTCAGAATTTAGAAGTTATGAATAAAAAAATCATCAAAGCTGGGATTATACCACACGCCTCCCTCTTCCTTTAAAGGACCACATATATTTCAAACATGTTCCATGCCACAGCATGAAGAACGACCATAGGTTTATGTAAAAAAATCAGCAACTGAGAACACATGATTGTCATGACAGCTAGTACGGAAAATTGCATGGCAATAGGTTCAACACTTCAAATCAAAAAATTGAATCCGATGGTCACATACACCTTCCGATTTATCTCGCAATCAAAAAATCTCGCCAGACCCTCCGATCGGTCTGTGAAGCTTCTTATAACAGAAATGTTCCGCTATTCAATTTCTATTGTTCCAAGAAAAAGAAAAAATGGAACTAAAAGACAGAACAGAACAACAGCTGAGCAGCGTCGAAAAATTTAATGGACGAATAAGAAATGGAATGGACTTAATTGCTTGGACTTAAAAAAGGAGAAACTATTTACTCCGGAGTAGCGGAGCAAAATCAAAAAAAGGGAGTAGATCTACTCCGAATGGAGTTAATGCCCATCACTGACTCCGACGCGAGCGGAGAGAAACGCGTCGAGTCTGACGACCAGTCAGTCGATCGCTCACAGTCGATGAGTGCGAATTGATATTGCAGGTACAATAAAGTTGCTTACTATAATTTCGCGAGTTTTATTTATAGTGATATTGCAGGTGTGTGTGGCGGCCATTCCCGATGGCAGCTTGCTGCCATACGGGTTTTTGAAGCCTCTTCGGGCGGACCACACCCGCTTCATCAACAAAACGGCCAAGAGTTGCCAAAAGACCGCTCCATGGCAAGAACCATGAATGTTCGATGCAAGAGGGATGTGTATCTCTGTGTATGTGTGCGGATGTGTTCTATGTGTTTTTCGTCAAATTGGGAACATTTCATCTCAGCGCGGTTGCTCTCAATTCGCCTAATCCGCGCCAGCATCAAGACCAATCCAGGTCCCGAAATCTACATCTGCTGTATATGCAACCGACGAATCTTCGGGAATTCCAGGTCCTTGAGGTGTACCTGCTGCAGAGAATGGTGTCATTTCTACTGCTCAGGCCTAAGAAAAATGAGACATTATGACGAGTTGTCCTTTGTTGCTCCAGGGTGTCTGTACGCGGGTCGGCCCCCCTAGCCCTAGCTCACAAGCTAATGGCCCACCACCGTCTCCGGCCATTCCTGGCCCCAGGTCTCCACCACCGCCACCCGCAGGCAACAATACATAATCGCTCAAGTCTAACACCTGTGCCCCCTGCAGCAGTGTACACCTCACTCACCATATTGCAGTTAAACTGCAACGGCATCCGTCTGAAGATCGACGAGATAGTCCGTTTCACGAGTACGCGGAGAATTCTGATAGCGGCATTGCAGGAGAGAAAGCTCCAACCTTCAACTCCCAAATTTAACATCCGCGGCGATTACATACTTTTGAGGCGCGATAGAGTCGGCAGGCAGGGTTCTAATCCAGGAGGAGGGCTTGCATTCCTAATACACAGAACCGTGCAATACAGTGTATTAGATCTGCGTTTCAACGACGGCACGGCGGAAATGCAAGCTATTGCCGGCAATACCAATATCGAACTTATAAACATCTATGTTCCACCAGCATCCAGCTGTGGCTCTGGCTATAAGTTCGATATTGGTCCACTCCTCACAGGACAGCATAGGATCCTACTTGGCGACTTTAACGCCTATCACGAACTCTGGCACTCTCTTCTCGCAAATGATGCCAGAGGTATAGATATCGCGTCCAAATTAGACCCATCAGACTTCTGCGCACTCAATGGAGTTTGATCTACACGCGTCGCTGACGCCTGCCATAGTTCCCATGACATAACTATGGTGAGCGCCAGTTTGATAAGTGAAACCCGATGGGAGACAACCAGGTCTCTTCAATCCGATCACCCGCCCCCATATTGATAAATATTGATAAACCAGCCGAACTGACGAACCGACGTCAGAACGGCGTACGTTTATCAACAACAAAAAGGCAAAATGGGAGGGTTTCACTGCGTTCACTTCGACGAAGTTCGCCGCGCTACCTATACTCCAACGAACGCTAGGGAAGCCGAAAAGAATATAAACAACGTCATTGTCAAAGAGGCAACGCGTTACATTTCGGCAGGGCGTATCCCTATAATTCGGCCATATTTCCCAACTGCTGCCGCAAGGTTAGCCGACGAACGAGACGATTTAAGACGCGCAAATCCGACAGACCCCAGAATTCAGGAGCTAAACTCCGAAATAAATCGACTATTTAACACATATAAAAAAGAGAAATTGAACTAGCATCTGGATAGCTGCGACCTCTCACTGCAACATAAAAAGGATTCGCAACCGAACGGTTGACATCATCCCTACCTATACAGCGGACCAAGTTTCAGCAGCAATCAAGAATGCGAAAAAATCAAAGGCCATTGGACCAGATGGCATTTCAATGGTCATGCTGAAACACCTAGATCATCCGGCCATCGAATACCTAACGATGGCTTTCAACTTGTCGATATCTACGCTTGTCATCCCTGAATTCTGGAAAAAGGGACGAATCATCCTCCTTCTCAAACCCGGTAAAAGCGCGAAACTCGCCAAATCCTACCGTCCAATTACAATTTTATCACCCGTTGCAAACACGTTCGAAGCACTCATCCACCCCACCCTTGCACCTCATGCTGAGCTACCTTCTCACCAGCATGGCTTCAGGAAGATGCATAGCACCACAACAGCCCTGGATATGATCACCCATCACATCCACAATGGCCTCAACCAGAAACAGCCCTGTGACAGAACCGTCCTAGTGGCCCTTGACCTGTCGAAAGCCTTCGACACGGTCATTGACTCTGCGTTGTTGTCCGATCTCCTAAATATGCATATTCCTGCACAAGAGGTTAGTTGGATTGCCAACTATCTATAGCTGGGAGGCAATCCTTCACAGAGCTTTGGGGCAGTTGTTCAAAGCATAGAAAAATTAAGCAGGGAGTTCCACAGGGTAACGTACTCCCCTACATTGTTTAACATCTACCTGTCGAGCCTTCCAACACCACCGGAAGGTATCGAACTAATTTCCTGTGCAGACGATTGCACCGTACTCACCTCGGGGAATGATTTAAATGGCATGTGTGCTCGACTGAATGACTATATTGAGAAACTGGTGGAGTTCTTCAATATCCGTAACCTAGTAATTTCGCCGTCTAAATATACTGCAACTCTTCTCAGCACCTGGGCGCAGGAATTTTCGGAGGTGCTTGGGATCCGCCCTGGTAAGCATGCTGAAGACGTTGTTCCTACTGTTACAAACCCCAAGTCCCGCAGGGGGAGTGTGTTCATGTGACACACATATTTGGTGAGTTGCGACACCACGGACCCGAGCAGCGCAGGGAGGCCCCTGGTATGGTTGATACGCCATGGCGTGGATCTGTACAAAGACCTTCGGGAGGTGACGATCCCGAGCTTCCTACACGTCATGTATGGGTGACACAGCATGGCTTGACTTTTTCCCTATTCCTTCGAAAAGTCAGCCATACAAGCTTACACGACGCAGTGCTTCCTCGTAGGGGAGAAACCACATATAAGCGTACGTGTCCAGTCTCGGAGCTGGCGGCTTCGCATAACCCAAGCCTCGAAGGGGCTAGTTAGGGAGAATGGCCTATGCGCCTATACCTAGCTGGTTTGTGGATTGATGACCACACGGCCCGAATCGAATTGCTGCTTAGTAAACGGATGGGGGCCACCCCAATGTGAACGGTAGCGCTACGAGTCTGCTTTAAGCCGACGAGTAGTAAACAGGCATAACGATCCTGCGGAGGCATGCCGAATTCGTTAGGTCTTCCGAAAGGGGGCCAAGGGAGGATCACACCTGCTATAGAGAAATCTTTAGCGAATAGTGTACCTCGGGAATGGGCGTGCCCAAGGGACCATGGTCCCTACCCATCTAGGCGTTGGACTCGAGGGGGTTTGTGGTGATAGACAAGCCGACCAGCTAGAGTCGCATCCCAAAGTGGGGTTCCAAAGGAAGGCATTCCGGCGGAGAACACCATTCCGGCTTTAAGCCGGATAAATTCTCGTCGTCCCGCAAGGGAGGGAGAGGTTATGGCCACATGGCTCAGGTACTCCTAATGGCGAATGCGAGGGTACGCAGGATGGATGTTACAAACCCCAAGATCCTTGGTGTCTATTTGGATACCATGATGAAGTGGAAAGATCACGTCGAAGACGTAGTCGACAGAATGCACAGTAGAAACAACGTCTTAAAGGCACTAGCCGGGAGTTCCTGGGGCAAGGACAATGAAACTATGTTGGTCACCTATAAAGCGATAGGTAGGGAAATTCCTATAGCTATGCAGCACCGGTGTGGTCACAAACCGTTTGTTACACAAACGGGAATAAGATTCAGGCATGCCAGAACGCTGCTCTACGTATTGCTACAGGTTGTCACCTAATGTCGTCCCAGGATCATCAAGAAACCAGCATGTTATCAGTGCGTGATCACAATCTCGTCCTGTCTTTACAATATCTGGTCGGTTGCTATCGAGAGGATCACCCGAACCATCATCTCATGGACAATACTCCACCTCCACGACATGTCAGGAGTGAAATCAAAGATCTCGAGAGAGATGTCCAGAGATACAAACGGGTACCTCCTGATATATTCGATAACACAGCATACCATGCGGCCATCGCAGATATTCACACAACCGTTGTGAATCGGCCAATAGGGAGATTAGGTCCGAATAGAGTCCTCTCAGTGCACCCACCACCCATATCGCCTGAGGAGACTAGGCTCCCGAGAGCCACAAGAGTGACACTAGGCCAGTTTAGGTCGGGTTTTTGTTCACGCCGCAATTCGTACCTATCTCGAATAGACCCGGACATCCGAGCTGCTGAGGTGCGCCTCACGATGTAGACCACCTTTTTCGATGCCCCGCTGCACCCACTAACCTCACTCTGAGGGCATTATGGGAAACCCTATTGCAGCTGCTACGTTCTTGTCGCTTGAGACAATAGGCGAGAACGACGACGAAACTTCTGCACCGCTACAACAGCAACAACAACATTGCAGGTTGTTACAGGAAATACTACAAGATTTGAAATTACAAAATTGCAGTTTCTGAGAAGAAGATAAAAATGAAAATTATTCAAAGTCGGGTTGCAATAGTCTATCGCATTCCGTTATTTTCTAATAACGCTCATGATTGTGTAGTGGACTTCAATTAAGGAATTTTTCATCACATTACCCAATAATAAATCAAGAACGCCCAGGCTCGATACAGAGGAAAGTTCAAAGCTCCAAGCTCACATGTATCTATTTGCTACTGGTATGAGGGGAAAATTGCAAAATCTTTTTCACAAATTCGCGTAGAATAGGTCTGAGTATCTGTTTTGTTTTTTGAATGCATATTTATATTTCGATTTCGATTTCCATGACTACATGGAATTATACGTCCAACGAAGCTAATACAGACATGCCAATGAAAATTCCCCAATTGAATGAGTGTTGAGTTTCATGTTATTGTCACTACAACTTTGTAAAGTCCTCCGAATACAGGAAATGCAAAAGACTTAATTAAAACAACTTAATTGTCAATAACATCTCCCCCATTGCATCTAGGTTAACCGCATTTCAATAATACATACGACCACCCGCCTTCCACAAATTCATTTATGATTAGCCAAATTTCCGATGGATAGTATCGCCACTTAAATCGCGGCCAATCCAATTCATCAGCAATGCGAACAAAAATTAAATTTCCAAACCAAAATTCGGCCGCCTTTTTGTTTCTCCTTTCGCGCGTTCCTTTTTACCTCATGCAAATTAAATAAAACCACAATATGGGCCCACACACATTATATTCCATCATTTGTCATATTTGATTTACACAATACCATATAGAGGATAATGGAATATTTTCAATACACAATGCCTTTGAACGATTTTATTAACGAGGTAAAATTTTCATTCAATTTTCAATATTTCAACATGACACAACATCAAAAGCATATAAAATAATAATTCCCGGCGTGCATTTACCTGTCGACAGAAATGCCTTCAGTGCTTCACATTTGCTGGGTTCTTTTTGTTTTTGTTGTCGATCGTGGGGTAGCTACCACCACTCCACCACCACCCAACACAACAGAGGCAACGCAATATAATATCAAGCTGCCGGAAGGTTATACGTTACGTCAGAGTAAAATATAAATAGACAAAAAATGAAATAAGTGAAATTCGAATAAGAAGGAATTGAATGAAACTTGACGCGGCTCTTGACAGATGCAGATATCCATCTGGTTCTGCTTAAAATCTTATTTTACCTTACTGTACGCCATCCAGACTTTCGGTGGCTTTCGTTCTGTCGTTATGCGTCTTTCCAGTAATTTTGTTTGTGTGCTTTGGTATGTACATACAGTAGAGCGTCGATTATTCGAACGCCGATTATCCGAACATTCGATTAACCTAAGCTGACCAGACGTACAGCATTTTGCTGTACAGTACAGCATTTTGATCTGTCGTACAGCATTGAGAAATGTACAGCAAAATGTACAGCATTCCTTATGTCACACAATGAAACCTAGTTCACTGCAAAATGGGCTCATTTCGATAGATCAAGAACCCTTCCCGAGCGTAGCGAGCAGGGGGCGAAGCCCCCTAGTAAATTATAAAAATAAGTGAAACGCGATGTTTTTTAATTTATTTTAATAACGTTGTAGTGGACCTTATTTTTATTTCGATTTTTGTGGTCAATAAGGAACCCTTTCATAAAAAACATTCTTAAATCAAGACCCCTAAACTTTCGTTTTCATTTAGTGATTAAAAACTAAATAACTTCCTATCTGAACAATTTTGAAATTTAGAAAGATTGTAGAACACTATATTTCATTTGGTTCAAGGTTCAGAAGTTACAGCCGTCCAAAAATGCGATTTAAGCTGTAAAAAACCCATGGGCGATAGATATTATTCAGAAAGATAATAAAACATTTATGTTTCCCAATCGCTCATTTTTGATAACTGGGAAACCGATCGAAATTTCTGAAATTTGGCATACTTGGCGCACATTTCCTCCAAATTTGAAGGTACTACCTTGCCGCATTCGAAAATGCCCAATTTGCACTTTCGAGTTTGTTTGCTAGCTACCAAAGTTACAGCCGTCGAAAGATGCGTTTTTTATTTATTTTTCCTATTACGAAACGATGGAAAATCAGCCACTGTACTTCATCCGATTTCCCTATCAACCTCTATAGGAAAATGCATACTAAAATATTCTGAAAGGGGTTTTCGATACAGTTGGAATCCGTTAAAATTGCATTAAGACCTCAGGAGACCGGCATGACACCACTAATGTAACCATGGTGGACTGCATATTCTACTCCAGAAATATCACAACCAGGAGAAGACTCCCTTCCACCGCTCTGGGGGTTTTTCTCAGATTTGTCTCCATTGAAACCGTGCCTGGAAAGCCACCATCAGCCTAAGCAGGGTCGGTTTTAGGGTTTTGGCAAATAATATAAGTTGGACCATAATTGACACCTTTCTATACTTTACATTTTGTCTTAGTAAAGGTATTTGTCAAGAGCTATGTTTTTAGTATTATACCTTACACCTTACATGCCTCTGAGCTTCGAATAACGTTCAAATATTGCTTTTTTGTCCTTTTAGAGCTTCTCTACAATTTTATTTCAAGAGAAAATTTGGTTGGAAATCCTCAGATACAGCGGTTTCCAAAATAAGAAAAATCGCTTTAGGTAACTTTTTTATAATTCCTTATATTAACAGAAAAGAAATTACAACAAGTACAGGGGCTAAGGGGTGCCTTCTATATTTCGGAATTAGAGAATCATCGAAAATCGCTTTATTGTTTTTCAAAATAGTTCTCAGACCGGCTACAGTAGTTGTCCCATCCCGAAATATAAAAGGCACCCTAAGTATAAGGTGGTTCTTCGAAATTTCCTTGGTCCTCACCATTACCAATAAATAATTTAATTGATATACATACATACATATGTGGCATGTTTTTTCAGTACTAAGTAAAAAATTATGCGTAAAGAAAGTAATTTCGGAATCCAAATAATAAAGGTTTCAAAATACGGCTAAATCCGAGTAATATGACTCACAATAAGTAACATCACTCGGAGCAGATTTCTGGCTTGTACTCGTATTACAGTTTCTGTAAAAATACTGCCCACAAAGTCATATCTGAGTAAATCATCAAACTTTCGCTAAAATCGTGAACTTAGTTTATTTGAAAGTTGAGAGTTAATGAAAAATGCTATAGTAAGCTGCACATGGAAACCTAAGTGCCTATCAAGCGTAAATAATGAATTTGCCCTGTCATGGTAGAATGGCTAAGTATTTGCCTGAAAACCGAATTCTGCAAGTATGTGTACAGCATTGGGCCTTCGGGAGTCTGGTCACCTTAGATTAACCGAACCTATCACTCAGCTTCTTTTCTTGTGAAAGACATCGAATAAGATGAAAAATCAAGGGCTTTAGACCCTAAAAAACCTCTCATTTGCATCGCTCAATTCCGTCGAATTTGTTATTTTTGTTCAGTTCTAGTCGTTTTACAAGTTTTAAGTTTGTCGATTAATTCCACATTTGGGCTATTTTCTAATTTTTCTATGGAAGCTCGATTAACCGAACTTTCGTTTATCCGAACTACCCTTGTCGACATTAGTTCGGATAATCGACGCTCTACTGTACTTGAGAATGCTCCTTTCTTGAAAAATATTTTTCGTAGAAAATTTTCAGACGGAATAATGAAAAAAATTATGATGTTCTCTTCAAAATTCAAATTTTAAAGAAGGAAATAAGGCTGACAAATCTTTAGCGTTTTACGTTCAGCTCAGGCTTTTTCGCTGCTCACGGAGCGAGACATTTTTGTTTTTGAAAGAAAACAAGAAAAAAGTACATACAATAAAAAACAGTCAAGAAAATTTTTTTCCTGATTTAAGATGTATTTTCTCCTTCCAAGAAAAGTTTTTCTGATTTAAGATGGCTTTAAAATAAATAAATAAGCATTATTTTAAGCAAACCCTTTTCTTAGAACAAGAAAATCTTAAATCAGAAAAACTTTTCTTGGAACAAGAAAATACATCTTAAATCAGGAAAAATTATTCCTTGGCTCTTTTTTATTGTATTTTTTCTTATTTTAAGCAAATGATTTTTTCAGTGTTATTACAATGAAATGAAATACCGTCAAAATTTGTTTTATATGCTTCTTTTTTAGGTGACGAACGCAAGATGATTGCGATGTGCAAGAAAACGAGGACGGCCGAGAGCTTGATAGGAACGTTCACTTTATGAGCAGTATAGCTACGTGTCTTTATAGACTTTAGGGTTGTCATAATTGTAGGAAACAGTTCAGGTGTTTAAGGCGATGAATTTTTTGAAAATCTATGTATTATTTTCCGGCCAGACCATAATGGTAATTTACATTGCTGAATTAGGATAATTAAGCTATTATTGATCTTCGGAGACACTTCTAAATACATAGGTTTCTGTTGGCACAACATGAACCAGCAATCCCATATTTGTAGGAATTAATGTAAAAATTGTTGTTATTCCGGTAAGAACTGTAAGGAAGGGCTTTATAATCTGATAAACAAAACTGGAGTTAAAAATTATGAGCCATCTCTAGATGAAACAAACTGAAATATTGGGCAACACCCTTTACGAAAATTAATGAGGGTTTTGAAATTATAAATTAGCAAAATCACACCCAGAGTCCTTTACAAGATTATCTCCGTCAGTCGACTTTTTCTGGATGATGGTCTTAAAAGCAACAATATCCGTTTGGCGTTATTTCCACATTTTTCTAATCGAAAACGTCAACTGACAAGACAACAATAAGTTGTGTTCCAAAGGTAAATTGAATGAATTCATTAGTTTCCCTATTGATATTATCACAATTGCAATTTGGGTGTCCGCAACAACTAACGAGTTTGATCAAGTGGTCCCTCATGTGCAAAAGGTTAAGAACCACTGATCTAGAGTATGTATTAGAGTTGCTCAAATCCGATACCAAAACCTTAAGCAAATTCAGCCATAATAGCGAAGATCGAGGCGACATCCGGTATGCGGCAAAGCGGAGCACTAAACTAGTTCTCGGCCCAACCGTATTTATGGCGGCTATGACGGCGGCCATGACGATCGCCATGATGACAGCACCCGAGGTGATAAAAGGGGGGAGTCAAACTGGAAAAGCTCTTCTTCGCCTTCTGTACGCCGTGTGGAAGAGATCCTGTGTGGGAGCTAAAGTTAGCGTTGAACGTGGTGCTGGTGTCAAATTAGTAAGTCGACCAGGCAAAAGGATTCCAACAACCCGAACGAGGACAACTACCCATTACGGAATGAGGCGTAACATTGCCGAATTGTGAGGAGGAGGAGGCCAGTTGGCTAGCCGTAGCGACAGAGATAACGAACGATTGCCGTATTCTCGAGGAGGAGTCGCGCGCTCACTAGAGACGATTAGCTGCAAGACGGATGGTTGCCGGCGGTATTCAAGAGGAGAAGGTTGCAAGGCAGCGCTGCCCAAATATTGGCTGATTCGAAGGGAATCATTATTCGGTGAGAGTTTGTAAGCTTTATAACGTTTATCGAAATCAATATATTCATGTAATTCAATCAACAATTAGTGTTCATCATTCATGTGAAGCACGGTGGGATTTTAGTAGTTCTTCTAGGTGCAGTGGTCGGCGCTACGGTGCTAGTGGTGGAAGTGTGTTGATGTGTGTTTCGGATTGAGCGGTTATATTCACAGACGGTCGATTACTTCACGTTTCAAATCGATTGACTGGGACTCCTTGTTGAAACGCGTGGCGCCCACGCCCGTCTCCGCGAGTCAGGCCAGAAGCGGAGTTCCGCCGATACTCCCCCGATCCGAGGTACACCAAGTTCGTGCATGATTGCGAAGAACGAATAGACGAGCGTAACACCATGACAGACTCTACATGTTGTTTAAGGAAAATTGCCGCCAAAATTATGTCCCTATAGCTTTTACTGTTACGTAGTAACTGCATTGCAATTTAAGAGGGGCAAGTAATTTCCCACGAATACACCTAACTAGAATAAATTAAAATGAAGAAATCGAAATTTGGCAGTTGGCCACGTTGCTCATACGGGCAATCCGGCCCTGTCGTTTAGCAATTTTAAATAGGAAGGGGAAATGGTGATGTTCTTAAAATTTTGGTCAATTTAAATGGTAATTCGCCCCTTGAAACAAATGGGCAAAAAAAGTTGATTAAAAACTGATTCTACTACCGTTTGGTTCTAACATTTAGCTAACAGCACTAATTCTTACTACTTAACATTCTTCTTCAAAAACTCAACGAAACAGTTTCGAAACGCTGGAAACTATATCTTACAAAAGTAACGCATATTCACAAGCACATTCTGAAGCGACAGCCCAATTGCCTCACGTTCGCTTTTTTAAGGAATTTTTCACTCGGCGAAAAAGCGTAGGAACACAAGATGGTGGCACCTACAGGTTTAACTGTGCACAATTTTCCCAAACAACGTTCTCTCATTATTCGAAACATTTCTTGAAACTGGATCCCCTTTGCAATTCCTACGAATGCGAGAAAAATACTTAAGTCGGAAAGAAGTGTCCACCCGTTAATTTAATTAATTTTCCCTGTGTTGAAAACAATGCTCTAGGGGTCTAGGCACTGATCCTTGCCTCTCTGGAAAGCTTTGTACGCCACTGTCCGGTTTTAACACCACACTAAAAACCGGTGAAATTTTTTTTCATGTTTATCGGTAGCACTTTTAACGAGACCCATGTGTACACAGTCTTCCTCCCCGTTCATGTATTTGAGTCCCATGTGACTCATCAGTGTATCGATTTGCAGATGCCAGCCGTGGTTGTAATGACGGTGAAAACGGTCAGACATTGACCGTGTTAGCGACAGTCCTATGCCTTAACGTTCTGAATCTATCTGTTTCAATATTTCTTATATGGCAGCCCATGAGGTCGGGCGAACTTATCCCGTCCCGCATATGTTTTGTGAATGTCTTCGATAAGAACACATGTGACGTTTTGGTACCGATTGGTCAATAAATTAAAGAAGTTTCCCCATTTCCTAGAAGAAATTTTTTTTCGAGAGTATGGCATTTTTATGGCAGTTCCGTTACCCCACGGGTGGATCCGATTATTTGTACATATTTTAGGGATTTGATGAAAACACAATCGTATGAAGTTGGGTTAAGATTGGTCGAAAAATATGAAAAATGCATTAAAAAATTATTTTTGGAGGTAAGGTTGCATTTTATACCCCCTCGACCCCATAGGCCGATCCTGGTAAGTTTCGCATATATTTAGGAGTTTCTATACACAAATATTCATGTTTGGTTAACATAAAAAAGGTTTCTTGTGAAGAAAGTTTTTCTTAGGATTTTTTTTTGAGTTTGTATGGCAGTTCCTGTATAACCTCATAAGCCCGTCCCGGCCACTTTAAAATATGTCGAGGAAATTTGATAGAAACACATTCGTGGAAGTTTTGATTCAGATTTCTGCAGAACTAAAAAAGTTTTTCTTAAAAGGACCTCTTTTTTGAGTGTTTTGGAGTTTGTATGGCAGCCCTATGAACACATGGGCCGATCCCGCTGGTTTTTAAAAAACTCGGCGTCAAAAGTATCGGGCCACCCGCCACTTTCGAACTCAAACTCAATTTTCTCAAAAACTATGAAACTTACAACTAGGAGTATGAAAGTTATATCTACGGAAAGTGGCACTGGCAATTGAAATGACTATCAATTTAATCTAAAGTTCCGTAAACTCACATTGCATTCAAGCAACAAACACAATGCTAACGATTTGCTCTGTTTTTACTAGAGTTCGCGCTTACCGTTATTTTCTTCTACAGTGAGGGTGTTCCTTATCATTTCTTTAGTTGTTGTTCATTGACCAGTCGTGTATTTTTGCAACTTTTGTCAGTCAATAATGAATACGACACTTGAGAAAGCAGCTCAAGTTGTAGGCACTACTTCAAGCAGGCTTTGGGCAGCTCGGGGTCGCTCGAAGGCTTCGAATCGGCATGCAGATTATTGGTGCAAAGAGTTTACAGACGATACTTAGAGACTGAAGCATTCAATTGGCGTCCAGTTACGGGCAGACTTAGGGCTACATCAGCAGCAGATGATCGTTATATGAAACTCGCTGTTGTACGAAATCGCCGCCTCAACGCAGTTCAAGTCCAACAAAACCTGCGTTACGAACGCCAAGTGGTTATAAGTTCTTCTACCGTTATAAGGAGACTTGCTGAGCGGAACCTGACTCTAAAGAGAGCTGCAACAGGTCCAATGAATGAACGGCAGCCCACCGTCGAGCACGCCTTGAATTCCCGCGGGAGCAACCCCTATGCCCGACGTTAGAAGAGTGGGGTTATGTACTCTTTACTGCTGGGACCAGGGTATATCAAAGTGACCGACGTCAGAGAGTATATTGTCGCCCTGGAGAACGTTATTCTCAGTGTTGTATCGCGGAATCTGTTGATTATGGAGGAGGATCTGTAATGGTCTGGGCCGGTATCTCGCTAACCGAACCGACGGGCCGTACACGTGGATTGACTTCACACCGCTATATCAATGAAATCCTTGCAGTTCATGTGGTACCTAACTCAGATTATATCGGGCATTATATATTCAGTTGAGGCAGAATAATGCACGTCCACATGCTGCTCATGTGGTGACCCATAGTACCTAAAAGACGTCGGCATCCGTACGATGGACTGGCCAGCTCGAAGCCTGGATCCAATAGAACACTTATGGAATAAGCTGTAACGTCAGATTCGAGCCCGCGTTCCTGCTCCAACAACGCTTCTGGAGCTGCGAGTCGCAATTGAAGAGAAGTGGAATGCAATTCCTCAAGACTTCGTCATCAGCCTCGTGAGGTCTATGAATACAAGGATTCTAGCAGTTATTCGAGCAAGGGGAGGGAACACGAAATACGGACCAAACACTTTATTTAAAATTTTCACTTTGTTTTCAGCTGAGTTTTTCACTTGGTGATTACAAGACCGGAAAGCGATTCGAAACGACTCTTATTTGTAAAATCTTTAATAAAGCTTAATAAATTTAAAAAAATGGGTTATAGTTCGAAAGTTGAGGGTGGCCCGATACTTTTGACGCGGAGTGTATGTTTTGGGGATTTGATAGTAATACAGTCGTGTGAGGTTTTCTTTAAGATCGCTCCTGGTTTTTGTATGGCAGCCCCACTTACAAAGTAAAGGATATAAAAACTATTCAAACACCGTAGTTTCGGTGCAGTTTTTTTTTTTAACCAGATACTAAAAACCGGTCCCTGGATTGGAGCAAACAAGAAGCCAATGCATGACGCCGTGTTGAATGACTAAGAAACATGTGGAGAAGATCAGCTTATAGCGGTTGATTTAACAAGAGGTGGCCAGACCTAAAGACGATGGGACAGAACAGAATGAGGTGGAAAATAGGCGTAGTTGATGCCCTATGCCCACAAGGGGTTAAACAGGAACCAGAGCGAGACGAAAAACGGAAATAGGCCGATTTTTACCCAAAAAGAAAAAACAAACCGAGTCATAATGCAAACCCAAACAAGCCCTAAAATCATCATCATCATTATCAATGTGGCACCATAGCCCGATGTCGGGCTTTGGCCACCTGAACCGTTGAGCTCCAATTGTTGTGGTTACGAGACCTTGTCGTCTAGTTTCCAAAGCCCACCTACGGACTTCTCCCAGCGAGATCTCGGTCGTCCACGCAACCTCGCTCCGTCAATTCCTTGTGCGTTCATCACTTTCATTGGCATGCGATTATCGTCCATCCGTTGTACGTTATAGCTTCAGCCCTAAAATCGGTGCTGAAAAATCTGGGCATGGTCTAAAAACCGTCTTTTCTTTAAAAAAAAACCGCCTGTGAGTTCGGCGTATCGAGTATGGCGCATATTGAAAAACCAAAGCTATATGCCAGGGGATCTAGAAAATTTCTGTGTGCTAGGGTGTCGGAACTACCAATCGCACTCGTGATAGACCTTTCCCTTAGATTATGCAGTCCAGTGATATTAAAGAAAGTCCTTTATGGAATTTTCTGACAGTCACCGTGCCAGAAGCCACAGCTGTAAACCAATATTTCTAGCGGTGCGAAATTTCGTTGGCAGAGACGAGACAACTTACAGTTTGTCCTGGAACAGCGATAATCAGGAGACGTTTCAGAAAGTGGAAATTTTTCTTTTTTGTTTTGGCTAATCAAGAACTTGCCCATCATATTCCCGTCTTTCAAAATCCCGACGTTCATTATCGCGCCATTTTAAAATCCAGCCAGTTGAAAATCGCGCTCAATTGAAATCCCATCAAATCGAAATCCCTTCAACATAATATCCCGCAATTTCAATACCCAGCTAATTTAAAATACCAGTTTTTAATATTATGTCATAGAGGGTAACTACGGTAAGTATGGCGGAGTATTGACATGACGACATTTTGAAAAACGGGAATATGATGGGCGAGATATCGTAGTTAACCCATAATTCAGCCCTCACAGGGAAAGAGTCAGACAGAGGATTCTTGAGTATCGACTATGACCAGACAACCTATTTTTCAAAGTAAGTCACCTGGTCCATGGGAATCCGAGATTTAAGTATCCCCATGTGAGGAGACTCATCATTTTTACGGTAAATGCGGTGGTGCTTTTTAATATGCCGTCATAGGGATTTTTTACAAAGAAAAATTTATAAACAGGAGTGATTCTCTTTTTCTGGAATATGTAGGTACCCATTTTCTTCTTTCAGACAGTGTTTCAAATCCTTACACATTTCCATATACAGTAGGACCCCGCTAATCGGGACCCCGAAATTCCGGAAGTTCGATAATCCGGATTGGGGTTTGTGCCAAATTTTGTTTAAATTTTCATAAAATTCGACAATTCCATAAAGTTTGTTCAAGCTTACTGCTACATAAACTTAAGAAAAGGCAAATTTCGAATACGAAATTATTAAATGACGTTAGAATGGTTATCTTTTTTATGATTTGAGTATCAATATTGTCCACCAAGGTGCAAATTAGTGCATTTCGAAAATTCGGACAATTCGATAATCCGGATAAGGTCCGGTCCCAATCAATCCGGAATATCGGGGCTCTACTGTGTTTACATACAAGCGGGCCCGGCGTATCGCCCAATTTTGTAGATGTTATCAAATGGCGGGTGGAGCAAATTTTCTGCTTATCCGTCTGCAAATTTGAAAATGTTCTCTTAGTCAATTTTCCTTCAACTCTTATTCCTCATCGAAGATGGAAGTGATTCAGGTTGAGGGACGGGGGAGAAGTTTACTGAAATATACCAAGTCGTTGAAAAGATATAACCAAAAGCTGGGAAAAAAGAGTTGCTATTTTTTCAAATTTTTCATAAGTTTTACGACAGAGGTCATTGAAAGGGTGAGGTGGTGAAGTGTACTGAAGTGCGATAATTCAATCAACAGACATACAAAAAACTACTTTCACAATTTTTCTCCAGGCCAACTCTGCAGATGTTTCAACGCGTATTTTGCTGTTGAGGGTCTAAATCATTCAATCAATCTTGAGGGTCCAATTTAAATGCATATTCTTATTGTGAATGTGCATGTACTTATTGTGAATTTTGTGCATGTTTCATAAGTTATTCTACTATGTGGAGAAGAAACCAATCGGGTTGAGCCAATTAACTGAAATCCACTAATCTGTTTCAATAGTATTTGGGCTTGGGCCAAGAACCGACCACTCCGATGGGGATAATTTACAAAAAAAAATTGTGGGAGTAGAGACCGATTCGGCATAGCATTTTTACCGGAATCAGCTTATCCGTTGAGGAGATAAATACAAATTATGTGTTATATTGTGAATTTTGTGCATGTTTTAATATTTATTCCGCTATCCGAAGATCAGTCAAACCGCGACTTTGTTCAGGATATCATAAAAAAACTAAGACTAATTTGAAAAATAACTGTTTTTATAACTTTGCTCATTGTGAATTTTCGGCATATTTCAATAGTTAATCAGAGTGTAGGTCAATCCGGTGGAATCAATTTACTGAAATCCGGCAATTCATTCAAGCAATATAGGGAGAAATATGCGAAAAAGAAAAATCTTTATAATGTTGCTCATTGTGATTTTTTTACTTTGTTTCAATCTTATATTCACGGAGGTGACTAATTCGGCATCAACATTTTCTAAAAAAATCACTAAGCCGTTAAATAAAAATAGACAAAAGTGTGCAAAATAAACTCATTGTGAATTGTCGTTCATTGTGAACTTTTTGCTTATTTCAGTTATACTACTATCCCCGTCGTAGCCTTGTGTAGACCAAACCAGTAGGGTCAAGCTACTGAAATTCGGTATTTCGTTCAAGAAACACGGAAAGAAGTATGTGAAAAATAAATGTATTAATAATTGTGTTCATTGTGAATTTCTCATACTTCTCGATATTTGGACTTTTACCTGAGGTAGAGACCAATCCAGTGGAGCAAACTAACTAAAATCCGCAGTGATACGTGCAAGAAATACATGCAGAAATAGGCAAAAAATAACCCATTGTGAATTTTTGCTATTGTGTTGATACACCTTAGGCAGGCCAACGGTTATAGAACTGGAAAACATAAACAAACGAGTCATCGAAAACTCTTAAGTCAAAACTCAGACTTGCAAGTGAAAGGAAATGTATACTGGATATAACATCCTCCTCGATTACTCCATCAATTCATGTCGTGCATAAAACAAACGAAATCCTTGGGGTTCGTTACATTCACATCCCGCACGACGACGACGAGAAACTTAACTCGATTTTCGATCGAGTTGGTACATACTATCTACTCTCATCGTGTACGTGCGCTGGTATAGGCCTTTTGGAATTTTTCCCTAAATGAATTCAGTGTGATATATCACAACACCATAGCAGCACGGATACGACAGTCTAATCTAAACATTGTCCTGTTCACCTATACATCATATAAATAGATCATATCCTGGTCCTATAGTTCTGTGCAAAGAGTGCGACGAGCATACCGTTGTCGCATAGTCATGTTTGAACGTAGCTAAACCATGGTTGGATGTTGGATGTGATGGATACGTTTGATAGAGGATAGACAGGAAGCCCAGGAACTAACTGGAGAGACAGAAACCGACGAAGAGAAATGACATTTAGCTGCGTAAATATTTTTGTTTTTGATCCTTTCGTTTAGATAACACACGGCGA
The DNA here is from genome assembly GCA_949715475.1 of Microchrysa polita. NCBI lineage: Eukaryota > Metazoa > Arthropoda > Insecta > Diptera > Stratiomyidae > Microchrysa > Microchrysa polita. The sequence continues at coordinate 75,787,805 of OX454417.1, forward strand.
TAGGATGACGGGAAGCCATGATGCCATATACATACAGGCGGGTCACTTGGAAGTTTATACAAATTTCATGAAGCCCATCCATTTGGAAGACAAGAAAAAAACAAAAGAATGACATTAGATCCTGCTGTCGTATACACTCTTCAGATGCAGAATCAAATTAAGGATCCGAGATTTCCGTCAAGTTTCGGTTCGGATTTCCGAGAAAATGGAACGAGTTACGACGACAATATCTGCGCCCATCAACCTTGTTTCGAAATGACAACAACTTGTCAGGATGTTCATGCAAGATTAGCGCACGTTAGAGGTTAAGGGTATACAGCGACAATGCTGCTTCTGCTGCTGGAATAGTGTAGATTCACCTCATCTTGTATTTATTTACGCGAACATTATACTACGATACACTACATCCTGATGGCATTCGGTGACAATACCCTACACTCCCGCCATGCCAGATTGTGTTTTCCACCTCACTCATTGAAATTCATTTTTCAATTTAAATGCAAATTCCAAAGGATATACGCTGTGTACCTGGGTGAAACATATACCAGACACAGGCAAATCGACATATAACATATTCACAAAAGGACACATACCATAACTCGATAGTGAGTGCATCGTGTACATATTTTCAGAGTGTTTCAGAGCAGAGGAATATTCATGGTTGAAACATTCCCGACACTTTGACGTTATATGCATATAACGAGATCAATATTGCTTCATGTTGCTGTTGATGATGACATGCGAATCGCCTCCCGGGTGAATGTCACATACACATCCATTTCCATTTCATTGGCCGCGAAACACAAAACCAAATTCACCATTTTCGAACCAACTTTCAGTATGATGGAGAGATGATAGATTTGCTATACTATACTTTGTAGAGTCGATTTGCATGTGAATTGCGTAAAGTGAGAGAATTGTAATTCGAAAAATTTTCAGAATCCTTGCGGCTAATGTAAATCACATTTACTCCTAGTTGCAAGTGGCATCCGTATGTTACAAATGCGCTGGACCGGATATGGTTTAGGCATGCGTTTAATTGCATAATCTATATCATGCAATTTAGACGACATTTTCTATTACTGTAGCCGCAATGAATTTAGAGAGCGATCTTGAGGGGATTAGTTTGTTTCGAATTGATCAGGATTTGTCGGGAAGGTGAATATGTAAAACAGTGGTTCTTAACCTTTTGTACGTGAGGGACCACTTGATAAAACTCGTTATTTGTCGTGGACCACTAACATTCCAAATTTGTGAAGAGCCATACAAATCATGAAATTTTGTACCGAGCATTGTGGTGATATTATTATTCCTCGTTATTTTCAACGAATGAAAATATTGGCAATGAAAGTCAGTGATTTCCAAGCTGGCGGTAGAACTCCCAAATATTTAAGATATCCTAAAAAATATTGACACTGGACGCTTCCATTCAACTCCTTCATTCATCAGCTGACCGACTGACCCTCTGCCTTCATCCATCTATCTATAGAACTGCACACACACGGCGAATCCAAAGCCAATAAAATGGATTGAAATCCACGGATTCACGAATTAAACGTGTGTGTTCGGCTAATTTGACGAAAATATGTGCATTTTTTAAAAATACATCATGCACATGCTCTCTCTAGTTGACCTCCCTCGTTGAACATGCTTAAGCAGTGTTGCCAGTCGGCGGCGCCTACTGACTTCGCTTCCTAAAATTAAATTAGATTTGCACTTAAAATGAGTGTTTTCCCCCAAAATTTGTATTAGTACAGCAAATGATCCACGGCCCTACGCTGGACGCTAACTGTGATGTGCGGATGAGAAATAGATGTACTTACATAGGGCGAACCCCAAGAGTACCGGTAAGGTGAATAAGCACAACTATCGACATGGCTTCTCTACAGGCGTAGACGTAATTCTGCGCTGAAGGCTGATTAGTTGAAAATCCATGCTAGCGGTATCAGCTACACATGGCGTATATAATCTATGCAATATTCCCAATCTATATAAAAAAGACAGGCGGAGCCTCGAAAGCACTCGCTTTACCTCTAAGTTGGGCTAATCGAAGGTAGAAGGTGCCACCCGTATCCCACTGACATAAGAAAATGCGAAACACATGCGTAAGCTAAAAGGGTTTGCACAAAAAGGTTCGAAAAATTGGGAAATTTAAATAGCATGGCAGCAATCAGTTCTAACGTTCCCAAAAATGCTCTTGGGGCCCAATGGTGATCAAATCCGGTCTTCTAAGCCCCCAGAATCTAAGCCCAAAATATAGTAGATTTCGACGGCGTCCTCCGGTGTTGGAGTCCCAATCAATTGTCTACCGCTTCTGGGGTTTGTGTTTGAGAAGCGCACAACTTTGAAGTTTTTTTGAAAATATAGTTTGTGCTAATTGAGAATATTCACATCGAACTATGTGGTAAAGGCTTCACGGACCACCTAATGTCATCTCAGGGTCCACCAGTGGTCCGCGGACCACTGGTTAAGAACCCTTGATGTAAAACAAGCAACATAATTTAGATTGAGTACTTTGCGTAACGTATATACTCAACCAACATGACGGCAATAAGAGTACACATCCGTTTCCAAGGAGAGCATCGTCAGGCTCTCGCTCCTATGACAATCTGCCGAAAACCAGGCAGGCACCACCTAACCTGACTTGTTTTTATTAAGCAACTTGATTTTTTCACAAAAACCACTTCTTTTAGGTTTTTTTTAGAATTTTTTCAACAAACCCTTATGAAACAGATTTTGTCTGTCCGTCTGTTCACTAAGTAACTCGCGAACGGCTCAATCGATCGTCATGAAATTTGGTAGGAAAGTGTAGAATGTTAACAGTCTTTGGCACGAAATACTTAGAAGTTGGTAGGGCAAAGATTTGAAAATTTGTTCACTAAATAACTCGCGAACGGCTCGACCGATCGTCATGAAAGTTGGTAGGAATGTGTAGAATGATAACATAAATGTGTACAATTCCATTTGTTTTTCAATTGTTTTTTGTTTCGATAAAGACACATTAATACACGGTTCTGTGAGTTTGGTGTAGCATAAAATGGGGGAAGGGGGATTTGGGGGTATGGTTTGTATGGCAGTTCCATGACCCAATTAATATCATTTTTGCATATGTTGTGTGGCATCACTCAAAACACATTTATGTTAAGTTTGGTTGAAATTGGTGGACAAATAAAACAGTTTTTCTTAGAAGAACTCAATTTGGGGGTTAGGCTTGTATTGCAGCCCCATGACCCCATGGTCCTTTGAAATTCTGAATAAGGGTACTTTGAAATTCTGAATAGGGGTACTGAGCCCACTTTTGTAACAACACGTCGAAGAGAGGTCATTGATATAACTTTAGCCACCTTCAACGTATCTCCTAACGTCCGCCATTGGCGTGTTTTACCCGAACCTTCGCTATCGGATCACAGATACATAAGTATGGAAATCGACAAAGTAGATAAGTTAACTGAATTGTATCGTAATCCGAGAAAAACAAACTGGGACCTCTACAGAGAGCGCCTGGCCGTCCATCTGAATGAAATTCCCAGACACATTAGTACTACACTTTGTATGGAGGCTGCAGCGGATCAACTGCAAGCCGCAATAAAGACCTCCTTCGAAGAGAGTTGCAGGTTAACGAGACGACATACCAATGCGAAATGCAAATGATGGAACTCAAACCTGAATACCCTGCGTAAGAAGACACGTAAGCTCTTCAACGTAGCGAAAAGAACTGGGGAATGGGATACATACCGCAGCACCCTAACCCAGTATAGCAAAGAAATCAGGAAAGCCAAGAGGGAATCCTGGAGGAAGTTCTACGAAGAAATAGAAAACTCGCATGAAGGAGCGAGACTCCAGAAGATTCTAGCCAAGGATCCAACAAACCCCATCGGGACACTTAAAAACTCCGATGGAAACCAAACAAAAACAGGTAAGGAGACACTGGAAGTCCTTCTAGGGTCTCATTTTCCTGGATCGACCATAACTTCGGAACGCACAGACCAGTTGGATGACAACTCCCTTTTTGTCAGGGCTAACAAGGACGACTGGCGGATTGCGAACCAAATAGTAACATATAATAGGGTGGAATGGGCGATCAACTCTTTCGAACCCTACAAATCACCAGGACCAGACGGCGTCTACCCGGCCCTTAGTCTTACGACTCTGGCTCCGCTTGTACTAAGACTATTTAGAGCCAGCATAGCCTTAGGATACATTCCAATCACTTGGAAGCAGGTAAACGTAGCATTTCTGGCAAAACCAGGGCGTGACCAAACCCTAGCGAAATCGTATATGTAGACCTATAAGTCTAACCTCCTTCCTTCTTAAGTCATTGGAAAAGCTCGTCGATAAACATATCAGGGACAGGTGTCTGACGCTTTTCCCGTTACACCAAAACCAACATGCCTATCAGACGGGGAAATCATGTGAATCAGTACTACACCATTTAGTTGGGAAGATTGAGACCACACTATAAATCAAAGAAAAAGGGCTCGCGGCCTTCCTAGATATAGAGGGGGCCTTCGACAATACTTCCTTCGAATCTCTTGTACACGGCGCCTCTAGTCATGGAGTTCAAAACACCCTATGTCGGTGGATAAAATCGATGCTTCAAGGACGACAAGTACATGCAAAATTATTCGGCGAAACCATGTATACAGCTGTCCTCAAAGGATGCCCACAGGGGGGTATACTCTCACCCCTCCTGTGGAACTTTGTAGTGGAGAGCCTACTGGTCCAGCTAAACAACACTGGCTTCTATACCCTAGGATACGCCGATGACATCAGTATCCTGATAAGGGGAAAATTTCCAGGAGTTCTTTCTGAACTCATGCAACAAGCTCTGACCCAAGTGGAGTATTGGTGTAGGAGGGTAGGCCTATCGGTCAATCCCGCCAAAACAACACTAATAGTAAATAAAATATCTGGGAATCACCCTGGATAACAAACTCACGTGGAACAAGCAGCTGCAAACCACAATTGCCAAAGGCAAACAGACCCTATATGCGACAAAAAGAGCAATAGGGAAAACGTGTGGGTTAAAACCACGAATGATACACTGGATCTACGAAGCTGTGGTCAAACCCCGTCTGACCTATGGCTCGATAGTCTGGTGGACCAAAATCAAGCAAAAAACAGCAGCAGCGAAGTTGGGATCAGTACAGAGACTGGCCTGCGCAAGCATAACCGGCGCCATGCGCAGTGCACCAACTTTAACTCTAGAGAAACTACTAGACCTGCCACCACTGGACCTCACAATCACAGAAGAGGCAAGACTTGCAGCGTACAGACTCCAATCATCTAACATGTGGACACCACAAAGGACAGGACACTGTACGATTACAGAAACTATCTCAAACCCAATCCTAGATATGGGCAGCGACTATACCCCGGCCATGTACACCTTCGACTCCAATATCCAAACCTCAACGGTTAGGGAAGACTGGAGTAAATGGAACGACAACCATCTATCAAATCACATCGTGTGGTACACGGATGGGTCGAAGACAGACGAAGGAACAGGGGCAGGAGTTTATACTAAAACCAACAACTATAGTATCTCCAAACCCCTAGGTCAATATACAACTGTGTTCCAGGCAGAACTTATAGCCATAAACCTTGCAGGGGGGGAGAGTACTCGAAAGGGATATACCAATAAGAACATCTCACAAAAACAACTCTGTTGTAAAAAGTTTCCGCCAAAGAAAAAGTTGTCAGCCGCAAAAAGGATTGATATAATACAATCCCGCCAAAAAGCTCGCATGGATATGCATTCAAAAGTGATTGAATTAGTTTATAGTTTCCACCAAACGAGCGTGGTGCGGTACGCGTCAGAATTTGTGAAATAATTTCCGCCGCGGTAGACCACGCTGAATTTGCCAATTCGTGTGGAGTCTGTGTTGTGTGTACCGCGTACCGCACCCGCGCTGGTTTGGTGGAAGTTAATTTCTTTCAACGCTTATTGGCGGGGAGCTTGACGAGGGTGCTATTTGCTGCTATGCTCTTTTCTGATCAGATTTAATCTCGAATCTTATCCAGCCTTGTAAATAAAATGTCTTACAAACTTTTTTGCTTTCCTTCGTATAGACGACTATTTTATACAATAAAGTTCTTTCGTAATTTTCTTAAGATTGGTTTTATCCTGCAATTACTCCTATGAAAACTCCCCGCCAAACAGCATTGCAAGAAATTAGCTTCTACAAAACCAGCGCGGGTGCGGTACGCGGTACACACAACACAGACTCCACACGAATTGGCAAATTCAGCGTGGTCTACCGCGGCGGAAATTATTTCACAAATTCTGACGCGTACCGCACCACGCTCGTTTGGTGGAAACTATAAACTAATTCAATCACTTTTGAATGCATATCCATGCGAGCTTTTTGGCGGGATTGTATTATATCAATCCTTTTTGCGGCTGACAACTTTTTCTTTGGCGGAAACTTTTTACAACAGAGTTGTTTTTGTGAGATATCAATTCTTTTTTGCAGTTTTCAATATTCACTGCCCTATTGTCACGACTTTGTTTGAGAACATAATAACAATAACAACCCTCTTGGTAACCTTTGTGCCCTTGATAGCCTTAGCCTCATTCGTAACCTGAGTTGTATGTGTTTTGTGAACCTCTACCGTTTTCTGGAAGCTTTAGGCTTATCGGTATATTATTTGTTCATCCAATATTATAGTAATATGTACGAACTCGCATAAAAGACAAATAAAAACTGGAACTGTGACCCCTTGCCGCCGCTCTCGCAGACGCTTTACAACTAAAAACTTTAGAGAAGGGATTGTTCGAAACAGTCCTGCCAAATCACAAAACTTTACGATTCTTTTCTTGGCATTTTTCGGGCCTATCCCCGATTTTTGCAAAATGCTTCCTTTAAAACATATGAAAAGATTTAAGCGAGGAACTCTATGCGTTTTTTCACATTTTCCGCTGTATCCTTTTTTCTACTCCACGGATCGGAGCAAACGATAGCCTATGCACACCTTCACGAATGCCTATGCACACCTTCAATGGGAAAAGAGACCAAATCCGGAGATGCCCTCTGCAAGGCTGTAGCCCTGTCAATGAACGACAAGAACAACAAGAACAACGAGAACAAGATTTTCGAAAAAATGCGATTTTCAAACTCTTATATCTCCAGTGTTTTTCATCGTATCTTCTTGAAATTTTCTACACTTCGTAAGACGGCGCGAGTGACAACCTATACCGAATTTGAACACTCAGGACCAACCAGGGTCGGAGCTACAGAGGTCCGAAAACCCGTACTTGTTCCGTCGTGTAAACATAGTCTTAGTCGCTTTTCACTTTTGATTTGTTCAAATTTCTTCTTTTTTCTTTGGCGTGCGGGACGCTCCCGCGTCCCTAGATATTTATTCTCTCCGATAGCTGCTATAAAAGCCATTGCAAATCCCAAAAAAACCTCTAAATTGGTTTGGGAATGTCAACAAAATCTCAAAAACCTATAGCTACCCGAAACAAAGTAACTCTAAAATGGGTGAAGGGACATAAGGGGATCGAAGGAAATGAGAAAGCGGACGCCCTTGCAAGAGAGGGTTCCGAACTACCCTTAACTGGTCCGGAACCTGCAATCGGAATCAGTAAATCTACTGCCAGAACCGTTGCTAGACGATGGACCGAGGATAAATTCCAAGATCGATGGAGACTAGCTGAAGGGCTCAGGCACAGCAAGCGTATGCTGGAATCTAACTGGCAAACCAACTGCACCGAAGCCCTCAGTCTAAGTAAAACGAACCTTAGGGCAGTGACAGGCCTTATAACCGGTCATTGTACCCTACGAAAACATCTGCATACAATTGGGATCTACTCACAAGACCCACTATGCCGCCTCTGCAACGAAGACGAGGAATCAGCCTCGCACGTTATTTTCGAATGCCCCGCTCTTATGAGCTGGAGACAAAATTTCTTTGGGGCTCAAAGTACCACAATGGGTGCACCCAAAGTAAACCTGGTTAGCTTTCTTCTAAGCCTCATACGAAGGGTAGAGCTCTTAACCTGAAATGTTCTCGCTTAGATGGGATATACAATAAGCCAGCAGGCTGCAGTATTGGGCGCAACCAGCCCAACCTATCTCAGCGCCATATCCATCCATCCATCCATCCCCATGGTCCGATTTTAGCGATTCAAATATCTTTTCCGGAGTTACCTGTTATAACCTACACTGTAAAAACAAGGTTGAATTTTACATCGAAAATTCGTTGAATTTTACACCTTTTTTCTCGCAAAATTACAGTAAACGTTTATTTTTCAACAAAATTTCCAGTATACTAACAAAATAGTGTAATATTACACATATTTTTTAATATTACTCTATTTTGGTGTAATTTTACACCACATTTGTGTAACTTTACATTTTCAGTGTATATTTACCAATTGGAAGGAAATTTTCATGTAATATTACGATTTTGGTGTAAAAAGTCACACCTACATTTCTGTCAAACTGAGTGTGTTACAATACTTTTGTGCATTATTGCATTTTCCTGTATCTCACAAGTGACTTGTTCTGTGTGCATTTAGTCTGTTCCGTCCGAAGTGCGTTCGTGTGAACATCATATCATTGTTGTGTTGTAGCGCTTTTTTGCTCTTGAACCAAAGGGGGTGTGGCAGCTCTTGGCCGTTGGAATAACGGGTATCTCAAGGACGATTTAGATCGAAGAACTGGCTGCCGTAAATACTATTATAAACCCGGATGTAAATTTACATATTTGCCGGTGTAAATTTACATTTTTTCCAGTGAAAATTGTTTGTAGATTTACACCAATTCTGTAGTAAATATTTACACCGTAAAGCGTAAAATTACTCTAGTTCATATCGTGGTGTAAATTTACTACTATAATAGAAGGAAAAAAAGTTTCCTCCTATTATTGGAGTAAATTTTTTTACAGTGTACGCTCTATAAGTGAAAGGGTATGTATGTATATTAACTTTGTCATGAAGTTTGTTTGCTACCATACAGCCTAAAAAAGGACAACAGTAATAGAAAGAGCTATAGAATTTATTCTTTTCTAGCAATTAATGTCTTGCAAAGTGTAACGTACTCGGTATCCAATTTAATTCGTATATCTCAGATGCTTCATCCCCGATTAACACGTTCACTATCTGACCGGTCTTTACTGACATTATCACCATGTCTGGCATCCGAAACTCCATTCATTTATGAGTTACATATGATTGCGTGGACGACCGAGAGCCCGATGAGAGCCCGATGAGAGCATTCAGTAGGTGAGGACGTCCACCAGATGCTAGGCTTTCGGAACTGGAGGACATTTTTGTCACACAAGTATGCAATGCATCACACAGCTCTCTCCGACTTATTGTCTCCGTAAGTTAACCGAATCCTTTTATTCCATAATATTATATTCGCATCAACCTTAACAATTGCATAAATAATGCAAAATAGGAGGTGTCTGTTGTGTGTGTGTGAATTGCCATTCAAGTTAATTGCACATTCCAAGTACCATTTTACTGTGTATACGTTGTTGGTTTTGCACCATCCGTTCCAATATGCAATAAAACTGAAACAATGAATACAACAATGCAAGAGGACCCTCCTGAAAACAACAAGGCAAAATCAACTTGCATCAGGATAAAAAAATGTTTTTTGCTGTTTTTATCGAATTTTCGCTCGTTACGTACGAGTACAGAGCCATAAAGTCCATTAATTAGTTCGGATATGCATGGAAAACGTATTTTCGAAAAAAAAGGATTCCATACATGACAATTCTTTATAAATACGCTTGAGTGCATTATAGTGGGTAGATATGGAGATGAGGAAAGTGTAGTTGTTGTACTTAAGGTTTTTACATTTTTATTGGTTTTTGGGGAATTTTCAGCACATTTTGACGAATAATGATATTTTTTTTGCATATTTAATTTGTATTGAGTTTTTCTTTTATGAAGTTTCTAAGCACATGGCCGTAGGCTCCTTCAATTGGAATTTAATTTGCAAGCCATGTGGCGGACTATGATCTCACTTATTGGGATAAATAATTCGGCAGAGCGTGCTATTGGTCTCAGCCAATTGCCAATTCTTTATTAATCATAATTATTATTCTTTATTAATTATAATTTTGTGAAACGTCGCATATCTACGGCCTAGGTAAATTGCCGGACTGTTATTTTTATATTTTGTGTATTTTAAAGAAACATTAATTTGATGAAAGTACATAACAAGTCCATATATAGCAATCGGAGATTAGAGTTAATTTTTTTTCTAGCAATGATCTGTCAGCACAATCATGAATCGTATACTGTTCTACGATATCCAGTGGCGTAACGTACGGTGTTCCATGTGTTCAGTGGAACATAGGCCCCCAAGCCAAGGGTGCACCCAAATCCGAAATCATAAAAAAATTTTCTTTCATTCATTGGGTGACTGTTCTATTAAAAGAATACATTTTTACTGCAAGAAAAATATGCAAATCAACTAAAGATTCTAGGATAGTAACAAAACATTCACTTATGCATGAAGAAGTTTGGATCTATTAGTAATAAATTCTGTTTGCATCGGAGAAGCGCAACTGTCCACTTGACTTATTTGTGCATGTAAACAATCATCAGAACAATCCATAAATTATTTATCCATTATTTTCTGGGGGAGAGCCTTTCTTGAAAGGTTCTAGCAATGAGCCAATGCTGGAGTATTTGAATCTTGAAAAGATTGCTACGTTGGGAAAATATGTTCATAGTATTGAAAAAAAAAAAGTATAAAGGATGACCCGTTGATCGAAATATGGCTAACCACAAATACTACGTTTAATAAGGTTTAAGTCAGAAAATCTTTTTTAACCAGGACTCCAGATATCAAGTATAATAGATGTCTGCCGATAGACTAGTAGGTCTAGATCAGTACTTCCCAACCGGTGGGGCGCGCCCCCCTAGTGGGGCATGACGGTTGGCAAAGGGGGGCGTGGGCTCAACTCGAGTGTTTATGTGATGGATTATTACAAGGGCCATGAGCTGCTAAAATTCTTCAAATCATGAACAAAATTTCTAAATCCCTCCAACCTCAATATATTAGTGATAAGCCTCTGTCCGAAGTCTGATTGATGATGATCGCTGAAATTGTTTTAGGAATAGAGACCTAGAGAAAAACCAGGAGTGCACTACCTGTTAAACTTGAATGAAAGTGTAGTCACTCAATGATTTCAATTTTGCTTGTTGACGCACCGCTGAGCTAAAAAATAGACTTCGCCAGGGAAAATGAGTTTTTGGTCTAAAATCCGATCTTCAGGCGACATTTTCAGCGCGCAATAGCCGTCTTATGATCATATGATCATGCGGCCTCAATTCTTGACCCAATGTAGTAGGGATGTAGGGCCAACTCTAGCTCTCCGGCAATATCCAATTCAGCTGTGGTCGATACGGTTGCTACGTTTTCTTCAGTAAAACTATCAGTATCAGTAAAACTCAAACGTTGCCATGGTGTGACGAATCGCCCGCTCACTGAAGCTTTAGTTTAATTGTGGAATCAATTCAATATTCATATGAGCTAAATGTAAGCTTTGGAACTGCTCATAGATCTAAATTGTGAAAATAGTATCCAAGCTGATCTGATTAGTCCAAAATCTCCATGAGATTTTTCCATTGATACAAATGTCTCTTACTATTTGTCAACGTGGCGAATTCTTAACAAAAGAAAAAGAATGAGCTGAAAATGCCTTCTTCCGTTTTGAGCGAAATTTTCGTTGGGGGGCGCCATATTCTGCTAACCGTGCAAGGGGGGCATATACTGAAAAAGGTTGGGAACCCCTGCTAGATATACTATTAAGTTGCCTTAACCCCTTTTGGGGCATAGCGCGTCAAAAGAGGAATAATACATCCCTACGCGATACATAAAGTATTTGTCTTCGGAGGATGTCTATCATGCATATTATTTCAGTCGATTCAGTTTTCGGTGGCTATGATCCTCATATCTAGGGTAATCAGTTTTAAGGATAAACTACCTTTTTGAGATTGGTATACGTAAGGGCACTCCTCAGGGTGATCTTTTCGTCGCGTCTTTTGGATTTGTGATAAATAATAACAGTGACACACATATCTTCGAATGACGAAAATACGTCATTATCACGAAAATTTACCATCATTAGCACGAATTCCAAATTTCACATTTGGACCATCATTTGCTCAATAATGACAGGGGACGTCATCTGTTGCAAAATTGAAGAACAAGAATTTTTGCAAAAATATTAAATTTGTTATCAATCTTTACACATTTCTATTCAAACCCTTCAAGAAAAGTGTGTCTTTAAAATATCGCTGTTGTTAGGGACTTCTTCATCATATACATAAACGTCAAAAGTAAATGACGAATTCTAATGACGAAAACATATGTGTCACCTCAATTTAGAACTTTCATCATTATCATGACGGATTATCGTCATAATGATTTGGATATGTGTCATGGGCATAAATGATCTTGTAGGTTCTCACAGTTGCATAACGTTTTTCAAATTTGATGTGTTCGAATTCAAAGCGGGGCCCTTTTTGTATAGAGTCGAATTTTCAATTTATTTGATGTCCATATTTGTTCCTTAATAGTTTTAAATACTTTTCGAAACGAAGTTGTAGCTGCGTTTTTGAATTAGCGGAATAAAAACGTAAATTGGAAATTTATCAGTGTGTAATGGAAATCCGTCAATTGATCTTTAAAATCGTCAAGAATTAGACAATTTATTTGGTTTTTATATGGTAATTTGTCATGGAAATTAACCACTTACAAATTTAAATTCGTCAACTTGATTTCATGAATATATTTGAAATTAAAATCCGTTGACATGATTTGGAAATTCGTCAATTTGATAGGAAAATTCGTTGGTGAAAAATTCGTCAACGTGATTTGAAAGTTTATTAATTTGATATGGAGTTTCAAAAATTTAAAATTTAAATTCTCTAATATGATTAAAAAAATCGACAATTTGGAAAACAATAAAAACAAACATAATTCTAATTTTATATTAGGACAGGAATCTGCAACGTTTTTTTTTTTGGTACTTCTGATCCGGCGGCTTGACTACGTTTTTGTGCCCTTGACTAATGAATTGAAATTTTAAACGACAATATTTCGGCCTTTGGGACCCACGTTGCAATGAACATACGAAACACAAAAAAAAAACAGATTCTCGTTGCTTCTGCTTATCTCTTGACTACCGTAACTCCTAGTGGAGCATGGTGCGTTGATGACTACCGTGTGTAATCATCAGCGTTACAAAGACAACTGAATTCGGAGTGTGATACGGTTGTCAGCCATACCACTTCCTAGTCGCATTGTTAGTTTTATTATTCTACGATAAGAATATTTCTTATCATCTTCTTCTGAATAATAAAACTTGCGACGAGTCGTGCCGAGTTTGGAAACTCGTTTCTCTATGAGTGTCTATTTCACAGAGTGGCGACCGAACGATCACGGCCACATAGCACGACTGCTTATAATGTGCATTAAATGTAAGTTATGGTATGTCAATTATTCCTGGTGAGAAAAAAAAAATCGAAGGCGAGGGGCCCCCATTTAGATTTCGAACACAAGGAAATTGGGAAACGTTACGCCACTGACGATATCATATCAAATTACTCTTCTTCAATTGACAAATACTTAATTGTGATCACAAATTGATCCTGGCATTCTCCAATAGAATTCAATCAACTGCGAAAAGCATTCACAGCTAACTGCATCAATACACATGTATCAGAACTACTTGTATAATGTCGTAATAATTTAGTTAAGACAAATTCACACTTCATCTATTCAATTGATTACAAGAAATAATTCATGTATGTAAATATATGGATGAACCCCGGAAAGCACAAAAGACGTTGTGCACATTCTAAGAGTCGCCATAGACTGTCCAATTGATTGTGCAATAAAGCTCATTCTTTAGGTTCCATTACGATTACGTCACTAAAGAAAATGAGGTTTATTGTACAATCGATTGGACAGTCTATGGCAACTCTTACATATAACTATGAGAAGCTTTCTCTATACGTATAATCGGGCTGAATAAGAGCTTTCCCATACATTTGAACGAGAGAACTCATAATAATGCTCTCGTATGGGGCAAAACATCTGCATTTGAAAGGTGTTGAATGCAACAAGCATATAAATTGCATATGCAATGCCAAACCTTGTACTATAGTGCATTCCAGGATAACAAAACAATATTCGATTGAATAATAACTTTCACCATATAATTGCAAACATGAAACCAGCTAAGTTTTTCGTTGTGTTTTTTTTTTTTGTGTTGTGTCCCTTTTGGCGGCATGCTCTTTGAGATGCCACGTGTTCGGCCCCAGATGAGTTCCCTTTAAGCTTTGAAAATTCCCCCTTGCCGGTCCCAAGTTGTTTAGTGGGATGAGGTAATGTACCCCATCCCTTGTTTCGATAAGGGAGACGTCCAAATTCTTTTCGGCCCGCGCGCCTCATGGCAGGGATTTAGTTTTTTTTGTGTGTGAAGACGGCCGAGGTTTATCGCCATCTTGGCCTCGGAGCGCCAACAATGGCGACTAACCTCGGGCATCAGCCAAGTTTTTGAATTTGAATGAATTTTTACAGGTAAATTTGTTGGCTGTAATAATCATAATAATTATTTCACTATTCTAGCTGGTCTAGCTTTGGAGATATTAGGCTTTAAGTTGTGCAAGAAAATGATTTTTTCAAAAATCTTTAAATGCCTGTGGCAGCTAAAGGGTTAAGCTGAGGGGGTATGTTCGCTACAACTTTTTTGCTGGAAATCAACAGAGGAATCATAATCCGGTGCGTTTATGCGGCAGTTTCCGGACACCCTGTATACAGGACATGACGACCAAAATCTTCTTTCATTTGTATGATGCTGATCCGCTTTGCTATGTCCATAGATTCGACAAAATTACCTTTTCCCAGGATATAACAATAACTCGCTCAGTTTTACTTTGAATTCTGCTCCACATCACTGACAATTTCTGGACCTTAATACATACTCCTTTGCCCTTCACCCGTATTTTAAACTGACTGCGTCCAATTCTAATTTTCATACCAAACCGCACACATCACACTGTATAGGAACAACAGAAATAAACCATCTGAACCTGAACTCAATTCACATGTCTCTCTCACCTCTGCCTTCAAGGCATATTTTGACTCAGCATGTTTCGCACGAATTATGCAAAATAATCTAACACTATCGGGGCAAAAGGAAAATTTTCATATTCACCTAAAACGGCATGAATGACTCTCTCTACAACAACGAACGACGGAGTAGTATGTATGTCTGTGTATTCACTCGAAAAGGCCATACGTTAAGGATCAAATTAATTCATGTAAAATTCAAACTGGCAATGTCCCCCACACACCTTGATCTCTCCTATACTCTCTCGTTATAACGGTATATGATTTGCTTTCGGCATTGTACGAATATAGTTCGCATTCTGTATTATACATACATGCGGTAAATTACTGTTGTAGGGAAATTGCTCATGTTCATACAAAGAACCGAACAGAGAGAACAGGAACACCTCCTGACGAACACTTTTTTTTGGAAAATATAGGGTTTTCCAATAAGGGCGGTTAGATGTTGAAATGGAATAAAACAAGCTGTGTGAGAGGTATACACGATTTTTTTATTTTATTTGAAAGACCCATATTTGCCATTATGTATGCAATATAACATTATTCATATGTCCGCCGCGGCTTGTCACGATGGCACGGATCCGAGTGGTCCAATTTTCAATGATTTTGCCGCATAGATCCTGCTGAATTTGAGCAAGGAATTGGTTGATATTGACTTTAAGGGAATCGGTCGATTGCGGCTTATTGGTATAATAGCCCTGCGACATCAGGAAACCCCACAGGAAAAAGTCTATCGGGGTCAAGTCAAGTCAAGTGGTGATTTGGCATGAGTGACTGAATAGTAAATTAGAGTGACGCCACCAAAATAAACAGGCCGCAGCAGGCTGCAAACATCTACCCGCACAAATTGGAAAACCCTATACCAAACTTAAAGCACAGTGGGTAAGGAGGTTATGATGTATGAATGAAAATTAGTATGCATGTTGATGAATGTGTTCAAATTTTTGAGTGTTCTTTTGAAATTGCTGATGCCGAAATAATGATACATGCTTCAATTTAATTGGCATACACGGAATTCAGATTTTATAAGATGATTTGCCAAAGTCGCAGTATATAATGAAATTTGACCACTAATTATGATTAATTTGGAAAGTGAAATAATTGGCAAAGGAAAGTCATTAGTGATCATGATAACCTCTTAGTCTCTCATTTTCGAAATAGTCGTGATTGTGATGTTGTATATATAATTTGATTTAGGTTCCCCAGGCCGTTCCAGAGCATACGGTCCTTCATTATATGGGAGCTCCAAATTTAATTTAAAATTTTTCGTGGCCATGGGGGCTCATGGTCGGATGTTTGTAATAAAATGTAACGGGTATAGAAGGCCAGTTGCTAAAACTATCGAGTTGACGCACTTGAGTTGGCCGACAATGTATCAATTTTCCACATTTTTCTATCGACTTGCTTGTTTTGTGTTGTTATAATCCCAAGGCACATGCTATCCCTTAATATGTGCAAGACAGGGGTTGTGAGCGGCAAAAACCCCGTCTAAATTCTCCGTCACTGAGTTACAACAAGCATGTACCGCGACTTAGCTCACAGAGAAGCTCCCTATCCCTTTTTTACTTTGAGTGACCTTTGCGGTAATCTGAGCTTCGCTCCCCTATAGCACTTCGGTGCAGTCGTACGTTACAGTTCTTAAGCGCAATTCGAATTCGAAATTCTTTGTCATTACGTGACTGCTGACGAACTACGGATCAACTGTTACACACCAGAGACCAATGAACAGACGGTACAGTGGACGTCACATCCACGTAGGCCTATTTTGCAGGCATCGAGACAATGTATTGTATAGTTGAGTTACCGAAGTAAGAGCATCGCTGTCTCAGGTGTATTGAGTTAAGAGAAAAGTGTGTTGACAAATAATTCACAAACCTTTGAAAAAAGTTTGTTTGTATACTAAATAGGTATGTATCGGATGGCCCTCGTACAATAATTTATCTAAGGGCTCTGGTAAGTACTCACGGACTTCACTTTCAAGGACTGAAAGTAACCACCAAATATGACATGGAGGCTCTCTTTTTCTTATTTTACGGAAACGGCTACCGCACTTTTCTGCGTGCATATTCTTTCGAAAGCCGAACTCAAACTAACTTTACACACAGAGCCATATACAAGCGCTTCTAAACCTTTTTTTACGAAGCGCTTACATTTGTGGACATGCACAATTAAAATTAAAATGAACCCGGATGGGATATGGAATCCATATAGTGATTCTATTGGAGGGGTCAAGAAGGCCTTCTAGAGAGCTTACCACACCTCACTGAATTGCGATCTGTAACTGAGTCTACGATTGACCCGAGATGAATATCGTCGACTATCGGTATACAGAGAGAAAGAGAGATAAATGTAAGGCTTGTTCTGCTATCCATTCTAGTAAGAAGAACTTTCGAGTTTCCGATATTTTTCGCTATACGTCGGACGGTGAGGAAAGAGTCGCTAGTGTTGATAAGAATATAAAGAAAATTCGTATTTCGAGAGCTGATAGCGTAATGTTCCAAATGCGAAAATCTCCTAGAGCACAAAATACAAATAAACAGTAGAACTGATGGTTAACAATAATAATAATAGACCGAGTTCTAATCGTGCCAATAGCACAATGATTGTACCCTCTAGACATGTCAAACTCGCGGCCCGCGGCCCGCATGCAGCCCATCACGCAGTTCTGTGCGGAACGCGGCCAGGTCGAAAAAAAACACAATGTGTATCAGCCCACAAGTGTGAAAACTAAACGAGACCGAGGCTAATTTCGGGTGCAGCCGAAATTTGGATACCCTTCGCTCCCCTCGGGTTAAAAGTTTTTTTTCGGGCATACCTACAATTTTGTATTAACCCCCCATCCCCATTCTTTTCCTTCTGTCTTCACAAAAGTTCCGTTGCGTCGACAAAACAATATTTGTGTGGGGTTTGGTTGAAATAAGTGGGTAAATAAAAATATTTACTCGCAAAATTTTATTGGGGGATGCGGGAGCATGGCCCCATAGTACGGTTCTATTTGTTTTTAACTTTTTAGTTGCTTTGATAAAGACACATTAATTAATTAAAATTGGTGCATAAAATGTTTCTTAGAAGAACCAAAATGGGGAGTTGGGTTTGTATGGCAGCCCCATGACCCCATGGTCCGATTTGATCCATTCGTACATATGTTGTGTGTTCAATAGAAACACATTTGTGTGAAATTTGGTTGAAATTGGTGCACAAATAAAAAAGTTGTTCTTAGAAGAACCTAATTTGGGGGTTGGGTTTGTATGGCAGCCCCATGATCCCATTGTCCGATTTTACCGATTCAAACATACAAACTGCCTGCAGCTCTTTGTGTTCAGTTACTCGCTGAAAGGTACGGTCACCATAAACATAATCGTATGAACTCAAAGTCTTCCCTTTGGAAATGGACAGCAGGGCACATTTGTTCAGATTAAGATATAGAGAATTTGAGTCACACCAATTTTTTTTTTTGTCTATCGCTAATTGAAGTTCTAGTGCATCGTCATTGGATTTAACTGATTTCGCAATTTTGACATCATTAACGAAGAGAAGAAGCATGGTGTCCGTTAGCATTAGATTGACGATATCATTGATAAATAGTAAAAATAACGATGGCCCTAGATGACTGCCCTGTGGGACACCTGAGGTGACATTGAAATCTTCCGATTCGTGTATACCAAGCTTTACGAATTGGACACGTTTTGACAAATATGATTTAATCCAACGCAATAAGTTTTGTGGCAAATCAAATGAATGTAGTTTCTTTATCAAGGTTTTGTGGTCCGCGCGGACGAAAGCGTTGGCCAAATCAGTACATATATAAAACATCGACCTGCGCATTGTTATTTAGGCCACTTTGAACACAGTAGATGAACTCCGTTAGGTTAGTAGCCGTAGATCGTCCAAGCCATGTTGTTTCCTTGAAATAAGATTCCGTACCGAATCAACTAAGTTCATACTAACCAGGTGCTCTAAAAATTTTGCAATTGTTGGAAGCTTAGCTATTCATCTGTAGTTTTCAACATTCGATCTGGCGCCCTTTTTGAAGATGGGAAATACGCTTGAACGTTTCCATTTCTCGGTTCTCGGGAAAGATTGCATATGAAAGTGACTCGTTGAAAATTTTAGTCAGGTGTGGAGCAAGTGACGGAGCGCAGTTTTTAATAACCAGAGGATGAACACCATCCGGGCCCGCCCATTCCCTTTTTAGTGACATTTGTGTCATAACAAAGTCGCAATCAAGTTGAAAACATGACGTGTTTGCAATTAGACAGACAATGTAGACGTAGTTGCGCGCGAGTAGTTTTTCTCGCAAAACCTAGCAAATAAATTTGCTTGTTCTGTTTCGCAAGAAGTCTCCACGTCACCGAAACGCATAGTTTTCGGTTTGTTATCGGTGTTTCGCTTTTCCGCAACATATATTGCCAAAATAACGATGGGTTACTTTTCAAACATGTTTTAACTTTTTCGGTATAGTTATTGTACAGCTCTGCATTTAAAGAGTTGAAAGCTTCGAAAGCAGTTTCAAAAGGCTGAATATTGCCAGTACGTTTGTAACGTTTCCATTCTTTGTTTTTCTTGTTTCTTAGCGTTTGAAGTTATTTGTTTTGTCAAGGGCACTTTGCGCTCTTATTTTTTACATGTGTGGGGGCAAAACGATCGATAGCTTCTATCAACACTTCATGCAATAAGTTTACTTTCTCGTCAACAGTTTTATCATGAAAAATTTCATAAAACTGTATGTTAGGGAAATACTCATTCATTGAGGAGTAATTTGCCCGTTTAAAATTAAATTGGATTTCCCTTGGCTCGCTCGATATAGAAGTGTCTGTGTGCAATTCAAATTCCATCAATAGAGGAGGATGGTACTCGTCTATTTTCGTCAGTGGTTTTGGGATATTTAATGCAAAATTCGAAAATTCATTGGTAAAAATTAGGTCGAGTAACCTTCCCTTGTTATTTGTTATATTGTTTGTTTGATGAAGCCCAAGGCTCACCAATCCATCGGAAAAATTAGGATCAAACACGGATGGAACCAAACTATTACATTCGTCGTCATCGCTTGTCCAATGAACATTTGGAAGGTTAAAGTCACCGACAACAATAATCACGTCATTAACATCAGTCCGTATGGATCTTACATGGTCAAGGTGTAAATCGTAAAGCTCTGGACTTGAGTTGGGAGGAATATAGGCATTATAAATAAATATGTTGTGGGATTTTAGGCTTGCTTCTATGCACACGTATTAGAAATTTTTTTCGTTATCTAGGGTAAGCTGACCAGACGTACAGCATTTTGCTGTACAGTACAGCATTTTGACCTGTCGTACAGCAAAATGTACAGCATTCTCAATGCCACACAGAGAAATCTTAATCTCTACATAAGCTCCTCGGTGAGGCCTGTGATCAGTCTTGTCTGATGTTCCTGATCCCTCTTTCATTTGGCAAGCGTTCATTTTCGATAACTTTTTGGTTGAACGTTTTGAAATTAAACACACATGTAGATCCACTTGGCTACATATTTTAAGGTCCTACCTATCCGCGATCGAAAATTACAGCTGCCGAAATCGCACTTTTGTGTTTTCTAATCGAACATTGTCCATGAAATTTGTCCAATAAATTTGTGGAGCACTGCCCATATGTGGTGAAAATTTTAAGGCTCCAGCTGCGAAGGGTTAGAAGTTACAACCCTCGAAAGAGGCAATTGAAGGTGTTAAGTTTGACACCTGTAGAATATATTTTTAGCACGATAATCGCACGTTTATGTTTGGCAAACGTCTATTTTTGATAACTCGGGAAAACTTTGACCGATCTTTCTGAATTGGCATACTTGTAGTTTCTAGAGCTACATGGCGCTCACATGTCCTCCAAATTTCAATTTAACCTATCCGCGTTCGCGAGTACAGCTGCCCAAATCGCACTTTTGGCTTTTCTAATCGAAAATTGTCCAAGACTATGAGCGGAAAAATTTTTATAAATGTGGGAGATTTGTATAGAGCACCTGCCCATATTAGGTAAAAATTTCAAGCCTTTTTAGCTGCCATTGTTCAGAAGTTACAGCCGTAGAATAAAAAATGATAATTTTTCAAAAAACAATGGAAAAATCACTGTTCTCCATTCGATTCCTCTATCAACCTCAACACGAAAATTCATACTAAAGGACTCTGCCAGGGTTTGCAGATAAATTTTATTCCCAGAATATGTCCATAAAATCCAACCATGGAGGCATGCATACTCTTCTCCAGACATCGCTACCATGATAAGCAGTGGCGTAACGTTTCCCAATTGTTTTGTGTTCGAAATCAAAATGGCGGCCCCTCGCGTTAGATTCTTTTCGCAATTTTTCACAAAATTCAAGAGACGCGACGAAAATACCACCTTGAGATGTGCCCTTTTATACCTACCTCCAGGGGCGTATGCAGAAAAATATTTTTGGGTAGGGATTTTAGAAAAGACATTGGAAGGGATTCCTGCGCGGGTGAATATCCTACAGCAGCAAAGGCCGACTAAATCGCTTATATTACCCAGGAAAACAGGACATCAATTTAAAATCTTTAAGAATTATAAAATTTTCCTTTTAGAATTCATCCGTACTCGTTTGTAAGTAGAAAACTGATAACCTCTTTCTTTTATAGAAAACATTAATGAGCGGCCGAAACAAAATTATACATATATACAAGTTCCAGTTTCCCCAAAATAACAGGCGGGGTCTAAGTATTTTCAACATAAACTTTTTTCAATATCTATTGCAACACTTTTTTTTTAAATATTCGATTATACTCGTACGTATAATCAATCACACCGCTTCAATCCGTTCCTTTTATTACTATTTTACACGACTGAAGGACTTAATTACAAATTAACTGTGACTTTCAGACTCAATGCCACAAGTTACTTGAAAAATTGGCAAACCTAAACGCAATTTGATTTTACAAATTTCAGTTGTCCCATCTTCTGAGAGACACTATACACTCCATCCATCTCCGCTGAGCAGATCAGGGTCGCAATTTGAAAGTTGTTCAGAATAGCAGAAAACTTATGCCAGCGCAATTCCTGTAATGGTAAGTCCAGTGCTCGTTATTAGATCAGAAATTTCAAACATGGCGAATGAAAAATGTTCTCACTTTCATGGCTATTAAAACTGCGGTGGTGGCAAGTGACCTCCTTTTCTATTAACACATCAACATATTTCGGAGGGGGTTTGAACCCCTAAAACCCCCACGTAGTATCACCACTGCCTATCTCGTAAAAGTCATTGATCCTGGACTAAAACTGATTACCCTGGATCTGAGAATCACATCCATTTCCAAGGAAACTAAATCATGGTAGATATCCTAGGAAGATAAATGCTTTACGTAGGGGAAACAAGAGATTATCTGGACTCACTAGTTTATCGGCAGGCATCTGTTTCTTAAGTCCTAGTTAAAAAAAGTTTTCTGACTTAAAGCCATCATATAGTAACTGTGGTTAGCCCAATAGGCCTTTTTATCTTTTATCCTTTTTTTCAACATGGTGAATATTAAATGAAGACTACTGTGGTTTGGGTTACGAGGTCTTTATTCTAAGACTTTCACTTACAGACTAACTTACAATGATAACTATTGACTAAAGGTATGACTATACAAATATACATATATGTAATAGTGAGAGCGAGAGTCTATACATGTAACATCTCCCTTATCGAGATTTGAGTAATTCAAATTTAATACTGCTAAAGGATCAAGCAAAAAATTCATTTTATAATTCCAAAAATACAAACTTAATTTCTATATGAACATTTTATCATTATTTTACTATTCATAATTTTTATTTCTTTAGATTTATGATTAATACATAATTCATTGCAATCAATAATAAAGAGTATTAATTCAGTTATATTCTAGGCTAGGCAGAAGTGTAGTGAATGATGAGGGTCGTGAATTCATAGATAAGTTGTGTAGATGATGTAATTCGAAATAATAAAATTTTCCAAATATTAATATAAAAAATAACAGAAAAGAAACCTGAAAGAATTCAATGTCGTGTGTTCAAGAATATGGAAATTTTGAAGGAGGTACAATCTTCCTACCGAACCGAGATCTCAATACACCATCCCCTGAGGAGCTCGGAGTAGCTGCGTTTTGTTTTGTTTCCTCGGGGCTATTCTCGTCACTTGACGGAGAGCTTTTGCATACATCTGCATATGTTTTTTGCTGTCGCGGAGTCATAATATGTTCTCGATTCCGTCTTAGTGTATTTCCTTCGGAATCCTCAACAATGTATGATCTTGGATCAGGACATATTTTCACAATCGTCCCTGAAGTCCAATATGACGTAGGCGTCTTCTTGAAATATATATTTCTTCCTGGCTCTAAAGGTGGAAGTGACTTAGTGGACCTATTGTAATTTTCAGCACATTTTCTATTTTGATTTTGAACTTTTTTCTGGTATTCAAAAGGATCAATTTGAAAAGGCTGAAGATTTTCAAGCAGAGAAGGTATTTTGGTTCTTAACTTTCGTGACATCAATAATTCAGATGGTGACGGGAGACTTCCTTTGGACACTGTTCTATAATGTAACAGAGCAATGTATGGATCAGACTTATCTTCGATACATTTCCTAAACAATTTTTTAATTGTTTGGATCGACCGTTCTACTAACCCATTAGACCGAGGCATATACGGGCTAGATGTTTTATTTTCAATTCCCCAGTCAACACAAAATTCATGAAAGTCTTTTGAATTAAACGGCGGTCCATTGTCTGACATTATGATCCTAGGTATTCCATGACGAGAAAAAATTGACTTTAGTTTCTGAATGACATGTTTGCTACTATATCCATTATTTAAACTTTCGACCTCAATGTATTTGGAATAGTAGTCGACAACCATTAAATAATTTGTTTTGTTTAATTCGAATAAGTCCATACCGACTTTATACCACGGAAGTGGCTGAATTTCGTGATTTTGGAGTGGCTGTTTTGGCTGAGAATTGCGATGGTGAAGACATGATTCACAATTGCTTACCATATTGTAAATGTCATTATTAATGTTCGGCCAAAATACGGACCCTTTTGCCAGACTTTGGCATCTTTGTATCCCCAAATGCCCTTCATGGATTCGATTTAAAATGTCTCGCCTCATCGAAGGTGGGATAACGATTCTATTTCCTAAAAGAAGAATTCCATCAATAATATTTAAATTGTCTTTAATAGCAAAATATGGGGCACACTCTGTAGTGACAGATTTTTTGTTATTTGGCCATCCAGATTGAATGTACTCCATAATTTTAGCTAAGGTGGTATCCGCATTTGACTCATTTTTAATTTGTTGTGCCTTTTTATCTGAAATCGAAAATGTTGACATAAGAAGATTGCAGTGTAAGCTAATCTCTTTATCGAATTCTGGTAGAGTCTCTTCAGAAAGAGCAGCTCTTGATAACGTGTCGGCTGTGTGTAGATATTTACCTGGCTTGTAAATTACATCAAGACGATAGGCTTGTAAACGCATCATAAGTCTCTGCAGACGTGCGGGAACTTTAAACAATGGCTTTTTAAAAAGGGGAACCAATGGCTTGTGATCAGTTTCCACTGTAACCATTCGTCCATATACGTAGTGGTGAAATTTCGTACACCCGAAAAGTATTGCCAGAAGTTCCTTTTCGATTTGTGCGTAATTTCTTTGACACTGCGTAAGTGTTCCCGAAGCATAAGCGAGAGGATGATTATCTTGTGAAATAACTGCCCCCAAAGCGCTCTGTGACGCATCTACAGATAAGAGAAGTGGCTTCTGATGGTCATAATATCCCAACACTGGTGCTTTTGAAATAAGCGTTTTCAATTTATTGAACTCATTTTCATGGCGAGTATCCCAGTGCCACTCAATTTCCTTCTTTAGCAATTCTCTTAGATGTTCGTTTTGCATGGACAAGTCTTTCAGAAAACTAGAAATATATGTGACCATTCCTAGAAATCTTTGCAGTTCTGAGACGTTTTTAGGTCGTGGCATATCCATAATAGCTTTAATTTTTTCGTTGTCAGCTCTAATACCCTGTTCATTAAAGATATGGCCCATAAATTTCACTTCATTTACGCAAAAGACACATTTTTCTGAATTAAACTTCAGTCCTATTTCCTGAGCCCTTTTCAACACTTGTTCGAGTATGCGATTATGTTTTTCTACTGACTCCGCATATATTAAAAAATCATCGAAACAAATTATTAGTCCCTCAATGTCTCCAAAATATTTAACCATGATATGATAGAAAATTTCCGGAGCAGCATTTATACCGAAAGGCATCCTTCTAAACCTGTATCTCCCAAATGGAGTAATGAACGTACACAACATTGAAGATTCCTCTTCTAAAGTAATGGCCCAAAAGCCCGATCGCGCATCTAATTTTGAAAAGAACTTAGACCCGGTCAATTTTGCTTTACATTCATCAATAGACGCGAAAATAAAATGTGGTCTTTGGATGGCTTGGTTTAAATTTCGAGGATCTAAACATAATCGAATATTTCCGTTGTCTTTTTTAATAATAACAATAGAACTAACCCAATCCGTCGGTTCATGAACTTTCGTAATTATATTTAACTGCTCTAATCGATCTAATTCTTTCTTCAACGGCTCGCGTAGTGAAAAAGGAATTTTCCGCGGACTGTCAATAACTGGCTTCACATCAGGAGTTAATTTAAAACTCACTTTTTCTTTGATTTCACCAATCCCATCAAACACTTCACTATAGTTTTTCATAATATTTTCTAAACTGTTTACATTAATTGCCGCGACTTTAATTTCATTAGATTTTGCTATTAACTTTAAATTTATACAAGCTTCCAGACCTAATATTGTTTTACAATGCAAATTCGTAATATAAAACATGATATTATAAATTTTCTTTTGGTAAGTGCAATTGAGACACGATTTACCGACAATTGGCAATTTCTCACCTGAGAACGTAATTATATTTGTTTTTGCTATCTCTATGCGACTATTCGGACATATTTTGTTGAACAGGTCTAAAGGTATAAGGTTACATTGTGCTCCTGTGTCTATTTGACACTCAATCGTTTTCCCCATTATGTTAAGAGGCAGAATCCACACTAGCTTATTAGAAGTATTAGCAGTTTCTCCAAGTTCTCCCAAAAATAAGCTGTCTGAGTGAGAATCGATATCTGTAGTATACACTGTACGTACATTTTTATTGGAGTTCTTAGTATTCGTGCGGCACATTTTTGCAAAATGATTCGGCTTTTTGCAAATATTACAAGTTACTCCCAAAGCCGGACAACGTACACGATGAAACTGACCACAACGACTACAAGTTGAGCGAGTTTGTTGCGCATGACTATTTGTATTTGACTTACTACTTTTCGAATTATACGACTTAGTATTAGTTTTTTCACTAAATTTGGCGGTCTTTTTTAAAGCATATATATGTTGGTCCTTTTCGCTCAACGAAGATGCCTGTGCCTTTGCAATAATGGCGGACTTAGCTATTTCTGTGGCTTTTTCCAATTTTATGTCACCGTCACTTAAAAGGCGTTCTTTTATGGAATTATGCTTTGGTAAAAGGCCACAAATAAAAATATCTTTAACGAGATCTTCTCTGAGTGCGCCAAAATCACACGAAAAACTCAGATTTTTTAAACAGGTTAAATATTCATCGACACTTTCAATTTCTGATTGCTTCCGTGTAAAAAATTGATGCCTCTCGATAGCAAGGTTCACTTTTGGGGCAAAATGTTTTTCAAACTTACTTATCAATGTGATGTAGGAAATTTTTTCCAGGTCCTCATTAAAGCTGTTGAAAATACTGATGGCTTCCGCTCCCATGTGGTGCAAGACGATAGCTACCTTCCTGGAATCCGGCTGCGAATCCAATCCCGTTGCCTTCAAAAAAATTGTGAACGTTGTGTACCACGTTTTCCAGGCTTTTGCCAAATTTGCCGATGAAAAATCCAAAGCTGGCACCGTGCTGTTGAGTGTCGCATCGTTCAAATAAACCGTCTCTCGAGTTGAAACACTTTTTGGTCCTGCTGATCCTGATGCTGCTGGCGTTGGCTCGTCTTTAGTAATTTTTGAGTGTTTTTTACACCTGACACCATATTAAATGAAGACTACTGTGGTTTGGGTTACGAGGTCTTTATTCTAAGACTTTCACTTACAGACTAACTTACAATGATAACTATTGACTAAAGGTATGACTATACAAATATACATATATGTAATAGTGAGAGCGAGAGTCTATACATGTAACAGTGAACATATTTTCCCTGGCGTAGCAAACACTTCAAGATTCGAGTACATAATCAAGCAACTGGATCATTCGTTGGCCCCATTTTACGCAAGAATCTTCAAGAGAGGCACTCGGTCTTAAGTTGTACATTTATTTCTTTGCAATATTATTATGAGCAAAAACCTTAATGGTTTATTAATTGGTCTGATGTTGGTTTGAATGCAGAATTAAGTCAATTGCAAAGTCGCGACTCTCCGGTACAACCGAGCTTAAAGGTACGTTGTCCTCGACGCGGCCGCACGACAGCGACTCGCTCATTCCATAAAAATAAAAACCCGTTTTTCTGCCATTTTAAAAACGAGTTTTTATATGAAATGAACGAGTTGCTGTCGTGCAGTCGTGTCAAGGAAAATGCACCTTAGTACTATACGAGGACCAAGTTTCTCCGTACACAAAATTGAATGTTTTGCCACTATCCTAGATTATGTAGCTGACTTGCGAATTTTTTCGGCAGACTGGTAAAAATGAATGTGTTTTATAAAAACAACTACCCAAGGATCTATCATAGAAAATGTGTTAATGTTTTCGGATTTTGGAAGCCCCTTTGTTGTGGGGGCCTGTGTTCCACTGAACTCATGGAACACCGTACGTTATGCCACTGAGGATAAGGCACTCTTCGACCGCTGTGGAGGATCTACTCGGACTCTACACCGTAGTGCCAGGAAAGCCGCCAACTGCTTCAGAATTTTCTGCCCAAAGAGGTATCAGTTTATCTATTGCAGTAAACGAAACATAAGTAGATACAAGAAGAGCAGCTTTACCGCCACCTACCTTCCCTCCTCCTGGCCGATGATCGCTGTATTTTTTTTTACTAATGTACCAAAAAATCTGTTCACTACGACCGTGAAAATATGGGTTCGACTCCTAGCACGGCACACAAAATTTCCGTAATTCAAATAAACAGCTACATGATGATGCCTATCTTAGGGTTTTGGATTGCCAGATGCACTACAATCTCGAACACTAAAATTTAAAAGTTGAAAAAGCACTGAGTATCATTTATCGTTTTATGGCATACCTCATGGTGGTAGCCTTGTGACTTATTATTCTTTCTCCAAAACGTCGTGGAGATGGGCGGATAGAGAAACAGTATGATTAAGGGTTTGGCTGAAAACCGAATTCCGCAATGTGTACAGCATTGGACCTTCGGGAGTCTGGTCACCTTAACAATTTCACTTGCAACGCGATCATTTTTAAGTGCTACTAGTACACCTCCCGCTTGTTTGAAAATGCTGTCTTTTCGATAGACGTCGTAAGTGTGTCGAAGTATTCTGAGTTTAGATGGCTATGCTTAAGCCAAGTTTCAGTCAGGATGACTACGTCGAAATCACAAGTGGTACTATTGCAGAAAAATTCCTTATGTTTGCTGCCAAGTCCCCGCACATTTTGATAGTAAATATTCAATTGTGTCGCGTCCATACATTTGAGCGTTTCGCTGAGTTTTGGTCCGATTTGGATGGTGAAAATGTCTCGACGGTCGTTGCTGACAGTCGTCGAGAGAAAAGTGGCATATAGGCACTGATCAAAATTTCTGGTCGCTAGCGATATTTTGTCGAAAGTTATGGCCGAATTAAAATATCAGGGAGGGTAATTTGTATGGGAGGTAGGGGAATCCTTGGTCGGATCGGGTCCATTTTCGATACCGTTCAAGATTTTATTAAAACAAACATCTGTCCAAAATCTCAAACCGCTAGCTTCATTATTTCGGCAGTTATCGTTGCGAATAGACATGGTTTATTCGAATCAGGAACCGACCTTGATTCATTTACATATACCTCCGGTGGCTCCTTTGAGGTGTTACAGAATTTCGGCGTAACGAAAACAATATACCAGCTTATGGGTATAACTAATGAATTGTTAGGGAAGTAAAACGTTTCAGAACACAGACCATATCAATTTTTTTTTAACAACTTCTTTGT
Source organism: Microchrysa polita (assembly GCA_949715475.1). Taxonomy (NCBI): domain Eukaryota; kingdom Metazoa; phylum Arthropoda; class Insecta; order Diptera; family Stratiomyidae; genus Microchrysa; species Microchrysa polita. The sequence goes on from OX454417.1 coordinate 75,817,095, forward strand.
CTATACTAAAAACAATTAGCGAAAACATCTTGAAAATACTATTTAAATTCAAGTTCTTTTATAAATTCGCTTCCAAAAGAAAACGAATTGAACGAAGTACGCCGCAGTAAGTTCACATGCATATATCTCTTCAAACGTCCGCTCCATAGCATAGAAGGAATCATTTTATAAAGAACCTGACGAAATTATGCTGTCCTTGGAATATGTAAAAATTCAAAAGTCTACTCGGTACACTCAAGAATGCAGTGGGGTTCCCTTTTTGATTGAAAGCCAAGAAGGATATGTGCAAAAATAGAGTAATGCCACATACATTTCTACACTCAATATGAGATGAATATAAAATGCACTTGGCATGCATAACTATTTTCAATGTATCTTTCGTCTGTTTGGGATCTTTTGCGAACTACGGTTTTGACAAGGGAACTGTAAAAATTTCTATAGTATGAAAAAGCTGATTGCCATGTCCTGTTTGGAGAAAACTCATGGAATTTTAAGGGCACATATTAATGCCAACATTTTTTTTTTCAAATGTCTGTAAGTTATTGTTGGATTTGTTATACTGCAAAGAGTAATGGGATTTTATATATGCATACTGGGAACTGTATGCATAAAAAAAATTAAATAAAGCGTGTTCTGTGGCCATGATCGTTCGGTCGCAACTCTGTGATATAGAAATTCATAGGGAAACGAGTTTTCAACACTCGGTATGGCTCGTCGTATGTTCATTATTCAGAAACAAATTTTCGTATCAAAGAATAATAAGCAAAAATACGACTAGGAAGTGGTATGGATGACAACCGCATCACATTCTGAATTTAGTTTTCGTTACTTCAATAGGAGTCAGGGTAAATCAAGATACTGGGACTTTGAAAAAAAAAAATTTTTCTAATTGAAGTTCGACATCTTCAGAGTATCATTTACTTAATGCTTTCTGTATCTTTGCGCCAGGAAATTTGAACAAAAAATTGGCCAAACTTCGGAAAAATTAGAGGAAAGCTCGATTTTCCATGAGCCTTCGTTTCAAGGTCCTACACAAGACCCTAAAAAACCACGTCTCTACGAGTGCCGCTAGCGGTGCTACAGAGGGCCAAAGACCCTCGCCTCTGGTGTTTGGCAAATTTGAAGCTCTTGTCCTTTTTCAATAAACCAGGGAAATACCAAATACGTCCGGGCACTCCTAACGGTGCCAGGAGGTCTAACGGTATTTTTAACAATGTTTCACAAAAATCTCTATAACGGTAACTCGTACTAAAAACTTTTGTATGGAAAATTTGTAGCCTATGGAGTTTTGAAGAAAGCAGCCAAATCATATATCAGTACGTGTAGCGTTAAGGGCGCTATGGAGATTCAAACATTAAAAAAAGGTGTTTTTTGGGTTTTTCGTACATGGCGCTAAGACGGGGGAGTGTGCTCTATAATCTTCTAGAAGAAATTTGTAGCTTTTGTGGCTCTTAGTAAGACGCCAAAAGTTCCCAAAGCTGGGAGCCCCCCTAACGAAGTTATGAGGGTCAAAAAATGCCATTAAGCAGGTGTTTTTTGGGGAATATCTGTATAACGGTAACGTGCACTGAAAACTGTTATATAGCGAATTTGTAGCTTATACAACGCTTAACTAAATGTCCGAGTTTCAGATCGATGCGTGGAATACTAAGGGCGCTATGAGGGTCCGAACCGTACATTAACGGTATTTTTCGGGTTTTCGTGACTTTCTCCATAACGGGAACGTTTTCGGGAGGGAGGCCTGTAACAATTTGTTGCTTCTGTAACCTCAACTTAAAATAATGTCCCAACGATGAAAGCCCCCCTAGTAAAGTTAGGAGGGTCCAAACATCCAAATAAGCAGTTTTTTTGGGAATATCTCTATAACGGTAATGTGCACCGAAAACGGATATACGGCGAATTTGTAGCTTATACAACGTTTAAGTAAATATCCGAATTATAGATTGATGCGCGCATTGCGAAGAGCGTTATGAGGGTCCGAACCATACAATTTCGGTATTTTGGCTATTTTCCTGAAAATCACTGTAACGGTAACGTATACCGTAGGCAGTCTGTAAACGTTTTCGGTGTACATTACCGTTATAGAGATATTTCCAAAAAACTGCTTATTTGGATGTTTGGATCCTCATAACTTCCCAAGGGGAGCTTCCATCGTTGGGGACTTTTGGAACCTTACTAACAGCCATAGGGGCTACAAATTTATCTCAGATTGGTTCTCTCTTAAAAACTTTCCAAGAAGCAGTTTTTTGTTTAACTTTGACCCTTCATAGCTTCCTTGGGGGTGCCCGCATAGATGAGCTGTTTTGGCATTTTAAGCTGAGGTTACAGAAACAACAAATTGTTACAGGCTACCCTCCCGAATACTTTCCCGTTATGAAGAAATTCACGAAAAACCGAAAAATACTGTTATTGTACGGTTCGGACCTTCATAGCGCCCTTAGCATTGCACGCATCGATCTAAAATTCGGATATTTAGTTAAGTGTTGTATAAGCTACAAATTCGCTATATAACAGTTTTCCGTACACGTTACCGTTATAGAGATATTCCCCAAAAACGGCTTAATTGAATGTTTGGACCCTCATAACTTCGTAAGGGGGGCTCCCATCTTTGAGGACTTTTGACGTCTTACTAACAGCCACAGAAGCTACAAATTTCTCCTAGAAAACCATAGAGCACACTCCCCCGTCTTAGCGCCATTCACGAAAAACCCAAAAACCACCTTTTTTAAGGTTTGAACCCCCATAGCCCCCTTAAGGCTGCACGATTTCTTCAAAACCCCATAGACTACAAATTTTCCATACAAAAGTTTTTAGTACGAGTTACCGTTATAGAGATTTTCGCGAAACATTGTTAAAAATACCGTTAGACCTCCTGGCACCGTTAGCAGTACCCGAACGTATTCGGTATTTCCATCGTTTATTGAAAAAGCAAAAGAGCTTTTTTGTATATGCTACCGTTATCGAGATATTCAAAAAAACCTGTTTTCGAGGGTCTTTGACCCTCTGTAGCACCGCTAGCAGCACTCGTAGAGACGGTTAGGGTCTTGTTTAGGAGCTGGAAAGGAAAGCTCATGCAAAAATCCAGCTTTCCCCTCATTTTGCCGAAGTGAAATGCCAATTTTCCTGGGGTACTTGCCAATGAAGATAAATTTGTTATCTATGTAATCCATTTGAAATATGCTGTATCGATTTGCAATAGTATGACAGCAATTCTAATCTTATTAAGTTAATGCATCTGACATCAATATCTATATTGTGAATAATCAATTAACCCGTCAGATTCATATCCGGATTTAATTTTCATAATTGCTGCAGCAATAACGTACATACCAAGGTTAATTGCATCGTGACATTATCGGCACTAACAGAAAATCCTCCACGATTCTCAGAAATTCTCAATGTCTTTATCCTGTCGCATAATCCGTTCAACATTTCAATTAATCCGAACACTTTCTATATACGTTTATCATTCACGGTTCACGCTACCCTACTCTCATTTGGAAAACGTAATTCCAACGCATAATCCGTATATAAGAATTCCACCCTTAGCATCAGCAGAAGACGAAAGCGCACTTGTAAGCAATTTAAAGGTACGTTGTGCTAGACACGACTCCAGCGGCTCTAGCGACAGCGACTCGCAAATTCCATATAAAAACTCGTTTTTAGTTGATAATCGCTAGCATAGGTCTACAATGAAAATTATCGTCAAATGAATCGCGCGGCTCTTGTTGTATATAATGCCCGGATGAGTGGTGAACGTGGTGCATGTGCTTGTTTGATGGCTTCGGGCAACGGCTGCTTGGGGTAGGGAAGTTGTTCGCACAATGGTCGTATTCATTCGGCCAATATACGAATCAGCATGTATACAGAAAGCAGTCGCACGGCTCTTGTTGTACATAATGCATGCACAGATGGTGAACGTGGTACACTTGCTTGTTTGATGGCTACGGGCGACGGCTGCTTGGGGTAAGGTAGTTGTTTCGCACAATGGTCGTACTCATTCGGTCGGTGCACGAATCAGCCTGTATATAGTAAGCAGTCGCGCGGCTCTTGTTGTATATAATGCCCTCATGAGTGGTGAACGTGGTGCATGCGCTTGTTTGTGGGCTTCGGGCGACGGCTGCTTGGGGTAGGGTAGTTGTTTCGCACAATGGTCGTACTCATTCGGTCGGTGCACGAATCAGCCTGTATATAGTAAGCAGTCGCGCGGCTCTTGTTGTATATAATGCCCGCATGAGTGGTGAACGTGGTGCATGCGCTTGTTTGTAGGCTTCGGGCGACGGCTGCTTGGGGTAGGGAAATTGCTTCGCACAGTCGTACTCATTCGGTGTCCTGTATTGTATTCAATCATTCCCATTCAGGTTGTCCTAGAGCAAGGGTCGGGATGAATAGCTTGAACTTTTCGTTAGCTGAAGATGAGCGGCTGATAGAAGAAATCGCCTGCCATCCAGCCATCTATAAATTGTCCCATGCCCTCTACAAAGACCAAAGGGTGAAGGACAATATATGGGCTAGCATTAGCGGCCTAGTCGGAAGGCCAGGTACGTAAGTATTTTTATACCCTTCGCTCATAGAGTGAAAAGGTATATTAACTTTGTCATGAAGTTACTCCGACCATATAAAAGTATACAGCAGTCCGGAAACTGCCGCATAAACGCACCGGATTATGATTCCTCAGTTGATTTCCTGGAAAATTGTTGTACTGAATATACCCTCTGTTCTTAACCCTTTAGTCACCTAAATTTTTTACATTAATCGATCCATTGCCTCAAGTTACATATCTATTAGTCATATTTTTGACCTTTCAAAATGTTCTGCGAGTTCGAAGAAAGTTATCCAGGTGTTTGGTCGATTTGTGATGCAGGGCTCGAGTTCACTGACCCAGCACTAAAATCCTACTATCCCAAAAAGGTTCGTTCGAAACTTTCTTACTGAAATCAATATTTGGACATATGTAAACTCAAAACGTAGTCTGGTTGGTATAGCGATTAGTGTGCGCACCTTCGGTGCACAGGGTCATGAGTTCGAATCTCACCATGGATCGTGGTGTTTTTCGAACTCACGAGCTTGTGACGGACTATGAGCTCACTCAGATGTTAAACGAGTACCCATTTGTGGGGATAAATAACACTGCTGAGCGTGATGCTGATCTCATTAACTCAACAAAGAGCAGATAAGATCTTGGAAATAGGATGTCACTAACACATCCTGCGGCCTTAGTCCAATGTTGGATTGTCGCGCCTGTTATTTTTAAACTCAAAACTTCTACTTTTAAAACTGTGATATTTACAATTAAGATTTGGAAAGAAATATTGTTCGATACAACAAATGCTTCAAAAAACGTACAATTCAGAAAGTTTCCAGATTTGACTAAGGATATGATAATAGAAATATAACTATGTAATGGAGCCCCAATTGAAACCTCTCCTTATCTTTTTTATCTGGATGGACTCACGTTAAAATGATCAGTTCTAGAGAGTACGACATGATTAGCAAACTTCTAAATGAAATTCGATAAAGTTGAAAGCCAATAGAAGCATAATTTTTGAAAAATTTTCTTTGTTCGGAGCCCATAACATTCCTATTCATACTGTGATTGTTATCCTTGGAATATCTGACAAAACCGCACAGAAAGGCTTTCAGTTGCTTTTAGTCCCTTTGTTAGTTTATCAATTGATTTCTGCAGGCAAAAAATAAAGAACTGACAACTTTTCAAGTTTTTCTACTTGATCGCCTTTCTACTTAAAAATCAATGAAATGAAATGAAACTAACGAAATACATACATATATGTATATGTATAGAAAGTACACGTGCTACTTATCATTTCCAAACCCAAAAACAACTCAGTTTAATTTCTATGACAATATTCAACAAGTGACCATTTTTTTCCGGTACTGTACGTATATAAGCATTTTTCCCATAAAAACATTTGAAAATGAAAAATATATATAGCGCATAAATATGCTCATTTGCTGGAAATCGCCAAAGGGAAACTTTTTAAGATGCTTTTACTAGCAAAATACACATGTTTTCAAACATGCCAAAAAAAGTTCTTCGAAATTTCATAAAGCAAAAAAAAATAGTTGAAAAATGCGCAAAGGTACATACAAAAAGATTGATAGTTATAAAAGATTTAATCTTCTATCAAATCGGAAAATTTACAAATGAAGCAAAAATAGAGCGACGACAACTTGTTTCTATGACGCTCACTGCAAGACTGAAACGCAAGCAAACAACCATTCATAACGTTCGGATCTGTTATGTACATAACAATGCAGAGTACATAAGCAACAATCGCTGCAGCCGCATCGAGGAAAACACCACTAGGTGAATGTCAATAGCTAGAGTCGCTGGAGTCGCCAGAGTCGCTGCGGCCGCGTCTAGGACAACGTACCTTAAGACATAAGGTGAAGTTTTTAACACGTCCTAAATAATTCTATCAATAAAAATACTTGCGACTAAGCCCATACCAAGACATCTAGTGTTCTTGGGTAATGTCATATTATTTCCCACCATAACTGCACTTCTTGTAGTCAAGGTTCCTCTTGTATTGCTTGCATCGTGGGACTGTTGTATAGAGGCGCGGTTGCCGTTAGTGCATTTTCTTCTCAAGTTTTTTTTTTCTTCCTTCCTTACACTGTACCTACCTCCTCGAGTCCTTTTGCCGTTGCTTTCTTCGACGCTATACTATGTCACATTGCATGATTATGTGACCCAATTGACATTCTACGGTAGACTTGTGGTGTTCCAATGTACTATGTATGTGTGTTCCGAGACAAGCCTAGGCTTTGCCTCGAATAACATTTCTGGTATGGTGGTGGCGACCGGCAATCGTTGAGTGTACAATTCCGTGAATCGTTCGTGTGTATGCTTTAAAGCTTAGAAAATGGCAACCGGATGGCATATAGGAAAGAAGCGGCAGCAATGTGCATATGGATGTAGTAGAGGCAGTAGAGTTTCGACTTGAAACTAGGACACATCCTCTTGAATTATGTACAGTCCTTGTAAATACTTAATGTATGTACTTCACAATCGATTTTTTTTTTGTGTCCACACTGAGTGGATTGCCAGTTTTTTGTTCTCTCTCGTTTTCTCAATTGTTGTGTTTATTGGAGTAACAATGGTGGACATTTTCATTATAGAGTTGGTAGTTTTCGGAAATATTTATTTGGCAATACTTGCGATTGCAGTATTTAGGTATGAAGTATTTATGCAGTATAAAATGAAATAAATTTAACTCAAAAACTGACACAATGCTGGGGTGACCAGACCCCTTAAGGGGATGCATCCTGCTCTTTACTCTGTGTCTGTCCCTGTCATCTTTTTGTAACGATTGCCAAACCATTTGAGCGTTGGAGAATTCACACATTTCAGTCATCAGCCATATAGTCATTTTTGCTATCATTATCATCAACAATGTGGCAAGATATGCCGACGTCGGGCTTTCGCCGAATCTTTGACCTCCAATTGTCACGGTTACGAGATCTTGTCCTCCAGTTTCGAAAGCCCAGCAGCTGGGGGCGCCCCACTTACTGAGTTCTCATAGCGAGCTCTCGGTCGTCCACGCAACCTATTTCCTACAGAAACATATTTGTGAACATTGACATATTTGTGAACAAAATGTGTGAATCCATCATAAAATTTAATCACTTTGCTAAAAATTGAGTTAAATAACTTGGAAATTGTTCGTAGGAATCGGAACTTCATGTCCGTTCAACAAAATCACTTGATGCAAAAATGTATGTATTGTCCTAGGCATACCTTTGAAAGCAATCAAAAATAAAACACTAATCCCGCCTTAATTATTCCCAAGCCCAGTTGTCTTTGTGTCGGGTCACCGCTCGCATTTCGCCTTTATGTCTGTAGATGCAGATCTACAAAAATAAGAGGTGCAAGAGTTTATTCAAAACGTTTAACTGTTTTCCGGTGAAGCGTTTCGAAGTTTTCTAATGAAATAGAATTGAAAAACGCTTTGTCACTAGGTGCAGATCTTTAAAAATACCGGCGTACAGAGGGCTGCGCCCCCTATACGAGTTTTTTTTTTAGATTTTGGATACAAACATAGTGAATAATTGTGCACATATATTTTATAGGTAATAAATAAGAATTATTCACAATATTAATGACATGCGTCTTGTAAATCTAAAGCGTTCCAGAATGAAAGCCTAACACCTTTTATTCTGTAACACTTTTAGTTAGACCAATCCAAAAATAGATTTATAGTCCAGTACAATAGGTTCAAAATAGCCCCAAACCCAAACATCCAAAAAGAAAAGAAATTTTTGATGCCAAATTGTTGAATACACTGCCCAATATATGCAGAAGAAAGTTACACTAATTTGCGCCATGGGTTAAGGGGGGAGGGGGTTGCAAAGGGGAGAAAATTCAGCTTTTTGCAAATATCTGGAAAACTAGGAATCTGACCTTAAACTGTCCTGAGAACGAAACAAACTACACAAAATTACCTTTGTAATGATATATAACAGTCTAGACGTTTTTTCGGAAAATTATACCCTAGACCCAAAAGTATATAGAGAATTTCCATTTTTTGAGTTTTACATTTCACACTGTAACTCTTGATAGAATAGACCAAGGGGGACAGGATCTTGTTCATTATATTACCAACAAAATTTACTTGATTTGAACCAAAAATTAGAGTGCTCCGACCATTGACGCCCCTCTCACTCCTCCTAACATTTTTCAAAAATGCATGCCCGTAGCTTATTTTCAAATTGAGCCAACCAGATCAAATTTGGTGGGATGCCTATTCTAAGCCCCATTATGCTCCTTACCAAAAATTATTACCATCTGATCAAAACTAAGGGTACCCCCCATACAAACTGAACCAAAATTCTAACAAATTTTACATTTTTTCACTTCTAAATTCTATCTAAAATGGAAAAATACAATTTATCTCTTAGAACGTCATTATAACAGTTAATTGTAGTCTTCTGAATGTATGTTCAAAAGTTTGCATCAAAGCGTACACTACAAGTATCAACAAATTGGATTTGAAGGTCATTGGTACAAGTTCTAAGGCTATTTCCGAATATATCGAGTAACGTGTACTAGCAACCTTCAAACCCGATTTTTCGTACTTGCAAGGCACGCTCTAGTACAAACTTTTGAATAACCATTTAGAAGACTACAATTAACTGTTATAATGACGTTCTAAGAGATAAATTGTATTTTTCCATTTTAGATAGAATTTAGAAGTGAAAAAATGTGAAATTTGTTAGAATTTTGTTTCACTTTGTATGGGGGGTACCCTTAGTTTTGATCGGATGGTAATTATTTTTGGTAAGGAGCATAAAGAGGCTGAGACTAGGCACCCCACCAAATTTGATCTGGTTGGCTCAATTTGAAAAGAAGCTACGGCCATGCTTTTTTGAAAAATGTTAGGAGGAGTGAGGGGGGCGTCAATGGTCGGAGCACTTCAATTTTTGGTACAAACCAAATAAATTTTGTAAGTAATATAATGAACAAGATCCTGTCACCCTAGGTCTATTCTATCAAAAGTTACAGTGCGAAATGTAAAACTCAAAAAATGGAAATTCTCTATATACTTTTGGGTCTAGGGTATAATTTTCCGAGAAAACGTCTAGAGTGCTATATATCATTACAAAGGTAATTTTGTTTAGTTTGTTTCGTTCTCAGGACATTTTAAGGTCAGATTCATAATTTTCCAGATATTTGCAAAAAACTGAATTTTCTCCGCTTTGCAACCCCCTCCCCCCTTAACCCATGGCGCAAATTAGTGTAACTTTCTTCTGCATATATTGGGCAGTGTATTCAACAATTTGGCATCAAAAATTTCTTTTCTTTTTGGATGTTTGGGTTTTGAGCTATCTGTACTAGACTATTACTATGTATCATGGCTACACATATTAACTGAATTCACTAACTGTAACTCCGTTACCATTACTCCAAACTGGAAAAAGCAACTGATATGAAATGTACCCATCGAGTTCTTTGATTTGAGTACCCATAAATGTCCATGTCCGATAAAAACTAAAAAAGTCGATGTTCGAGCATTGATTTAGCAAATTCATTTTCATTCTTTATTAATTTAATTTTGAACAATTGTCACTTAACATTTAACACTTAATTAATTTTCAATTGAATTTCTTTTTCTATCAAATTTAATCCTTATTCATTTTTCATTCATTAAATTGAATTCACATTGAATTAAAATCCGAAAGCGGCAACATTGTTACTTATCAAAATTTAGTACATTTTACCACTACCTGTTTGCAAAACGCACAGTTATGATGTTTCATGTAAGCAACAATTATTGAAATAAATCAGTCTACTTTGACCTTTTGAGCAGACCACTTGCCTTTCATTTCATAAGCGCATACATATAACTCAAACCATATAACATATTTTTGGTTGCTGCGGTACATCGAACCGTATGCAACACTTTAACAAAAATCATATAATAAAATAAATTAAATACGGAGTAAAGGCACTTCGTACAGTCGACTTTTTCAAATCTCCGGGACACCCTGTTAGCTTTGTCCTACCAACGTCTAAATATTTCGTGCCAAAGACTGTTACCATTCTACACATTCTACCAAATTTCATGACGATCGGTTAAGCCGTTCGCGAGTTATTTAGTGAACAGACAGACGGACGGACAAAATCGATTTTTTGAAAAATCTAAAAAAAAACCCTAAAAATGCAAAATACGAGCGAAGCGAGCGCTGAGGTAAAACAGAGCGAGTACCATTTTTGAAGCGATTTGAATTTGTCTTATCAAATAGACGCGTGTCACAAAATTTTTAAAATACTGTGTGTCGGCTCACCACTCGCTTCGCTCGCACCTTTATGGCTCTAGCTGCAGATATGTAAATACGCGAGGAGCGAGCATAGCGAGCGCTTACCTAAACAATGCGCTTATGTTTTTTTAGAACACGTTGTGTTTCATATGTGTATGTCGTTATATGAGCTATAGATATAGTAGAGTAGTAGACCGCAACATTTAAAGAACTTACTGGTGGCAAGTATGTAATTCTGCCACTGACCAAAGAGACCGCTTCTGCAGAACCGAAAAAGAAGCGTCTTTGCGGACGCAATCTGAAATACTGGGGATAGTTCCGTGAAAAAATGTGACATTGTAACGTAACGAAAACGTGGCGAAGCCTAAAATCATTCTACCCGTGGTTCAATCGTCACCAAATTTGGTATACTTTTTTCCTTTGATGGCCCTGACAAAGATTCGGAGATCACAATTTTGATGAGTGGCGGCAATAGCGGTAAATTCACCATTGAAGTGAACGAAAAGCACCCTTCAATTAATTCCCCTGGATCTCACCGTGGACAGATTTCGATGAAACTTGGATGGTAGTTAAGTGATGCGGTCCTTAATATTTTGGTATCGGCACTGATTATGTGAACGATGTCCTTGAATACAAAAGGTCCTTTTTTCTGTGGGAGTGGACTATAGACGATATAGAGATAACAAAATTCAGGGATTCGTTGAGACGAGTCTTCCAAAATGACAACAAGTTGATTTTCAGTTTTCGAAAAAGGATATTACCATCAAAATAGACATTTTTTTCGTAAGGAAACAGAGTTTGGGGATAATGGGCGTCGTTCCGAAGGATATGTTTGTGATCTGTTTCAAGGGATTTTTGGACTTCTGGAGTGACAAGATAACGGTGGAACATCGTTTCAATTAACGTACGTTTTAACATAACGTTCACAGAGCATCAACATAACGTTAACAGAACATTAGAAAATAAATTTCCTTGTAATAAAACAATACGCGTTTTAGTATGTATAGTGTAACGACCACCAAAATAAAATAAAAAAATTGTTGAGAAACTTATTAAAAGAAAAAAATATTTGAATGCTTGTGGAGGTTCGAAACCTCGACCAACCCAATCTACTCAACTTGCCACTCAATGATTCTGGTAATTGAAGCACATAGCAATACGGATAGGAGCAGAAGGGCAAGGTACAAATGATTTTGGGTCACAGAACCGACGGTTACGAATGAATGAAATTGAATGCATTTGAAAACGGCGAACAAAGTTTAAATTGAATATCCGATTACATCCGTCCATTGCAATAACCGGATTTGTAATTGGAATCCTGTCATTAAGGCTTACTGAATACATTACACATCTCACCACATGAGACTATAGATTTGGATTTACATAATTTAATCTGATTGATGACCATTTATTCAAAGAATCACCATAGGTAGTCTGAAGTCTATTCATGTGAAAATCAGGAAGTCATCGAACTAGCAAAAAGTACTGAATATTTGCAGAGAACAGTAGGTATACGATTTACCAAAAAACCTGGCAAACACACAAAATGCCTAAAATTTAACATCGGTTTGGGGTTTAATATCGGCAGGAACGCTGAATTCACAATAAAATCATTTGTACCGTGCCTTTCTTCTCCGATCTATACGGTTCTCTGTACTTCGGCTGTTATGTGCTGCTATTGCCAGAATATGTATGTATATGTATGTATAAACAAAAGACCGGGTGATGATATAGCTAAAGTTATTTATCTCGATAAGAGCCAACGTAGCTGAGTCAATTGTTGAGTTGGGTTGGTTGGATTGGACGAGGTTTCGAGTCCACTAAAATTCCGATTCTTTTTTCTATTTAATAAATTTCCCATACATTTTTATGGTATTAACGTTTTGATGCAATGTTAAGTTTCTTCTTCAAGAGCAACGTCAGCTGCTCTCATGCATCGTTTATTTCAGAGTAATGACGATATCGTTTTTATTCAGGAACCCTTAGTGGCAAAAGATCTGATCAAGGGTCTAAGGTGTTTCGAATTTACTATTTTTTACGTTTCAGGACAGGGTACCCCACGGTCCTGTGTTATTGTTAGGAAAGCCATCAAGGCTTTTCTGTTGCCTAATTATAGTGATAAAGATTTTGCTTTAGTCTGCCTGGAGCTAGAAGGTAACGTGTACGGGGCTGCCTCGGTATATATGGCTCATGATGGCACTATACCTTCTCCCAATTTAAAAGAAGCTTCAGATACTAGCGTAATCCTCGGGTGTGATCCTAATGTACATCATATAGTCTGGGGCAGTACGGACACAATTGAGCGAGGTGAAGTGCTTCTCGAGTACCTTTTGGGTACCAATCTTCTAGTTTACAATGCAAGTTGTGATCATACTTTTATTACTTAAAACCAACTAGAGGTTTTTGGGCATCACTTTAGCATCAGAGGATGTCATTCATTTAATCAAAGACTGGAGAGTCTCGTCAGAGCACTCTTTCTCGGATCACCGCTATCTACACTTTAGCCTAGCAGAGCACCCGGCCGCGATATCGCACACAGTGAATCGCAGAAGGACCGACTGGTCTAGGTTTCGAAATGCTCTCGTTGAAGAGTTGCGATCCCTACCTAACCTGCCAGACAATGAACAACAGCTGGATGAAATGGTAAATACATTTACGGCAGCTATGACAGCAGCTGTATCTGAATCGTGTCCTGTCACTTCTTTTCCTGGCAAGCGAAAACCATCATGGTGCAGTAGCAAGATCTCCGAGCTAAGAGTCGTGTGCAGGAGAAGCTTTAACAAAGCCAAAGCTTCGAGGATAGAGTCAGAATAGACCTCCTATAAAAAACATCTCAACTCTTTCAAAAAAGAGGTAAGATCAGCTAAACGCAATGCAAGGAAAAACTTCTGTCAAAGCATCGAAGGGGCCTTCGAAACCTCTAGATTTGGGAAAATGATGGCATCAAATCCATCTATGCCCAGCTTCCTTCAAAAGGAGGACGGATCGTGGACGTCCTCGAGCATTGAAACTATAGAGTGTTTGCTGGACGCTCATTTCCCGTTCGGACGTTCGGTAATATCCCCACCTGAAGATCCCTCGAGTATCACAATGCCGTATGACAGTGAATCTATTCTATCTCGTGAGAAGATATTATGGGCTATTTCTAGTTTTCAGCCCTTTAAATCGGCTGGTCCTGATGGAATCATTCCTGCGGACTCGCAGCTATGCTTAGCGATAACCTATCCATGGATAGAAAACATACTTACAGCCTGCCTTGGTCTAGTATATATTCCCCGCATATGGAGAGAGGTGCGAGTCACGTTTGTTCCGAAGACAGGCAGAAGCTCGCACGCACGACCTAACGATCTTAGGCCAATTAGTCTCACTTCAACTATGCTTAAGCTACTGGAGCGACTCGTTGATATTCATGTACGAACTATCGTCCCACCACATCTCCTTTCAACAGCTCAACATGCTTAGTGGAAGGGAAAATCAGTGGATACAGCTCTGCATTCGTTAGTCAGCTACATCGAAATACTTTTTATCGAAAGGAATACACAATGAAAACGCCTTTAATAATATCAGACCCAGGGCGATTACCGAAGCACAGTCCACGTCGGTAGGTCTATTTGTACACTCGTAAATACGCTATTAACGTCTAGACGCGTGCATACCACACTGGGCTCGTCGTCTACAAGTAGGTATGTGTGTAGGGGTACTCCACAAGGAGGTTTTCTATCTCCCCTACTCTGGAATATAGCAATTAATCAATTGCTTGTGGATCTTGAGAAAACTAATTGCAAAGTCATTGCATACGCTGACGATGTCGTAATTGCTGTGACAGGTAAGTTCCCGGATGTGCTCAGTGGGCTACTGGAGAACGCCCTGCCTATTTTTTCAAACTGGGCAAATCTCAGTGGGAATGGAATTCAGCCAGCTAAAACTGAGTTAGTGCTCTTTGCTAGGAAACGCACTATTCCTTCTATTGACCCTCTCATGCTACGGGATAGGCAACTTACTTTTGCTGAAAAGGCTAAATTCCTTGGACTGTTGCTTGATAGGAAGCTCAGCTGGAAACCTAATATTCAAGAGAGGGTAAATAAAGCACCTATAGCACTCTATTCGTGCAGGAAAGCAATAGGAAAAAGCTGGGGCCTGCAACCAAAAAACATTGCATTGGATCTACATTGATATCGTACGACCCTTCTACTGTACGGTGTATGCGTATGGTGGTCGGCACGCAGTAAAATAACTTATTATAACTTGCTGACGAAAGTACAAAGAATGACTTCTATTGTCATATCTGGAGCCACGGCACTACGCTTACGTGAAACAAGTCAGTGGCAAACCCTAGAGTAGGGTCACTCAACAATTCTACAAAATTAGTCACGATTGGGGATGTTAGTCAGTCAGGCGGCAATCACTCGGATCCGTCCTGACTACATACAAAACTGTTGATAGTTGCCGCTCAGCTCTAAGAGTGATGGGTCAATTTTTCAACATCGCTCTCTGCTGGATACCCAGTCACAGTGGATTTGAAGGGAACTGCAATGTGGACCGTCTCGCTCGTAATGCGACTTCTATAACCTTAAACGCCGACCGAAACAAGCTGAAAGCCCCAATCGCTTCTTGCAAATTGGCAATACAAAAAACCGTAATGCACAGAGCTAATGCAAGATGGCCTAACGGTACTACATGTACTACAACAAGATTTATTTGGCCACGACTTGACGCAGCCAGGTCTATTATTCTACTGTTAATAGATAGGAAGCATATCGGCAAGGTTATCGGGACTATAACGGGACACTGTCCTATCGGGGAGCACGCCCGGAGGCTCAAAATTCCCCATAGAGACTTCTGCCGCAGTTGCGATAACGAAGAAGAGGAAGAAAGTTTACATAATTTTCTCTGGCATTGCCCGGCCCTGGCCGAGAAACGTAGACGTTTGGCTCAATGTATTTCTACGATACAGATGATCTGCGTGATGTGACCCCACTAATGCTCAGCAAATACATATATTGCCCGCACGGGCTGGTTCGCGGCTTAGGTGTTAGCTGCAAGGGCGTTTCAATCGGTGGTATCACAATGGACCTATTTTGGTCTAAGTACGCCAAGTGATAGATCACTTAGCGACCCCTATACCTAACCTACCCTAACTGTCTTGTGAGCGATAATGTAGACATACAGATCTAAGATTTTTCCCCTAAGGGAAAACTTCTCGGAGTTTCAAATTGCTTCTCGAGTTGTCGAAATGCGTATTTTACAGAATTTTAAATCAATTTAAAGAATGAAAATTTAATAAATATGCTACCCTTTGGTGGTCATTACTAAAATCTTAAGAAATATTGAATACCCCCGATTCGGTAAAGGACATTCAACTTTCATTGTCATGTCAAGCTGTCTCTCTTTCTGTGACGGACAATAAATGAGCATTTCAAGATTAATTATATCTTCTTCCTGGAACCCTATTATCTCGACCACAAAGACATTCCTATGAGTACAGTTCGGGGCGGCGCGGCATCTTTACTCGTCCTTTGCCACAAAATTCCCCTTATAGCTTCCGTACAAACTTTCGCCACCAAATACATTATTCATATCGATTTGTCATGGCGATGAGAGATGAGAGACAGCCATAAAGAGTCAAGTGAAATTTTAATTCCTTGACAAAATATCCTTTCAGCGGTCCTTCTTTTTTTGTTGCCAAGCACACTCGCGTACTTCCGTAAATGCAATAGAATATATCACAATCAATAATGTTGGCTAAACGCCAGCATGAAGATGATGTATTTTCCAATTGGTTCCTTTTGTTTTTGAAAAGATAACAAATATTTCGACATTATGCGGTTATGTGATCATTTGTCCTGTGGAAAGCGGATGTCATTTTGTATCCCTCTCTCCCCTATTGTTTTGTTGATGGTGTGGTAGCTAGAGCGCAGTGACTTTGACAAATATCTAATTACAATTTACAATAAAAGTTTGTTAATCATAATAAATAGGAGGAGAGATACTGAATGTTTTAATGTAATGGTTGTGGGGTTACTGAGTGTCATATATGAAAGGGGGATTTCACCATAGGACATGGCTCCTTCTGTAAATTAATTTTACGTGTTGGACGTGTACGTCGACAATATTTAGAGCATTACACCAGAAAGGTTAAAAACGTGGCATTGGATACACTGAACATTAAGTTAAGTACATCGGCTTTAGGATTCCGTTCGGTATGATAATACTATGGTATGGCTCCGTTTAATCCAGCCTTACTCATAAATAATGAAAAATAACTTCCAACCATCTAATTAATATGTACCACCATGACTCTTGCTGATAATCCTCTTGGGTCCTTCACACACATGATTGTTTCATCGTTCAGCGCAGTATAGTGTTTAACCACATCATCATATCTCTCTCCCCCAAACTCTGTAGAAATCAGCTCCTTTGAAATTAACGCTACAGTGCTAATCATTCCATGAAAGTCGTAACTCTCTATACTCTCATCATTTCGAATAGTCAAATAAAAGTATCATCATTAAGCTAAATGTATCCTGCACTTAAACCCATAACTATCTACATATTACCTCCATTGAGAGTTTCCTACTTCCGAGCACCGTCCCGAGTCATCTGCATTTAGATTTTTGCATCTCTTATGTTTGCAGCATACACTTTCCTCTCCGATTGCATTAAATTATGCAGCAATTAGCGTTTGTGGAGTGCACATATTGAGCGCTTTTACTCGTATTCGTCCTGACAATCTTTCTTTTTGTTTGTCCGGAAAAGTTCACAAAATCGTTTCAAACTTTTATATATTATCCGTTGAAATGCGGTTAGATACCGAGTAGGAATGGATGCATAGAGTATAGAGGTCGAAAATGCAGACAGAAACATCACATTCAAATTCGCATAATACTCGATGTCCTGTGTGTTGCTCTACACCTATGCTCGGTATCTCCTATATGTATATGGTTTGAGACATTTCCATGATTTTCGTCGATGAAACAGAGTACCGAAAATATATTCACTGCATTGCCAGGACATGGACATAGTGAAATTCATAGGAAAAACTCTTGTTGCTGCAAGTTGTTTTGTTGGCATTGCATGTACATGTCTGGTATTTGACTAGACCCAATGGCACCGTCCGTGTCATATACATACTACGAAAGAGCTTTCCAATGTGGCATGTCAAGGACTCGAAATTGCATTATATGTTGGCGCGAGTAAATATGAGACCGTGCACTAAGGGACTTGTCGGGCTCAACTCTGTAGATTTACATGTATCTATACGGATATTTAGGTAGGAAATGCAACCCAAGGCCACACTATACCATTAAACTCAATTTTTCCGTCATTCCGGCGAGGATATGCGGTCACGTTGTGCAAAGTGGACATATGAATTAATGGTGGAAATGTGTTTGTCAATCCGAGAATAGTTGTATTGAAGAGAGTCGGATGGTCATAAGGGAGTGGGTTTGAATTAATTCATAATGAATTGTACGAGTATGTTTCAAAATCTAATCGTGATGTGTGGTATATTACATTTTCCGGAGGATGATGATCTGAATCAAACAAGAATTTTGCATTGCAATGAGTTGGAACGCACTTGGCTGAGTCGCACTCTACGATTCTAGTAATCTAGGGGAACCATACGAAATCCCCAATCACAAAATCCCCAAACGTAGAAAAATCCCCAAAATCAAAATCCCCATATTCAAAATCCCCATAATCATAATACTCATATACAAAATCCCCAATCATAAAATCCCCAAACACCCGAAATATGATGGTAAATGGTAGATGGATGGTAGTAAAAAATGGTAGATGGCTGGTAGATGGTAAATGGTTGATGGATGAAAGACTGTAAATTGTTGATGGTTGATGGTAGATGGAAGGTGTTAAATGGTAGATGGTAAATGGCACTAGGAGGGACGTAAATCGATACTAACTTATTTTTTGATTAGCACAAACAAAATATTCGAGTCCATTGTATATATCGTTCTAAACATAATAGGTTTTCTTTAACATCGTCGAGACAAGTCCTCATCCGAACGAATATTCGCGGAAAACTTGGTTGGCTTATTGTTGGAACCGATTGCATATTTTATCGCCATCATTATCAGTCCACGACGGTGATTTTTTTATTGCATAGTAGGAATATTCAATTACAATAGTCTAAAGCACCTACCATTTACCATCACTATTTGCTATTTACCACTCACCATTTGCAATTTACAATCTACCATTTACCATCTGTCATCAACCATTTACAAGCTACCATCCATCTACCATTAACCACCTACCATTTACCATCTACCATTTATCATCTGCCATTTAACATCTATCATTTACCATCTACAATAGCCTAAAGAAAGTCTCCATTCCCCATTTGAGGTGTGAGAAAACGCGCGCGCGTTCTTAGATCACACCTCAAATGGGGAATGGGGAATTTCGTTTGGGGATTTTGGTTTTGGGTATTTTGATTTCGGGGATTTTGATTTCGGGGATTTTGATTTCGGGGATTTTGATTATGGGGGTTTTTATTTGGGGATTTTGTGACTGGGGATATCGTATCCAACCCGTAATCTAAGAGGTCCGGAGGTCAAATCTCGGCGTATTCCAGGAAATATATAGTGCTTGCAATTGCAACATTATATATACACTCCTCCTATATGCAATGAAACGTTGACTCGAAGTAGCCTATAAAGGGCTGAATGAACGCACCATGCCCCACAAGGGGTTACGGTACAGAGAAGAATGAGTTGGAATAGATTTGCTGTAACCGTAATGTGTTAAAAATGTCCAATTCGTTTTTTTTTCTCTGATTTTAATGTACGTGTACGTTTCGTATAACGTGAATTTCTAGAGAACGGTATGAACTTTGCATCATAGAATTCACCAAAACATGAAAAAATCTTCAAGCATTGAAGTTAAAATCATAAAAGGCCAAACACCTACGTAATTGTGCCCAATGCCAAGAATTCTATTGCGCATCGCATGCCATCACTGATACTAAGGCCACGTACACAACCAGTGCGACGCCGAGCTTTTCCGGGCCGTGCGATGCGAGACGATGCGATTTGTTTCCAAGGCAAGTAAACTTGATTTTTCAAGGGGATTTTATACGGCGCTGGCTCGGGCGGTTTGCCGCTGTTGAGCCTGCCGGCCGGTTCCAACATGGCATATCTGTTTTCTCGGGAAAAAAACCCTTCCAATTGGCGTGGCAGAAACACTAAGGCAAATTTGGGTCGCTGATTCCAAATTTGAGGTCAAAAATAAGATTTTTTTTTTTGGGTTGCCCACCCCAGCATGGATCACCTATTTTATCAGGGAAATACTCGCCCAATTGGCATGGCAAGAAACACGTGGGCAGCTGATTCGAAATTTGAGATCATAGACAATAAAAAAAAAATTTGGGGTTCCCGGCCCCAAAATGGCATCTCTGTTTTCTTGAGAAATCGGTGCGGCAGAAACACTAAAATAGATTTGGGCCGCTGATTCTAAATTTGAAGTAAAAACCAGAAAAAAAATGTTTGGGGTTGCCCGCCACCGATTGGTACCGCCCTTTTTCCGGAGAAATACTCGACTAATTTTGGGTCGCTGGTTCTAAATTTAAGGTAAAAAACAAGAAAAACATTTTTAGGGCTGCCCGCCCCAGAATGGTACCCCTGTTTTCTCGGGAAAAAACCAACGCCATTTGGATATATCATTGTCGGAACTCAGCTGTTCAATGACGGCATGGATCCCTATTAAATTACCGCCGGATGAACATGAACAGCAAAAACAAGGCAGTGGAGGTAAACCGTGGAGCTTTGCAATGACATATAATACAATTGACTTATTTTGATAAATTATACCCTATGCCAAAAAATAAAATGGGATATTATGATTTTTCGACATTTCCATTTTTTACTTTAACTCTGAAAGAAATGCTAGTTGAGCCAGGATAATTTAGGGAAATTCTTAATAAAATGAAGTTGACTTTGCCAAAAATTGAGTTTTTCCGACCTGATTCGCCTATTAGAATTTTTCAAGCCTACACGTCCATAGCTCCTCCTCGGGAAAAGGGAGGGGGTAAATTTTGGCTGAACATCAATACAAAGTCCCTTTATACTCTGCACCAAAAACTAATTCAGTAGGATGAAAACTACTGCTATCTCCGGTTCAAAGGGACGCAACATATTTTACAGTAGATATTAAAAAATCGTGTCTAAAACAACCAACATGACATAACAAAATCGGCTATAAAAGTAGCCGGGGGTTATGATTCTTCTTCTTCTCAGTAGCGTATAGCCCCATGTGGGACCATGGTGTGTTAACTCAGCCGTTTATAGGCAATTTCAACGTTACGTTGCATATCATTTCGGAGTATATATAATGTTGCAAGCACATGTACGGAAATTTTGGACCACGCCGAGATTCGATCTCCGGACCTCCACATTATTTGCATCGTAGAGTAATTAGTAATCTTGAGACTTTCTGGAATAATGTAGCATAAACAGACCCTTGGAGGCACGTGGAGGTAGTTGTTAAAACTTAATGTGAAAAATTGTAAAAATTGAAAATGAAATCATAAAACAAATTTTTAGCGAATTTATAGTCAGCGTTTTCATTGAAACTGGATTATGGAAAAATGTGCTTAAACTGCAAAATCAATTCTTTACACTTATTTCTCACTGTGACAGATATCGCTCGCAGGGGGGTCTGGTTCCCTGTGGCAACTGCAAAAAGCTGTGTAGTGTGACAGAGATCTTTGGTGGGTTGCGTCACCACGTACCTGAGTAGCGCAGGGAGGCTCCTGGTATGATTGATACGCCATGTCGTGGATCTGAACAAAGACCATTCGGGTGATAACGTTCCCGAGCTCCCTAGTTATGTACGGATAGTTCTTGGCATGACCGACCTCCTTCCATAACTTGCGGGAGGGAAGTCATATGATGGCCGAGCACGATAAACGGTGTTCTTTGGTGGGGGGTTCACCATACGGTTAATCGTGTTAGCTTCGTAGCTGGTGGCTTCGCATAACCCGCCTCGAAGGGGCTAGTTAGGGTGAATGGAATTGGTGGAAGAGGCCAACGCGCCTATATCAACTAGTTTGTGGATTGACGACCACACGGCCCGAATCGTATTGCTGACTAGTAGACTGAAGGGGCCGCCCGGATGTCAAAAGCAGCGCTACGAGTCTGTTTTACGCAGACGAGTAGTCACAGGTCTAGCGAGTCTGGGATGTGCACATCTGAATTTTTACCAATAGGGGGCCGAAGGAGGATCACGCCTGCTATAGAGAAGTCTTTAGTCACGGGGATGGGTGTGCCCAGGGGACCATGGTTCTTACCCATCAAGGTGTTGGCCTCGTAATGCAACCCCGGGGTTGGGTTTCTGAAGGTGAGTGCATTCACTGGATGGAGAAATCCCCATCTGACAATACGACCATGTCAGTAAAACGCCGAAGGTCCAAACTGCCCGAAGGACTGGGAGATAAAAGCCGAAAGGCTAGGTGCTCCCCTGACGGTAAACCTCGTAGATGATAGGTAATCTTGTATGCCTAAGTCCCCGGTGTGTCAGGCAACCCGTACCCATCGGGGGAAGGTGATCAGAGCGCAAATGATAATTACTAACGGAGCTCCTTGGATATCGGGTTATCTCCAAGGATAGCTATAACCTTACCGAAGCAAAGCCGGGCACTGCTTCGGCGGACTTTATTTTCCCTAGCTTCCCTGAATCAAAACATGAAACCGATAAACCACAGCAACAAAAACAACTCAATAGCCAAAACAAACAGCACTCTCGAAGCAAAGGTGGCATCCACTGCTTTTAGTAATTCCACTACGGAAAAAGGGAAGGCTAGTACTTGCGAACAGCCACGGGCGTAGAGTCCCAGGAGAGCTCTACCTCTCGGGCATCGATGGGCCTAGACCAGGGCCACCGAAATTTAGGAAAGAGAATCCAAAGCTCTTCGAGCCTGGACGTCAGGCACGGTCGAAAGAAGCGGCTTTTCAGCCCCCACCGGAGGCGAACGAAAAGCGAAGGCTTCCTACGCCAAAGTGGCCTCAAACACCAGTGTCGCCATAATCTCCACCAACCCAACTGAATTGCTCACGTCAGAGCAAAAGACGAATTTACGCTTTTGGCGGAAATTCTTTCTGATAGGGCTAAGCAGGTGAAGCCGAAATTCACCGTGATAAGATTCAAGCCAGGCCATATCCTATTTGAGTGCGAGAATAGAGCTACAGTGGAGTGGCTCATTAGCTAGCGGGTGGTGTGGAACCATGGCCGGGAGCATCGCTCGAGGCAGTATTGGGCAGCAGATTGTGAACGTTTTCTTCCCGCGCACCACGGAGTACAATGCGCAGATATCGCTCAAATACCTGGACAACCAGAACGATAAGCTTGACATCGAGGAAGCGTACTACGCGAAGGATGCGAGGGCGAAGGCATCTCGGCCACAGTCTCCTACGGAGCAATTATCAAAACTGAATTTAGCTGAGTTACAAATTCAGTAGGGTCACCCTCCACCCTTGGACCTGGAAGCGCGACATAGCTGATAAACTGATAAACTCTAGCCGCTGCTGAGAGCTCTGCCGCATCGCGGAGCCCACCGACAAACCCCAGCGAGCAGGAGATTGCCGTATCACCAGCAGACGAGCATCTCATCATACGGAGACTGAGGAAGGAGATTCAACCAAGCACAGGGACACATGCACCTGCTTCACGCCATTACAGCCTCGGATACGATAGCGGCCATGTTCGCCAGGGAGGGAGGGCCTGAAATTAGCTCTAATTCAGGAGCCCTGGCAAGTACGTGGAGAAATAAAAGGACTCAAGATAAGCGGACTCTGTCTTATATGATACTTCCCGCAGGGGAGTCTGTGTCCTTGTGACATAGAGTATATCTGTGTAGGGGACACAGATTTTTGGTGAGTTGTGACACCACGTACTCGAGCAGCGCAGGGAGGCCCCTTCTATGGTTGATACGCCATGGCGTGGATCTATACAAAGACCATTCGAGCGATGACGCTCCCGTGCTAACTATAGTTTGTGGATATATGACCACACGGCCTAAGTCAAATTGCTGCCTAGTAAGCGGATGGGGCCACACTGAAGTGAACGGTAACGCTACGAGTAGTCACAGGCACAAGGATCCTGCGGCTGATAAGCTGAATTCGTTAGGTCTAACCGAAAGGAGGCCAAGGGATGATCACACATGCTATTGAGAAGTTTTTAGCGAATAGTGTACCTCGGGGATGGGCGAGACCAAGGGACCATGGTTCCCTACCCATCTTGCCGTTGGTCTCAAGGGGGTTAGTGGTGTTAGACGAGTCGACCAGCTAGGGTCACAGCCTGAGGTAAGGTTCCAAAGGGAGGCATCCCTGCGGTAAAACTCCATTCCGACTTTAAGTCGGATAAAACCCGCCATCCGCAAGGATGGAGGTATGGGCCATGGCTAAGGTACTCCCTACGGCAAGTGAAGTAGATCATACATCCCGTGTCTTATATGTATATGATACTAATTCGAGCAGAACTCGAACGTGAATACTTATAAGAAACAGCATAAACTTTATATATCCGACAAAGTTCAGCAACAGTGATTTGACTGCAGTCTCCATCACTCTCAACGATGACACCAACACGAAGCTCGTTGTGGTACCTCCTCGAGGAGGTACTCGACATGAAGTGCACGGAGCATAATGTTTATGTTACATCAGGCGTATTTGTTTGCACTCCGGTGTAGGTTAGTTTAGTGTAACAATTCATGGATTTACAATAATAACATAACCTGTATGGACCATGTTGATATTGAAACCCCATGTAGGTTCGCTAAACTGACCTACACATGAGTGCAAAAAACACGCCTATTATGATTGACGAATGAAGAATGTGAGCCAATTATTTTTTTTTTTGCGATCTGCAAAACGTTCAACAATAACGCATTGATTTCAGGAAAGCTCGACAGCGAGGCAGATTGTTGATTGTTGTTCGACAACACGAAGTTGAAATTCGCTATAATGTGTAACGGAAATTCGTCAACATTGGATTTGAAAATTAGACAATTTTGAGGGGAAATTCGTTATTTTGAAATGGAATTTCGTTAATAAGAGATTTTGCAACATGATTTTGAAAATCGCCAATTTGATCTGAAAGTTTGTTAAGTTAGACAGTGACAGGGAACACCGTACGTTACGCCAATGCTGAATATAATCGAAACTAGTGGATACAGTACAGGTAGGTACTCCACAGTTTTTCGCACGCTTCTCTCACTTTTTTATTTTTATTTTACTTTATTTATTTATTGGATGAAATGGAATTTATAATTAAATGGATATTCAGCTCCTCCTGTGAAACCTGCCAAATCTTGTAAATTTGTGGCCTGATTTTCGTGCAGCCAAATTACAAAAAGAGATTTGGCGGTTAAGCCAAATTTTTAATCGAAAATCGAAAATGTGGTCACCAAAATTTTTGAAGTAAATTGGCTCTAAAGGTTGATCATAACTTGTTTAAAGTGTATGATCAATTTGAAAATTTCAACCTTGGCTACCGGTTAGTCGCGACCAACATTTGAATAAAATTATCTTCAATAAGTAAGTTTTAGACTTTCTTATGTAGGATGATAACACGAATTCAGCCATCCAGATCTTTTCTATAGGTTTTTTTTGAAGTTAAAAAAAAAGATCCTTCTTATGAGTAAACCAATCGCTCCGCTCGGAAAAGCTCGGCATCGCACTGTATATGAACGCGATCTTAGGTAATTTTTGAACATCTGTAACGCTGAATTGCCGCGATTCCCTTTTTTTTTTAAATAATACAAAAATTCCATCGTTTCGCAAATATTTTAATAAATGTTCATTCCAACTTATATTTAAAGAAAAGTCTCTTCAAATCCATAAGAGAGAATTACATTAAAGTACAATCTCCTCAACAGAATGCTCCTTTGCTTATCGTGCGACAAGCTTACTTTTGACGAAAAAATTGTTTTCTTATTTTATCGCGTTTACACTTTATAGTACAACACGTCCTCAAGAAGTGTTCTTTTGACGAATTTGCATAGAATATAGACAAAGCAAAGACATAACTTTAGTAGCATTGTCATTACAAGTGTACTTTACACTATATTCAAGAACAATATTCAATCGGGAAGCGGGCTTTTGAAAATCACTATCCCAGTATCGGGAAGCTTTTTCTTTTCATAATTATCGAAGGCCAATGTCCTTTTTGTGATAATGATACTGTTTGAAAACTGTTTGCATTATTTTTTTCTCGAAATGTGCAATGTTCAAAGGGTTTATTCTCTTTCCCAACAAGATTTAAATCGAAATGGGATTTTCATATCAAATTTCTTTTTGAACACAACATATCCATTCGCAACCTTTCCTTGGACAGGCTTATCAACAAGACCATTAGAAGGTTGGGGCATGATTTGAAGATTCTCAGGATCACAACACTAATTCGAAGATTGGGAGGTTCACTCCATGGCCGTCATTAATATTTCTACCTTCACTTTGAATTTTGAATCCTTTTTGCTAAATACGAACTTCAATTTTCACAACACTAAAACAATCCAACATTCCTATAATTTAGCAATTAAAATGCAATCTTTTATCTAAAAATATTCCAATCAAGTCGATCAATGTCCATCTTCGTCTTGATCGATCACCGCATGCATTCATTTAAATCGCCATTATCCTATTTGCCCAAGCAATTTCCCTCTCCCTCATAAATTCGCGTGAAACGTGAAAATCCTTTCCCATTCATTTAAATCCAATCCCATATACAGAGATGCCGCAAAAAAGAACGAAGAAGCTTTAATCCCTCATCTACATCAAGTTTTACCGGTTCATTTCAAAAACGTAAAATTTGTACGTGTCATGAATATATAACCGACATTTTGGCTTTCACATTATGTTATAGGTTATGTGCCGCTTTCGCCTATGGTTCGGTTCTTTCTTTTTCAATACAGGTCGTTTGAAACCTGTCGTTTTATGTTTCGCGTATAGACGGAATCTCTGCGTGTTGGTGTAGATTTATCCGATTGCAAATCCTTGGATCCTTTTTTTTTTCTTCTTGTCCGCATTCAGCTCGTGTCCTTTTATGTTAGAGATACACATAAAAAGATAAGAAATCCAAAACGGATGAGGAGGCTTCAAAATTTTTTTTACTCTGTATTCTCGATGCCACGTAGAAAATAAACATGACCGACTTTAACACGACAGGATACCGAAAATAGTATTTAAATCAGAAAATGGGCTGTGAGATGTGACGAGAGTGTGAAAGACAAGGATGTGGTAATGAATTTGCAATTAGATGTGGTTTTTGTATGAAATAGACGTGTCTTTAATGTGGCAATGAATGAAATATTGTGATGAGTTAGACTGAGTGTCGCCCTTAATTAGAAATGTGAGGGAGGTACTTTATGGTGGTTTTGAGAAAATTGGTAATTACAGTTTTGTTTTTAATTTGGAAATCAGATTTGAAAACCTGTATGAGTCCAGATACTGGCTGGCTGAAAACAATCCCAAAATCCCCAGTAGCCGATAAATCACAAAAGTCGAAATGCACTTATCTTGATGATTGATAATACGAGCATCTTCCAAATCCGTTGGCCAAAAGCCCCCATTTGCCAATTCATCCTGCAGAGTCGTGTCTGCATTGCTTAAAAGTATCCTCTTATCACAAATTGAAATTTACTAATGGAAAGAATATTAGTTTGGCACTCAGTCTTCTTCCTCGACACGATGTGTGCGCATTTTGAAACTATATATTCCCGGTAACTGCAAACACACAAACACACAAAAAGGACATTGGAAAGTCGGTAATAAATATTCAAAATAATGACTGTAAGCTGAATTTATGTTACCCAAAGTGTGCGGCACGGACTACAGCACATTTTGGCTGATGCATGCGAATGCCTAATGTAGGTACTTCACGTATGCACACATAAGTGATATTGCATCGCGTATAAGTCATATTCACCTCCGACATAGAATGATACTTTGGGGAGATATGAATGGTGTTCAAGTTTCTGGTTTCTGCAGAATAAAATATTTTTTCAATTTCGACTGTTTGTGGAATACGTCTATAAGAGAGTAGACTGTAAACAGAATAAAGTGCAGGAATGTGTTTGAAATTCGTATTAGACAGACACGTTTAAAGTTTTCAAGTTTATCTGTGGAATGTGAATTTTGAATTTTGACTTTGAAATTTGACTTTGAATTTTGAATTTTGAGTTTTGAATTTTGAGTTTTGAATTTTGAATTTTGAATTTTGAATTTTGAATTTTGAATTTTGAATTTTGAATTTTGAATTTTGAATTTTGAATTTTGAATTATGAATTTTGAATTTTGAATTTTGAATTTTGAATTTTGAATTTTGAATTTTGAATTTTGAATTTTGAATTTTGAATTTTGAATTTTGAATTTTGAATTTTGCATTTGGAATTTTGAATTTTGACTTTGAATGTTGAATTTTGAATTTTGAAGAGAATTGGTGAGAATTTGATGAGTGAATTAAGTTTTGAGGATTTTCACAAAATTTCATAATTTTTCATGAGACCTATCCTTTTTGAAAGGAAAACTTCCACACTACTATCGGAAGTCTTGCCAACATATACTCTGCTAAAAACCAACAAAAAATCTCTGGAAAAAGTTCACCAGTTAGAACTTGAGAGATGAAAATGTTTATTATTCATAAGCCAAACCGAATACTGAATATGTTCACAAAAAATCTTTCAAAGTGTTCTCTCCGTTGGCATCAACATTAACCCGATGCTCTTTTCTTTTACCGCAATATGCATCTAGAGAATGTCCGAAATCTGACCTATAAAAAAATACACAAAGTACTCCTATACCATTCTAAAAAAAAGCCAATAATTCCGTGCCAGGAGCAACACAAAATTGAAAGCATAAGACACATCCGTTCTATATCCTCTCGGACTAAAACTGTAGTACAATCCAGCCAACTTTATACCCATATCTACCCTCTGCAATCGCTTCATCTTCTTCATCTCCACGGAATTCGCATCTTCCGGACAAAAAGATAACATTTGATGGTATGACATGGCGCTCGGTTTGCGGCTCCTTCCACCACCATCACATCACCCCTACCCGCGTTGCTATCAGCTTGTGAAATGTGCAAACTTTTCCGATTTTGCTAGCAGCGTTGAATTTTTCCTTTGCACTACCGACGCCGCTGCCGAAGTCACGGTCGCGTCTTTTTAACTTGCGGAAGAAAACTTTCCATTGGCTTTTAAAACTCGACTAAAGGATTAAGAATACATTATGGCTTGCAGTATATATACGTACTTTCCCGTCTGATCGTAAAAACTTTAAAAGGAAATGAACGCTGTGCGGAGGCAAAACACAGAAGGACAGAGAAAAGATAATGCCCCACGGAGAAAAGCCTAGGAAAGGGATAGAGTCTGGTGTTGGTTCTCTCGGCGGAACGAAGCGAATTACAGTGCAGAAAAAGCCATTCCCATTGATTATACGCTCACGGAGTATCCGGAACGTAGCTTTGTAAGACGATGATGATATATGTTCAGTACGTAATGAAAAAAATTCGAATGGAAAAAAAATCGAAACTTTATTAAGTTTTTGACTTTAAAACAGCACGGCACGAAGCGCGTATTACGGCAATGTCGAAGTCGGTGTCCATTTCACGTTTTTTGCAGGACTATCGAAGCAATTGTAAACGCGCGTTCGTTATGCATTTTTTTTCATCATGCTTAGAAAACTTTAATCAAAAGTTTTTAGCAAAGAAGCAAAGAATTTGGAAAAAGTTACAAATGTTCTGCGAAGAACGCGTTGAGAGGTTATATCTGACTACGTTAAAGTTTCTAAAGGACGTGCAATGGCAGTTTTTTCTAATCCAGCGAGACAAAATGCAATGACAGGATGAAGTGTTGCGATTGCGACTAGCCGAACTAAATATTATTATTGAACGCCATGAGATTTATTGGCTGCTGCATTGTTGGAAAACTAGAAAATATGTTGAACTGCTTAATTTTATGAACAGAGGTTAACTTAAAAATAAATTGATATACTTACTGAAAGGGGTAAATTTAGTTTTGATGACGAATTGAATTCTTACTCACCTGAAAATAGAAAAAGGAAATATGTCAGTTATTTGAGTGTATACAAATCAATTTGAGTAGAGGGAAGATGGGTTTTGGTACGAGAGACAGAATCCTTCATAGCAATAGAAGAAACAAACGCTAGAATTTTCAATGATTCTTCTTTGGTTAGTTTGGAGGAATAGGGCCACTGGACGGACTTATCACATTGAATAGTTTCAAAAATTAATGAGCCTAGCGAAAATTTCTCACGATTTTACTTATTACTATTAATTACTACTTCTCTGCTCTTCAACCTTGTTCCATATTAAGAATAAAAATCGCGAGCACGAACGAGACGATTCAAGTTGCAGCTTCGCTAAAAAGTCCTCCGCGCTATGAACAAATGGATCGGTTCCGCAATATAGAGTAACATTGGGTGACATATGACTTCCATCATCATAAAATGCCAGTCAGATGGACACCGACTTAGGTTGACAAATCCGACCCCAACGTAATTTGTCCATGTCAAGATGACGCAGAGGCCACCGAACTTAACTTAGCTGTCACTATAATCGGGACTTCTCTGGGCTCGCATCTCGTGCTTACGTCAAAATTATTTCGAAAAGGGGACCCAATAAATAAATAAGTCTTTTTATCCACCAACAATGAAAAATATGATCCGTTCTGAATTTCGCAAAACATTTTCTAAAACAGAGATTGCTCCTAGCCGTGGATTTTCCTTCGTCCTCGTCTTTTGAGTTGAGCTAAAAATGCCGGTCAGCAACAATTTTTGAATTTGGACGGCGCTTTTACAAATATTAATAATTTGAAATTAATAAAATCAAAGATATTTACTAAGGCGGACAAATTCAAAAGTTTGCATTTATAGGGTGTCCGGAAACTACCGCTCAAACGCACCGGATTGTGATTCCCAGCAAAAAGTTCTACGGACATACCCCTTAGTTTAACCCTTTAGCTACCACAGTCACTTGAAGATTTTTGAAAAATGATTTTCTTGTACGACTAAAACTTCAATATCTCAAAAGCTATAGACTAGCGAGAATAGCAAACTAAGATGATCATCACAGCCAACAAATTTACTTAAAAAATAAAACTAACGGCACTAAAATCGGATAAGAGGTTTGGTTTTTACAGAACTTCAAAGTCAAATTTTTGTGATTCGACCCAAAAACAATCTATTTTTCCATCTCAATTTTCTCCAACTTCTGCTAAAATGAGGTGCTCGTACGATTCTTTTAAAAATTGGCGATCACTTCCTTCTTACATCATTTTATTCTTCGTTATGTCTAACAGTTTTAAAGCCTTAAGTGCAGAAAACTAGGGTTAATTTTGGATCCATTTTGATATAATTTGAATAAATTTTACCAAATTGCAGATCTTTAGGGGCAGTTGGAATTGAATTGAAATCGAGCTAAAATTAACCCTGATCTAGTACAAGAACAGCGCCTAGTTGGAGGTCAGTTCAGGGCGAATTTTTGAATTTTGGACCATTAGAAACAACATATATAAGGGCGCCCGCGCGCCGGCCAGTGCCAAGTATAGAGAGTCCTGAATCAGATCGGACCGATAACACGGAAGAACAATTTTCACACTTTTTTCTGTTTTCTTGAATTTTGCACCTAGTTTATAGTAAAACGGCGAGGTTCCAAAAATGCAGTCCGTTTTTCCCCTTTACGTCAGGTTTTTGAGATAACGGTTTTTTACAATTTTACGGAAAATTACAAAAGGCCCCCTTAAAAAACAATTTTTTTTATCTACAGGGTTGCATCGTTGTGCAGGACCTTCTAGTACTTGTATACAATAAAATTAAATAAATAAAAGAAAGTAATTTGTCGCGATCTGGATTTTTTGTTAAAAGTTGTGAAATTCTTCGGCCATTTTTAAGGCTCAACACAACCTATAATCGCGTGTATTTGTACATATTTTTTAAAAAGTACGGTAATAATAAAAAAATCGTATGTCATTCAAAAGTTTGAGACCTCAGCTTTATTATAGTACCATTTTAACCAATATTTGGTGAGTACTTTTAAAATTATTGCTCTTTGAACGAAATCGTAGGGAAAATGGGAATTTATGAAAATGGTTTGTGGTTAGGTTTTTTGAAAATAAAACAAAAACTGTTGGAAAATGACTTAAGTATTTAATATTTTAGTATTTGGTTTTGCCTCCTCTTGCTCTAATGACAGCGTCCAGTGGTTTCTTCATTGATCTGATCAAGCTGTTGATGGTATATTGAGGAATACCGTTCCACTCCTCGAATAGGGCTGCCTTCAATTCTTCAGTGGACGAAGGGACTGGATTTCTGACTCAGACTCTTCTCTTGAGCTCGTCCCATAAGTGTCCAATGGGATTGATGTCGGGACTGCGTGCAGGCCAGTTAAGTGACGACATATTGGCTTCATTCAAGAACTGCCGAGTGAGGCGCGATGCATGACACCGGGCATTGTCGTGCATCAAAGTGAAGTTCTCGCCAATAAATGCTGCATAGGGCACAACGTGGACACGGAGAATATCGGTAACGTATCGCTCAGCTGTCAGCCCTCCTCCTCGGCCTCCTGCGGGCACGAATACGAGATCCCTCCAAGGAAATGCCAGCCCACATCGTACAGGAACCGCCGCCGTATGCAACCGTTTCAGTGAAACAGCACTGCGCAAATCACTCAGTTGGACGCCTGTACACTCTGCATCTTCTGTCACTGCCATGCACACACATTCTCCACTCGCCAGTGAATAATACTGAGCTCCATTCCGTAACGCTCCGATTCAGGTGATCTCGATCAAATAAGAGGCGCGCTTGTCGGTGTCCTGTAGTCAATTTGGGGCCCGTGGCAGGCCGTCTTGGAGTGGTATTCGCTTCTCTTAATCGTCTCCTCACTGTCCGGGCACTGACGGCTACTCCGCGAACACGCCTCAGGTTATGCTGCACAGCAACACCCGTGAGAAACCGATGGGGATTTTGTGTTTGGCTATTTAGTGATCGTGGATTTTGTTTTTTTGTGATCGAGGATGTTGAATTTTCGCATCCAATCCATAATGTATGGGGTCTGTTTTTCTCCGTTTATTATTTATTTAATGGATTATAATGAAATACTGCGTTTTGCCGCAATAAAAAAGGAAATATTATTTTTAGATGGAGTTTCTACGCGGTAGCCTCTAACCTACGGTGATCAGACGTACGTTTTTCTATACTGTACAGCATTTCGACCGGCGGAAGAGCATCTAGAAGCGAACAGCAAAATGTACAGCATTCTCGTTTTCAAACCATGAAACCTCATGACCATGAGCAATCCAAAGAGCACCTACTTAGAATCGTTTTCCACTACACGAGATTAGAGCTGGCATCATGCAAGGCAATAAGCGACCGGAGCGTCAGTTGCTTTTATTTTTTGGGTATCCTCTAATCCTAAATCTGTCATTATAATGGACCTGAAATGGTTGGATATCGTCAAAGGTAGTTGTTTACAGCCGACAGGTATCAGGGGCTCAAACTTTGATATTTTGCATCTATCGTATGAATGCCATAGGCTTTATATGAAGAAAAAAATTGTACAAAAGTTTGATTCCTTTTGCAAATGTACAAAAATGAATGAATTTTGGTACAAAAAAAACCTTCACAATTTTTTTCGGTACTGTCAATTTCCATGGTGAATTTACATTTTCTTTTATTAAATTTACTAGGGGGCTTCGCCTCCTGCTCGCTACATTCGCCATTGGCGATACTGAGTAGGGGTTTCGATGGATTGATATTTTGAGCAAAATTATTACGTGGAACATGAACAGTCTGAGTTATCATATAGTCTAAGAAAAATGGCATATTTGGTCGGCAAAAATCCTATGTACATCGGAATTTTTTTTGGATTATGGTTGGGAATGGTCCCCAGATTATGGCATTAAAAATCCTAAACGATTGGGAGTCCGCAGCCTTAAAAAAGGGGGGAAAAGTGGGTATTTTTTCGGTTTTTTGCTATTATGTATTTCAAAAACGACAAGAGATACAGAAAAATGGTATGAGGACGAAACTACATAAAATTACCTTTGCAATGATATACAACCCATTAGAGTGTAATTGAATATTTCCGCGTTAGACTACACTCAGAGAAAAACATCCCATAACCTGTTAATGGGACTCCTATTAACTTTTCGCCTCGGCTATTTTAAACAAGTTACTAGTTTTATCCTATTAGTTTAATGAGATTATAAACCATTGAATTTCTAATAGGACGTACATTTTAGACTAATGGGATTATTATGGGAAATTTCGCATAAAAAATTTCTGAATATTGGAAATTTTGCAAAAATTCAATTCAAAGGCAAAAATCAATCTGAGATGGAAAAATATTTTCTCATATCAGTCTTAACTGATTTTTTGAAAGAAAATTAACTTTTTCGTGGAAAAAGTACAAATGGGTGGATTTCGCATTTATTTTATAAAACAGCAATTTTCGCTGAAATTCGCATCTATTTCGTAAATTTGAAATAGATGCGAATTCGGGACTTAATTATGATTTTCATATTCATACTCCCGTGTATTTATTTACCATTTTATATGTACAGTGATGGAAAAAAATTTGCTCACCTAAATTTTATTTCAAAAGACCGCGTATTAATTTAATGGGATGTCCTGTTATTGAGGTAACGGTATTTTCAAAGGGACATCATATAAAATTTATAGGAAGTAACTATTGTCCCAATAAGAAAAAAATATGGTTTTAATAGGATGCCCCATTATCCATAATATAAATAAATAAATAAATAACAGGCGCGACAATCCAGCATTGGACTAAGGCCGCAGGATGTGTTAGTGACATCCTATTTCCAAGATCTTATCTGCTTTTTGTTGAGGTAATGAGATCAGTATCACGCTCAGCAGTGTTATTTATCCCCATAAATAGGTACTCGTTTAACATCTGAGTGAGATCATAATCCGTCACAAGCTCGTGAGTTCGAAAAACACCATGATCCACGGTGAGATTTGAACTCATGACCCTGTGCACCGAAGGTGCGCGCACTAACCGCTAGACCAGCCAGACTACATCCATAATAAAGGATAAACTATAATTTCAATGGGAAAATCATATTAATTTAATGGGATGTCCTTTTATTGAGGCAATAGGATAACATGATTGCATTAATAGGATATCGTATAACATTAATAGTATAATATCACATTGATTTAATAGTTCGATCTAATTATTTTAATGATGTTCCATCCCATTGAATTAATGGTATCCTATTAACCCAATAATGGGATTTTCCCATTGACTAAATCTAATGGGATAAAATGGCCAATTCCTATTGGTCTAATGGGATTTTTTTTTCTCAGTGTAGAAAATAAATTAGAATATTTTCATTGTAAAATAATAATATTAGGACAATAAAATGGCACGCTCAGTCATTCGACCCAAATCCTATGGAAAATTTGTGGTCTGTTAAAAAAAAACGGCTACTCGCAAATAAGGATATTCTGAAACTTGTGGACGAGCTTTGGGAAAAAGTTCAATGCGAATGGGAGAAAATTGATGCTAAACTGTTGGATAACCTTATCCGAAGCATGTCCAAGCGTATTAAGGCCATTATTAAGGCCACAGGGGGTGATACGATCTATTAAAATCGAAATTGCCTGCGACCCGCAAAAGTGTTCACAAAAGTAAATAAGCAAATCCATTTTTTTTATTAAATATTATAATTTAATTTTCATGTTTCTTTGATTTGTTTGTTTAGAATAAATTAAAATATTTATTTAAGTTAAAAGTTTCATTGATTTCTTTCTCCTAATTTCACAGTGGTAAAAAAAGCAAAAATCTTTAATTTCGTGAACAGTTTTGCGTGTCACTGTATATACACATATGGCCAAAAAAATAAGTACACCCATACGAATTTTTCTTACCACCCTGTAGCCAAGTAGTTATTTGAGTAAATAAAATCATATGGAAAGATTTAAATACTTAATTGGTGAGGAATCAAATGATATGTAAATTAGCATATTATAATAAATAACAGCTTTCATATACCTTGAAAAAGTACGAACTGACTAAAATAGGCTGGACAAAATAATAAGTACATGTCAGTTAATTTGATTAAAAGTGGTTTTAATTAAAATATTATGTTCTGATTCGACAAGAATTTTATCTATTTTATTATAAAAGTAAATGGTCCATTATTTTGAAAAAAGAAAAAAGGTTTTTGTTGGCTCTCTGGAGATATATCTTATGGCATGTTCCTTTACATCCATATATCCAATTACTCAGGAAATTCCGTATTTGGTCCTTTTTGTGAACCCTTTGTTACTAGTTCATTGATTCAACTCTCCCTAAACATTCTGGATTCAATTTGGCTCTTGTAACAACGTGAAAAGCCACTCGATTTGGTTGAAGCGGATCCTTGACCAGTTTGTGAGGTATGGTTAGGGTTAATATCCTGCTGAAATCCCCATTTAAAGTGTATGGCCTCATCAGTAAAATATTCTGCGACTCTCAACTAACATTTCTTATATGGAAATTGCTTCATAGTAATGGTTATTTATTAAGTACATTTGAACGAAACCAAACCAGTAGTTTCCAATCAAATTCACTACGATCTCATAAATAAAACAAAATATTCTGTGAGTTTTCATTGTTCGGTCTGGAACAAAAAGAACTATCCCTACAAAATTGTCTTGTACTGTCAACACTTTTTGACATCGCCATGGAAAGTTCTAACGTTTTTACCAAAACTGCTTTACTTCTTGTATTATCCGATTAACTTTTCAAAGGGATTCTCTATTTTCAATATTTACCGCGAAAATCATCAGTCAAGCCAAGGGAACTTTTTTCGCCATAGTGGTAATGAGATCGGCAGTTATCCTTAAGGGCCTTACATGGACCTAACCGCATTTGAGACTACTTTTATTTAGTTTTTAATGAATTACACGGTAAATACAACGTTTGGCTGGTTTATTTCGTTAATGAGAGAATAATTTTTCCACTATTTCAAATTTTCGGAATCTAAACGTCTTTTTTCGTACCTTTAATGCATTCTTCGCCCCTTAAGTATTTTTGTTTGTTTTTAATTTAACGCTTGTTGCATACACCAATGAATAAACAAACAAATCCTTAAGGAAAATAGCAAGTTGTCAAAAATTTAAAAAACCGATGGTGTACTTATTATTCTGACCAAGCTGAAAACCCACTTCAAAGCTAATATCGGGAGGGACTAAGATAATACGGGGATGTTATTTAGTTTCTCGGTTCCGTTGGCATTGTTGTATCCTAATTGTTGTAATGGCTATCTATTTGGAGTAATTCAATTTTAAAAAGGATATGAAAATTTGGCATACAAAAGTACATGAGGGGTGTACTTATTTTTTTGGCCATATGTGTATATTGAGGAGCTTCAACCTATGAAAATCACTGTCTTCATGAACTTCTCTAGTTTTCTAAAGTCATGAAGCGCAATAATCAAGACTGATACATACAATAATGAAAGCTGGTAATTAATTTTCAATTCAAAAGGGAATGAAACTTATTAATATACAGACATTCGAGGCAATTCTGAATTTGTTTCCATTGTGCAGCGACAAATATATCGTTGGCCCACGATTGCTTCCATCTTACCTTTGCGGAATAAGATAAAGTACCATCCAGACGGCTTAATTAACGTTCTCAAACTTTTGTTTGCCTCTTCTACGGATATTTATATTTAAATCATAAAATTAGTATAAATACACCCCACAACAATATCAATATGCACCTTCGCCCATCACACTACAATAATACAACATTTCCGCTATCAATTAGGAAAAGTGAATTTTCGCACCCAACCACTCCCTTCCATATATGACATCCCATCATCATCATTACTGCTCTATGGCTGAACAAACCTTTCGTAATTACAAAAATAAACACACAACGACAACGGTGAACGTTGACGACGGGGCGACACATAATGTCAGCGACATTGGCACAATGCCAATTCGTGACGGAAGGATCATTAATTCTCACCAAAAGCCATTAATACGAATACACCGACCATAAAGACAAAGGATTCCCGAGTACACTCAATTCACCCGAAACGTCGAAGTCAAAGAGACAATAGAGCGAATGGAGGACATTTGTGTGAATGAATACGGCGGTACTAACTAAAGTGAAACTGCTGCAGCAACACAGCTTCGCCCAAAGGAGGCATCATGTAGGCGAAAGGATAAAAGCAACCGAATGATGCCTGCGTCGTAGTCGTCATCGTCAGTGTTGTATTGTTGGTGTGATGCAAAAATAACTGTTCTATGACAATATCAACGCCTTTTCTTTTAAGGACATCGTTAAAAACCCGTAGAAGAGGGAATTGTGTGTATACCGAGGACAACACGTTCAAATGACAGTACTATAGTACTTGAATGCAATGTCTTCTTTAGATGAGCCGCGTTAAGTGCTGTGAATTTTTTTTCGTTTCTGGTTTTGAAAGAAAAGTAAGTAAACATGTAACAATTTGTGCTGACAAAAATGTTGAATACACAAAGAGTAGAATCAATGTCGACTGGGATAACCAAAAGTTAGTTCGGATTCAAAAATTAAAAATTCTGTAAATTCAAACAGAATATACTTTTAAATCATTTTATTAAGAAAGTTGATTATACAATAATACTTTTAAAATATGGCAGTATAGTATAGTACAGATAGCTCCAAACCCAAACATAAAAAAAAGAAACTTTTGATGCCAAATTGTTGAAGACACTGCCCAATATATGCAGAAGAAAGTTACACTAATTTGCGCCATGGGTTAAGGGGGGAGGGGCTGTCAAAGGGGTGAAAATTCATTTTTTTGCAAATATCTGGAAAACTATCAATCTGACCCTAAAATGTCCTGAGGACGAAATAAAGTACCTTTGTAATGATATATAACACTCTAGAAATATTCTCGGAAAATTATACCCTAGACCCAAAAGTAGTATGTATATAGAATTTACATTTTTTGAGTTTTACATTTCGCGCTGTAATTCTTGATCGAATATACTGAGGGTGACACGATCTTATTCATTATATTACCACCAAAATTTATTTAATTTGCACTAAAAATTGAAGTGCGCCAGCCTCACTCCCCTTACACTTTTCAAAAAGGCATGCCGGTAGCTTCTTTTCGAATTGAGCCAGACAGATCAATTTGGTGGGGTGCCTAGTCTAAGGCCCAGTATGCTCCTCACTAAAAATTATTACTATCCGATCAAAACTAAGGGTACCCCCCATACAAAATAAACCAAAATTCTAAAAAATTTCACATTTTTTCACTTCTAAATTCTATCTAAAATGAAAAAATCAAATTTATCTCTTAGAAAGTCATTATAACAGTTAATTGTAGTCTTCTAAATGTATATTCAAAAGTTTGTACCAGAGCGCGTGCCTTACAAGTACGAAAAATCGGGTTTGAAGTTTGCTAGTACATGTTACTCGATATATTCGGAAATAGCCTTAGAGCTGGTACCAATGACTTTCAAACCCAATTTGTTGATACTTGTAGTGTACGCGTTGGTGCAATCTTTTGAAAATACATTCAGAAGACTACAATTATAGCAGTTATGACATTCTAAGAGATAAATTTTATTTCTTTATTTTATATAGAGTTTAGAAGTGAAAAAATGTGAAATTTGTTAGAATTTTGGTTAATCTTGTATGGGGAGTACCCTTAGTTTTGATCGAATGGTAATACATGTCCATATGTTGTCGTTTCTGGCGACTTCTACCTTCCTTCCAGTGCCATCACCCACTCAACTCCTTGAGTTGTCTCTTAAAACTTAGAGCTCTAGCCTGACTCGTAAGCAAGGAGAATTGAATTTCCACATAGTGCTCTTAACTCAAGGCTGGCTGAAATTGACGTCGATTTTATTGGAACATCTTAATTGTGATTCTGCTGTTTCCACTTTCTATAATATTCTATTTAACCTCATTCCCGCATTTGCTCCCATTTGTGGACAGAAAAACTTCTCGAAAGTGAATTAGTGCCGTAACGTGTAGAATTAGAAAACATTCTAGAAAGTTCGATTCGTGTAAAATTGAACTGTGAACAGTTTATAGTCAAGAAACAAAATGTCGCATATCTCGCAATTAACAACGGTCCAATTGAAGCGTGAGCTGGCGAAACGGAATTTGTCAACTTCGGGAAACAAAAGCGCGTTGCTTGCTCGGCTGATGGACGCGTTGAGAGATGAAGGACAAGATCCCGATACGGTAGAATTTCTGGAGGAGCAAGACATCTACGCGCCAACTGCAAAACAAGTGATAGACCCCATGATGCAATTTCTAATATCAGTGAAGGCGGAGCTGAACCAGCAGCAGAACAAAGTGAACAATCAGCCAAGATGGAGGAATCGATAAAGTCCGAACTGAAGGAACAGAATGAACGATCAGCCAAGTCCGAGGAGACAATGAGCAAGATGGAGCAATCGATAAAGTCTGAACTGAATGAACGATCAGCCAGGTCCGAAGAGGCACTGAGCGAACTGAAGGCGATAGCGACCAAGCAGGAAGAAGTGTTCTGCCATTTAAAGAACAGCCTCGAGCAAACGAAAACGGAAGTGCTGAAGATAATCGATGAGAAATCGCAAGAAAATTCCGAGAAAATCCAGACGGTGGCCGAAGAAGTTCAGATGTTAAAGAACGATCTGGAACGTTTAAGAACAACAAACGTTAACCATCACCAGCAGAGTTCCGTAGTAATTGACGAATTCCAGAAATCAAATATCGATCGAGAGACATCGAGGACAAGTGCAGTAATAAAACCTGACTCGACGATTAAAAGTCTGCAGGTGCCGACTTTCGATGGACAAATGTCTTTGAACATATACAAGACACAGTTTGAGGTTGCTGCGGTGGTAAATGGCTGGTCGGATAGCAAGCGCGCCACGGCTCTGATTCTAGTGTTGAGAGGATCTGCTGCTGAGATCGTGGAAATCGCGGTTCGTGTTACTTTGGACGAAAGCACTGCACTCGGTCGGAAGAGAAGGAAGCAGCGGATATACGAAGGCTGACCATGTTGCCTATGAAAGGTTGGAATCCGGAGGAAATACGCAACGCCCAGCTGCATGATAAGGATATCGATTCGATACTCTTATGGAAGTAGTCCGGAGAAAGGCCCAGTTGGAACGAGGTAACATCGTTTGGGTCAACGACGAAAAGCTATTGGGCTCAGTGGAAATTTCTTCACATTGAGGATGGCATGCTGAAACGGAAATGGGAATCAGGGGACGGAACCTCGAGTATAATGCATGGTCGACGTGCCGTTGAGGAGTCGTCCCGCCTGTGTACGAGTTGTGTAGCTGTTAAAGAACGAGCATCGGAAGCCGAGAGCGAAAATGAAAGTCACTCACTCTACCGAGGCGACAATATGGAAGAGACCGAAGCGTGTTCTGTTCGGGACGAACAGGTTTAAGGAGGGGGTAATGTGATGTGTCTAGGCTATACGTCAACCCAAATTGTATTTCCGTACTCGCCACCAGATGGCGTTAGTGTCGCTAGCGAGCAATAGGGTTGACCGATTAGAAAACAGCAACGATTTTCTGGAAGTTTCCGGAAAGTGCGTCACCGAAATTTCCGGAACAGTGGAAACGAGTATATGTATAAGGGCGTCGACTAGTGTCGACGAGTCAGTCTAGTTTTACCCGTGGATTATGTCTCGTCAATAGTTAGTAAAGTAATTGGTGAATTTGTAAACCGTGTACTCGTATATATCCGTGTGTGTTGTAATAAATAGTGTTACAGTAAAGCGAGTGTTATTCATTATCGTGTACGCGAGAATCGGTCGAACCCACTGGAACGTCTAGAAAAGACGAGAAAATTTTACAAAATATTTATAAAATGTTAACATTAACAATTATTTAGTAATCAGTCTTCCGTCGAAATAAAGGCTTCCTTGACCGTATTTTGATGAAATATTCCTCACCACCATTTTTTTTAGTTCAGTGTTAAAATTCATAATTCTACAAATATTGAAAATTCTGAAAATTTGTAATTCATTCAAAATTCTGAGAATTCAAATATCAAAAAATTCTGAAAATATTAAATTCAAAAAATTCTGAAAGTTTTGCAAATTCCGCAAATTGTTAAAATCGAATAGTAAGAAACTCTTAAAACTTTAGAAACACTTCATATTCTGAAAATTGAAAACAAAGAAAATTCTCAGTTCTAATCGTGCGAATAGCACGATGAGTGTATACCCTAATGTACATACCTAGAAGAGACGCAAAACCCAAAATATTTAATTTCTTTTTTTCGTTGTAGGGGATGTAAATGGAGGTAAATGGGACGGATCTGACACACATTTAGCATTTTATAAAGACATCCAACAACTACCATTAAACACAAATTTGAAAATTTTCGCGACATTTTATCAAAAGATAAGGCTGCATATAGCTTTGTAGGGGAGGTAGTAGTCTGGGGTTGTCATAATTACTCCACCTTCCATAAACTACAAGCATATGTCACAAATAGGCACTGATCAAAATTTCAGGTCGCTAGCGATATTCTGTCGAAAGTTATGGACGAGTTGAAATATTAAGGGGTAATTTGTATGGGAGGTAGGGGAACCCTTGGTCCGATTTGGCCCATTTACATTTACAATACCGTCCAAGGATTTATCAAAACAAACATCTGACAAAAATTTCAAACCGCTAGCTTCATTATTTCGAGAGTTATCGTTAGTTATAACTTACAGACACACGGACAAACAGACAGACAGACGGACATGGCTTATTCGTTATTCGAATCAGTGACCGACCCTGATCATTTATATATTATATATGTACAGTAGAGCGTCGAATATCCGAAGGGTAGTTCGAAAAAACGAAAGTTCGGTTAATCGGGCTCTATAGAAAAATTAGAAAATAGTCCAAATGTGAAATGAAAGATGAGAGGCTAGTTCCTTAAGACCCTTGATTTTTCATTTTATTCGATGCCTTTCACAAGAAAACAAGCTGAGTGCCCGGTTCGGTTAATCGAATGTTCGGATAATCGACGTTCGGATAATCGACGCTCTACTGTACGTATATACTTTGCCATACCTCCGGTGGCTCCTTACACACTCCTTTGTTACACAATATCGGCGTAACAAAAACAATATACCCTATACCATCTTATAGGTATAGGGTATAAACATTTGAAAATTTTCTAAATTCAACCTTTGAAAGCTGATTCTCTGTTTGGGTTAATCGAATGTTTGGATAATCGACGCTCTAGTGCAAGTTTATCTGATCTCTTTCCGGAAAGCTAACATAATCATATAATGTTAATATAATTCATAGAGATTTTCATCGAGTTCCTTACCATTAGACTTAAAAACTAACTGATGCAACCGTCCAACATTGAACCTATGCCGCAGATTTGCTGGCGTCATTTGCCTGAAGCTTCTTTGTATAGGCGCTGAGATCAAAAGCACGTTCGTCTGAGTCTGAGTGATCTATACTGATAAGTGGATATTCTAATTAACATCTGAGTGAAATCATTGTCCGTAACATGAGTCGTAATTTCTAAAACAATCACGAACAAAATCTTCTTAAAGTGGGGTTTGAACCCACGACCCTGTGCTTTGAAGGCGCGCATGCTAACCCCGACACAAAAAAAAACAACATTCGGCTCCTTCCGATGTTATCATTATTTATTACATATCAAGCGATATGTTTTCTATGACAGA
This sequence comes from Microchrysa polita, assembly GCA_949715475.1. Classification (NCBI taxonomy): domain Eukaryota; kingdom Metazoa; phylum Arthropoda; class Insecta; order Diptera; family Stratiomyidae; genus Microchrysa; species Microchrysa polita. The sequence goes on from OX454417.1 coordinate 75,860,569, forward strand.
CTGTCTTTTTTTAGAATAATATTTAAACTTTAACTGAATTTTCATGTTTACTACTACCTGGGCGTCGGATGAGCTGCTTTTAAGCTCTGCTATCATTTCGGCAAGTAAAATGTAAACGTAATTGCTCACATACACACACACACACACCTGGCTGACACATTAAAATCAAAACAATGTATATGCCATCAGCATAAGAACATAATCCAAAAAGCAAACAAAAATTCTCTAGGATCCTATTGACATTGAGTCACTTGTGCTAGAATGTTTCAGGTTCATCTAAAGCTGCCGCATAATCCCTGAACAGAATTTTTCTCGGTTTATTTCTTTCATTCTCATGCAAAGACTCGAGGAGTATGACAAGATGCGACAGGATAATGTGTTTGTAATGTGTACACACGCGTATATTTTCGCTGACATTAAATTAAATTTGCGGCTATTTAATTTGCAGAGAATTTTTTTCGACTTTAGGTGTTTTTTTGAAATATTAATTTTTGTTCCAATAACAGATTTTTAAAAGGAACGTACAGAAGGATATGACATTCCATATCAAATTAATTATCTATTTAACAGAGAAAAAAAAGAAATTCATTTTTCTACCCCATCCTAATTAAATTTGGTTTTTAATAAACACAAAACAATCTTCGTAAGCTTGCCAAATGCCCTTAAGAACTAATTTTCCATCTTTCTTCCTTTCCTTTGTCTTCCATCATCACTTGATTTCTTCATTTCATAAATTCATTAAACCGTCAAAAATTTACTACTCCCCTCCAGACATATTCATTTTTGTTCCTTGCGATTTTCGCAACCAACGATATCCCTATAAACATAAAACAATAAGGGAAGGGCACCGCGGCCAACATAAACCAACCTGCAACACAGCAGCAACTGAATTTCGTTAGTCGGGTATAAGAAGATACATACGAAATTGTTCATTTTCTCAGATTTACGATACAATACAGAAGAATCTTGGCAAATGGAACATGGCGCGGAAAAAAACATGAATGAATAAATAAATAAAAATGTTGAATGTGTAGGACAAAAGTATATGGGAAAACGGGTGCTCACTGAAATGCGCGGATATTGAAACATGCTGGAAAGCAATAAAATCTGCATCGTGAACGACCATAAAATATCCTTGGGAAATTCATATTTTTTAAGTGCGGTTACGAAAGAGAGAGAAGAAAGTAGGCCAAAAGTGTAACGATTAGGGTCTTGTTCGTTCGGTTGGTTCTCATTTTTTTCAGAGGTTATGTGAATGATGAATAGTAGTTGAAGTTGTAATGGGTAATTTGAGCAATTTAATTTCATTTTCTGTTAGAGGATCAAAATAGTAGGACGAATTGTTTTTGGTCGGGCTGGCCCAGTCTATGCTTTGCGGACACACGATTACTGGTCACCAAAGGCATTTCTAACTATAATCTCGTTTAGTGTTGAATGTTAACGTTCTAATACATATTTAAGAACAAACATGATTGATTACAGAATATGTATGTCTTTTGGAGGAAGAGTGCTGGCCACAACACCAGGGTCGTGCGCAGCCAACCCAAAGCTTTCGACCAACATTTCAGGAGCAATGAACGTGGCCACCATGGGTTCGCGGGGCACCTCCTTCTCTTTCTACCCTCATCGATGGCACCAAAAAAAAAATTTGTTCTTCAGGTTGCATTAATTCATATTCAAAAATACGTCGCGGAGTGGCATTGAACATACTCGGGTCTCCGAGTCGCCCTGCGGAGAAATTTGAAAAATTTGTCCTATTAAATAAAAATAATGAATGAAATAGGTTGGATGATTAATACTGCGCTTGAGGCGAAATTCGCCAAAACCAATTAACGAGAAATCACAAACCACGAAATTTATACAATTAGGATTGCAAGTTCAATTTCTAATCTGCAAAGGCCCAGCAAAATAGAGGAATTAAAGCAGCCCTCAGTCAGAAGTTTTAATGAAGTACAGCAGTTCTCCTATTTTCATCGGCGCCTCCAAATCAAAATTTTTTCAAAAATGTCTACCCAAACTGAAATACCCTATAGCCTACAATAAGGGATTCAAAATCCACCTCTAAAGGGAACGCAATGCCGAAACATACATGCGACGCTGTTTCATTATCAGCCTCACAGAAACAACAGCTTGCGTCGATGACAATACGCATAATTTTCAAATGGTGAAATGGACAGTGCCCTGCGAGGAGCCTGCCCACGGATGTAGCAAACAAGGTCCTGGACCTGGATGCGGGTAGACTGAAGGTTGGATGGACTAACTGCCGACTAAGCCCACAGATCTCCCTTAAGAAGTGATTCAAATGTTTCGCTTTCGGCCACTTCGCAAGGGACTGCAGCAGCGAAGCCGACAGGTCCAACACGTGTGTTAAGTGCGGGGAAGAGGGCCACAGAGCCTTGAGGTGTGAGAAAACCCCCAAATGTATATTGTGCCAGTAGGCCGGGACGATAGACTCTAAGCACCAAACCGGTAGCACTAAATGTCCTCAGTATCGAGCGGCGCTACAGAAAATGATTAAATTAAATTCCTGCAGTTAAATATTAGGCTCTGTGGTTCACTTGGTTGAGTCGCACTCTACGATGCTAGTAATCTAGAGGTCCTGAGATCGAATCTCGGCGTGGTCCAAATTTTCCGTACATTTGCGGATAGGAAATATATAGTGCTTGCAAAATACAATGTAACGTTGACTCGAAGTAGCCTATAAACGGCTGAGTGAACGCATGCCCCACAAGGGGTTACGGTACAGAAAAGAAGAAGAAAGTTAAACATTAATCATTGCCAGACGGCACATAATCTATTGTCGCAAACTGTGAAAGAAAGAGCCATCGACGTTGCAATTGTCTCTGAGCATTACACAAATCTTAGCGATACAGTATGGGTCGCAGACAAGCGATTTGGACCTGCGGAGGCTACGCACTCCAACAAGGAGCGGCAGGAGAACTAAGTGGAGTGGTTAAAACAACGTAGCCAACGAGCCGTCGACTCACCGGCATTCAGCAATCTGCTGCAATAATATAAAACCGCGCGCAAGCTGTTAAAGATTGCCATTATGAGGTTGAGGTTGACTCAAGCAGCTCTGCGACGGGGCTCACACCAATCCGTGAGAAATGGCGTATATGGTGGTGATGAAGAAAGTCAGACAAAGGGCGCCATCACTTAAATGTCCCGTAATGCTTGAAACTATTGTCACATCTCTTTCCCTCGGAGAAATGGCGTATATGGTGGTGATGAAGAAAGTCAGACAAAGGGCACCATCACTTAAATGTCCCGTAATGCTTGAAACTATTGTGACATCTCTTTTCCCTCGGTATGAGTTGGAGATCAGAGAAACCAATCATGGAAAGTGAGCTACTTCAGACCTCATTCAGGCTGGAAGATGGTAGGTCACCGGAACCAGATGGCATTAGATTAGATTAGATTTAAACGGCAGTGCCCCGTAAGGAGCCCGCATATGATCCTAACCCTGTTTCTGCTCAGTTTCATCAGACCAAGGGTACGATTGGGTGAGTAGCAAGCAACAAAAAGTTGTGACTGCCTAAGCCCTGGAAGAGCTTCCCAGTGTGAGGTTGCTTTGGCTTTTTCCCACTCACTAATTACATGTGTGTAGCCCACAGTAGGGTTCTGGGCCATAGAAGAGAGATGTGGATGCTTTTCTTGCGAGCTCGTCGGCCTGCTCATTGCCGTAAAACCCCGAGTGCCCAAAAAAGAGTGAGACTGATGAGATTTCCCACCTGTTGGAGAATTTCCTGACAAACACATACAAGCTTAGATGTGACAGTACAGCTCGTCAGCGCTTTTATTGCTGCCTGGCTGTCAGTGAAAATTTCTATTTTCTTGTTGGTGTAACCTTTGTCACGGCATAATCTTGCACACACTTCGATTGCGTGCACTTCCGCCTGAAACACGCGTCGGATGTATTCCCATAGGAATAAAAATATTAGTATTCGGGCCAGTAATTCCAGCGCCAGATCCTGTATCGGTCTTTGAACCATCCGTGTAAAATTTAATGGTTCTAGGGTGAAGTGATCTGAATCTGTCAACCCAGTCCTCCCTTTCTCACATCGCTGCACTATAAGAAGGATTAAAACGGAGAGTTTTGACCAGATGGTCTGATGACATATCCAGTAACTTACTGTTACTCTACCATCCTTGTTGAACTGAGTTCAGTGGGGACGCCGCATCGCATGCTTTGTATGACGTGCAGCCCGTTTGCTGTACACCAATCCTGTACTATGTGCAGAGCACTCTGCAGAATATCCGGTAGGACCTCCTCGAATTTGCTTTTAACCCTCATTACCAGGTCATCCGCATACCCCTGTATGGAGAACCCAGCTGAGCTAAGTCTCTACATCAATCCATCAACTACCATACACCACAGGAGGGGGGATAGTACCCCTCCTTGGGCAGCCACGAGTGGCTAAAGCAGAGAGGGTAGTTTTGCCTATACTGTTAAAAATAATTCTCGACGAAAGCATAAGCTGCACCCAGGTAATAATGGAATTGTTGGCTCCTTTGACTCTTCGTGCCGTTTCTATGGATTCGAAGGACGTGTTATCAAAGGCGCCTTCTATGTCAAGGAATGCACATAGTGCTGTTTCCTTATTGGGCATGGCCACCTCGATATCTTCCACCAAGTTATGTAATGCCGATTCCGTGGATTTACCCGGTTGGTAGGCGTATTGTTTTGGGTGCAGCGGCCGTGTCTTTAGAAGTGTACCCCTGATATGGGCGTCCAGTAGCTTTTCCATAGTTTTCATGAGAAAGGATGTAAGGCTGATGGGGCGGTACGACTTAGGGTCGTCCGCCGCTCTTTTCCCCACTTTGGGGATGAACTGCGACTACCCTAACTGATCTCCAGGTAGTCGGAATATATCCCAAAGCATAACTACTTCTATAGATACTAACCATGAATGGGATCAGTTCACTTTGGCCTCTTTGCAGGAGTGCCGCAAAAGATTCCATCCATGCTGGGCGACTTAAAGGGATCGAACGTCTCATTGCCCACCATATCCTGTCAAACGTGAAGATATCTTTTGCTGCTGCCCAGGCAGATCTGCTTGCTCTATTGGGCGGATTCATGCAACTGTGACCATCATTCACGTTATAGTCTAGTCTGCAGCTGGGGAAATGGGTTGCTAAAAGCAGCATGCCTGTGCTTTCGGCATCCCTCGTTATGTCCTCATTTGCACCCTTCAGAATGTTGATAGAGCTGCAACCATTTCTTGCCATAACTTTGTGCAGTCTAGCTGCTTTGGTGGTACCGTTGACGCTATCGCAAAAGTTAGCCCAACTAAGTACTTCGAACGCAATCTCCTTGAATTGTCAAATTTCACATTCTGTCAGTTTGTCCGTCACTTCTAAACTTTTATACGATTAACACGAAATACATATTTGCATAACTAGTCACGCTTCTTTTACTGCGCCCTGGGTATCCAACACAGGCACTCTCCTGTCAGAACCTCTTTTATAAGCATAGCATATGTAGGTTCGGTGCTGCAAGCTCCTATGTGGGAGTTTAAATTGTCATGGCCATGGGCGGAGCCAAGGGGGGGCAGGGAGGGGCTAGCCAGCGCAGCAGATGCCTTTTTCACCACTCCAAGTGCTGCCGGAGAAGTCATGATCGGGACGGTTTGCAGTCAGGATGTGCATACAAATAGATAACAGCGAGTGGCCTCTCGTAACTGACGGAGGCTGCGTACCAGCAAACACATTAAACTTGTGAGTGTGCTATTGTGGCTGCGTGGATCCCATATTTCCTCTTTAATTTCATGGCTTCTGAGCTGGAGTACACAATTTCAACCGTTAGGTCCCTTGGGAAGTTAGTGGAATTCAACTTATTTTCATCTGAAAGGGTGACAAATGGTATACAGCTTTGCTTTGTTAGGGAACTTGTAAAGAACGGGTCTCATATTTCATTGTACCGTATAGCCCCATGTGAGGCCATGGTTAACTCGGCCGTTTATAGGCAATTTCGAGTCAACGTTATATTGCATATCCTTTCTGAGTGTATGTAATGTTGCAAGCACTATATATTTCCAATCCGCACATGTACGGAAATTTTGAACCACGACGAGATTAACCGTTAACCGTATTTCAATCAATAAAGGATTTATAAATATTCTGACGATGCTACTTTGCTAAGATGAAAGTGACAGACGAAACAAACTAATTTCGCGAGTGGAATATGCAGTCCGAGATACAAAAATTGCACTAAAAATAGACAAACTACGCTCTAAAAGGCAAATATTGGAGGCCAGTTGAATGTAATCAGAATGCAGAAGGAAATCATTCTCATCTCCATTTTTAGTTTTTTTTTTTAGATTTAAAAAAAAAAACCCTTATGAAATCGATGTTGTCCGTCCGTCTGTTCACTAAATAACTCGCGAACGGCTAAACCGATCGTCACGAAATTTGGTAGGAATCTGTATAATGGCAACAGTCTTTGGCACGAAATACTTAAAAGTTGGTATGGTAAAGATAACAGGGTGTCCCGGACATTTGAAAATTTGTTCACTAAATAACTCGCGAACGGCTAAACCGATCGTCATGAAATTTGGTAGGAATCTGTAGAATGGCAACTGTCTTTGGTACGAAATACTTAAAAGTTGGTAGGGCAAAAATAACAGGGTGTCCAGGAGATTTGACTTTTTTGTTTTGATCGGACATGGACGTATGGGTACTCAGGTCAAAGAACTCGATGGGTACATTTCACATCAGTTGCTTTTTTCCAGTTTTGAGTAACGGTAACAGAGTTATGGGCGTTTCAAGCTAAGCTTTATTTTTCACCTCCGTTTTCCTAAACCGCTATAAGTACCGAAATGGAACTTTGCACAAATTTTGGTTAGCATGAGCACCCTGTGGCATGGGTCCAGAATTATGCCTCCGCTTCCTCCGGCGTGTCGTAGAAGGCGACTAATGGGGCAGGGGAGAATAAAACTCTCCTGGGTTTCGTACAAATCACCACAATTGCGCGCGACGTTGTTTGTGCTAAATTGTGTGGATATGTACGAAACTAAATATAAATTGACCCCTGTGGTGTTGGGGTTAGAACTATACCACAGCGTTCCCGGCTTGTCGTAGAAGGCGACTTGAGGGATAGGGTGTGTAGGCTTGTAACTTGCATACCTGAAACTAAACTACACTCGAAACATTGAACGAGCCTCGGATACCACGGACTGATTTATCGGCAACGACCTTTGGCTACAAACAACGGACTACGATTGGTTTTTGGAACGTTCGAACGATGTGGGGCGAGTGCAGTAGTACAAGACTCACGGAAGTCGAACGGGAAATGACCGCATATAGAATTTCGATATTAGGACTGAGCGAAACAAGATGGAACGGATCGGGAACGACCTTATCACCTAGTTCCCAAACTGTGCTGCTTTACTCTGGTAGTGAACTTGAAGCCTCACCCAGAATGGCTGGAGTCGGCATCCTTTTGAACAAGGAAGCTCGCCAATCTCTTTTAGATTGAAGGCCTATTTCCGACCGAATAATAACTGCCAGATTCAAGTCCAGAGTAAGGAACATTACTATAATTCAGTGCTACGCCCCAACTGAGTCAGCCGACCAGCATGCTAAAGACGCCTTTTACCACCTGCTTGGCGACACCTTTGACAAGGCTCCCAGAGGTGACATAAAACTTATTATGGGGGATCTCAACGCTAAAATTGGGTCTGACATCTAATGGGCAATCACGGTCTGGGTGTTAGGAACGACAATGGTGAGTTGTTCGTAGAGTTCTGTAACTCTCGTCAGCTTGTCATTGGCGGCACCCTGTTCAAACACAAACCTTGCCATTTAGTTACCTGGATATCTCCAGATGGCCGAACAGAGAACCAGATTGACCATATAGCCATATCCAAAACATTGAGGAATTGTCTCATGAACGTCAGGGCTAAGCGTGGTGCTGATGTAGGCAGCGATCACCAACTTGTCATCGCAGTGCAGAGGAGCGTTAGACGTGATAAACGCAAGAACATCAACGCGTTAGCTTTGGAGGCAGAAGATGCGGCTTACCGTGGTGACAGTGGAACCCTTTACAAACTCATAAAGCCACTGACTGGCAAATCTTTCACCAATGAGCATCCTGTAAAGGATAAAGACCGGTCTCTGCTGGTCACAGATGAACAACAACTGCGCCGATGGAGAGAGCACTTCATGGAGGTTCTTAATAACAACTTTAACCCTTCAAGCCCATCTCCACCGGAGGCAGTAAGTCTTCCGCAAGTGGCCAGAATTAACACCGGCGTACCATCCAAGCTGGAAATAACTAAGGCTCTTCAATCACTGGAAGCGGGTAAGGCCCCGCGGGCAGACGGTATCCCGATGGAATTTTTGAAGGCGGACATCAACGCTACAGCGGATATTCTTCTTCCCCTGATCCAAGAGTGTTGGACAACCGAGACTCTCCCTCAGGAATGGAAAAAGAGCGTAATTATTAAAATCCCCAAAAAAGGAAGTCTCAAGGATTGTAATAATTGGCGTGGAATCTGTCTCCTCCATGCAGTCTCTAAACTGATGGCCAAAATAATCTTAGACCGGATCAAGAAAGCGATCGATCGCACTTTGAGCAATGAACAGGCTGGTTTTCGTGAGGGTTTTCCATGTAGCGACCATATAAACACCCTCCGAATCATAATTGAACAATCCGCTGAATGGAGATCCCCGTTACATCTATTATTCATTGACTTCGAGAAGGCGTTTGACAGCGTTGACCGGGCTTATATCTGGACAGCCTTACGTAGGAGAGGCATACCAGAGAAACTTATTGCCATCATAAAGGAGTCCTATAACGGAGCCCAATGTCACGTCTTGCACAAGGGCGAATTGTCTAGTCCTTTTGAGGTGTATAATGGAGTTAGACAAGGCTGTATTTTATCACCAATACTGTTCCTTATTACCATCAACGACGTAATCGCTCTAGGTGACCATAAAAGTAAGGGTATCAGGTGGAAATTATTTGATCACCTTCAGCACCTGGACTACGCCGACGACATTTGCCTTCTTTCAAACACAGCAGATCATCTGTCTCAAATCGTCATTTGATGCTGATGCTGATGTAGAGTCGCGCATAAATAAAGCCCGAGCAGTATTTTTCAGTTTGACTCCTCTCTGGCAAAACAAAAACATCTCCAGAAATACCAAACTCCGGATCTTCGAAAGCAATGTAAAATCCGTGCTTTTATATGGGTGTTCCACTTGGAAGGTGACCAGTGATATTACAACCAAAAAAATAAAATCAGTGCCTTCGACGCATCCTACAAATTCGCTGGCCTGAGGTAATCTCTAACGAGGACCTCCTCCAAATTACTGGCCAAAATAGGATAGACATCGACATCAAAAGGCGGAAGTGGCAGTGGATAGGTCACACACTTCGAAAAGAGCCAAAAAACTTTGCAAAACAGGCTCTATATTGGAATCCTCAGGGAACCGATGGAAGGCGTCGTGTGGGAAGACCCAAAAATACATGGAGAAGATCTGTAGAGGCAGAGGGAAAATCTATAGGCAAATCGTGGGACCAGCTAAAGGCGATGGCTGCAAATAGGCAGAGGTGGAAAAGAGGCGTAGTCAATGCCCTATGCCCCACTAGGGGTTAAAAGGAACCAGAGAGAGAGTGATGAGCATTATACGTCATTTATAATCAAAGTTAAATACTAACACTGTTGACTTTCGCTAAACAAAAGAAAAAACAGCTAATAAATTCAGTTAATATGTGTAGCCATGACCAATCCAAAAATAGATTTACAAAAAGCATTTCATTAATATTGTGCATAATTTCTTGCCAATAAAATATTTGTGCAAAATTATTCACTATGTACATATGTATCCAAAATCTAAAAAACCCTCGTATTGCGGGCGCAACCCTCTGTACGCCGGAATTTTTAAAATTTGCAAAAAAAAAAAAGAAATAACATGCGTGGCACTCCACCAGTAAACTAGGGCCGCAGATGTGTGAGTGACATTCAATTTCCAAAATCTAAACTGCTGTTTTGTTGAGGTGTTGAGAACAACAGCACGCCCAGCAATGTAATTTATCCCCATAAATGGATACTTGTTTACAATCTGAGCGACATCATATAGTCCGTCACGTAGGTCGTGAGTTCGAAAAACACCATAAAATGAATTCGTTCACGGTGAGTCTGAAATCCATGACCCTGTGCACCAATCTAACCACAAGCCAGGCTACTCTAAAATTTGCTAACAATATTTCTGCGACCGGAAATTTCAACTCCTATGAAAATCATCATGTTGAAAAAATTTTGGGCTTGCCAACCCCCTACCCCCCCCCCTGACCGAAATCATGGCTACGCCCATGGGCATGGTTTAAATTTATTTTTATAGCCTGAGCGGGTTGCTCCAATTTTCAAAACTATATGAGGCATACGCGTTATCTAATTTACACCAGTTTGGTTTTGACTGCGGTATCCACATGGTCATGGGCATTGTAACTGAAGCTGAGCCCGTAGCAATGGTTATTGGCTATTTGAACCTGCCTCGTTGAGCACCTACCTACAGACAATATCTTCAGGCCTCATTATTGTTGACATTTGTTAGTCGAAGTCAAAGACACAATTTTTTCCTACACAAACGCACCATGGTAAATATGGTGGATTATCAGAGAATTATGCCGGCGAAGTCTAATTTGAACTCCACACGCCCTTTTCATGCACGATGAATTTATTATATAGCTAATGATTCCTCTCGTGGTGTAAAACAGCGACTTACAAAAGAAAAGTTTCTGTATCCGTAAATAAATTTAACTCTCTGTATGGAAACAATCTCATAAAACCAAGTATTGTATCCTTTTTCATTGTATCCTGTAGCATTTGCATATATAAAATTTAGTTACATTATGCTCTCTGTATGTTCATTCTTTCTGTTCTCATATATGGATATGCACGTATGTCAGCAATATGTACACTTGTGTTTCTCCTTTCTCGTTACAAAGTTGCCTTAGTTGTAAAATGTCGAAACCAAAAAGGCCTGAAACTGTAAAACTTCTATACACTCAACTTTCATCATTGGATTTTGAATAGACGGCCGACGCGACGCGTGCTTTTATCATAAAGGATTTCGGAATATCCTCGAGCAAAAGCCACATACCCGGCCTCGTCTCACCGCCACAATATTCACATATCCAGGGAGAACGCCAGCAAACATAACTTTGACAAAGTATGTAAATGTTGTCGGTTTGTAGTCGTTTTGTTAAAACACGATATTTTGTTGGCCTAGCAAACGTATCATATACGCTGATACTTGCATACTATATTTACAAATGTCTGAGGGTGGCGCAATAGCCCATTAGATAATTCTATGTCTTGACGATGACGACGGCGGCGGCGGCTTTTCTATGGAACATACCCTTCGCCGCATCGCTAGTCATCACTTGTGTGAAACAATATAAGGATAAGAGCCGCGCGACAAACACAAAGAAGAAGATGAAAGTAGGAGGCACACCAAGCCAAGATCATGAACAAACATTCGTATCTAATCGAAAACGTCTTGAAGGCACTTTAGTCGCTATTGTGTGTACCAACTCGTTCGGAATGCATTATCTCCTAGGTTTATGGGTATCATCCAGATATCGGGAGGCAAGATGAATAATTTCGTATCCTCTGAAGACGTTATAACGGTGAACAAATGAAGACAAAAGGACCTCGTGACGAGTTTGTGAGATTCAATATCGTCAAGATTGATGCTTGGCTCCTAATTGTCAATAATTCGAGAAATGAGCAAATATTTGTTTAATACTAAATCGGAGAGAAGTAGCGTATCCGTGGGTAGGCATAAGAGCAACCCGTGTCTCTATTGAGTTATTGACGGTTCGACGTAGCATATTGATTGAAAATCCGTTGGAAGTACAATGTTGACGTTTCTTCTATATAAGTATTCGAAATGGGGTTGAACAAACAAGATTAAAGCATTATTGTGCGGTGCTGAACACCTTTTAACTTTCTCATAAAAACTATATAGGCTCTTTCGTATATCGATTGAACATTTCGTGTCATTCACCCCGGGGGGAAATATTTATCGTCCATAGTTTTGCTCGAAATGAGAGGCCCATTTTCGTGACTACTTTGTTTTTTACTCCCTATACTAAACGATATACTAAAATTAAACATTATCGTCATCGTCCCATGACATACACACGAACGAGCCAACTTGATATAGTGGCTCCTTGAACTCTAGGAAAATGTCTCACTTGTGAATTTGGGTAAAAATCGATACGACACGACGACACCATATACATAGTACCCATATAATGGGTAACGAGTCGCCTAGTTAAGGATTTCTTTATGACATTCTTTACGCTCCATAAAATACATTCTCCGCCGAATATGTTCCTTCCATCTGACTAATTCTTGACCATTATTTAATTCCTGACCATATTAGAGGATATCCATGCACGCCGAGACACCATATTCACACTTACACTTACAACCCAGCAGCACATAACACTGAATTGCGCAAATCGTGTCTTTCAAGGATGAGGTCAAAATTTAATATGGTTGCTGGGTACTTTGGCTGTGATGTATACGGGGGCGTAAATGGTTCGATTTTATGTCTCTCGTTTTATGTACTGTGTGCTGAAATGTCTCAAGACTTTGACCGTGCCGGAACGGAATTGTCACAAAAAAAAAATGCTGGTTGTCGTCCTGTTCGTTCTGAGTTATGGGTGCGCATCAGGCTGAAGCAAATGTCGGAGGTGAATGATTGCCTTGCGGTCGTATATATGAACTCAGTGCAGCATGGTGGATTTGTCATCACATGTTTCTACTACATTTTTCGGCAAGTCTCCTCCCCCTACTCCCTTCTTTTCTCAATGGCATATTTGCAAAATCGCAACTGTTATGGCCGTTTCAGGGCAGGAATACATATTTATTTCGACAATGACGTATAGTGGATACAATTTAGCTCGATGGCGGTAACAGCTGTTTGAAATAAGTTCGACGAGGGATTTGGCGATAAGCTGTAAGCTCGCCGCCCTCGATATTCGGTATTATACGCGGCGCGTATACGAATATTTCCAACACGGTGTAATAAAAGCGATTTATGGACAATGGGTGTGCGAGAAATACATCATTTCGCGACTAGTGTCTATAAATTGCTGTCTTCATAGGAAAAGAATGGAAAAGAATAAAATGTAAGTACGTGAAAAGTAGAATCTCGTGTTTTGTCGGAACTGATCCAGATGGCGACGACGACGACGACGACAATACAACAATCTTCATAGAATCTATATGATTTCGCGTGAAGGAGCAGCTCTTTTGGTTATGCGGCATTCACGAAATATTGTACTTTGTACGAGTGAAAAATTGAGCGAAGCGAAAATAATAATGGAAAAATCATACTTCAAAGTATTGAAGAGTTATTTGTCCTATTCCTTTACTAAAATCGTATATTTTTCGTTATGAAGTTAAATTTTAAACAGCATCCGAAAACGTGAGAATCTAATGTATATAAAGTAAAATTGCTTTTGATCGAAAGCATCGGCCTACCCACAATTGACGTCACGAAAATCTAAGCAATGTCAACTTGGGGCATGATAATTCAAAATTAAAGCATCAAAACGACACTCTCTTCCAAACCAATCAACGGCTTCAATTTCTGTTTGGACAGTGTCGTAATAATCCAATAAATTCTGTATGTCTACACTATTGCTCAAACCAATAAAACAAAACAAAATTTTTCTCTACGGAACTGCTTTTCAATAAGCGAGCGAAATTGCGAATGAAGAAGAAGCCCACCACCAATTTCGCTTGAGGAGATTAGGCTCCCGAGAGCCACCAGAGTAACACTAGCTCAACTAATAAATACTTAAGTTGTCCGCTCTCTGTGGTCGTTTCGAAATAATTCAAAAACAGGGGTAGCTTCGCCCATCGCACAAGATGCAACAAAGAGCGGCGCGTGCACAAACGAAATAACCGGTAAGCTACATCGCGCGTACGAATGTGAGACAATACGAAAACGGCGGATATTAAACAAGAAATGGTCGGGGTTGAGGCAAACTAACCAGCCCGTACATATACCCACTCCAGAGGTCGCGATATTAGAAAGCTTCGTAGTAAACAAATGGTCGGTTGACTTCGCGGAAAACGAAATCAAAATGTTAAACAACGGTTTAACATTCGCGCTTCCCCCTCGAAATCCAATAGAGGAAACGGTCGTAAAAATGGAAGCGGGCATTAAACGGATAGATATAGACTCGAAAGATGAAATTAGATCGGGAATCGTGAAAATATTACGAAACGCGAACCGCGAAAAACTCAATAACCGCGACCTACAAACCCTACAACAGCTTCGCCGGGAACCGGTGTATTTTGTGAAGGCTGACAAAGGGGACAGTGTCGTTGTGATGGACAGAGCGGATTATGACAGTGCGGTCGAGTCGAAACTGTCGAACGGCGACTTCTTCAAATTGAGGATTAACCCGCTACCTCGCTCTATAGCAAGAGTTGAGAGCGCCTTAAAAGAAGCTAGTGCTGTGTTCGAAGGGCATCGGAAGCCGACAGCGAAAATGTGATGCTAATGTTATGCTACGATGGAAATATTGATCAGTATTTGAGGGCGCTTCCCCCACCACGCTCAGCCGATATTATGGTGCAGGTTACTGGCAAATTTATTGTTAAGATCATTTCAAATCGTTCTCGGTTTTTGATTTGCCTCTTTGCAATGCACGTAGGAGTTATACCGCAGAAGGGCCATTATGGTCTTAAGCGCCGTTCGCACGATTCAACTTGTCGTCCAACTTTTCAGTATTCAAACATGTTGAAAGACTTATCGTGCGTGTGAACAGAAGTTGGACAACAAGTTTGAAGTTGAAAAAGCATTCAAACAAGTTGGACAACTTGTGCGAGTTCAAACACCTTCACTCTTCGCTTCTTGGTTACCTATTACGCCCATATGGCTGAGAAACGAAAACATTGTTATTGGATCCCAGTTTCTTCAACATTTCAACATTTTGTGATACAAACTGGTCCGAAATTCAGGTCGGGCAAAATGCTGCTCTACGCACAGCCACAGGTTGCCTCCTGATGTCTGACGAGAGAGTCGAAAGTAACGCCAAGATCCTCAATAGTACAAACGTTTTTTAAATGAGTAGAGTTCGTGATATGTATAGGTAAATGAAATGGGATCAGGTTTTAAGGAGAATATTAGGACAGAACATTTGGTAACGTTAAGCGATAAATCATTTTCTAGACACCAGAACGATAACAGATCAAGGTAAAATTGTAATGCTAAACAATCATATGTAGAGGATACGGCAGCGAAAATTTTACAGTCATCCGCATAAAGCAGAGTACGACAATTGAGGATATTTGGAAGGTCATTAATATAAAAAGTAAACAGAATCGGTCCTAAAATAGACCCCTGAGGCACACCAGATTTAGGAAAAAAATCGGTGGATACTTTGTTCTGCCAAACTACGCTGCAAGACCTATTAAGCAGATATGACTTAAGCCAAGTAAATAAGATGAAAAGGAAAGTTAAGATGCGCAAGTTTCTGAAGTAGCAATGATTGATTGACTGAATCAAATGCTTTAGTAAAATCTGGGTAGATAGTATGAACGTCGTCATGATTGTTCAAGGATTTAGCAACAAAATTAACAAATTTAGCCAAATTCGTAACCGTTGACTTCATCTTACAAAATCTATGTTGACAGGAACTAATAAGATGCCCAAAATTGTCTTCAATGTAGTTAAATCCGATCCACTCCAGGATCTTAGAAAATGATGAGACTGAAGAAATCGGACGGTAGTTGGATGCGTTTAGGTCACCTTTCTTAGGAATAGGAATAACGTAAGAACGTTTCCATTTGGTAGGAAAAACACACTCGGATATGCTTTTGTTAAAAATTATGGCCAAGGGTGTTGAGATAGCGCAGTGTGTTTTTCTTAAGAAATAATTAGATATGCCATCCGGGCCGCAAGATGAATTATCTTTAGCAGACAAAATAATATAATCAACCAGACTGGATGAGATAACACCTGGAGATATTTGTAAACTAGTGTCGGGAGAAGGAGGGAGAGTTAGGTCAGCGGATTGTTGAAAAGTACTGGAAAAATATGTAGCAAGCAGTTCACATATTTCCGCAGGGCTATTCACGGTTATATTTTCATGCGTTAGGGAAGACGGGTGAGAAGACGACTTTCTCATGTTTTTAACATAAGACCAAAAGAGTTTATTCTCTTTATTATTGACGCCCTGTTCAATACTAAGAAGATATGATGAACAGATTGTATAAGTCGTTTAGTCTCTGCACGAAGCTTACGAAAAACTATTAAATCAGATAAACGCTTAGAGCGCTTATAGCGTTTCTTTTTCCTAATAATCCTGTTATGTAAATAGCATTATTGAACCATAACATAACTCGAATCCACATAGATGCACGCAGTGGTTCTACGCCTATCTGCACCGCTAAAAGAAGAAGAAGAAATTTCGATATCCCAAGATCCAATATTTCTGAAAATTTGCTCTTTTGTAAAGAAACCTTGCGTTTTACAAAAAATGCAGCGTCCCAAAGAGTTTTGATTTAGGTTGCTCATAATAGTAGCATCCATTAATGAAAGTCTCAAAATTGGCGAAACCCAACATTATTTCTAACAGTTTTAATACCTTAAGTGCAGAAAACTAGGGTTAATTTTGGTTCAATTTCGACATATTTTGAATAGATTTTGGCAAATTGCAGATCTTTAGGGGCAGTCTGAATTGTATTGAATTCGAGCTAAAATTAATCCTAGTTTTCTAAACATAACCTATAAAATCTGTTAGAAATAATGGAGCTATAATAAAATGATGTAAGAAAGATACAATCGTAAGACTATGCGCCAGTTTTTAAAAGAATCGTTCAAGCACCTCTTTTGAGATGAAAACATAGATTGTTTTTGGGTCAAATCACAAAAATTTGCTCTGTAAAAACCAAACTACTTATCCGATTTTTGTGCGGTTAGCTTTATTTTTTAGGTAAATTTCTTGGCTGTAATAATCATCTTATTTTGCTATTTTAGCTAGTCTAGCTTTCGAGAAATTGAAGTTTAAGTAGTACAAGAAAATTATTTTTTCAAAAATGTTCAAATGCCTGTGGCAGCTGAAGAGTTAAGAATTGGGGGTATATTCGATACAACTTTTTTGCTGGAAATCACATGAGGAATAACAATCCGGTGCGATTATGTGGCAGTTTCCCTGTATATTATTGATCAGTGTGACGAAAGAAATCGATTGATTGAGCGATGTCCGTCTGCCTGTCTGTCCGTCTTTTGAAAATCAAAATAGTCTCTCAGTTTTAAAGCTATCGGGCTGAAATTTTGTATGCATTTTTTTTTTAGTGTACGCTGTATATATGTCGGAAGATATGGAATCGGACCATGGCGTCAAAGGGCTGCCATAGAAACCAACCCCTGACAATTGGGTTCTTCTAAGAAAAACTTTTTTCTTTATATGTACCAATCTTAACCAAACTTCACCCAAGCCTGATCCTAGTAAAGCATCAAAAACTATCTAGGAACAGATGGAATCGGAACATTACATCATACGGCTGCTATACAAACCAACCATTGAAAAATAAGATCTTCTAAGAAAAACTTTTTTCTTTTGAATCCGACCTTAACCAAACTTAACCCAAATCGAGTTCCTAGTCTGAAATGAATGAAATCGGAACACTACGTCATAGGGCTGTCATATAAACCAACCCCTGAAAATTAGGTTCTTCTAAGAAAAACATTTTTCTTTATGAATGAATCTCAACCAAACTTCCTCCAAGTACATATGTTCATAGTAAAGCCTCAAAGCATATCCAGGAAAGGATGGAATCGGAATATTACGTTTTAGGGCTGTCATACAAACTTGAATCTTAACTAAAATTCATCCAATTGTGTTCCTGGCTTAGCCTCAGCGCATCCAGGGATCGGAACACGTCAAAACGCTTCTGTAGAAATTATTAACACAAAAGAAGCTTAAGTTTCATTCAAATGTAACGGGTATTCAAATTTCGGTCTCGTTTTCTTACTGCTACACTATTTCATAAAAATCGCTGCACTACATTGCTTGAGACTGTAAAGGTACATTTTCCTCGACACGACTGCACGAAAGCGACTCCCTCATTCCATATAAAAACTCGTTTTTAAAATGAGAGAAAAACGAGTTTTTATGTGGAATGAGCGAGTCGCTGTCGTGCAGCCGCGGCAACGTACCTTAAATATGCGGGCTGGGGACCTTACATTTCATTGAAATTTCCGGACTACAATGTGTGTTGGAGGTGATCACTTGCTGCCTGGTCTCAATTCGCAATCTTTAAAAGATCTCTGTCTCGGATATTCATGGACAGAGAGAGAGAGAGAGACTAGACTGTTAACCGCACAATTGTGCTGAAACTGCAGTCTCATGCATTATCCGAAACTGGGATATCCACGTGTGAGTGTTATTAATGGACATCATGGGATCCTGTAATTTAGCTTTGCGCCTAGTCTTTCTAGTCTATACTTTCCAATTCGAAATTTTTCCGCTATTGTGGTTTTGTTTTCGTAAGGATTGGCCAACCAATGTTGAATACGTACAGGTGGGGAGTATTTCGGCGGTTTGTTTGACACCTTAGAATTCCGCGCGTTAGTATGTATGTAAAATTTCCAAAAAAATCTTTATCCTAAAAACAAAATTTCCATGAATACGTACACAAAAATCTCTACTAATCCCATCGAGACGTCGCGTCGTCACCCTTAAAATCAGGCACAGCTTCGTGAGACCCTTGAGCTAAACAACCCCAACCACCAGAAACATAGAACGATAGGCAAAAGCATAAAAGTTTGCAAACAAATTTAGCAAATGCAATAAATGGCTTTCATTACAGACAATTAGCAGTGAAATTTATTTGATGTGCCTTACTTTATTGCTTTTCAGCCTACGTCGCAGCCGCCGGCCGGTCGACCGACCGACCGACCGACTGTCACCCCCTAATGAAGGTTTTCGAACAAAGTTCAATCGGTGTATACGATTATAGAGAGGAATTTGTCAGAAAAAAAGATGTAACGTGTGCCGTCAGCGCTGCCGGCTGCACTTTATCGTCATCCCTTTAAATAAAATTTCAAGTTGCAATAAAATCTTTACGAGTGCCATCGTGTCAGGGTGACTTTACTTCGTAAGGGCTTTTAATCTTCTACTAAAGTGAAGTTGTCTATGGATGACGGCGTCGCGGTTCACAGGACGATGAGATGCGATTAATTCTTGATCTTCATTCGTGGCGTCTACGGATTTCTACAGGACGTAAGACTGTGGATTGACTATCAATTTATGTGAAGACAACTAGAAAATGGTTTTGTGATTTTAAGAGCTTTATACACCTATTCACTCTTTATAGGTTTCATAAAATTTAAAACGATTAGATACTCTTATCTAAATGCAGCACTGCACTATATGGTTTTGTTTGAAATTTCGTATCGTCGTTGTTGCAAATCTGCTTCAGTAATTCAACAATATTCCATCGTCTAGTAAACTTTTCCAATTGCCCAAACTTTAATCGCAACTAACATGGCGCGGCTTTCATCCGGTTTCCTGTTTATAACGCAGTAAAACAGGACATGATTCAGCAGTACGGAAACCTAGTGAATACTTAAATAACATTTAGCATCTCCCTGTTCTCTTGGAAAATCATAATTAATTGCCAGATACTTTAGATTTGTCCCTATACACACTGTGAAACCGCACACAATCTCCACGAGACCGCATAAGTTTACCACTATAATGTAGCAGCTCACGGTTCGTCCTGAGAAACTTTGCATCATGTTGTGACGATATTGCGCGCGATGACATAAAATATGCAATTCATCGCTAGCGGGTTTACTTTATGCCATACCATTATTGCGTTTGTAGGATATAAATTTTGCGTGTAGAGATGCTCGTACTCATGGAAAATCTGCTGAAGCGAGCGATAATGTTGTAATAGGATACATAGGCACAGCGGATGGCACAAGAAGAATGGCTTTCGTAGCGGAGAAATCGAGAGGAAACCATCTGTTTGTTGGGATATATCCGGGCTTAAGGATTCATGAGACTAATTGCCTGACAATGCCTAATAAATAAAGGGATTCGAGGAGACTAAAAGCATCCGTATTAACGTAAGTGTAGGCAATGTTTTGTGATAAATTTTGAATAATACAAATCTACATTCGTAGTCAAAAAGATGGGGAAAGTGAAGCAATTTGGTGTGATGATGTCATGAATAACGACCGCATAACATAGCATAGCGGATAAAATGTATAACAATTAAATTAAATTTGAAAAAAAAATGTAAATGTCGTACATAGGTATTTCCATTTCGCCTATTTTAGCCGGACAGCGGCTTTTGAAAACCGTCGATGATTCTTTTTTTCGGGAACAGTGTTGAAAGTTGACCCAATAGTCGATTTTCCGCACGGAACACACTGAACAAGCTAACAATATTGTCCAGTGATGCAATTCAGCCCAGCTGATAAATTTTTCTGTTTGATAAAAATATTCCACATAGAAATACATTCGAATATTTGCAACCAATTAAATTCTCAGATTTGAAATTGCACTCTACTTTAGACACTATATATTTGGAATATAAACTAGGAAACATCACATTGGCGGAACGGGTTAGTTTTCAAAATTGTGAGAGTTATCTGATTTGCAAATCGTAGCAACGCTCCATATACACAAATATCATCAATTTTATCAACCGCAGCCGTCAAGCAAAACAACAGAGAATGTCTTGCAACACAACAATATACAACGTACACACGCAAGCAACGTCCCGCTAGCCCGCACGCATTGTACTTTGTACACTCAAACTCAACTGGAGCAGCTATATAAGTTTGGCCGCACGACGAGTCAACAGCATTCTAGTCTTGGCATCGAAGCATTTACGTTCCACAACTGGAACTCAGGATCACGAACAAGACTCACTAAGAGGAACTCGCGTGGCCATTTATTCATCGTTAGAAAGAAACTTTATCAATTAGTGTTATAATTATATACAATGATGCAAACAACGTCCCGCTAGCCCGCACGCATTCCACACTCAACTGGAGCAGCTATATAAGTCGGGCCGCACGACGAGTCAATAGCATTCTAGTCTTGGCGTCGAAGCATCTACGTTCCACAACTGGAACGCAGAATCAGGAACAAGCGAACTCAGAAAGACAGCTCGCGCGATCATTTATTAATCCTTAAAAAGAAACTTTATCAATAAGGGTTATAAATAATGTTTTCTTAAGCATTCCGCAAATAAAAAATCAATTTTCTGAGACTGCATGCAGATGGCTGCTTTTTGAGATAACAGTGATTTTAGTATAGTTTTGCATTATAAAACGCGGAATATTTCCCATACCAGAAATTTGCCAGTCAGTCAGATAATGTTGTGAAAGAGGCCTGATTAGGCAGAGTCAATTAGTAAGAAAGTACCGCTCGAGAAACTTTATATATAGGATAAGGATTGGAAGCTTTATTTCGAGTTTCAAAGCGGCTTGCAATATAACCAATCAGAAGGATTAATGAAATAAATCAGCTATTCAAACAGAAGTTTTAAGGAAGGAAATAAATTCTCCTATTTTCACCCACGCTCTATCTCTCAAGCTATTAAAAAAAACTGCCTAATCTGCAATAGCGCACTCGGCTCTGGAGAGAACCGATAATTTGCATACTTTTAGAATTTCCCATATTTAATATCGCAACTGCGACAATGCGAGTTATCAGGGATGCCAAATCTGGAGACTACCCGAGATATACGCCGCAAGCCGATACGATACAGTTAGGTGTTTTAATCATAATTTTAAACATTTACTTGCAAACACAATAGACCCCACTGTAAACTTCCAGATTAATGGAAAAACTTACTCCTATAGTTTAAGGCAATCAAATTAGACGCCCGTTAATGCACAGCACTGCCATACCGATTGCATGTCAAGCGACGGGAGAAAAGGTCACCGCAAAGCTCGTTATGGATATACAGAAAGCTGATAGGGAAAACAAAGCACGTTATGGATATACAGCAAGCTCATAGGGAAAACTTGGGTCATGTAGCCTGTAGCCTGTTTCGATATTTATTGGAAAGCGAAGAAAGACTCCGCCCCCATTCTAAAAAAAATACTTATGCAATTCTCAAACTTATAAATAATGTTAAGAACGGATATCAACCCAGGACAAGCCTATGTAAGGACAAGGATGGTAACATCATCAGCGACATCGAAAGCGTTAACAAACGATGGGCCTCGCATTTTGAAGAGCTCCTCAATGCACCATCAACATCCCCCGCGGAGCCAGCTCTTGAGCAGTTAGCCGAACCAGGCCCTCCCGTTCTACCCCCAACAGTAGAGGAGGTGAGTCTTGCCATACAGTCGCTTCAAAATAATAAAGCGCCCGGCGCTGACGCTGACTCCGCGTGTACAAAACGATCATCCGACCCGTGCTATGTTATGGCTGCGAAACATGGACCCTCACCCAAGCCTCCGAAATTTTGCTAGACCGATTCGAACGAAAGGTCCTTCGGCGAATTTTCGGGGCCGTTCGCGAGCGAGACCAATGGCGTATCCGGTACAACCATGAGTTGTATCAATTGTACGATGAGCTGGAAGTATCGAAAATCGTAAAGCTTCAACGTTTGCAATGGGCGGGGCATGTACAACGGATGGACGATAATCGCATGCCAAAGAAAGTTATGAACGCACAACGAATTGACGGAGCGAGGTTGCGTGGACGACCGAGAGCTCGCTGGGAGAACTCCGTAGGTGAAGACGCCCACCAGCTGCTGGGCTTCCGAAACTGGAGGACGAGGTCGCGTAACCGCGACAATTGGAGGTCAACGATTCAGGCGGCCAAGGCCCGACGTCGGGCTATCGTGTCACATTGATGATGATGAATTCTCACTATTTTTTTTCATTTGGGGCTTTTATGTTCAGAGGTTGAATCCAGGTACGTTTTTGATTTACTCTTGAAAATCATGAAAGTGGCGAGTGTTTCACAGCGTATACTACTACAAAGTTCATCAGGTAACTCTATTTTATGCAACAAATGTCATAACATAACACTGACCAAACCTTGGGAACGTCATACCCAGAGCAACGAAAAGTTTCACACCTTTCGAAAATTCAATAACCCGAGTTCTAGGTATTCACCTCCAGACTCTGGTCGGCAGGGCAAACGATCAAACAAACTTTGCTGACTAGTCCTATCATTTATCATTTCAAACAGAAAAAATAGAGTAAGCCTTACAAAAATTAGCCTAATTTTCTTTTGGAAGCAGTAGGGTGCCAGTGCCAGGAATCTAAAACTCATTTTACTAAGAAAAGTTTTGATCGATCGGAGGTGAACAAGTTGGGTATCATATTAAATAACTGGTTTGTTTCCTATTCCAAGGACGTACAACGGAGTAAATCACATTTTGTTGAACAATTTTGGTGTTCCCCTTAACTTATCACCTCGACTTTTCCAAGCCCGTAACTTTTCTATTTGGAGCCCTGAATTGGGATATTTTGATTGTACGGATTGATTGCGGTTGGCCATGCATACTCCACACTACGGTGCTGTGGGTCTTACAACGGAGGGCAAATCCAATCTAGGCAAAGTCTAGCTTCTAAGGGGCTGACAAACCTGGTCCACAAATGGGAGGTCGCCAGGGACATCACGCTATCGGAGCATCGGCGCATTGACTTCGAACCGAACCTAGATCACACACCTAGGCAACCTTTCCGAAATCCCCGCAGAACCAACTGGTCGCAATATAAAGAAATTTTGCAGACCAGCTTTCCGCCACCAAGTCGCCGAAGCAAATCTGCTGAGGCGGCTGAGGAGGCGACACTTTCGCTAACCAATCGGTTAGTAGACACCTACGAGCAAAGCTACCCAATGCGCGTACACCTTGTTGGAATCCAGACTTGGAGCAGACGAGAAAGGCTACAAGGAAACTCCTTAATAGGGCTCAGAAGACAGTTTTGTCAGAGTTTTGGACTAATTACCAACAGGCCCAAAGAATCCACAGAAAGGACATAAGATCAGCAAAAAGATCATCGTGGAGACGCTTCTGTGAAGAAACCAACTCCACACAGGCTGCGGCCAAACTTAAGCTAATCTGTGTTAAAGATAGTAGCCAAATGCTATGGGCAATCTAAGGCTACCGGACGGAAAGTTTACGGAGAGTGAAGAGGAAACCATCAATCTTCTATTTGACGTGCACTTTCCAGGAAGCAGACAGGGCAAAACTCTAAGGGAGACCATAAACAGTCCCCAGCCAAGAGAATGGACTCGGCCCTAAACTCGTTCGACAGCTATAAATCCCCCGGTCCTGACAGGATTTTCCTGGAATTTCTTGGCCACCATTTAGGGAACAGGAATATAGGACATGCCATTCCAACAAACTGGCAGAACGTGAAGGTGGTGTTTATCCCTAAGCCAGGCAAAACCCTTGTTTGCTGAAGCTAAGAGTTTGTGGACTATCTGTCTGACATCATTCCTCCTGAAGGGGCTCGAAAAACTGGCAGACAGGTATATAAGGGATGCATGCATTCCCAGACGGCCGCTGAACAACAGGCGACATACCGGGGAGGTAAATCGGCAGAAACTCCCCTTCATGAACTCGTCAGTGAGCTCAAGGAGAGTTTGTCTCAGAAAGAGTTTGCAGTGGGTGCATTCATGGACATCCAAGGGGCGTTCGATAATGCCTCATTTACCAGCATCTGTGATGCAGCAAACGAGCACGGAATCGACCCTTTGCTGATAGGGAGGATGGGTAACAGTTGGATCAAAGACCATCAAAGCAGGGTGTAGCAGAGGGTGCCTTCAGGGCGGAGTTCTCTCTCCTCTGATGTGGGTCCTTGTGATGGACACTCTGCTCTGGACTTTAGATAATAACAGAGTGTTTGCGGAAGTTTATGCAGACAGCGTTGCTTTGTGGACACAATCTGTGACCGAATGCAATCGACACTACGGCTAATCGACAGATGGAATAGGCAAAATGGGCAATCAGTAAACGCCGTGAAGACTGTCTTAGTTAATGTTTACCAGAAACCGAAATTGGAAACTCCATATTCAAGAACAATGCCATAAAGGTATAAAACGCTCCCAAATCCCAAATGGAGTTAGAGTTTTATTTTTTTGGCTTGGACTAGGCTGCAGCAGACACCTTTTTTATAAAAATCTTCCCTTATACGCTCATTTAAAGGTACGTGTTCGTAGAGACGACACATGTGATGATCGCTCAGCGATCGCAATTAAACCAGTGGTTCTAAGTACAATATGCTTATATTTTCTATACAGACATGCTCCTTTAGGTAATAGTCGATAAGGAAAGTAGCCACATTGCAAAAATATTCAAATAGGGATCAGAATTGGTTGATAAAATACGATCGCTAAGCGATCATCACATGAGTCGTCTCTACGAACACGTACCTTTATAATGAGCGTAACAAGGAAGTTTTTAGAATAAAGGTGTCTACTGTAGCCGAGCCCAATCTAAAAAGTTAAAACTCTAATTCCATTAAGGATTTGGGAGGGTTTTATATGAAAGAGACCCTTAAGCTAAACTAAGGCAATCGCAAAACTGGTTTCGCGGAATCCTTTAATCTCAAAAGGTGCCTTTAACGAAACAGTAGTCTGTATGTGGCACCGTAAAAATGCAAAGCCCTACAGGGAGCTAGGTTTGGTCAAATGCGTAAATGAACAAGCGTTCGGGAAAATGTCTATAACGGTAAATTTTACGGAAAATTAATCTGTGACCAGCTTGTTGCTACTCTGACATTCCGTCGCTCAGTGGTAGAAATGTCACTCTATCTCTGAGTTGCCGGAGCGTGGTTTCGAATACCACTGTGACCACGGATGTTTGTGTTATCTACCTCTCGATCCCGTACCCTAATTTCCCTTCCGCCAAGGCTATGCTTGCATTAAAGGGTTGTCTCCTAAAGCCTTGACATCAACATAAAAAAAAAGCCAGCATAGATGCGTGGAGTCCTTAGGAGCTACGAGGATTCTAACATTACAAGAAATTCAATTCGATGCGGCAGCTTAATATGTTAAACCGAACACCAAGTTTGGATGGAGCGGCAACATTTGCAGGTCTAATAAAATTAAAGCCGAACTTTGTGACTATTTTAAATAACTTTAGTCGAAGTTCCACAAAAGAAGAACAGAAAAAGCCTATTCTCGCCATGCCATACCACCCTATATATAATTATCGTCTGAACCAATGCCGCAATCATATATTTGATACTACAGCACGTCCAGCCACTTATCCAGGATTTAATCACTATCTAATCGTCTTATTAAGGAGGTCAAAAGTCGATGATTATCTTAACCACAATGTCTAGATGGCATTTCAATTCGAAAGCCAATTTGTTGGCCTATATGGTCGTGTGTCAATGTTAATCGAAAATGGAGAAATGGAAACGAGAGACTGCGGACAAGGGATTGCCGATACGGCTTCGAAAAGAGGAAATTATCCAGATACATTTATATCTAATGGCCGATGCCGATGCCGCCGCCATGCCAGTTCAATCCCTATAAGCTTCTTGTCACTATACTCTATGCCACATTCGTTTTTACACCATTCCGAGAGCGTGCCGTAGGGCTCAATGAATTGCTCTTTAAATACCCAAGAGTTGAGTCTCGACCAAAAGAGTTAACCCTTTTCCCAGGTTCTATTGTTGTTGTCCTGATGTTTTATATGTACATATCCGTACGTGTGGGGCTTCACAGTACGGATTCCGGAAATTCAAATAACATTATGTGTGTGGCCGAAGGTGTGCTAAATGTGTGACGCGCTATAGCCGTCCGGCCGGACCGTTTGTGTCGTATGTTACCATGTCGTGTACACCCAGGAGAGAATGAAGCGGACGACCGAGTTAACGAGGTTTATTTACCCCGTATCGGTTTACGCAAAATATCACCATAGTTTTGAAAAGTGGCGGTTTGGTCTTGTGGTATTTCCGCTACCGGCTCTCTTTACGAAATGGGGGTAAAGGTAATTTAAACCTGCAATGGAGTTAATTTGATGTATATCGAAAGTGCAATCTGATTTTTGGGGTTTTCATGTGGACGTATGAAAAAGGATACGTACATTGCCTCTTGGGGAAAGTGATAACAATCGACTGCGGATTCAATTGGAAAAATAAATCTTTTGAAACGGTTATTTTCATTAGATGTATATACTATTCGGTAGGCATTGTTTGTGATTTGTGGTTATTGCAGGCTGTTTGATTAATTTAAAAAATTTTTGAACTTAAATTCCTATCAATTACCTTTATTTCCATTAAATTAAGCTGACCAGACGTACAGCATTTTGACCTGTCGTACAGCATTGGGAAATGTACAGCATTTCCAATGCAACACAATGAAACCTAGTTTACTACATAAGCGGTCCACAAAGGGCATCTGGGGAGCCACATGCGGCTCTTTGAGTCATTTAATGTGCTCTGATGACTCAAAGCATTTTCAAACTCTCGCACAAATTATTCTAAAAAAAAAAACAATATTTACCGTTATCTGCTTAAAATATTTAGCCCTGAATGATAATGGTAGTATAAAAATCATAGCCCATGTTCCACTGTTTGGTTTTCTTTTTTGTAGAAATTCGCAGAATCAAGGAACCCCAGGTCAATAAAATTTCATAGGGTACCTATGGGCAAGGGCAATGGGGGTTTATTTTTCGTAATTTTTTTTACAAAGCGGAGATGCACCGGCCGATTCAGAGGATATTGGGGCGCACATTTTGCTGAAAATTCAGAGTCCTAGCCGTCTCGCTTCGAAAGTTACAGCCGTTCAAAGATGCGACCCAACACTAATAAAATTCCAAGGGCAATGGGGATCTATTTTTCGTTGGAGATAGCTGTAGAAGACTGTGATCACGATCAGTCTTATTTTAGCCTGCAAAGTTTGGGCACCGTACGTTCGATATTTAGCTAGATAATAGCACTTTTATGTTTGACAATCGGTCATTTTCGTTAACTCGGGAACCCTTTTACTGATCTTTCTAAAATTTGGCACGCTTGTAGAGCTACTTGGCGGTCAAATTTTCTTATAATTTAAAGGTCCTACGTATCAGCGTTTATAAGTTAGAGCGGCCCAAATAGCAGTTTTGAGTTTTCTCATTGAATATTGTCCATAACTATGGGAAATTCGTGAGTGCAGACTTGCAGAGCATCGTACTGCCCATTTTTTGTGGAAATTTCAAGGGGAACATTGAGGAGTTATGGCTCCCTTATGTGTCCAGTTTAGTACAACAGAACCTTGCCTTCTCAAGGTTCACCACATATTTCCCAGAATATCGGTTACGGCTCAATTCTGTTTACAGAAATGAAGGTATGTTAATATGAGACAGGGTACGTAGCCAGGATATTGTTTTGAGAGGGGTCCGACGCTCCGTTTCAGAAAATTTGACATTATTAAAAATTAGAATTTAGAATGTTGTTAAGGGTGGAGACTATAGTTTCGGCGTTGCCCCATTGCAGCACATGCCTCCTCTCCCACTGTTCATGTACAATTTTTATTGAAGTGCTCGTGGGGCATGGTATCAGTATGAAGCAGCAAACCTAGGGTTAGGTTAGGTTAGGTTAGGTAGTGGGGCCGCCAGAAGTGAGACCAGCGCACTAACACCAGTGATAGGTCCATTGAGATACCGGCTATGAGAGCTTTAAAAAATTCAAAAATTTGTTTGGAACCAGCGTGTGCTGGCAATATATTGATTGATCTGTATTGGACTTACATCTCTGAGATCATCCATATCGTAAAAGTACCTACTACCAAGAAACCTTAAACGTTTCTCAGCCAAAGCCGAGCATTCACAGAGAAGATGGTGCACACTCTCCTCATCCTCTTTATCCTCACAGCTTCTGCAGTAGTCGTTGTGAGGAATTTTGAGTCTCTTGGCGAGCTCCCCTATAGGACAATGCCCCGTTATAACCCCAACTACACTGCTGATATGCATCCGGTCCAATGACAATAGCTTCATAGAGCGGATAAAATCTAATTTTGTCCAGATCATCTTCGTTGTAGTACAAGTGTTACCATTGATCCATCTTGCGTTGGTTCGGCGCTCAGAATCTGCTGTAATTGCCAATTTGCAGTTGATAATTGGTGGTTTGATGCTTCCGCGGTCGACTTGAACTCTATCAGCTGAAGCACTAGCTAGATGGTCCGCACAGCAGTTGCCTGCAAATCCACAGTGACCCGGTATCCAGCATAGTGTTATATTCAAAAAGCGACCCATCTCTTTAAGAACAAGCCGGCACTTTTCAACAGTTTTTGATGTGGTCAGTACCGACTCAAGTGATCGAATTGCAGCCGGACTGTCAGTATACAGAGTGACGTCCCTTTCAGTTACGACGTGACTACCCAACCAAATAAGCGATTCCATAATCGCAGAGACTTCCGCTTGGAGGACACTACAGAAATCAGGAAGAGAGAAACGTATGTCCAGTTGTTTGGGGTAAATTCCAATACCAACTCGTGCGTTGGTCTTTGAACCATCAGTGTAAATAGAGATAGCTCCACTTGCCGGGGGCGTATTATTACCCCATTGATCTCTCGAAGGAATCAAGGTATTGTAGTTCCTACCAAATGAATACTTAGGGACAGTGTAATCAGTCTCCAAAGGTAGCGTAAAGTTGCCCAGTATCGTTGAGTGGCCATAATTTAGTGCTCTCTAGATAACACCAAGAAATTTTGCCTTGTCAGCAATCACAAGTTGGGAATCCCCTAGCAAAGGGTGGTTAATAATAGGAATCGTTCGCTTTCTTGTAAAAAGAACAACCTCCGTTTTGGCTGGATTGATTCCAACCCCACTGAGACTTGCCCACTCAGCTAAAATAGATAGCGCGTTCTCCAATAACCCACTAAGGGTTTCAGGAAATTTACCTCTAACGACGATAGCAACATCATCAGCATAGGCAGTGACTTTGTATCCAATCCTTTCTAGATTCAAAAGCAATTGATTAATCGCTACATTCCAGAGTTAAGGAGATAAAATTCCTCCTTGTGGTGTGCCCCTATACATACCTAGATACGGACGCAGAACCTAAAGTGCTGCGTATGCGTCTGGAATTAAGAAGCTTTTTTACGAGGGTACAAATTGGACCCTCAACATGTAAACCCAGAAGAGCATCTGTGATTGCCTTGGGTTTGATAAAGTTGAAAGCGTCTTCAATATCTAAGAATGCGACCATCGTGTACTCCTTATGATGAAGCGATTTTTCAATATAACTTACCAACGAATGTAAAGCTGTATCAACTGACTTCCCTTTCCAATATG
Organism: Microchrysa polita; assembly: GCA_949715475.1. Classification (NCBI taxonomy): domain Eukaryota; kingdom Metazoa; phylum Arthropoda; class Insecta; order Diptera; family Stratiomyidae; genus Microchrysa; species Microchrysa polita. The sequence goes on from OX454417.1 coordinate 75,890,823, forward strand.
CATGTTGTGACATAGATAAATAGGTTAGGTGAGATAAACGTTCGTAGTCGATTAGTCGCTCCAACAATTTCAGCATAGTTGACGAGAGGCTAATGGGCCGCAGGTCTTTAGGACTAGCATGTGAACTTCTGCCAGTTTTCGGAATAAACGTATCTCTCACATCTCTCCAGATACGAGGAATATAAACCTCTATCCATGGGTAGGTGATGTCTACACAGTGTTGCAGGTCCGCAGGGACGATGCCATCAGGTCCAGCCGATTTAAAGGGCTCGAAACTAGATATTGCCCAGATAATCTTCTCATGGTCGAGTATAGATGTCGTATCACAAGACTCTGTGCGACCTATCCGGAGGTTAGATGAGTCAATAGCTGAGCTTCCCGGAAAATGCGTATCAAACAGACACTCAATGGTTTCGATACTTGATGACGTCCATGATCCGTCCTCTTTTTGAAGAAAGCTTTGCACGGATGGGTTCGACGCCAAAACTTTCCTAAATATAGATGTCTCTGAAGACCCTTCTATGTTTTTACAAAAATTTCTCCAAGCGTTGCGCTTTGCTTCTCTTAAATTTTTCTTGAAAGACTTTAAATGTTCCTTATAGAAGTACCAATCGGATTCAAGTCTCGACAACTTAGCTTTGTTAAAGCTTCTCCTACACGTAACCCATAACTCGGAGATCTTAGGGGTCCACCAAGAAGGTTTTTCTTACCTCGAAACGCATTAACAGGACATGATTGACCTCATAGCTTCCGTGAAAAGGTCAACCATGTTATCCAACTCCTGTCCATTGTTTGGCATGTCCGGTAGTGAAGGTAACTCCGCAAGGAGAACCTCTTCAAAACTAGACCAATCTGTTCTTCTACGATTGACAGTAGGCGGATTCACAATAGGGCGCTCCGCCAGACTGAACTGTAAATATCGGTGATCCGAGAAGGAGTGTTCCGCAGACACTCTCCAGTCTTTGATCGAATGAATCGTATCCTCTGATGATAGAGTGATATCCAAAACCTCATGTCTGTTTTTTGTGATGAAAGTAGGCTCAAGGCCCACATTGCAAATAAGGAGATCGGTACACAGAAGGTATTCTAGAAGTAATTCACCCCGTTCGTTTGTATCTGAGCTGCCCCAGACTACATGATGCGCATTAGAGTCGCATCCGACGATGACACTTATATCTGAAACCTTTGCTGCCGCAATGGCTTTCTTTAAATTAGGAGGAGGTATAGTATCATCATAGGGCATGCATACTGAAGCGGCCCAATAGATCTTACCTTGTATCTCCAAGCAGACGAAGACCATATCCTTATCACTGTGATTAGGTAACAAGAAAGCCTTGACGGTTTTCCTTATAAGAACGCGGTTTGCCCTGTCCTCTAACGTAAAACATGGTGAAATCAGAACACCCCAGACCCTTGACCAATTCATGGGCAAACCAGGGTTCCTGAATAAGAACGACATCGTTATTACTGTGAGACAAAGGATAGAGAACGGCAGCTGACGCTGCCTTTGAATTGTGAAGATTAGTTTGTAGGAACCTCACCATTATGTCTTCTCCATCACCGTAACGTTCTCCTCCTCATCCGTTTGGGATTCAGTCGGTCAGTAACGACGCATGAGACGCCGTATCTAGGGCAGAGTAAGAGGCTGTCGTCCTCAACAATCTCAACTGCAGACCTAGCAGCTTCGACAGACTGGCAATCAGTTACGGAGAGCATACGATCTGCATGCTCAGCAGGTGCAGAGACGGGCTTATAAGCCTTTTTTATGTCTGCCTTATAAACTCTGAGCTTTAACTTAACAAACCCAAAGCTAATGACTCCATCTGATTTGGTTAGCGGAGCTAACGATGGTGAATTTAGCAACATAATCGCACACCTGTGATTATTTACCGGTTCTTCCAACTTGACGATTCGCCAATCATCAGTTGGAATGGAAGGGTTGCAAGTACGAATTATTTGCAATATGTTATCCTTGTCGGTTACTGAAGATGGGAGGCTCACACGAGCCCTCGGACGCGATGGAATATCGTCCTTTGCGACCACCTCATATCTAGCGCCAGGCCACAGTTCCCCAGCCTTGCCGATAGTGAATTTGAACATAGAAACCGATCTCAGGTCGGCGAACTTCATCAGTTTCACACGACTTTGAAACCAGCCTCCACCATCACACACTGGAGGCGGACCAGGGAAAGCCTCCATGGCGAACTGAAAATTATTAATGATATTGCCTTCAACCAAAACCCATTTATCAACCGACATGCCACCATCGGCGTCACTGCGGTCGATAATAGCTACTTCGATCCTGCTTCTTGCCGAATCCGCGTATGAAGAAGCCGAATTATTTGATTTGGCGACTTTATGTCGCTTCTGTCCCTCCGCCTGATCTTCCGACGACTGTTGCCGTTTGATACCCTGCTTATCGACAGGAAAATCAGCGATGACACCAAGAGCCCACTTGAGCGACTCCCTCTGCCTATCGGTCCAATGCGACTCCTCGATTTTTGAGATAAAGTCGCCGACACGAAAGGCATTGTTCGTCATACGCGAATGAGCGTTTGATGGGGCGATGCACTTACGAGCTCCATCCTATACACTCGGTCCCGGTTTGACACCAGCACCAGTGTTGGATGTAGCACCTAGAGGGGAAGACCTTGACGAGTCTTCCTGCGTGCGGCGAGCACCCGTTGAGTCTTTACTCTTTTGAGAGGTAATTTCCTCCCGGGAACTCGCTTTAGATTCGGAAACACTTGACGGGACTTCTTGACTAACATCGCTGCCAGCGGTTGAGGCTCTTAACGAGATCTCCTGACAGGCTGCAGTCCATTTAAATTCGGTATTCGATGTCATTGCAACGACCTTGCGAATACTCTCTCTCCATTACCGTAACTCCTAGTGGAGCATGGTGCGTTGATGACTACCGTGTGTTGTGTAGTCCATTAACGTTACAAAGACAATAATTGTATTCGGAGTGTGATACGGTTGTCAGCCATACCACTTCCTAGTCGCATTGTTAGTTTATTATTCTACGATAAGTATATTTCTTATCATCTTCTTCTGAATAATAAAGTTGCGACGAGTCGTGCCGACTCGTTTCTCTATGAGTGTCCATTTCACAGAGTGGCGACCGAACGATCACGGCCACAGAGCACGACCGAATACAGTGAAGTTTATTAAAAAGGAAAGGTGGAAAAAGAAAAGAGGGTTAATTAAAGAATTGCAATATACGACATTTTTCAATTTATAAGGTTTAACGAAAATCTATTGCGCATAGGTATAAATTTACCTCATCTAAAAAATTAAGTTTGAGTGAAGAAGTTTGCAAAGTATGCTTGGCCTTTTGCAATCCCTTTGCACGGCTCTGAGAAATTCGACTTATTGCTACAGGAAAATATTTTATATCAAATTGTAAAGGCTGTATGAAGCCTTACGAAATTTGCCGAAGTTTCTATAATTAAAGACTATCTCATTCTTGGATCACAAGATTTTTACGTTTTTCAATTTGTTTATTATACGAGTATATTCATGGTTGAGTCTACCTTCGTCCAGATGACACAATTTCTCGGCAAGCTTAGATACCTACTATCTAATTTCCACAGCATGCTAGAAATAAATAAATTTTAAGCACTTTGGAAAGTTAAGTTTCAAAGCCTATTGAAATAATTTCGGGAGGTGATATGAGGTCGTATTATGGCATGCATCATATAGTGGTAGCCTGGTGAAATAGTAGTATGGTTGAGGATTTGTCTGAAAACTAAATTCAGCAAGTATGTGTACAGCTTTGGGCCTTCGGGAGTCTGGTCACCTTACATTAAATACTAACATTTTCGTTGAGTAACGAATAATCTCTCTAGTTTTTCTGCCTAATGATTATTTTTGATAATTTCAATTCAATGTCCATTATACAGATTAGTTTAGTACAAAGAAAAACTGTCATTTGTCCTCGCAGCATCATTCGTACATTAAAACCGTGAAAATCCAATTGTTAATTTTATCCCCAAAACGACTCTATAGGACTATCTATACACCAACAACAACAACAACAGCTGTAGGCAATTAATCACGTAATCGTCTATGGTTCGTTTATGATCTATCCAAAGACGATGATTTGCAAATTGCTTGCTCCACAAAGATATGCCTCTCCAAGACGATTACCAACGATTCTAATGAATATTAGACGGGTGGTAACGTGATGTACTTTTTTCGGATATTTCGACAACGATAGAGAAGCACACAAGTCATTAGACCGCCTCGAAAACGTCACCCTCAAGAGAAATCCTTCGCTGACGAATAAAGTCTGTATATACATACACTCTCGCTCTCTGTATGGAGCATTTGAGCCTTCTCGCCTTCCTAAAGGGAAAATGGAAAAATCGATTTACTTTTTTTTCTCGCTCAGAATTTCTATCTTCTAGGCGAATTGTGCTTAGCATGCAGAGAAGATTGTGTGAATGGCATGGCTGCTGTATCCTGTGTGTGAACGTGGCATGTAAGAGCGCAATAAGGACTTGGATGGTTTTTATAAGGAGCTTCTTTATAGATGGTTAGCCCAAGACTGCCGGGGATGAGGGGGAAATTTGAAGTTGAATACAAACGGGCATGGCTTCTTCGGAGATATTTAACTTGTTATGAATAATATCTATAGGGTACGACAGATAATTGGGAACATTATACGGCAGCATCATGCCGAAAATTAGCGAAAGTTATTGCTAATATTGATTAGAATTACAGAAACACAAAGTTCCGCGTGTATAAAACGATCATCCGATTGCAATGGGCGGAGCATATACAACGAATGATGGATGAGAATCGCATGTCGAAGAAGGTGATGAACCCTCTACGAATTTACGGAGAGAGATTGCGTGGACGGCCGAGAGTTCGCTCAGTACAACAAGGTGAAGGTCGGATTATCACGGAAATTAGAGCCTAACTAGTCAGGCGGCCAAAGCCTAACTTCGAGCTATCTTGCCACATTGCAATCAGATTTCAATATGAAAATTTTGAAAAAAAAAAAACACCGGATTCTAGATGAAATATGTTCTAAAATTTTCTCAAGGCGATTTCAACACTGTTAATATACCAAATTGTGGCACATTTTTGAAACTCCTTCTCTCAGTACCACAACCACAATTCTCTACGAATAATAAATGGAACGTTGGGCCTTTGAGCACTCGTTTTACAATGAATTTCTAGAATAAAATCGAAGCCTTAAGGAGCGTGTTCATAGAGACGACTCATGTGATAGTCACTCATCGATCGTAGTGTAGCAAGCATCCAATTCCGAGACGTAGGGCACAAGTTGTGGTTCTGCTGTATGTAACGGGCATTTTCACACGAACAATAATTTGTATATTTTGATCAGAAATCCATGGCAATTCCGGAGCGTTTATCCGGTAGTTTCCGGACACTCTGTATATATAAAAGTCTTGTTAGTTACACCATATATAAATCAAGAACGGGTGTACCGATTTCCATGACTTTAGGTTTGTCGGATTAAGCTCTGGCTGGAACAGCAGAATAACTATTGTAATATGCAAAAAATTCACTATGAACAAACATTCACAATAGGTTTCTTTTTCTCCTATTTATGCATGTATCTCTTGAACATAACATCGGATTTCAGAAAATTTGCTCCACGTGATTTGTCTACCCCAAGAAACACAACAACTATTGAAACATATGAAAAATTCACAATGGGCACAAATAGGAGGACAATTCTTTTTCATAAACGAATTATTTCAGTAAGTTGACCCCACCCGTTTACACAAGGCTCCGGTCGAAATAGCAGTATAACCATTGAAAAATGCAAAAAAATCACAAGGAGCAACAATTCACAATAAAAAAAATTTCACCATACTTTGCCAATATTTTTTGAACGTCTAATGGATCATTGAAAGATTTTTCCGCAAAAATATCCTTGTCCATTCATAGCACAGTAACTATTGAAATACGGAAACAAATTCACAATGAGCAAAATTGAAAGAACAGTTCTCTTTCACATATTTCTTTGTGTATGCCCTCAACGATTTGCCGGATTTCAGCAAATTGATTCCACCGAATCGGTCTACACCCACAATAAAAATTGAAACATGCGAAAAATTAACAATGATCAAAATTATGTGAACAGTTCTTTTTCAAATACGTTTGCCTATATCTTGTGAACGAATTCGTGGATTGAAGCAAATTTGCATCACGCGATTGGAATCTTCCCGGAATATCATAATATGTATGAAAACATGCAGAAAATTCACGATGAACAAAATTATGAAGACTACAGTAGAGCCTCGATTTGCGTCGATTCACATTGCGTTGTTTTCGTATTGCGCTGTTTTAGAAGTAACACCATTTTTCCGATTTGCGTTGTGAAAATTCGAGTCGCGTCGTTATTTTAATGCATTTTCTTCACAAAATTCCAAAATTTGCTACCGAAAATTCATAATTCGTTTTGTGTTGTTTCGCGTTGCGTGGCGATTTCTAGGAACCAATTACCGACGCAAACCGAGGCCATATATTTTTTTTTTGCATTTATCCCCTGATAAGCGGATTCCGGTAAAATTGTTGCGCCCTACTCCAAATAACAGAATAATAAAATTCGCAAACGGGAAAAATGTTGAAGGCAGCCACTTTCTTGACCCTTTGGTCAACGTTTTTTGGAATGTTTTAGTGCAGTGATTCCCAAACTGCCCCCGCCCCCTCTAGGAAGGCATTAGACATCATAAATTATGATTTGCTTGCCATTAATGAATTATGGTTTTCTTGCGAGCTGCTTTCGAAATACACCAGAATCGGTTGTTGCAAAATGGAAAAAATTGTATTTTCGTCGATTAATTAGCTGCTACTAAATCCGTTTGATGAACACCGCTAAAAACATTTTATATCGAGAAAATAATAAAAAATCACTTAATATGGCTGATATGAACCGCATCAGCCAGCTATAGTCTTTGAATGATTTTTGATAAAAAAATTACAGATTTTGGTCGCTCCGCGTATCAGTGAAGTCATGGTGAAATTAAAATAATACTTCCTAAAAATTCAATTCAAAAATATCTGCCGCACAACAAGCAAACATTCAAACAATTTAAATTGCGACATCAGATTCCAAACTTATGTCCAAAATTAAAAGCATTCCTTGTCCAATTTTTTGCATCTATAAAAAAAAATTTTCTCGCGAGGCGCCAGGATCAGCATATCTCGCAAGGGGGCACGAGCTGAAAAAGATTGGGAACCCCTGGTTTAGTGTATTTCGGTTAATTTCCTCCCCCGGATTGGTTTCTACACAGAATAGTTAAATAGCTACGAAAACTTTCAAAAAATATAAAATTAGCAAATTTTGAAGGCAGCCATTTTGCAAATATATTTCCTATTTCCTTAGAATAAGGTGCTTTCAGTAAATTTGCCGAACGGGATTGATGTCCACCCAGGTTAGCATATTTTTGTAAATTTTCCCCTTTTTTCTTCTTTCCAAATAGACGAAAAACTACTGAAACATGCAACATTTTTAAGGTAGCTATTTTCCTGGAAAGAAAATTGTGATAAAAGTATTTTTTTTCTATTTAACATTTTTTTTTATTAATTTCCTTACATGACTGTAGTAACTGTGGTCGTTAAAGGGTTAATAAAATTTTATTTTGAGTTGCCCTGTCTCGCAATTCACAATGATTTTTTCCCACATTCTGTCAACATTTTCTTGAAAGTGTTAGCGAATTTTCGAAGATTTTCCCTTCCGCATTGGTCTCTACCCCGAATAACTCTAGCTACGCTTTTTTCGGTAAATCTGACTCGAAAAAAAACGATCGCGAGTAACATCCCGGTTAAGACCAAACAGCTGACATTTGACAGTTTTTGCGCATCTTTGAATCGCCTTAGTCGGCTTATTTCTTAGATGTGGTGGATTTTATCACAAAAGATGATTATTTCTTTGCAAAATCTTTTCTCGTGATGAGAAAAACTCTCACATTTGGTTTGAAAAAAACAAATTCCCTCAAATTTCCCCTATGCGTCCGCCATCTACATTTGAGCTCTATCCCGTGTAGGGTAGTTACACGCGTGAATTCTACTTGGGTAAGTGTCATTTTTTTTATATGAAGTTCTACCCAAACCTGCACGGGATAAACACAATAAAACGTGCCTAGAATAAGGATTGAAAACTTCGGAAAAATTCACACAATCAACATTTCTTAAACGAGTTACCGAGTTTCAATAAGCTTAACCTACATCATTGGTGTCTACCCAGTAGAGGGTAGAATGCAAACCATACCTATCCTTTGAACTATGCGAACAATTACATTTAGCAAAATTTGTAAAACAGTTCTTCTTTACATATTTTTTTTTTTACTTTTTGAAAAGATAAGTGGATTTCACAGGATTGATATCTAAACCGAACAGCAGAATAACTGTTGAAATACCAAATTATGAAGACAAATCTTCTTCACATGCTTCTGCCCATATATTTTGAAGAAATTAGCACTTTTTAGTGAATTGGACGAGATTGGTTTGCACCCCGAACTATATTTATGGAGACAGTATTTTACGATACTTTTGAACATATAGGCGCATTTTAGTGAATTCCATCACTCGCCTGATTTATTTCTGCCCTCATCACCAACACTTCCACGCTCAACTGCACAATATCTTTTAAAACATCTGCAGTAACATTGACTAGGAGACAAATTGTGAACGCAGTTTATTTTGTTAACTAATTGCCGGACACAACGCCAAAATTTGACACGATTTGTATGTCAAATGCTCAAAATTGGACGTCTATAGATGTTCTGTCCGGGAAAGGGTTAATTAAGGTATACGAGTACCTGTTGATCAAATAAGCGTACTGCAATATATTATCTCCATCCACTCTCTCACTTCTTCAATGACCTCCGCCTCGAATCGCTCATGAAACATTTAAAAAATTGCCCGGAAAAAAACTATCTACACTCAGAGAAAAAAATGCACATTCATATTAAAAGCTCCACATTTAAATTGAACGCAGTATTCGTTTGAAAAATCTCGTTTGATTTTAACGAGTTCTCATTTACGCTAAGAGAAATTCGTTTAAAACAAAAGAGCAGCTAAACCCCAAACGCCGGTCGTTTAAATCAAAAGATTCCGCATTACATAGTAATGTGTATACATTCCTTTGCATAACAAATACACATACCTACATCCCTAACTCGTTTTTTGCCATAAATGCGTGTAAGTCAATTTGTGCATTGATAAAATACATTCTTTCTCTACAACAAAGGACGCGATGCCAAAATATCATTTGCTTCAATGTAGTACAACAGTTGTTAGTAAATACTTCTGGCCGGTCTGATGAGTCTCGCGTGTTCATATTCATTCCAAACAAGTGTGTAGTGTCTAACAACAAACGCGTATGCCATTAGAATCGATGTTTAGAAGTATTTTTGAGAATGTTCTTTTGCATTCATCCGGAGGAATGGACGCTTGCACACGTGCAATTTAAGTTTAGCGGGTGTTAAAATAAAAGTGAAATATATTAATCATATTTTCTGAAGTTTTCATAAGTTTTATTTTTTATTGATTTGCCAAACCAGGTAACAGTGAGTATCTAATCGAATGGAGAATGGACAATCAAACGGAATGTTTTATTTCTTTTAGCAGAGTTTGCTTTTAATTCCTTTTCTTTAAAAAGAATGCTTCGTTTTATTTAAATAACAAAATTGTTCAATACAAAAACGGAGACGTTTGATACAATTGCCTTTCATTTATTCAAAATGTGTTACCCGTTTACAATCAAAGAATAAGTGTTTATTTCAATGAACAATACGTTCAAATCGACTGGCTTCTTCTTTCCAGGTAAACGCAAATTCTTTTAATTCAAACGCTTTTTTACAACTCATAATGCTTTTGAAAGAAACGCCACTCGTTAGAATTAAACGCATTTGCTTGTGGAGCCAAATCAAAAGCGCAAATCGTTTGAATTAAATATATTTCGTTCAATATGAGTGAATATTTCTCTGAGTGTAGGATCTTCTGTAGCGGTGTTAGATTATACTAATTTTGATATCAAAAATTTAAAAGCTATGAAGCTGAAATTTTGTACAAAAGCTTCTTTTTGCTGCAGGCAGTTTGTATGTTTAAATGGGTAAAATTGGACAATGTGGTCATGGGACTGCCATTCAAACCTAACCTCCCAAATTAGGTTCTTCGAAGAAAAAACTTTTTTATTTGCGCACCCATTTCAACCAAATTTCACACAAATGTGTTTCTATCGATGACACAAAATATACGTAAGATTGGATCAAATCGGACCATGGGGTTATGGGGCTACCATATAAACCAAACCCCCCATTTCAGTTCTTCTGAAAATCATTTTTTACACCAATTTCACAAAACCTTGAATTAATGTGTCTATCAAAGCAACAAAAAAAGTCGAAAAAAATGGAATCGTACTATGGGGCCATGCTCCCGCATCCCCCAATAACATTTTCTGAGTAAATATTGTTATTTGCCCACTTATTCCCACCAAACACCACACAAATGTTGTTTTGTCGACGCAACGGAACTTTTGTGAAGACGGAACGAAAAGAATGGAGGGGGGGTTAAATACAAGTCGTAGGTACGCCCGAAAAAAACTTTTAGCCGGAGCAGAGCGAAGGGTATCGAAATTACGGCCGCGCCCGCAATTAACCTCGGTCTCGTTTTTATTTTGCATTTATTTTATGCTGTAAAGTCGTCTATGACAAACTTGTGGCTTCTGTCGCTGCAAACAATATGCCAAAAGTCCCCATCGACCCAAGGAAGTTATCAGGGCTCAAACGTCAAAATTTACCGTTTTTGGGAATATCTCTATAACGGTAATGTTTAGTAAAAAGTGTTATATGAAGAATTGGTAGCTTGTACACTTAATAAAATTAATTAAAAAAAATTCAAATCCATACGTACAATCCTAAGGTCGCTATGAAGGTTCAAACCATACAAAAACGTCATTTTTGTTGTTAATTTTATGAATATGTAAATAACGGTAACTTATGTCTGCAATGAATATGTGTCTTCAATAGATCCAAATACAAAGCCAAAACAGCCAATCTGTACCTGCCCCGCAATGAGAGCTAGGTGGGGTCAAACTTAAAAAAAAAACGTTTTCCCGGGAATTGTTCTATGTATAAGGGTAGCATATACTTGCAGTCTTCAGGTGTACTGGACATAGCCCAAATTTTTAACCCTTTAGGTACAGGCATTTGAAGATTTTTGAAAAATTCATTTTCTTACGCGAGTTAAACCCTAATACTTATATCCAAAAGTAGACTAGCAAGGAAAGCGAAATAAGATGATTATCACGACTAGCAAATTTACTTAAAAAATAAAACTATCCTTGTCAGTGGCGTAGATAGTTTTTTTTCGGAGAGAGAGGGGGGGGGGGTCATTTTGCAAGATTTCTTATACTTTTACGATTATCAAATGATGAATTTCAGAGTAACAATTTTGGCGCAAAATAGATTGATATTTTGTGTCTAAGCGGATTTTCACGACTTTAGCCAATATTTATACCAAAGAAAAGCCTTTTCATCATCATCGCCACTTTCAATCTCTACTCTCAAGCAATTCAATACGAATATGAACAATTGTTTTTTGCATTACACTTAAATGGACTAATTTTACGCTATAGAAAAATAAAGGTGTCATTGTGACAGTCCCTTAATGTGCTTGTGTATGCTTCTTTTGATGTGAAGAGCAAAATGTAAGAAAGAAATAAAATGTTGCCATACGAAAAAAAACTGAGTCCTGAAAATAGTGCAATTTTGGCTTTTTTACTACGGTATATTCCCTATTGTGATTGGAGTATCAGAGCTTTATATTGGGTTAGATCAGTGGTTCCCAAACTTTTCGGAGTCACGAAACACCTAGCATCGCCGCTTTTCTAGCCGAAACACATCAAAACAGGGATTAAAATAAATCATATAAATGTCCAGAAAAGGAAAATTGTGAAGACGAAAACTCATTGGGAATGCCCAGTGTATGTGGATAAGGTACAGCTTCTGTGTTTTTAAATCGAAATTTTCCGATAACTCAGAAATTCGTGATATTTCGTAGATATTTCTAAAATTTTCAAGCTTGTAGGACACCGTAGCAGCTATATTTGCTATAAATTTCGAGGCCCTAGCTATCAGGATACCATAAATGGGGTAGAACTATAAATTTGGACTGTTGAACATTCATTTTAAAAAAATTGTAGAGAAGTTTCGATTACCACAAATTTAATGCAAAAATGCAAATATGTGCTTTGAGAATGAAAAATCCCCTTGGGGGAGTCAAAAATATTCTACCGGTTTCGACTGGCGGTAGACGGATCTTCTCATCAGATGCCATCTCAGTAGAGCCGTATACCGCCACGAATAGCATGGCCGGGAATGACCAGGCAGATGGATGAGAAGAGCCATGTACCGCCAGTCGAAACCGGTCGAATCTTTTTGAAACCCCCAAAGGGGAATTTTCATTCTCAAAGCACATTTTGCATTTGATCGCGATATCCACGCTTATGGATAAATCGTGACGACAGCGTGGTGGCCCCATACAAGTGGTGTGGTGTGCGGTGGCTGTGTCACACAAAGCATTCACTCATGTTACACATTTAATACTCTAATTTATTTGCGTCCTAATTTAAATCCTAAAAACCTCGTCACAAACACTGTGAACATGCTTTATTTTCTGGTACACACTACTTCCTTTTCTATTTCATTTAGTAGAAAGTTGTAAAAGAAAATCGGTCGAGTCTCTGATGCCGGTCAAATATTTTACAGTTAAGTTTATTTCTGGTACAGTGTAGCAAACTAAGCTTCGGAATTTTCAAACTTACAAACATTTTTTCGTATATGGATGCTTTTTGTTGTCAAAAGCTCTTTCTATATTTTTCCTATCTTCGGATATCTTCGCGAAACCCCTCAGAGATCTTCACGCAAACGCTAGGGTACCGCGGAACTCTATTTGTTTTCGAATTACTGCATAAGATTATTATATATCTTTCCATTTTTTTTTTTTTTTTTATTGCAGATAAAGTTAAAAAGGAAAATAATCCTGGTTATAGCTTTGAAGGTTTCTTATTCGATTCAATAAAATTGCGAACAACTAGAGAAAGTCAAGACTTGCTTTGCCCTGCTATATACGATAAAATATATAAATAAATATTTCGTAAAATTTTAACTTAAACCCATTAGTGCATGAAGCTCCCTGACAACATTTTTTGACTTTTGTCAATTGTTATGAATTAAAGTAGCTACAAGGAAGTACTTTTTCAAAGATTTTTTCGAAGAAAAATAGTAATAGTAGATTTACAACCCGTCCCCTATAAGGGACACTATGCACAGCGGTCAGGTCAGTTGGCGAATGAAGAAATTGATACCAACTGTATTGTATCCGGTGAAAATACCCACACCAGATAATTAGTGAAATAATTGGACAGATATGGAATAGAAATCAATGAAACTCTTAAGTGGCATAAATATTTACAACTTATCGCATTACTTGCTATGAATCCTTTATTTTCTTCAGTGAGCAGATCGACAACCTTTTCCTCCCCAACTCCCAAAATTTTGGAAACGACATCAGCGTATTTTCTCATATATATATATATATGAAATAAATAATGTCCTCTGCTTGAATTAAGTGCCTAAAACGAAATCTAATCAGTTCTCCGGATAAATATATTGTTAGCTGATTTTACGGTAATATGGAATCACCACATAGTTCGAAGTAAATCCCGCGGACTCGGTTGCGCGTTGGACTATCAGGATCGGTTGGAAACGCTGCTTTACGCTTTCTGGCGGTTCACATCAGGTATTACTACCACAGGCATGTTCCAGCTGCTAGGAATTAGCACTTTTTCATTTCAGCCCTTCTGAGGCTCGGAGCTAAGGTTAACGGTCAGTCAGCCGTAGCCAAGCTGCATCGGAAAACGCCGGAAGGGTTTTGTCCCCCTCCTCTGTATGGAGCCCGTGTTGATGGTGAAGCCACTCACAAAATTTAACTTTACCATGACATAGACACAGACTCCACTGAGGGTTTTTGACCAATACAAACGATTATTTGCTAATTTCGAAAGCAACCGCTAGATCGTCTAGACTGTAAATATTAGAAGCGGTGGACCGTCTTTTTGAAGACATAAACATTTATGATATACCCCTATTGGTGGCAATGAAACAGCGGATCTTGAAAGGGGACTTTTGCTGCTGATGTGAGATGCATTGCATTGGAGATATCTCCAAAATTTCCGCAGCTGTAAGTCTATAAAAATATTTCACCAACTGACCTACGTGCACAATGTCCCTTATAAGGGACATTGCAAATTTTGCTAAATTACACAAAATCTATGACACCACGACGCTTTTTCTTTGAGTAGAATAATAGTCTATACACATTTTAATGATTATTCAAACGAAGAAGTAAACTAACACTTCAAAATATTAGCAAATTTTAATTTTTTCGCACCGGCCCTGAATCTGGCGATTTTTTAAAATTCATCCACTCATTCTTTTCAATTAATAAACTACGCAAAGTAATAAAACCATTTGAACACGTGTTTGTTTGATAACTGAGATGTTCATAGTTGTCATTGCATACACATTTCCAGTGCATAGTAAAAAATCTGACCATATAACAGGAAAAAGTGGGTGTCCCTTTAAAGGGACACTATGCACTAATGGGTTAAAAAATAAAGAAAAAATAATGTAGATAAACTCTCTCTCTCTCCTCAAGAAAACTTTCTAATAATAATTCCAGCAAAAAGGTTACTATGGCTTTGTTTGACGTACCCTCCCCCCCTTAGCTACGCCACTGAACATTATCGGATAATTGGTTTTGTTTTTTTCTAAGCTTCAAAGTCAAATTTTGGTAATTTAGACCAACAAAAAATTATATTTCCATTTTATTTTTCTCCGATTTCTACCAAGGTGAAGTGCTTGTATGATTCTTTTAAAAATTGTCTCCGTTATTTTTTACACCTTAAATGCAGAAAACTAAGGTTGCATTTGGCTTTATCCTTTTTATTGCATTATAGATGAAGATTGGAAAAACTCGCAAAGTTTCCGATGACAGCTTTAGCGCCAAGAATAATTTCTTACCTGAAAATTAAAAGAAAGGAATCAATTAGTTTCCGTACAGTAAGTGGCTTGAAAAAAAAACTATTGTAAAGACATCTTCCAAAGTTACAGAATATTATTTTCTGGTATATTTTTATATTTTTGTACTAACAACCATTTATTCAAAATAGACAGCCCACTCCAAAACATATCCAAAAGTTCGTTCAGGAAAGAGTCCGAAACTAAATCAAATAGAGGATCAGCAAGGAATCGAGTAAAAGAGCTTATGTTTTTGCCGCCTAATCGTTATCTGATTATATATGATCCTTTAAAAATTAAATTCACAAATTCGTTTTCGTCTGCAGATGTTTCTCGGTAACCAAGAGATATCCTTGAAGAGACGATATAGCAGAAAATCTACTTCATAAAAATGAAACGTTCATCTAGGTTAATCAGATGCTTCCATGGTATTCTTTATACGCGTAAAACATCCTAGTTAATGCAAAGAGACAGATATTATCTTTTCAAATGACCCATTTCAAACTGTGTAACAAAAATGTATGCATATTAAAAAACGTATCCTTCTCTAAAACAGTAGCTCCGCTAAGTATGTAATACATTACATTCAACTCAGAGGAGATATTGAAATGATAAAAACACCTCTAGAAACAAAGGACATTTTGGCATATTGTCTCGCATCCAACAATGTTGAAAACCTTCACTCTGCATATACTGAAAAACATAATCCCAGGACATAACAAAGGCGACAAGCACAAGCTTTACTCCTTTCTCAACTATGAAAGTTACGTCCATGTCAACGCACCCGCGCCGACCGTGCCGTCATCGTCGTCGTCCTTCGCTAGCACCTTTTAAATAATTTTCATAAAATTTGACAATGGATCAAATCTTTTCTCATTTTCCGTCTCAAAGATGATAATGAATCATTACAAAATGTCATAAATTCTATAGCTAAAAGCCTGGCTGACGACGAACCGACGAGAGTGAATGCGCACTGGTGAAGAAAGGACATAACGACAAAATATGTATATGCACACACAAAAAAGATGGACAGATGATGAAAATTAATGTGGCGCTTTTGTGGAATATAGAAAGACCCGAAAGAAGAAGCACGAATTGTATGCTAGGGTTCCCACAATTATTATTATTATTAGACTCATAATACGGTAAGATAAAATTAAAATATTTTTATTAGTGATGACAGTTGATGAGGTGAACAACATTGCTAGGATATCATTTTGCGAGAGTTGGAAATATTCAAGGGAGAAATTATTACACGGTGATTCATTCTAATTCAGAGCAGGATTTCTTTATACACAAAACTCAGGCGTTCGCGTATTATAATATTCGCGCATACTTGTAAAATATGAATGGGCTCGTTAAAGTGTCGACAAAAAGTATTCACATCATTCCGCTGAATAATTCGGTTTCATTGTAATTTTAATTGAGCTAATATCGTAAAGTTTCGACTGTTTAAAATCGTTCTTCTTCGAAACTCTTTAAACAATGTTTAAAGAGTTTCAAGAAGTTACGTGATTGTGGAATGTGCGGGTAGGTCGCGGTCGCGAGTGTTGCAAGTGACTTGATAGGGCTTGCGGATTTGAACATAAAGGAGTAAGCAATTATGAGCAGTTATTTCTGAGAAAGTCATAATTAAAATGCTTTAAATATGCTTGAAAATAAATGAGCATTATTGCTCCGTTTTGTTCCAGTTTTAGAAAGAGGATAACGCCTACCAAAATATCATAATATAGTCCAGTCATACATATTAGCATTTCAAATAGAAAAAAAATAGAGTAAGGCTAATTTTTGTTGTTTTTGAATCAGTGAATCAGAGTCCCAGGAGTCTAAAACTCATTTTGCTTCAAAAAATCGGGAAGGTCCTAAAAAGGACAAAAAAGGACACTATTTAATCCTGGACCGGAGGTCGGCATGCGGGGTATCAAATCAAAGGGGAAGTCGAGGGCATTACTTATCCCGTGTTTGTTTCGTGTTTCAAGGACCCTCAGGGGAATAAATCGCGTTTGAATGGGAAATTTTCGTGTTTCTCGTAACTTATTATCTGTATCTTTCCAAAGCCATAACTACGCGAATAATTAAAGTTGTCACTACCTTTTTTATTTAGAATCTGTAATAGCTGAAGATTCTACCATTAAATTTGCTAAGGAAAAAAATTGTGTGGAAAGCTTAGAAAAAGGACATAAAAGGACACTAAATAATCCTTAATCGAACGTGGGCATGCGGGGTGTCATATTATAAAGGGGACGTAGAGTACATTCCATATCCAGCGTTTTTTACTTGTATTAAGGACCCTCAAAGGAGAAAATCGTCCTCAAATAAACAAATTTCCTTTCTCCTGTAACTCATAATCTGTGTCTTTCTGAAGACATAACTACGCGAATATTTCAAGTTGCCAACCAACCAATTTAGAATCTATAATACCACTAATTTTGCTAAGAAAATTCTTAATCGGAAAGCTCTGAAAAAGGACACAAAAGGACACTAATTAATCCACGTTTCGATTAAGGATTAATTAGTGCCATTTTATGTCCCTTTTCAAAGCTCTGAAAAAGGATACAAAAGGACACTAATTAATCCACGTTTCGACCTTTTATGTCCCTTTTCAAAGCTTTTCGAACAAATATTTTCGTAGCAAATTTAACAGTATAAAAAATGAAAAAGGTAGTGGCAATTTGAATTATTCGCGTAGTTATAGCTTTAGAAAGATACAGATGATAAGCAACGGGAAACACGATTTTTTTTAATTTGAGCGCAATTTTCTCCTTTGAGGGGCCTTCACACAAGTAACAAAATCCGGATATTAAATGTACTCGACGTCCCTTTTGTTATGACATCCCGCATGCCCACGTTCGATCAATAATTTTTTAGTGTCCTTTTATGTCCTTTTTCAGAGCTTTCCAAAAAAGTTGTTTTTAGCAAATTTAATGGTAGAATCTTCAGCTAATATAGATTATAAAAAAATGATGGCTTTGGAAATTTTCCATTCAAACGCGATTTATTCCGTTGAGGGTCCTTGAAACAGGAAACAATCACCGGTTATGTAATATATTCGGCGTTTCCTTTCATATGATACCCCGCACGCCCACCTCTGATCAAGGATTAATTAGTGTCCTTTTTGGGACCTTTTCGATCAAAATTTTTCTTAGGAAAATGAGTTTTAGATTCCTGCCACCCTACTGAATCGAAGACAATTAAAATTAGCCTTACTCTATTTTTTTCGATTTGGAGGCTTCAATTGGGATATTTTGACTGGACTAATATACATACCTTTCACAATAAAATCAGATTGAATTTACTCAACCTCATAGTTTCTTCATTATCCCGCGGCATTATTCATCATTACATGCAGACAAAATAGCACAGGAATTTTCAAATGCGCTTTACCTCGATATGCCATAAAATTTCCATATACAGTCAAACCTGTCTAATCGGACCACTGACGGGACCGATTAAATTTGGTCCGATTAGCAGGTGGTCCGATTACTAAGGGATGCCAGAAAAGTACAAAAAAAATAGGGAAATAATTTCGAAACGTTATTTATGAAGAACGACGCATTGGTCTCGCCGATGACACGCTCCAAGATAGCCGCCTGTAAAATATGCTGATATATTACCGCCAAAACGGGAGATGTGCCTAAACCGCAGATCGGGCAATGGAGCGGTATAAAGAACGAGGAAAGGAAGAAGAAGATTCATGAACATTGGACTTGTACAAAGTCACCTATGCTCTATGCAATTAATGTTTTGAAACCGCTCAACATCGTAACTGCTTTATGATTTTTTTGACCAGCTTCCTTATTATAAATTCTCCTCACACTCAGTTCTACCGAAATTTTGAATATTCTTCAATATTTTACAAAGCATTCCTATAATCAAAGTCATGGTTAATGGTTCAATCAATCCTCCCTTTAACTTGACATGCATCTTCTTGTCGCAGAAACTCTAGAATTGTTTCACCACTTCATCCACCCAATGATGCAATGGTTGATGCTGTCTACGCGGATATGGAAAATAATATAGCTCATTGTAATCGGAACTAAAGTGAACGAAATTTCTAAGATTTTTTTTAGTCAACAAAATTTTTTGCCACGTTGCCTGTCTGTTGGTCCGTTTGGTGAAATTTCCTCGTACTGCTCATGTAACTATAATCAATTTGAAATTTTGGTCCGATTTTAGAGATTTATCCAGTGGTTGGTCCGATTGTAGAGGTACGTCTAGTACTGATCCATCCAATTGGAGTCACCGATCGTGGTCCATGGTGCGATTAAGAGGTGGTCCGTTTATAAAGGTTATTTTGTATGAAAAACCAAAAAAAATTGACCAAGGGTGGTCCAATTAGAAGGTGGTCCGATTATAAAGTGGTCCGATTAACAGGTTTGACTGTACATACATACTTGTTCCGCATCGATAGGCCAATGCTGCTGCATTTATGCCACCTTAATTGCACCCAGTTTCCCGATATATCCTTTCATGTTCGGTATAAGATTTCGGAAAAGCCTTTCATCTCTCTCAGTTCTCAGTGCTTCTTTCATATAATATCCTGGGCGAGCAAGCTCTCATCGTATACCTAAACATGGTACACGAACGGACACACCATAATATTCGAATCTTGTCGTCGAGACGACAACCGACAACGACGTCGACCGTAATTCAACCTCAAAATGTTCAAACAGCTTCTTACAAAATTCCTGGCTGATTGGAATTTATTCTCTGCATCACGGCGCCGCGCCGGTATATCTGTATTATGGATATTGACTTCACTTGAAAAGATACGCTCCGACACACACTGTTGTTGCTGCCAGATCAGTCCCGGAGCTTTCTGCTATATAGCGAAAAGGACCTTATCTTATAACTTATACTACCTTTGAACAAGCAAGAAAATTACGAAGAGAAGACGAAACCGAAGCAGAAAGAAAAAACAATTAATATCGTCAGACATTTTGAATCACCGCGGAAAAAGTATGCTTAACTTGTCAACTATGCTGTTGGATTGCGAAAAAGAGAAGTCGAATGAAATTCAAGAGTGATGGCAGCCAAGCGGAAATGGGAACCGCGCACCAAAAATGAAAAAAAAAGTTTGACTCAACTTGAAGGAAAGCATACGCGCGGATATACAGAAAGAGGATATGCTCAAGTCTATGAGAGAACTGTAAGAAGAACAAAGAGGTTTGAGTGCGCTGAATGGTTTTGTGAATTCAATTTATTTAAGGATTCGCACAGAAGTGAGTTTTCCAAGTGAATTTGATAAGAAGAGAACAAAGCAGAACTATAGAGGGTTATGTCAAGCAAAAACGGATCATTAGAGAGAAACGTTTTTTCTTAAACTGTATTTGAACACACTTCAATTTGTGGTATGTTATAATAAAACGCTTGAGGCGCGGACTCGATAATTTTGGCTCACACTGGTAATTTTTCGTACAAATAAAAAAGCCGAGGATAGAAAATGTTGCACTTTTTTTTTACAAAACTATGCGATGTATCCTCTACATCACCGTTTCTCAATAGGTGGTCCGCGGACCGAAGGTGAACCACCCACCGATATACTACTAATAGTCTAGGAGCCCAGTATCGAAATACCTTCGTCATAAGGTAACCGGCTGAAAATGTGTACAGGTTGTAGTCCATCACCGCTTCTATTCAAAACTGATGGTCAGATGGTGGATTGAGGTTCAATCTTCGTCATAAGGTAAACGGCTGAATTCATGTGCATGTGTTAGATCTCGACTCTCTCATACCGAAAGTGCCGGTCAGTCCTGTTTTTAGCGGTTCCTTCATATACTGACCGTCTCAAACCTGAAAAAAATTACCCCTACCTTCGTCATAAGGTTACCTAAGGTTAACCGGCTGAATTTATGTTCACACAATAGATCTCGCTTAACCGTGTAGAAACAGAGTGGGCTGACCCCTCTGAACCGGTTCCTTAACCGATTTCAACCCATTCGAAATAGGCAAAAATTTACCAAGTGCACCCTAAAAAATATAATTTTGAGAAGATTTGGTGCATTCACCCTATCAAATTTATGTTCATATGTTAGATCTGAGAGTGACGGTCAGCCCGGTTCTTTGACGGATTATTACCGAACCGGTTATAACTGGTCTAGGAACCGCTTCAGAGTGGTCAGCCCACTTTGTTTCGATACGGTTAAGCGAGATCTATTGTGTGAATATAAATTCAACCGGTTACCTTATGTCGAAGGTATAGTGGTAATTTTTCTAAGGTTTGAGGCGGTCAGCATAGATGAACGAGCCGCTAAAAAATACGCTGACCGGCACATTCGGTATAAGGGATTCGAAATGTAACACATGCACATAAAATCAGCCGGTTACCTTATGACGAAGATTCAACCTCAAAATTTGGACAAACATTTCCCTAAAAATTAACCGCTAAATTTTGGGCTGACCAGCAGTTTTGAACAGAAGCGGTTACCTTATGACGAAGGTATTTCGGCACCGGGCTTCCTTACTATAATGGAAAAGCACGAGCTGTAAGCAATAATAGTATAGGAAACACATCGAGGGCTTTGTCATCAACAAGTCAAGGCAAAGCTTCACGAAAAGGCAGGAGGATCTGCTAAACATGAGCTTGAACTTCGCCCTTAGTGAAACCAAGCTTCCGTTTGAGGACATTGTCATCAAGGTGGCGCCGGGATACAATTCGGGGAGATAGGCACCAAGGCCAAGACCATCCGGAACAAAGTTGAGGCAGCAACCCATCAAACGACGTCGAGGCTGGGAGCAGCACAGGCGAAGGCCGTGAAGGAGCTGAAGCAGAAAGGGGTCTTCTACCTTCGAGAGGACAAGGGCAATGCCGTCGTGGTGGTGGACAAGGAGGATTACGAACCAGCGATGCTCGAAAAACTCAATTCAGGGGGTTACTTCGAGCTGCGCATAGATCCTCTTCCTGAGTCCATCCAGAGAGTTGAAATGGAGTTGAAAGAGTGCTCTTCCATCATCGATCAACCCTCTAAACTACGAATGCCGAACGCTGCCCTGCCGAGGATAAAGGGCCAACCTAAAGTGCATAAGCCCGGAACGAGTTCAGGGAAATCGTCGCAGCCACTAATACCCCGACGCAGAACATCGCGAAATGGTTACTCCAGAGATTCAACAGTCTAGGCGGCAGCGGAACAATAAGAAGTCTGTCGCCAGAGAGTTGAAAAGGAGTTGAGAGAGTGCTCTTCCATCATCGATCAACCCTCTAAAGTACGAATGCCGAACCCTGCCCTACCGAGGATAAAGGGCCAACCTAAAGTGCATAAGCCCGGAACGAGTTCAGTGAAATCGTCACAGGCACTAATACCCCGACGCAGAACATCGCGAAATGGCTACTCCAATCAATCAATAACGTGGGCTCAATTTCACCTCAAAAGCAGCCGATATCGTTTGACGTTAAGGCGCACTTTCCCAGCATCCCGGTGATGGATGCTCTCACCAACCTGGAAGAATGGCTGCTATCTAAGGGTCCTTCCTCGCCTGCCTGGAGGAGAGAAGCTAATCTGCTCATGAGACTCGCCATGGCGTGCATGACAGAGAACTACCTCACTTTCCGGGGCAGGTTCTAAAAGGGCACCAAAGGGGTAGCTATGGCGAATCCCATATAAATATTGAGAACAGGATAGAGGGCCAACTGGAGGAGAGGAATCAATTACCGAGATTTTGGGTAAGATACGTGGACGACGTGCTGGCAATCATCGACAAGGAAGAGGCCGAGAGGATCCTGACAACCTGAACAAGAAAATAAAATTCACGATGGAAACAGAGGACAATGGGGAGCTTCCATTTCTGAACCTTAAGATCATCAGGAACAACGGCGGTATCGAATTTGACATCTTCGAAAACCTACAAATACACGCACTATCCCCTCTAATTCCAACCATTCCTTCCCACAGAAGATGGCACCGTTCCACTCTATGATTCACCGCTTATATACACCGTCCCGCTGAGCAAGGAGCGATTCGAAAAGGAGGAGACACATATCATCGAAACTGGCCGCAAGAATGGATATGAACCACGGGTGATATCAAATCTCATCAGGAAGAAAAATACCAGGATAGAAGAAGGAGCAATGTCGACGCTAGAACGAAACGAGGAGCCGATGAGGAGGATTGGAATAACACATTCGCAATGTAGTCTGGCTGGTCTAGCGGTTAGTGCGCGCACCTTCGGTGCACAGGGTCATGAGTTCGAATCTCACCGTGTTCCATGGTGTTTTTCGAACTCACGAGCTTGTGACGGACAATGATCTCACTCAGATGTTAAACGAGTACCCATTTATGGGGATAAATAACACTGCTAAGCGTGATGCTGATCTCATTACCTCATCAAAAAGCAGATACGATCTTGGAAATAGGATGTCACTAACACATCCTGCGGCCTTAATCCAATGTTGGATTGTCGCGCATGTTATTTATTTAAATATCAAGGCGGCTACGAAAAAAGGGTCTGGACATGCTTTCGACGAGCAAACAACATCAACTAGACAACAAATTAGGCTCAACCAAGGACAAGAAAGCGAAACACGAAGACAACCGAATATAGAAGGTCTCATGCCCGGATTGCGTACCTAGGACAGACGAAACGACTTGTAGCAGTGAGATGGAGCGAACACGTAAGGGAGGCAGATGTCACTAACAAGAGAAACAAGGACCCCGGCTTGTTAAAATCGGACAGGACACGCAATCACATGGGAAAACATAAACATCATTCATGGAGGAGTCAACCCCCGGAAACTCGATGCATTAGAAAGCCTTGCCATCCAATCCTTAAGGAACCGTAACACTGCAGGAAGAATCACGACACCGGCAATAAAGGTTGCTGAGAAAGCTAACCGAGCCAGGTATCTGACTCTTCGGTTAAAAGTTGGAGTGCAGTAATTAGAACCTCACTACCACAGGTAGGAGGCATTACTACTTTTAAATCAAATTTATACAAATCCTGTCAACACCAAATGGAAATCAATGGATCTGTACGGAAGAAGGGCACAACCGGTGCCCGAAATGATCATTTACAAAAGATAAAAATAATCCCGTCTTAGGAAACACCACTCCTTCTCTTTTTAAATTTAATAATAGCAGATTAACTATAGTTCGTTTCGTTACCAGGGTTGTGATCGGCTTAATAATGCTATGTGTGCATGCCTTAAGTTATGTTGCTTAAAGCTTGCTATCAGTCTTCATTTTTTAACGGCGATTTTTATAAAGCAGCAAGTTAGTAGTAACCACCTCAATCATTTGAAAAGTCAGACAACTTGAAAGAAAAATTGTCCTGGAAAACTCGTCAAACAAAGTAAATGATAAGCCGGCCCCACACCGACCGGAGTGTGGCAAACACCGCACAAAAGATTGATACGAAAACTCGTGCAGCAGTGTGGTTGGGCGACTCTAAGGTATCATTCTTGGACCGATCTTTTGCGCGTTGTGTGCCACACTCCGGTCGGTGTGGGGCCGGCTTTAGGCTTTTCTCTCCAATTTTAGCTTTACAGAAATGCCGATATTACTGCCTTGTAATTATAGCAGTTACTACGGCACCTTGATGAGGTGGGTTTAAAGTTTTTGTTAAGTCGATCTAACTTTGCGCGGGGTTCGTCGCACCACGCAAAAGAAAAATTGATTAATTTTATCCTCATTTGTGTGGTTCGGTGAATTAAATGCGCTGATGGTTCGCTTATCTTTTGATCGTATTTCGACTGAACTATTGCATGTGGTTCGGTCGAACCTTTCCGTGTGTTTCGGCAAAGTCTGCAGACTAAAATCTATTGAATATCAGGCAAGCAAAGAGGAAGTAGCGACCAGTCAATAAGTGCAAACAGTGATTTGAAACAGGCTAATGTCTCGTAAAAAGTCGTTAAATTCCCTTATAAAAATGGTGGTCGGAAGTGGTAAGCAGTCATTTGAGAGTTGGGAATCAGTGCTCTAAGTTCACTTGATATAAGCAAACATGGTTTTATTGACGTACCATGCCAGAACAAACAGGGCCGGCCTTAGCACTCTGGTGGCCCTGGGCCAAAGGGATGCTGGTGGCCCCCACCCCCTTACTAATACACAAACAAAGCGCATCTTATCTTGATTGGCTGAATGTTTTACCCTTACGTTAGATCAGTGTTTTCTGCGACTGACGAGTGCTTAATAAAAGCTCTTTAGCGCTTTACGCAAATAATTATGGGAGATGCTGTCACTGGGATTTGGCTGTTTTTAATCACCTCAGAGCCTGCGGAGTTCTAATCTTCTCTCATGATCATATTTCTAGCATTCATTCATCGCAGGCAAATTTGTTATCAAATGGAAATGTTTCTAACCATTTCTTTTAATTGGAAACAAAACTGACATTTTGCAAATTTTTGTCAGCTCTGTAACGGGTTTTCATTTGCCAAAAATTCAAAATATCATCCATTTGACGGTTTTTATGAGTTTAATAACTGTGCGTAATTATTGTTAATTATTGGCATTCACCGGAGTGCTTAGTTGGCAGCCTAAGCCTTAGAATTGTAATACTATAACATTTTGTGGAATTTTTCTATTCATTCCTTAAATTGTTCAATCAAAAGTAATTTCTACATTACTCATTTCCTATATTTGAGAAGTTGTAGCTGAACTGTTCTACGAAACGGTTTTCTGTGCAGAAAACTCCAATCCTCATTATGTTATGCATGATGAACACGAATTCAAACTTCTTTTAACCTAAAGGCGCCACGTCTTATAAAGAAAAATTATGAGATTTCCTGGCACTAATCACTATTTTAAGATTTTTGTATGGCAGCAATGCTCAGCTTTCGACGTGGTCTGCTAAGAGAGCAAAAATTCAAGGATCAGATTGCCGTAATTCGAAAATTTTGATCTAGGTTTATTTTCCATCTTTCTTCCATTATTATACCGATCCGTGAAGTAGTGGCCTTTTCATGGTATAATATCAGGCTTAGCCTGTACCTTATCGAGCTTGGATATTGGTAAATTTTTTCGATAAGTTCTAAAAATCAAACTTCTTTCATACCATGCTATCGTCACTGGTATTTTTAACAAACATCAAAGACATCAATGGTGACGTTGGAGAGCAGTTATTGCAATTTGTTTAAAAAAAAAGAGAGAGAGGGAACGAAGATTGAATCATTGTTATTTCACTATATCCTCCTGGATTCCCGCGTGATATGTATAGTACATAGAATTCAAAAAATTCTAACGCCTTAATTTCAAAATGGCAATATTTGCTTGTTTGGCAACCTGCTTAATAATTTTGTTGGCAATGCTGTGCAAAAAGTTAATCTTGAAAGTCGAACGGTATTTTATGACAGTTTGTCGTTTTAGTGAGTGAAGTGCATCATGAATCAACACAAGGAACTTTTAATATTTATTCTGTGGCCAGTGCCATTGAGGGACATTTCAATGTGATATGTATAGGACACTGGTTCTCAATGCAGTTCCCGGTATCATATTATATGTCTTATAGATAGTACACTGGTTCTTAATACAGTGTACATATTGATAAATGTAAACATGTTCTAAGAAAATATATTTAATTTTTAGGTCTTCTGTCAGACGACATTCTGGATATTTTAAATGCGTCTGATATTGACTTGTCTGAAGATGAGGAGGATCCATCATTTACTGTTTTTCCCAAAGAAGAGAGTAGTTCCAGCTTTTGGAGTGCTTCAGACGATGATACCGACAAAGATGAAGTGTCGCTATCATCATCAATTTTATCACTACGCGGAAGAGCAAGGGGTGCTTCTTGTAGCCGTAGATATCGTTCCAGATCAAGATCTCAGCCGGTTGCACGAACGAACATCGAACACGGCAATTGGAGGGTGTAATGGACAATTTAATCCAAGTGACATGTCATTCGCGCCAACTTATCAAATAACTGATGGCAATAGCTGGACTGGACTGAAGATTTTTTTCGACAGTATTTACCTGACAAACTACTGGATCAAATCGTTAAAGAAACCAGCAGAGAGGCTTCAACCTTTCACGCAAAGAGTTGAATACTTTTATTGGAGTTCTTATGGTGATGAGCTGCATTGAACTACCGAAAATTCAAATGTTTTGGTCAAACAAATGAGATGGGATTGTAATCGACATGGTTGTGTATCAAGGACGAACAACAGCTGTTAGTTCCGTTGATGAATTTTGTTATATAATATTAAAAACTTCGAAATAAACATTATTTTCTAATTATCTTGTCTAATTTCAATAGATTTCTGTTGTCCATTCCTCTAGCTCAACTAATATAAATGTATAGAGATGTACCTTCACTGAGAACCAGTGTCCTATATATAGGACATAAACAAAACTCACATTTCAAACAAAAGATTTTTTTTTACTTTTTCCAAGCCCTTTTATTCTGGAACTCAGGAGGATATATTAACTTCAGAACTAACTTCACAACTAATTTAGTTCGAGCACATATCTTTCGCATGGAGGCCCCTATTGAGTGATCCACTTTCAGAGTGGTGGCCCCTTGAAAGTAAAGGTTCCGTGAGATTGGTGGCCGCTTGAATGTGGTGGCCCTGGGCGACCGCCCAGTTCGCCCACCCCTAGGGCCGGCCCTGAGAACAAAAGACCGCGGTCTTAGAGCAGTGATTCGTATTCTGACAGCTTTCAGAAGTTATAAACAAAATAAAACAATTAACTGAAGAAAGAAAATATAATTAAAGTTCGCAACCTAGCATGTAGTGAAGTATATTCTAATGGCGGAAATAGAAAAATGCCCGCATCGGTTTTTGGTCAAAATTTGCGCGGACTGAAAAAGATTGGGAACCACTGTCTAAGAGGCAGTGGCGTAGATAGCTTTTCGAATGGTTATTTCGTATAAAATAAATAACAGGCGCGACAATCCAGCATTGGACTAAGGCCGCAGGATGTGTTAGTGACATCCTATTTCCAAGATCTTATCTGCTTTTTGTTGAGGTAATGAGATCAGCATCACGCTCAGCAGTGTTATTTATCCCCATAAATGGGTACTCGTTTAACATCTGAGTGAGATCATAGTCCGTCACAAGCTCGTGAATTCAAAAACCACCATGATCCACGGTGAGATTCGAACTCATGACCCTGTGCACCGAAGGTGCGCGCACTAACCGCTAGACCAGCCAGACTACCACTACTATTTCGTATGGTCGGCGCAATTTTTTTCCAGCCTAAAAAAACATCATTAAATTAAACGATGAACAAATCTGTTGTATAAGACACTTTCACGTATATACAGTTTAGCGAAATTAACTGACAAATGGTCCACTTTCAAGAAATGGTTTGAATGGGTTGGGTACGATACCCCGCCCATCATATTCCCGTTTTTTAAAATCCCAACATTCAATATCCCGCCATTTCAAAATCCCGCTCAATTAAAATCCGGCCAATCCAAAATCCCGCCATTTCAATAACCTGCTTATTCAAAATCCCGCTTTTCAATATCCTGTCACAAAAGGTAAGTACAACAAGTCGGGAAAGCCAGGAAAACCAAGGTTCCCGCCTAAGTTCTGGAGTATTGCTGACGCAGTTGCAGCAAATATTCCAAGAACTCAAAATAATGTTGAGGCTCGGCACAGACGATTAAACTTTATCACAAGGAAAAACCATATCGGTCTGTACCGGCTGGTGGAATTACTAGGTAAAGAATTGCTCCTAGCTAAAAACCGAGGAGAGCAGTCCCGATCCGAAGGTCGCATCCAAAAGCAAAGTAAGGTCTTTAGACGTAGCCAGCAGTTACTACTTTCAACTAAAGAGGACTATGAAAAAACGGATTTTTTGAGAAACTTGGCGCAAAAACTAATGTAAATTATTGATAAGTCGAACGCATATCTATATTTTCTTGTTAACAATAAAAACAAATTTGGCGATATTTTGACGGGATTTTTTTATTATTTAATAGCGGGATATTGAAATGGCGGGATTTTGGAATGGCGGGATTTTGACGTGGCGGGATTCTGAAATGGCGGGATTTTCGAATGGCAGGATTTTGATATGGCGGGATTTTGTAATGTTGGGATAATGTAAAGCGGGATTTTTACGAAAAAGCGGAATTTAGTTTTTCGGGATTATGTAGGTATCCCGGTTTGAATAACGAAAAGGCATTTCTATTCTGAAACATATGTATTTGGATTTTGTTTGAAAAATCTGTAAAATCTTTGACAATTAAACCTGTAGTCACCACCACCTTTTTGTATAATTTTCCTTTGCGGTTACTTGAATTGACAAAAAGGCCGAAAATGGGATAATAGAAAAATTGGCTGTCGCTTCATACATAGTAATGTGGTGAATTACTGTTTTAAGATGTATTCTCTCATGATTTTCGAAACTGTTTTAAACCAGTTTGTTTCGCTGGGACCCGAAAAGAGGAAACTTTTGCAACAAGCGAAGAACGGATTTGAATTTTAACTTAAATTATGAAGTTGACATCTTCATATTCTTAAATGGGAATTTTTTTTCGATCTTTACAAAGTTTTGAGATTTGTCGAATTCGATGAGGAAGCACCGTCATTTGTTGATTTGTTTTGAGAAGGCGTGCCACATTCTTACCTACTGTATAAGGATCAATTTTGAAATCCCCCTGAGGACGGCCGGCGTTTAGGCAAATGTTTATAGAAAATATAGCCAATTTAGGCACAATTTTTATATAATTTAGCTATAAAATAAAAATTTAATAGAAATAGTTGACCATGTGGGATTAATTTCTTCTTTATCTACGCCACTGCTTAGATGGTAGCATCCCAGAAAGTTCCGACAAAGAGACTATGGCGTGTCCCTTAGCCCTTTTAGGAAGAACTTTGCTTCAAAATCTTCTCGAAAAAAAAACTACACGCTAATGCTCTACAGCACTTTTGGTAACATGATAAAATCGAACTATATTTGAATATCATATTCAAATAGACAATTTTTATATAGACACTTAGGCGACCTTGCCGCAATAAATGTTCTACTTTTGAAAATTCTTTCATCTCCAAGATGTCGTTTAAGAGATTTATCGTTTTATTGTTTTCTGATTCTCCGTATAGATATCACTACACGGACAAGGCGACAAGGGTATTAAGACATTAAGTCTGTGGCATAAAGATCCAGGCAAGGAAGAAGAAAGGACAAGGGTATGGGTTATCTATGAATATGCATGCCAAATTAATTATAAAGCTTAGTAGAAAATTATAATTCCGCTGATGTAGGAATACGCAAAACAAACGCATTTTTCACTGAGTCTCTTTCAGGAGTAGTCGTCGATTTTTTTCTTCGTCAAAAAGAACAAATTTTTTACGTGGTAAAACAAACATAAGAAATGGTGTTTAGCGAATCGTTATTTTTTCCTTCCCGATGCGTCAGAATTATATAAAGAGAAAGCATTCTCTTCATATAAGGAAGAGAAAATAGTAATGGATATCGTATGAGTTTTATCAACTATACGATGATGCAGAATGGTCGAAAATCGTGAAACTACAACGTCGTAATGCAAAGGACGAAATACAATCGCATGTCAAGGAAGCTGATGAACGCGCAACGGACGGAGCCAGATTAAGCGGATGACTGAGAGCGCGAAGGAAGCAATCAGTAGGAGAGGGCATCCGAGAGTTTCTAGGTTTCTCTATACATAAAGGTCAACTGGGGGTCAGTCAACGCTACAAGTTTAACGTCGAGTGACCACGATCTGTAAAAAGAAAAAATCTTTAGCTGCAAAAAGTAATTGATATCACTTCAATCCGCCAGCCGTATCCAGTTTCGCATATTGGTTACATACAGGCTTTCCAACTTGTTGTTTTCTTAGGAGATTTCATATGTTTTTGTAGTAGATGGTGCCACAAACATCACATAAATCCAGAAAACATCAATGTTCAAAACATTGAATAACAGTGAATACACTGTGTTCAATATTTAATGTCGAAATTTCAATTTTTAATTTTCAAATTACATTTTTCACTTTCCCGCTTTCAATTTTCAACTTTTAATAAATTTTGAATGTTGAATTTTGACTTTTGAAATTTGAATATTGTATTTTGAATTCAATTCATCAACAAAGTTCTGACTCTAGGCTTTCCAAAAACACCTCAACTGTCAGACTACAAGCCTCAGAAGCGGAGCTATGGGCCACTTAGTGACGCCGAGTTTTACAGGTTTGTAAACTAAAAAAAAATCCGACCTCTCAGCTTTGCTGGCCCCTGGAGCGGGAGCCATACGAAATCCCCAATCACAAAATCCCCAAACGTAGAAAAATCCCCAAAATTAAAATCCCGCTTTCAATTTTCAATTTTTAAAAAATTTTCAATGTTGAATTTTGACTTTTGAAATTTGAATTTTGTATTTTGAATTCATTGCATCATCAAAGTTCTGACCGTAGGCTTTCCAAAAACACCTCAACTGTCAGACTACAAGCCTCAGAACCGGAGCTATGGGCCACTTAGTGACGCCGAGTTTTACAGGCTTGTAAACTAAAAAAAATCCGACCTCTCAACTTTGCTGGCCCCTGGAGCGAGAACCATACGAAATTTCCAATCACAAAATCCCCAAACGTAGAAAAATCCCCAAAATCAAAATCCCCATAATCATAATACCCATATACAAAATCCCCAATCATAAGATCCCCAAACACCCGAAATATGATGGCAAATGGTAGATGGATGGTAGTAAAAAATGGTAGATGGATGGTAGTAAAAAATGGTAGATGGCTGGTAGATGGATGAAAGACTGCAAATTGTTGATGGTTGATGGTAGATGGAGGGTGTTAAATGGTAGATGGTAAATGGCACTAGGAGGGACGTAAATCGATACTAACTTATTTTTTGATTAGCACAAACAAAATATTCGAGTCCGTTGCATATATCGTTCTAAACATAATAGGTTTTCTTTAACATCGTCGAGACAAATCCTCATCCGAACGAATATTCGCGGAAAA
Source organism: Microchrysa polita (assembly GCA_949715475.1). Lineage (NCBI taxonomy): Eukaryota > Metazoa > Arthropoda > Insecta > Diptera > Stratiomyidae > Microchrysa > Microchrysa polita. The sequence goes on from OX454417.1 coordinate 75,922,754, forward strand.
CTTGGTTGGCTTATTGTTGGAACCGATTGTCTATTTAATCGCCTGCACATTATTTGCTGTTGTTCTGTGTTACTTCAAAGAGTTTGCCGTTGATTATGACTAGCATATATATCAGTCCACGAGCACCTACCATTTATTATCTACCATTTACCATCTACTATTTGCTATTTACCACCCACCATTTGCAATTTACAATCTACCATTTATCATCTGTCATCAACCATTTACAAGCTACCATCCGTCTACCATTAACCACCTACCATTTACCATCTACCATTTATCATCTGCCATTTAACATCTATCATTTACCATCTACAACAGCCTAAAGAAAGTCTCCATTTCACCATTTGAGGTGTGATCTTAGAACGCGCCAGCGTTTTTAGATAACACCTCAAATGAGGAATGGGGAATTTCGTTTGGGGATTTTGGTTTTGGGTATTTTGATTTCGGGGATTTTGATTATGGGGATTTTGATTTGGGGATTTTGGTTTGGGGATTTTGTGACTGGGGATATCGTATCCCACCCCCCTGAAGCATCTCCGTTTACTTCTACCTCTATTGCATTTTGTATCAACAAAGTTCTGACTCTAGGGTTTCCAAGAACACCTCAACTGTGAGGCAGAAGCGGACCTATGAGCCACTTAGTGACGTCAAGTTTTACAGGCTTGTAAAATAAAAAAATCCGGCCTCTCAAATTTGCAGGCCCTTGCAGCATCTGAGTTTGCTTCTACCTCTATGACATTTTGCATCAACAAAGTTCTGACTCTAAGGTTTCTAAAAATACCTCAACTGTTAGGCTACAAGCCCCAGAAGCGGAGCTATAAGCCAGTTAGTGACGTCAACTTTCACAGGCTTGTAAACTTAAAAAATCCGGCCTCTCAAATTTGCAGGCCCTTGCAGCATCTGAGTTTGCTTCTACCTCTACGACATTTTGCATCAACAAAGTTCTGACTCTAGGGTTTCTAAAAACACCTCAACTGTTAGGCTATAAGCCCCAGAAGCGGAGCTATAAGCCACTTAGTAACGTCAAGTTTTACAGGCTTATAAACTAAAAAAATGAATTTTGAATTTTGATTTGTGAATTTTGAGTTTGGAATTTTGTATTTTGAATTTTGAGTTTTGAATTTTGAATTTTGAGTTTTGAATTTTGAATTTTGAGTTTTGAATTTTGTAGGGTTTCTAAAAACACCTCAACTGTTAGGCTATAAGCCCCAGAAGCGGAGCTATAAGCCACTTAGTAACGTCAAGTTTTACAGGCTTATAAACTAAAAAAATGAATTTTGAATTTTGATTTGTGAATTTTGAGTTTGGAATTTTGTATTTTGAATTTTGAGTTTTGAATTTTGAATTTTGAGTTTTGAATTTTGAATTTTGAGTTTTGAATTTTGTATCAAAATTCAAAATTCAAAATTCAAAATTCAAAATTCAAAATTCAAAATTCAAAATTCAAAATTCAAAATTCAAAATTCAAAATTCAAAATTCAAAATTCAAAATTCAAAATTCAAAATTCAAAATTCAAAATTCAAAATTCAAAATTCAAAATTCAAAATTCAAAATTCAAAATTCAAAATTCAAAATTCAAAATACAAAATACAAAATTTGTATTTTGAGTTTTAAGTTTTGAATTTTAAATTTTAAATTTTGTATTTTGAGTTTTAAGTTTTGAATTTTAAATTTTGAATTTTGCTTTGTGAATTTTGAATTTTGAGTTTTAAGTTTTGAATTTTGATTTGTGAATTTTGAGTTTTGAATTTTGAATTTTAAATTTTGAATGTGGAATTTTGAATTAGATTTTTGAATTTTGAATTGTGAATTTTGATTGTTGAATTTGGAATCTTAAGTTTTTAATTTTGATTTTTGAATTTTGATGTTTGAATTTTGAATTGTGAATTTTGAATGTTGAATTTTAAATTTTGAGTTTTTAACTTCGATTTTTGGTTCGTGAATTTTAATTTGTGAATTTTGTATTTTGAATTTTTAGTGGAAGATTTTATAGTAGAATATTTCTATTGAGTATGTATTATCGTTTTCCACCACTTCAGCTAAATATAAGCTCTTCTACTTTGGGCAATTACATATGTCCCTTTACATTAGCGAAATTTTACCTAAAAATTTTTTTTCAACATTGTGCATCAAAAATCGCTTGCTGAGCAGAATTTTAAAATCCAGGCGTAGGTACTGGACCGACTCATAGGTAAAAGGCGAAGTGAACACGACAATTTATTGTTTGTATAGAGTGTAGTTCGAACTCACGACCCATGTGACTGACTTTGATCTCACTCAAATATTAAACCCAGTACCAATTTATTGGGATAACTAACACTGCCGAGCATGTTGCTGATCTCAACACCTCTACAAAAAAGCAGTTAGGATATTGGAAATTCTTGCCACTAACACATCTGTGGCCTTGGTTAAATTATGAACTGTCGTACGAGTTTATTTATTTCATTGCGTTTTGTAACTGTCACCAGCGTGTCGTTCGATAAATGTTGTTCAGGGAACCTGGGTTACCTCTAATTGCGAAACGGGAAAACAGGCTGCGGAGAAGACATAACATTAACAAGTTCAAAAGTTCAATATTGCTTATATAATTTACAGAAATCAATAAGTCCGTGCATGCATATTTGTAGCCATTCAGCCAAAGATATCATTTGGCTTTACTATGTGCATTAATTTCAGACACAATTCAATGCATAATTAATCCGATATACCAACATAGTTAAATTATAATTAACCTTGTACGCAAATGCCCGTTTAATCCTTCGGTTTCCAGGAATGATTGTTATTCGCCATATAGAAAACCACCTACGCATCATATTTTCTTCATTAGTCTCTGTATTAAGTTACTACATACTTAATTACATCTTTCTTCTGTCCTGCTTTTATTGTTATATCCTCATATCTGACCATACAATAATTTCGTTTTTTCTACATAATACGAATATTTCCAATCAATATTCATAAAAATATTGACTATCCCATCCGACCGTCCCTACATCTTATCAAGTTACAACGACGGACGTTCAACGAACCTTCTCCATATTATAATCCCCGGTCTATTGACCGAATATCGAAGAAATCTTGTTAATGGAATCCAATACATGCAGAGACCCGGATTATCTATCCTACTTTCTGGTCACGACATATTTCTATTGTTGTAATTTCCCCATAGAATTCCGATGGGTTTAATTCATTACAGCGGTTGCGGCAATGTCCCTATACAGACATTCGCATGCATGCAGGATTACTTTCGGAAGCAATAGGAACGGTACAAAAAAAAAGTCAAATGACAGTGCGACTAAAGTGCGAGACAATCATCTTTTGAGCTGTTCTTGCCACACCATTCCATTGTTGTCCTTTTTTTGCCTTTTTTCGTTCCGGTTCAATTTTTCTATTTTTTTTTTCAACGCGTTGGCGTTTCTTCCTACACTCGCCCAAGCCCGTAATTAAATGTCAATTTCGTCTGGGTGACAATCGAATGTCCTTTGCCTTTGTTTTTCGCCAATTTCTATTGTGTTTTGTTCGTTTCAGGGGTGTTGGAACAAAGAAATAAATTTTACGTGCATTGAAAAAATATCGGGGGAAAACGAAGAAACTTGAATGTTAATTTATTTTGTTTTTCATCTATTCTATACGGCCGTTGGATGAAAAGCTGCACGAGAGGGATTCAAGGTATAGATATTCGTATCGAACGCTTGTGCAACCAAAGCAAGGATAACGATTTTTATTGCCTTCGTTTTGTGTTCAGACGGGATGAATGAACAACGAGACTGAGTTCTAATCGTGCGAATAGCACGATGAGTGTATACCCTATACCCATATACAGACCTAGAAGGCACGCAAAACCCAAAATATTCAATTTCATATTTTTTGTGGGGGAGGGAGGGGTAGATGGGTCGGATCTGACACATCTTTATCACCTTGTCAACGCATCCAACGGCTATCATTTGATACTAATTTGAAGTTTTTCGTGACATTCTATCAAAAGATATGACTGAATATAACTTTGTATGGGAAGTAGGGTTAGGGGTAGTCGGACCTACTCCACTTTCCATCAACTCAAAGTATATGTCAAAATTGGACATTGATCAAAATTTCAAGTCGATAGCGATATTCTACCGCAAGTTATGGCCGAATTAAAATATCATGGAGGGGTAGTTTCTATGGGAGGTAGGGGAACCCGTGGTCCAATTTGGCCCATTTTCAATACCGTCCAAGATTTTAGCAAAACAAACATTTGACAAAAATTTCAAACCGCTAGCTTCATTATTTCGGGAGTTATCATGCTAACAGACAGACACACGGACAGACAGACAGACACACGGACAGACATGGCTTATTCGATTCAGGGACCGACCCTGATCATTTATATATATACTTTGCCATACCTCCGGTGGCTCCTTTGAGGTGTTACATAATATCGGCGTAACAAAAACAATATACCCTATACCATCTAATGGGTATAGGGTATAAAAAATGCGTTTCAATATAGGGTTGAATCACAGCCGAGTCCGTACCGTCGCGTTGTACACACCGGTCAATTTCAGACGCCAATGCCAGGCCAGATACAATATTAGAGACGAGGTAGCTTCTTCTTCCACAACGTACTGCCTCTCATGGGGTGTAGCTGTAGACGTACAATCGCCGAATAATGTTGATTTCTTTTGCACACTTCTTTCTTCTTTTTAAGTCTCGAATAAATCTGGGGTGTTAAATTGCTGGATGTTGACTTTGTACATTTTGTTAATACAGAGAAGTGAAAATTTGATTAATGGAAACGTCAAGTTTGGATACCGTTGGATCCGATGCAGTCAAGGATGAACGATAGAAAACTACGGTACTGCAGTAAAATTAGACGGGTGAAAAATCTTTATTTGATTAATCTACGAAACCGAGCCGTGACACCAGTTTTGTGTTCCGCAAAATACCAATGATAGAATTTCTGATGCAAAAGTGGTTACTTAAGGTTTGTGTTGCTAGAGGCGACTCATGAAATAATCGCTCTATGATCGTAGTTCAGCAACCAACTCTGAGCCCTAGTTGCATATTTTGAAATGTGGGTGAATTCGTAGTATCGACTATCACTTAAGGTACATTTTCCTCGGCACGACCGCAGCGGCTCTAGCGACAGCGACTCGCTCATTCCATATAAAAAATTGTTTTTAGAATAAGAGAAAAACGAGTTTTTATATGGAATGAGCGAGTCGCTGTTGCTAGGGCCGCTGCAGTCGTGTCGAGGAAAATGTATCTTTAAAGAAACATGTCTGTATAGAATATATTTGCATATAGTGCTCGGAACCGGTTTTCTAACTCTGATCGCTTAAGGTTTGTGTTCGTAGAGACGGCTCATGTGATGATCGCTGTTAAACCACCGGTTCTGAGCACTATATGCTGATATTTTCTATACAGACATGTTGCTTTGGGTCATAGTCGACACAAGGAAAGTACCACCATTCAAAAAATATTTAAATACGGCTCGGAATTGGATGCAAAACTACGATCGCTGAGCGATCCTCACGTGAGTCGTCTCTACGAACACGTACCTTTAGCTATCATCCTCTTCTTTTAGCCGGGCAGAAAGGTGTGGAGCCGCTATGCATCTATGAGGAGTCGATTTATGGTTCGTCAATATTTTCGTCCGTGATGTCAAGGGACAAAAACATACCTATAGAGTTTTCCCAAAGTGAGATAGGAGTAAGGTCAGTGGGCGCAGCTGGGCATTGAAACAAATGGCCCACATCATGAGGAGTGCCAGCGCAGTATGGACAAATGTTTTGAATGTCCGGGTTTATGCGGGAAAGGTACGAATTAAAGCGTGAACAAAAGCCCGATCGAAGTTGAGCTAAAGTCGCTCTAATGGCTCTCGGGGGAGCCTAATCTCCTCAGGCGAGATTGGTGGTGGTCTATTCGCATCTAAACTCACAATAGACCGACTCACTTGTTCGGTGTGAATCGGAGCGATGGCAGCTCGGTATGCATCTTCATCGTAAGGGTCCCGCTTGTTTCCCTGAACCCTCTCTAGGTGTCGTAAGTCACGCCTGATATGTCGTGGTGGAGGAATTCGGTCCATGAGATTGTGGTTGGGATGATCCTGATCCGGACGGTAGCAACCAACAAGATACTCTTTTGAGAGTAGGAGATTGTGGTCACGTATTGGCATCAATTGTGTCTCTTGATGTAAGTGATTCTGGGCAGACATCAGGCTGTGGCTGCGCGTAGAGCAGTATTTTGGTAGACCTGATTTTTTGACCAGTTTGTATCACATAGACTATGTGACCAAACTGGGGCTGCATAATCAGCGGCTGCTCGACCTAGCTTTCTCTTTGCCCCAGGTGCTACCAGCTAGTGCTTTAAGGATTTTGTTCCTACTGTGCATCTTTTCACGAACGGCTGCCGCGTGATGAGCTGACGTCATCATGTTCTCCATGTGAAGCCCGAGAATTTTTGGATTAGCTACAGTATGAACTGGATTGTTGCCAATACTTACAACAACCTTCCACCGACAATCCCCCGACCAGGTAGTAAGAAATGTCGCCGAAGATTTAGATTTAGACGCAGAGATGATGAGGTTTCGGCTTTAGAAGAATGCCTGTAATCGTCCAGGATAGCGATTAATTAGGAGGCGCATTTTATCCTTATCCTCCCCTGTGGCGAGCACGGTGCAATCGTCTGTGTAGGAAAAAAAACAGAATGGGGGAGAGTATTCCTCCCTGTGGAACTCCTAATTTAATTTTCCTCAGCTTAGAACGTGTGCCACGAAACTCGGTGAAGGAATGCCGACCAGCTAGATATCTAGCTAGATCCAACGGATCTCTTGTGCAGGAATATGCATATTCAACAGATTCGCGAGAAGCATCGAATTATTGACCTTATCAACGCATTTGATAGGTTAATTGCCACAAGCATGGATCTGTGGCATGGACGTCGTTGATTTCGGCCGTCACGGATGCATGTAGTGATTTCCTGAAGCCATGCTGGTGGGGTTCTAGCTTAGCCTCCAGTGTCTTTGCAACAGGGGACAGTATCGTTATGGGTCGGCAGGATTCGCCGAGACTGGTGCTCTTCCCTGGCTTGAGACTGGGGACAATCCGTTCTGTTTTCCAAATTTCAGGGATGGCAAGCGTAGAGATCGACAAGTTAAACGCTGCCGTGAGATACTCAATGGCTGGAAGGTCGCCATGTTTCAACATGGCCTTGGAGGTTTTAGCATTCTCAATGACTGTCTTAACCTGGTCCGCAGTATACGATGGTATAGTGTCAATATTTCTGCTACGACTCCGTCTTCTAATTTACGCTTGAGAACATCAGTCTTGGGATGTTCAATAAATTGCTTATTGAACAGGCTTGCATAGTGAAGAGGATTGCTGGTGCTCTTACGGCCAAATTTTATGGCATTATTGCCCTTTCCTTTCCTAGGATTGGATAGGGCGCGGACAGTAGACCATAGTTTACTGACACCTTCATTGAGGTTGTAGTCATTCAGGTGATCGATCATTCCATTTCGCCTTCCGCATCATCGCATGATTCGTCTCTAGCAACACAAACTTTGAGGGTCGATAGCATAAGCTTTCAGATTTTTTTCGGTCTTTGAAGAGAACCGAAATTAGGTAAAATATCAAAATTTCGTACTTTCTGTACCAAATTTTGGTGTTCTTCAAGGACCGAAAAAAAAATAAATCGTTTTTAAGAATCTGATAACATTTTTAGTAACGGTTTTAGAATACTAAAATGTCGGTACTAAAAAACCAATAACTAGTCCTAAAAACACGACCTATGGCAGATATTGATTTATACCTACTATAAATTTATTGGTACCGGTACTGATTTAATACCAGTTTAAAGACAACCGGCTATTTGTGGTGCCATTTCATGCTCATCTTTACAATTATCTAAATATCGGCGTCCGGTGAAATTCATAGTACTTATCGGTTTATCTTCGCGGTTTCAAAAAAAAGTAGCAACTGACCTGAAATAGAAAGAGAAAAAAATGTGTTATCAAAAATACTCACAGATCTGTATCGAATAGTTAAATGTAAATTTGGTTATATGGAAATTACTTTTATCTAAAAAATGTGTGTATTAAGGGCCAGTTTCTCGTACATCTTACTAATGGTTAGTCTTATCGTATAGAGAAGACGCACACAATTTTCAGAAAGCTTTTACATAGCTTGTGGAAAGGTTTTTTTTTAGCTAAGGCTAAGAAAAAGTATCGTATTAACTGCCGATGGGATACAACCCACACGCTATGCCCAACTCACGAATTTACATTTGTGTAGTTTTAGTGTATTCATTTGCCGTGAAAAATCCAGGGAAACATTAAAGAAGAAGGTACACTGAACGAATCCGCAACGGTATGTCAGAGCCACGAATCTGCAGTGCAACCTCTTTATTTACACAAATAGGGGTCTAACCATCTGGGTTTCTTTTTGTATTTTAAGGATAGGGTTGATATCAGCGCCCTCAAGCATCAATGGTTTGCAGCACTGAAGCCATGTGCCTATTGCACTATTACCGTAGTTGAAGGGGAGGGGGGGGGGGGGGGGGAGGGAGAACTATAGAACTATGCCTGACGATCAAGGTCGGTCGTGCTTAGGAAGGAGTTGCCTATGCTAATAGTAGCTAAATCATCGTGTCTATATACGCCACTTCGAGTTGTGTCCAACGGTGTTGGGTTAGAGTATAGGAAGTCTTGTCATTTTCTTCGTAGAATCGACAGCTCCCGTCTTATTGTGCGCTAATGTGGATACCACAAATGGTTCGTAACCTTACTTTTGCTTAGTTTAAGGAGCTCAGCCGACCTTTAATGGGAGCTATAAAAAGTTGATGATGCCTTGAGTCGCTCCTGGTCTTGGATTTGCAAGTCCACAGAAGTGAGATGCTGCGGCGAAAGTTGCTATTGCGTGGACTTCTGCCTGAAATACCTACAGTGGTGTGGTGCCCCATCGGTAGTGATACCATATGAGCTGGGCCCACCACGCCCTCGGTGGTTTTAGAACGGTCAGTAAGCCATTTAATGGTCTGCAGGTGTATCTTAGCGATATTAGAGTGATAATCCTCTCTGCTCCGTGTTTCAGCCTAGAAACAGCAGCCGCATGAGAGCTCATTGCAAGGTGGTCGAAGGCCATTTTCGCGACAGTGATGTGGTTAAGGCATGTTAACTGCCCCTTAGTTAACTCCAGATTGGCTAGTTTCGCCTCGGCCTCGAGTTGAATGTTAATTGGGTGTAGGTCTAGTAAATCCTCTAGACCGCTAATCTCTGGACCTTGCCTAGAATGGATTTGCCTCCGTTGTCAGGGCTCACTTCCACCAGACCACAGCACCGTAGCTTAGGGTGGGTTTAACTATTTCTGTGGATATCCAGAGCATCTCTTCTCAGTACCGTATAGCCCCATGTGGGGCCTTGTTGTGTTAACTCAGCCGTTTAGGCAATTTCGAGTCAACGTTACATTGTAAATCATTTCTGAGTGTATATAATGTTGTAAGCACTATTATATTTCCTATCCACACATGTACGGAAATATTGGACCCCGCCGCTATTCGATCTCTGGACCTCTAGATTACTAGCATCGTCGAGTGCGACTCAACCACGTGAGCCACAGATCACAATGGAGGGTTTCATACTCCAGGTTTTCCCTACGAATTTTTCGCATATTCAAAGAGCTCTGGTAGGCCTTATCTGCCGCCGCTTCGACATGTTTTTTGCCAGTGAAGTTTACTGTCAAGGATGACACCAAGATATTTGATTTGACTCTTAACTGATAGAGGTGAGTTGTACATTATCGGGCATCTCAGTTCAGCCGGATTTCTTTTCTTGAAGAAGGGTATGATGATCGCTTTGAATGGGTTGACTCGAAGCCTGTTCTCACTACACCATTTTTGTACTATTTATAGTGCTGGTTCGAGTATATAGTATATACACTGAACCAAATCGGCTGCTAAAGTAAAGAAAATATGGCTCAAATCAAGAAAAAAAGACAACAAAAAACAGCCAAGAAATATTTCTCTTCAATTGAGAATTATTCGCACTGATCCAAGTGAAATTACAATAGCAGCGCTTTAAGGAAAAGTAACCTTGAATCAAGCAAACTTTTCTTATGGAAAAGACAAGAGAATCTGAACAAAAATAAAAAAAAGAAACTTGCATCCAACCAACAGCGAACCCGTAACCCCATGCTTCCCAGTCAAACGCGCTACCCCTGAACCAGAGACACTTCCGACTAATCTACTACAACGCTCCAATATAAGCTAAAGCTAAAATAAAGCTTTTCCACGAGCTTTACATGGAAAATGTCAAAAAAATCAATTATCAACCATTTGTTCGCTTGAATTGAGAATAATGGCTCAGGCTTGAATCTACTTTCTATTTCTCAAAAGAAGGTCGTGCAAATAGGATCGATTCAAGAAGAAATTTTCACATTTTGAGAAATTTTGTCTAAATTCGGGAATTTCGCAAATGAGAAAAGTGTATCGAACAAACACTTATCCACTATAACTACATCGTCGGCATATTCCTGTATGGAGAAGCCATTTGACGTGAGCTTCCACAAAAGGTTAGCAAACTGCCATTTGTGTTGCGGGTTTCTTATCAGTGTAGTTTTTCGATTTGAGCATGAATGAAATAAAACGGATAGGTCTATATAATTTGGGATCCTTCATGGGTCAGTTCCCATATTTGGAATAAGGACCATTATCAATAGTCTCCATGATTGCGGGGTCTAGCCCTCTACAAAGCTACTTCTGAAGATACTCAGGAGGTAGGAGTTAAAACCGCCATACCTGGAAAAAAAACCCCGTCAGTGCTGGCTGATTTAAATGGTCGAAACGAGCGTATGGAGTTACTTAGCTTAGGAGAAGCTCGCCGGTCGTCAAGGCATCAGTTGTGTATCGCCCATCAGGATGCTTGATGGTACTTACGTGTTCAGTCAGTGTCGTTTTTAGCGAGAACTCGATGGATTCTCGCAGCTGTGTTAGTGCATTCTTATGTTCTTGTGCGTTCTTCTGAGGGGCAGTTTTTCGCACATGAGGCCACATTGGCCCAGGTGACGTTGGTGACCCAGCCGTCCAGGCTTAGCCAGCTGGAAGCAGTCCAATCGATAGTACATTACATAGCCTCTGCTGCAGAGAGATTTTGTAGGTAGTAGGATTTTGGGGAATAGAATTTGTTGTTGTTTGGGAATTTCGAGTGTGGGGATTTTCATTATGGAGTTTTTGGTTTTGGGGATTTCTCTTCCATTGGGTGATTTCGTTCTGTTTTCCTTCGTTATAGGTTCGGAAGGTTGATATTGACCAAGTGAATTCTTTACAGTTCAATTTAAACTGAGTGGATTTTCACCAGCTGATTTAAACCGTGCATATTCTGTACGGATGGATTCATCGGATGGACCTCGTACCAGACCCGTGTAGTCGGAGAACTTTTCCTGTCGGCGCTAAAAATCTAAAAATATTTTTTTTTACAAATATGCATTAAAAATTAAGTGCGCACAAACTTATGCAATTTTTTTTTCACTTCAGCATCTATTTTTTTTATTAAACCTTTTTTGTTTTAGTGAACATTTTTCCTAGTAACAAAACATCATTATACATATCCATATATTGCTGGAACTATGACTGGCAGCAATGTATGACCCAACTTGCTGCACAGGATATTGTTGTCATTATAAGAGTTTAAAAAATATTTTTCTATAACAGGATGTGCTCTTTCAAAACTACTCTCATTTTGAGGTGACTCAAAAAGCTAACACTTACATACTCGTATAGTACACATAGCGTTCGCTTCGTGGTAAGCACTGTCATGTAGAACGTTTACTTTGATTTAGGTCATATATATATATATGAATGGGTATAACGGTATGCTAGATGCCGAGCGACATATATCTATAGGAACGAATACATACATATTATAAGACTTCTGTCAGTTTTCATTTATTTTTGTAAATCTACTCTATAGAGCAGCACTGTATCTCTCTTGTTTTTAGTTTTTCTCTCGTACTTGATTTTACACTTAAAGCATTTATTTAGGTTGTCCCATCTGAGATGTGTTAGTGACATGAAATTAGTTTTTCTTTTCATTTCCAGTAGATAGACGCTCTGGATACTGTAGGTACTTCTTTGTCAAGTATGTATAGTAAAGGAAAGTATGGAGGAAGTATGGTGAGAGAGTATAGAAAGAAAGAGAGAGTGTTTTCTGAAATGAAGAGGGCACAGAAATATATAGAAGGGAATTGAATCTATCCAAGTGGAAATTGATGGGAATTTAAAAAATTTCCTTACATATCCAATTTATGTACGCTTTTGCTATATCTTAGATGTTAACGTAATGGCAAGGTTCAAGATGTTGGTCTTGACTTTACTTCATGTTTTAGTTTTTCGTTTTATTTTATTTTTTTGATCAGAAAAGGAAGAACAGACGAAGTGGATAGATTGATTGTGGCGTCTTATGGCTGTGTATTTTACGGGAAAATCTACTATTTCGGACGCAAAAAAAGATAAAATCGTTCCAGGAAAAAAAACAGATTGTCGGAAAATGTCAAAATTTTTGAGTAACCAGTATCGTCATTCATGAGTAAAATTTTTGTGTGTGTCTTTTTCATGTCAATTGTAGTTGTCTCTAGACGTACCTATGCAAATTTTGATGATTTTTGTTTAACCTTCTTAAAAATATTTTTGTTTTCTTGTATCAAATGAAAAATACCTTATCCGAAGGAAACACAAAAACACAATTTAAACATTATTGCCAGTCCTTTTTGTTTGTCAACAAACAGCATGTAATGTCTGGCCTGTTTCCTTTGACCGAATGTTTTCATCCGATCGTCACATTCTTCTCTCCTTCGAAAACATACCAATAGATTTTCAGATTCTTCTAAACATTTATCATATCGAATGCAAAACAAAACAAATCAATAGAATTCTCTTAAAATAGCAAAGCGGATATTAAATTCCTGCGAGAAACAACTTTGAAACAAGTTTCATACCGTTCCTTGCAAAGATAAATAAGAATAGTTGTCTAGAGACAGGACGAATAAAACTTTCATCTTTACAACAAGGAAGCTATGGCATCGTTTTATTGTCATAGAGAAGCTATGGTCATATATATATATAAGAATAGTGTACGTCTTGACAAACTATCTGCAAAGTTGTAGAATTTCAATGCACCGGGAAAACGAATACGAAACGACGTTTCAGTACTTTGTCAAATATACACAACGCTAACACTTTTGCGAAAAATTAAAATATCCATATAAATCAGCCCTTCGTGCATCGCATAAATCGCGTGCATATAGGATACACTCTTATACTCATACTCGTAAATTCGTGCGAGCGGAGAGAGAGAAAAAACGTAAATCGCATTCGTGAAATGAAAAATATTTCAACCAAGATCCTTGACGTGATATACTATTCCAAAAGGATAGGATATGATATACGCCACAGTACAATACACCCACAAACCGACACATAAGCACAAGATGAAGGGAAGATAATTTTAAAATTGAAAAAGATACCGAGAAATTTCTTTACTTCGTATAACGGCTCTGTATAGTATTCGTGACGTGCAGAGGGATATACATACATACCATTCATCCCGCAAGTCCTACAGAGTACAAGTTGCTAGAACAAAACCGAAATTCATTTCAGGACGAAGTTACTGGTAACCATGCATTCATTTATGTACTTTTGCGAGCTTTTGTCTGTTACGAGTACCTACAGTCGTATGTTTGGCGAGTGATGAATGCACAGGATATCAAGTATCAAGTGTAAAATTCATAGCACGAGAATATCATACTTACGTATACACGCAGGGCCGGATTTCAGATATGGGCGACCTGGGCAGCTGCCCGGGCGGCAAAGTTTTGATGCTTCCTATTGGTCTTACATCCTAGGAAAAATGGATTTTGACTCAAGGAGCGGTTGACAAAATAAAAAAAAAATTTTAATTGCTTTCTTAGTTATTCTAGTTAGGTGACGTCAATCCAGGGCGCCAAATGTTATGATATACGAGATACGTTTGACGTTTATCATAGCAAACACGCAAAATTTTTCGCTAATATTAAATTTCTAATTTTTTTATCAAATTCATAAGATTTAATATTAAATTCATAATTTTATGATTCATTTGCTCGTTCACTTAATCTGTAAAAGTGGTTTCGCGGATTGGTGTAGTGATAAATCATAAATTTGTTCGAAAAGTGTTTAGTGGTTTGCATTTTTTACCTGCCGCTCGGACGTTCTTTGTTCTTGGTTTTCATTTGGTCCAGTAGTCATTTCAACTCGGCTTAACTGAGTTATCTGGGCATACATTTTCGTACTAGCATATAGCGCAGTGGTAGCGTGTACGACTCACGCCCGTGAGGTCCTGTGTTCGAATCCCACTTTTTGCAAATTTTTTTTCTTTTTGCTTTTTTTCTCTTTTTATTAATTTATTAGTTTAGTTCTTGTATTAAAATGAATTGTGTTTGCGAGCAATTTTACAAAGTCCAAATTGACGGTCTATCTCAGCTCGTTTCGTCGTTGCAGAGCCAACTTAGCAAGCTGAGATCCCTTATGAAATCTGTAAATTGTTGTGAAAACAATTCCGAAGCATTGCGAGATAAAAATGTAAATTTAAAAAATAAGAAGAGTAATATAGGGAAAGACACTAAGAAAAAAACTAAAAATATTATTTCAATATCTTCTGAGCAATCTTTCGTTAGCCATGAAGCGGGGACTTTGACTGTTATTTCAGATTCATCTTCTACAATTCCTTCCAACGTTGACAAAAATCAATCTCCGATTGATAAATTTGTCACAGTTCGTAAGAAAGGGAAACATATTAAAAAACCTTCTCCTGTTGGTGATGTTATTCCCAAAAAGAGTGATAATAATAATAGGCGACACAAAAGAATCTTCGGTATCGATCAAGCTAATGATTCTCTTCGAAGTGTCCCCAGTTTCAAGGTATTCCATGTTTCTAAGCTGCATGCTTCGGTAAAAGCAGACGATTTAAAGGAATATGTAATGAAAAAGCTTAATTTAACAGATGACAGCTTTCTTTCGGTTTATCCTCTGATAAAAAAAGATTGTGATATTTCCAAATTAGTTTCAATCAGTTTTGGTTTGAAACTTCCTCATGAATATTCTAAGCAAGTGTTTTGTGCCAACTTCTGGCCCAAGGGCATCAACATATCACCCTTCAA
The DNA here is from genome assembly GCA_949715475.1 of Microchrysa polita. Taxonomy (NCBI): domain Eukaryota; kingdom Metazoa; phylum Arthropoda; class Insecta; order Diptera; family Stratiomyidae; genus Microchrysa; species Microchrysa polita. The sequence continues at coordinate 75,937,925 of OX454417.1, forward strand.
ATTTTCAAAAAACGACAAACGCCAAAACAGTGTCCAGCAGAACACATAATTTCCAATTCATTTTTCTCGGTCTATTATCAAAATGTTGGCGGTCTTCGTTCAAGAACAAATGACTTTTACCTTGCAGCTTCACAAGAAGATTATGCTGCCATTTGCTTAACCGAGACTTGGCTTCACACAGACATTACAAATGAAGAACTTTTCATAAGAGACTATGATGTCTATCGTCGCGACCGTTATGAGGCTTCGACTAAGAGAGGAGGTGGTGTTTTGGTCGCTATCAAAACAACATTCCCATCTCATGAAGTTGAGCTTTTTCATAAGGACGTGGAACAGATATGTGTTTCTATCAATGTTTCTCGCAGCGAAAAAGTATATATTTTTAATAGCTATTTACCACCTTTGAGTTCAGTTGATGTTTATAACAAACATGTAGATAATATCTCCAAGTTATTTGCATCTTTTGAGGAAAAAGACAAATTGATCGTTGTTGGGGATTTCAATCTTGGTAATATAAGTTGGTACTGGAACGACGACGAGAAAAAAATTCTGCCGCGTGATTTACATCTTGAGTGTGAATCTGTTCTAACAGATTGTTTGTTTGCAATGGATTTGATGCAAATGAATCTTGTTAAAAATTCGATTGGTAGAATTTTAGATCTAATTTTTGTTAGTACTTGCTTGAATGCTTCTGTAATTAAAGTAGATAAACCAATTTTGCCCAATTCAATCCATCACAGTGCTCTTCTTCTTGAGTTTGTTTTTTATGATTACATTGAAGAAGAGCCCGAAGTTATTCCTACTAGAAATTTTCAAAAAGCCCAATTTGAAAAACTAAATTCAACATTTTTTAATATGGATTGGACTCCAGTTATATCGAATAGTAATCTTATTGAAAGTTATACAATTTTTAATTCAATTTTAAATAAATCTATTCGCAAGTACGTTCCTTTAAAAAAGAACAAAATAAAAGCAAAAAATCCTTGGGCTACCAAAGAATTGTTCAAACTTAAGAGAGCAAAAAATAAGGCCCATAAATTATACAAGAAGTCATCCTCTCTTGCCAATAAAGAAAATTTCTTTAGATTGAGAAGAGAGTATGAATTAATGAATAAAAATCTTTACAAACAGTATATTGCGAGAGCTGAAAATAATATAAAGAATGACAGTAAGACATTTTGGAATTTTATAAACAGCAAGCGTAAGAATACGGGAATCCCAAAAAATTTAGAATTCAATGGCAATTTTTACAAAGATGTTCAATCGGTTTGTGACGGATTTGCTAGATTTTTCAGTTCAGTTTACAAAGTGCCAGACTTCGTTTCATCAGAAATGAATGCTGACATCAATGGAAGTCAGAGTGCATTGGTCCCTCGGATAGCTCAGGAGGACCTTACGAGTGCTCTTGAGATTTCTGAGGATGACCTATTGAATGCTATGCGTGATCTTGATGTTAGTATTCAGGCCGGACCTGATGGCATTCCTAATATATTTTTGAAGAATTGCATGCAATCGTTATGTCGTCCTTTAGCCTTTATTTTTAATTTGTCCTTGACTTCAGGTGTTTTTCTTGATGAATGGAAAGTTTCATACATAACGCCTGTTCACAAAAAGGGTCCGAAGCATCTTATTGATAACTATAGACCCATAGCTAAAATATCTGCAATACCGAAGTTGTTTGAAATGCTTATTAAAAATAAAATAGATGTTTTAATTAGCCGTTTGACATCGCCATGTCAACATGGATTCCTGAAAGGAAAATCAACTTCAACAAATTTGGTATCATTTACTAAATTTGTTGCTGATGGTATTGAGCAGGGAATGCAGGTTGATGTGGTATATACCGATTTTTCGAAGGCTTTTGATAGAGTAGATCATAATATCTTACTTAAAAAACTAGAACATTTAGGAATACAGTCAATTTTTCTAAGCTGGGTGAGATCCTATTTAACGGATAGGACTCAGTTGGTGAAGTTAAATGGCTGTACATCTCGCTCTGTTATAAAGTGTTCATCAGGGGTTCCGCAAGGAAGCCATTTAGGACCACTTTTCTTTTTAGTTTTCATAAACGATATCATCCAAAATTTTAAATTCGTGCGTGTATGGCAGTATGCCGATGATATGAAAATCGCTATGAAAATACGCAACATTGATGATTGCCTTAAGTTGCAATCCGATTTAGAAAATCTGCAATTTTGGTGCCGCGATAATAATTTAAATTTAAATCTTAGTAAATGTAAAGTACTTAGCATATATAAATTGAAAACTCCGGTCTTCTTTGAGTACTCCTTAACAGGTAGTGTTCTTGAAAGGGTTGCCGAAATATCAGATCTTGGTGTAATTTTCGACCATGAGCTTTCATTTCGACAACACATTGATTACATTATTTCAAAAGCGAATAGTATGTTAGGATTTGTTAAACGTAATGCGCGCGAATTTAATGATGCTTTTACTTTAAAAATATTGTATGCAGCTTTCGTTCGTTCGCACCTGGAGTATTGTTCTATTGTGTGGAATCCGTTCTATAAGGTGCATATCGAGCGTATAGAAAGAATTCAACACAATTTTACACGGTTTGCCATTTATCAAATTGGCTGGCGTTTCAAGCCAGATTATAAAACTCGCTGTTCCTTATTGGGTTTACAAGCCTTAGATTATAGAAGAACATTTTTAAACGCTATGTTTATAAGAGATCTGTTTTGCTCTCATATTGTTTGTGAAGATATATTAAATAACTTTCAAGTCAGAAATATTCCTCACAATTTGCGGCGGAACAACCTTCTTGTTCAGCCTTATCATAGAGTAAACTATGGGCTTAATGAACCAATTACAAGGTCAATTATTCTTTGTAATAGTTTGAAGGACTTAGTTAATTTTAATTGTACTAATAAACTAATGTTTAAAAGAAGTTATTTTGATAAATTTCCTTATTAATATATTTTGTTTTCAGTTTTTTTTTTTTACGATCTGCTAGAGTTTACACTCGATTGATTGATTAGTCACTTACGTACGGATAGTAAGTAAAGTGATGCCGAGAAGCCTAGTCCCGGGACAAAAGTTTCTGTGAGGCAAAAAAAAAAAAAAAAAAAAGATATTTAAAAGACAGCACTAAATTTGAGGATAGTTGCCTTCTCTATGGGTTAGTTGCCCCATTGCATATTTGGCTGTGAGGATAGTTGCCATGAGGTAATAAAGATTTAAAATTTAATAAATATGTAGTAAAGAAAATCAACTCAAATATGTGTAAAGAATAAAAGACTAAATCTGACAGTTTTATGTCATATTTATTAAAGTAAATAACAACCAAACAAAATTCAATTAGAAAACAAAAATATTTTCGTCTGTGTAAACCTATTCCAGGTATCATTATTATTTATTTTTTAGTTTGTACAAAGTTGAGCGCTTTTTGTGCCCACATTTGTTGCAATAGTCACCATATATGGAGCAATTCTAATGCAGTCACTTTCTGCACATCATGCATTGTATCCAATCTACTGGAGATTTTGTTCTTCCATATTGTTCAAAACATTCCTTACAGGTGTTAGACCCGTCTTTAATTGAGCTGGAGGTGTCACCTCCGTCTGAACTTCCGCTTTTTGGTTTTTTTTAGTGTCAAGGAAGGCTTTGTTTTTTTAGCTCTGATATTCTCTTTCGAATTTAAAACTGCAGCAGATTATTTTTTCATCTTGTAAGAAGCAGAAGGAATAAAGGAACATTCCCTGCATTCATTTCGATAAAACAAACTAATTATTGGAGCAGTTTAGTTGGTGTTTCTTTTTCCTTAAAATTGGAATTATTCAGTGGGCTTGAATTATTTAATTACCTCTCTGTCTCTTCCACTTCCGAAACTAAATCATGCTCGCTAGGAGCTGTCTGATAATCGCAGGATTAAACGGATATATTCCACAAGCTCTAAACCATGAAATTGCATTGGAAGTAGAAGCAGCTCGAATCCAGGCATTTCCAATTAATCTCCTAGCAATCAATCGATTAATTTTTCTTTCCTTATGAGAATTCATATAATTTTGAGTTTTAGCCGCAAAAAAAAAGGTTTTTAATGGATTAAAAAAAACTTCGATCAAGGGGTTGTAGAGCTTGAGTGCTGTGGCTAGGTAGGCAAAATCATATAGTAGATATCGTTTATAACGACATTGGCTATAACGACGCATCGGCTATAACGACGGAAATTCCAGGTTCGGAGATATAAGAGGCTCGCTCAGTACAATTTTTGATGGATATAGCGACCATCGCTATAACGACTGATCGGTTATAACGACTGCATTTTTCCGACTCGAGAGGCAAAATGATCGGATAAAACAACGAACGCTCGTCACATGTCATTTTTTTGGCTCTATGAATTAACGCCCCAGGAACTATCACCCCAAAACGAAAATGAACTATCGCCTCAATTTCGGGGCGATAGTTCATAATGAACTTTTGCCCCAAAATAAAATGAAATATCGCCCCAAAATTTATGAACTATCATCCTAGAACTACTGCCCCAATTTCGGGCCAATAGTTCATTAGAACTATCGCCCCAAATTTGGAATGAACAATCGCCCCAAAATTAAGTCGTCTAGGGGACATTTCAATATCTGCGGCGCCAAATTTTGATGATGCTACTTCGTTAATATTAGCCTGAAACGACCGAATCTGCAATCCTTTTTTGCGAAATCGTAACGGTTCTCCAGATATTCAATTTCAAATTTTGACTTTTCTATGAAGCTAGTTAAGTAATTTGAAAAGAAAAGGGGATTTACGCTTTACACATTGGGGAAAGTGTTCGATGCTATCAAGTTGACGTTTTAATTTTTTGATCAGTCCCACTAGAATAGTAAGTTTTACCAATTAGGCAAAGATGTGAATAATATGAAAAGTCGAAATATATTTGCGAGCAAGAATTGAAAAGGTTGCTATAGACTAGGGATGTCAAAAACCGGGCCATAACCCGGTTTCCGGTTTTTTCGGTTCTTTTGCAAAGCCGGTTAGACCGTCCGGTTTTAACCGGGCTCAAAGTACCGGTTCTCCGGTTAACCGAGTCTTTTCATTGATTTGCTTAGAATTTCACTTTAAGAACTGAGTTCACCGAGCGAAAAAATTGCATTTATGTCTCCCGTGAAAAATTTGCCGTGGAGACTAGCCTTTTGTACACTAAATTTAAGGTAAATGTACACTCCCTGTCTAATTCATTGTCAATTACACATTTTCACTGTGAAATAAAGTGCAACTCCATTGTTTTCGCTGGCGAAATGTCAAAAACTTGTGTGAAGACTTTCATGTGAAGTGATTACAACCAAGCGAATTCGATTTCACGATTTTTGACAGTATCTGCATGGATTTCACGTGAACAGACGATGTTAGTACCTACTCTTGAAAAAAATGCTTACACACACACTCGTATGGCTGGTGCAAAATCAAATCAAAATGCATATACATGATGTAGTAAGACAGCTAAGAGGGGATTCACACTATGGACAGAATTTACTAAAACCTCTAAATTAATCGAGTCGAAACCCGCCTCCTAGATTAAATCGTATGTCATTAAAATCAGAATGCATCGTAGAATGTACTTGCATTATTCAAATTGCAGTACAATATGGTACAACGGTCAACTAAATCTAGGATTTAGCAAATCTTGTCGATAGTCTGAACCGCCCCTAATTTAAAAGAGATGTTGAACAAAAAATATAATCAAATAAAATTGTAAGAAGGGATTTTATTAGTTTTTGAAAACACTTGCAACGGGGGCCAGGGGGTGGAATACCACATTTTTTAGCGACACGATGAAACGAGGATGCACTGATACACTATACTCGAATACACATTCACGACGCGCAACCAAGATCCATGTGAAACGCAATGTAAGAATAAACAATATCTGCCTTGGAAAAGATTAGGAGAGGTATTTAACGAAATTTGAAAATGAAATTTTTCATAAGGGACAAGTAATATAATTACAGACTGAAAAATCAAGAAAATATAAAAAATTGTATGAATTTTGAGAGTAATTTTTCGGTTTTAACCGGATGGACAAAAAACCGTCCGGGTTAAAACCGGAATGAGGAAAAACCGAAGAAAAACCGGTTATCCGTTCTGAAAGTACCGGTTTTCCGACTAACCGTCCGGTTTTTGACATCCCTACTATAGACAGAGAGGCAAATGAAATTTAAAATTTTATTTTTGATGTGTAAAGCGGAAATATTTCCCTTTTCTTATCAAATTACTTTATTTATAAATCATTGAAACGAAGTGCAAATAGTAAATCAAATAATGAAAATGAATTATTGCCCCAATTTTGGGGCGATAGTTCATTTGGAATTATTGCCCCAAACTGTATGTATCGCCCAAAAATTTCAGGAACTTTTGCCCCAATCTCATATAACATTTTTGGGCCGGTAGTTCATTTTCGGTTTGGGGCGATAGTTCCTGGGGCGTTAATTCATAGATCCATTTTTTTGTATACGAAATTATTGCTTTTTCGGCATGCAAAGATCAAGTTTGAGTTGAAAATTAAATTCAGTGCGAAAATTTACTCATATCTATGTAAAAAAAAAGTTCTAAAATTCTTCTTTTTGGAAGGCCGGAATGATACGACATCGCATCGCAATCGCTACTGAAGGTTGTTAAAACGTCGTAAGAAATTTTAAATTGATGTTACGAAATGTCATTTGCAATAAAACAATCAACACAGTTGAGGATTTCAGACAAATCCCCTCGTGAAAAACAGCACGCCAAGATATCGTGCCCGTATTCATCACATCTTTTTCGGAATCTGCCCTAAGCTTTATTTAGCGGATCCACATCAATTCGGTACCAACGATCGTTCAAGATAGGGGAGCAGTTATTAAACTACACAATTAGCGCCTCAAAATTAGTTTTTTGCGAATTGCTTTGCAACAGGGACATATCGAGATACAAGATTCGATGACGTCCCAGTCGGCTTCCTGATTTACTAGCTCTGGCTTTATTCTTTCAAGCCCTTGAAATCAAGAATTTATTAAAAGAAACCATTTTGGAAAAATAAAGGAGTCAACCGAAAAAATTAAGTTTATCTGCTGTGAAAAGTAGAGTCAAGTTGCCTTAAATGACTCCAAAAGTTTAATAATGAAAATGTGCAAAATTCTTTGGCATTCTTAAAAAAAAAAAAACATTCTGAAACATGAATTTCTTTAATTTTTACAACATTTTAAGAACCGTCTGGTTCCCGTGTGCAACCCTCTAGAGACTACAGCAAATACAGGTCCTGCTTCAGGTTTTATTGACGAAAAAATCAAATTCTAATTGAGAATTTGTTGATTAGTTTAAAAGATTAACGATGATGTAAGGAAAGGACATTGCCAAGATGCCCATGGGGCGGAGACAATACCTCTATAACCGGGCAGGTTAGGCAAAGACGATAGGGCTTCTCAACGAGCGAGCAGCGGCATGAGCTTGCTGTAGCTCAGTAGCGGGAGAATTAGGCGGCGTCTTTGTCGCTCGTTACGCCTGTCCTTTTGCAAAAGGGGATATCGCATGCCTGAGATAGACGATACACACAAGGGGGTTACAATGGGGAAAACTAACGCGAATTGTAGCCAGCGAGCACTGGTGCCATCTTTTGGATGCTGGACCCGGATGGCGTCGGATCTTGCCGGTACTAAACCCACACAATTGCAAAATTAAACCCGTCCTGAGACGCCCGGGGCCAATCAAAGAAATGTAGTGCGCCTCCCTTTTCGATCAAAATTCTCCCCTGGAATGGGGCGGGGGGTTAGTTTATGTCGGGAGACTATTCATTTAGGGCCATATTTTTTTACACTCCATTGTAGGGCACAAATTACAAATTGGAGACGGGCACATATCACGAAATATGAACATGCATATGACAGACAAAACTTATCACAAAAAACTTAGCTGTGCGTCCTTGCTGCCGACTCGGAGTGTTTTTCCTCCCTTCATGGCTCAAATATAAATTTTTTTTTTCGTCCACCAACAGCCAAAATCCATCCGCACCCATCTCCCCGAAGTTGGTGGCTTGATCAGTCGGCTCAGCTGTTCCGAGCGATTCCGACACATACATAGATGTCTGCTTTTGAATTTGGCGGGATTTTTACAAATATTAATCATTTGAAATAATTCAAATTATTAATATTTTCATTCATTTCATTTCATTTTGCTGTAATTTCTTCATTTTCCTGTATTTCTTATTTCCGAAAAATAATTTAAACAAAATTCAGAAGCAATTCCATTCATTTTTGTGTCCAACAAGGCGTATACCCTTGTCCTATACCACCGTAAGTTCGTGGTCTAAAACGGGTTTTGACTTTACATTGCAATGACCGCTTATAACGACGACAGGACGCTATAAAAAAATACGATCGTATGTAACGACAGTGGTAGTTATAAACGATATGAGCGGATATAACGACGATCGGCTATAACGACGTAAAATAGTCGGTCCCTTCGATGTCGTTATAAACGATATCTACGTCTCGTTTTCTTCGGCGGTTTGAAGTAAATCAATTGCATTGGTATGTGAAGAATGTCCGTCAAGAAGTAAAACGATCTTTCCTTACGGTTTCATGGCAATAAAATATGTCTTAAGCCACTTCAGAAATAGTTCAGAGTTGACGTATGCTGATTTTTTATTCATATAAATATATCATCCTGGTGGAAGTCTATCTTGAAATGCTGGCTTCTTATTTACACCTTTAACAATAACAACAGGAGTCGAAAAAGTTCCCTATAGCATTATAGCATGCTATTACAGACAAGGTTTCGCCCTCTTCCCCGGAGGTAATGTAGTTAACTACTCTAGCCCCTTTCGTAGCAAATACTTTCCCCGCTGTATTATTCAATTGAACACCTGTTTCGTCAATATTATACATTTTTCTGGCTTATCCGTAAGATTTTTATCAGTCAGGACCTCTAGTAAAAGCTTAAACATTTTGCCGACCTCATCTCGATTTAGTCCTTATGCCATCGCAAGGGATAAACCTTCACTTTAACGAATGGGCAACTCATCAGATATTTCTAAGAAGGACTTAAGCCAGTGAGGCCCAGCCATTCAAGTTTCTGCATTGAAATTGGCGCTAATTTCGAATTTTTCAGCGAGTTCGTACGTATCATTGGCCTTGTAGGAGGAAATCCAGCTCTTTCCAGATTTTGAATATGAGCAAACAATTTCAAATATTCAATCATTTCACAAATTTTAAAATAAAGGCATGAACCAAAATATGTAAATATCTTCTAAGATGACAAAAAATCAGCAAAGCGTATAAAAGCGGCGCCTAGTGAATTTTCTGAATAACAGCCTATTGAATTTGCTGAATAACATTGAGAGCTTGAATTTTTGAAGTTTTTGTTAAATTTATTTTCTATACAAAAAGAAAAAAAACCAAAAAAATCACGAAATCGGAACTTAGGTTAATTACATCAGACAAAGGACAAATCTCAACAATGCTACAATACATACACTGCGCGACAAATGCTTAGGTTCATGGATATTTTGCTTTAAAATGATATAATTTCTATGTACTCTGATCGGATATAATTTTAAAATAAGGCTCTCTCAATTAACGGTTATTTTAGTAAATATTGCAATTCTATCAAGCAACTCGCATAGCTAACGGAATTTTTTAAAATGAAAATCGCATTTTCCACCGCGACGATTGTATAGGTTCACTTACTTTAAAGAGTTGTCTCGTCGTGGTGAGAAGTGTGTGTGGAAACATTTTTTTTTTTCGCGTTGTACTCTGTGAGTCATATAGTGGATAATGTCAAAAGCAAAGCAATTTTCTGCCGAGGAAAAGGCGAAAATGTCCATACTAAAGCAAGAAGGATATTCAAACCGACAAATTGCAATACGGATTCAGCGGAGCTCGAACGTTGTTAATAATTTTATACGAGATAGTGAAAATCATGGCCGACGATACGTACGACGCAGAAAAAAAGCGTTTTCTGGTGCATCAAGGCGAAGTCTCTTAAGAGAAGCCTTGAATTCGCCCCTTACTGCGCGCAAACTTGGGGAGATTTTGGTGTTATCAGCAAGTGTGGGGACCATCCAACGAGTTCTTAGATCTTCATCTTGTTTGAAACGTTTACCGTTAAGGAAAAAACCAGCCTTGCCCCGCAACATCGCCTACAGCGCCTGGAATTCGCCTCAAGAATCATGAACTGGACATCACAATGGAGGCAGGTAATATTTACGGATGAAAAACGGTTTTGTGTGGACGGTCCACGGTCCGGTTCTCCTACTATATCCTAATATCACGATAGATATTAGGAAGAAACCTATGTACCTGTCACGCCATCACTCCCGAATAGGTTCCGTTATGGTATGGGGAGCCATATCATATCATGGAACTATCGACTTGGTCATCGCACGTGGTCGCCAAACGGATTCATCTTATAAACAGCTCTTAGAAGAGGAAATCCCTAAGATAAATGTCATGTACGGAGGCGATCCTTGGATATTGCAACATGATCTTGCCCCAATTCATACAGCGAGGGTGATTATTGAGGAGGAAAATGTGACTTTGTTAGACTGGGTGCCCATCTCCCCTGGCATTAAACATTTGGGGGTGGCTTGTTCGGGAGGTTTACAGTAGTGGTAAATAATACGACTCTAAAGAAGAGGTAATTCATGGAATTAAGACAGCTTGGTCTAAAATACCGATATCCCTGCTGCATTCATTATACGATTACCTGCCTCGAAAGCTTTATGAAATTATAAATAAAAATGGCGGAAATACACACTATTAAATTACAAAAAATGCTCTTGTTATTTCGTATTTATTCTCTTTCATACTTTTCTGAAATATTTTTCAGCGAAAGCATTATGTAAAACGGTAAAATCATCTCTGAACCTAAGCAATTGTCGCATTGGAAATTTACTCTTTGAATTTAATTTAAGGAAAATGTCCTGTGGGGATTCAGTCCATTCATCTTGTTTGTGATATTTAATAGTTCCGAAAATAACATTTCTTGAACCGGTAAGTTTTTATTTTACCGCTTGATGGAAGGAAATATGAGTGAACCTAAGCATTTGTCACGCAGTGTATATATGACAATGAGAAAACAGTGAACTTCAGAGATTGAGTAGGTAATTTGAAAACATTCTGCACACAATTTGAGCGAACTTCAATGTTTTTGAAATAATTGCTGAAAGGACCGCTGGCTATGTCCGTATGGAAAGCAGGATATTTTCAGGCAATCAAAAGACAGGAAAAAATTACATGTTCATATCAGATACGTCCGTTATCGTTACCATATGTGTGTGCGACTCCTACTACTTTCAAGCTAAACTACAGGCGGAGGGCGGCCATTTGTCTACTGCCCAGGGGCGACATACAGGTTAAATCCGGTCCTGTATACACGCTATGCATGGAAATACCCGAGGATTCACCAAGAAGAACGATGAAAGTTATATGTCTGTGAATGGCGAGGATCTAAAATGTCTTAATATTACTAAGCAACGCTGAAAGACCAAGAGGATTTTCACCATTTCTGACTGATGGAGGAAAAGCGGGAGAGACAAAAGCAGCTTGCAGCAAACACATTCAGTAAATGTGTGCGGTTTTATATGCGAATGTCGTGTGTTTGTGTACTTAGAGAAATAAATATTTCTTTTCACACATGTTTGTTTATTTTTCGCCTTTTACTGAAATTGAAATCTTTTTGGCTAGGGCAACGGTTTTATATTATATATGGAATGTCGTCTCGAAATTGCCTCTTTAAAAGATTCATTTAAGCTGCTATGAAAAGGTTTTATTCAGAAAATGTTATTCATGGTATTTTGAGAACAGAAATTGCTATGTAAAGACGAATGCCTGCCTTCAAATAATAAATACTTTGTGGACTTATATCAAAGGACCGAAGAATATACCAATTAAAACTCTCGGAAATTCAAATCTTCAAGGAATTAAAGACCGAAATTTCAACGCTCTAAAAGGTTTAAGTTTTGAATTTATTGTTAGCTCCAGAAATTATATTACTTCCGAATATACCCAAATTAATACACGTCAACTATGTAAGTCACAAGAAATCGAAGTCCTGTCATTGCTTTCTCATTTCACGGAACTATGCTCAAAATCGCTCTCTCTAACCACTGTTTCCCAGCTGGTGGTCCGCGGACCGGAGGTGGTCCGTGAGAGCCTTAGAAGTGGTCCGCGGCACTAATGACTCTTCTTCTTCTTCCTTGCCTCGTTCTTTATACCGCTCCATGGTTTCGCGTTGCGTAACCTTCATACATGGTCAGGCATTCTGATCCATACATGAGTGCGGGACGTACAACCGTTTTGTACAACTTGCCCTTTAGCTTCAGTGACATTTTCTTATCGCAGAAAACTCCAAAGTTTTCTCGCCACGTCATCCACCCAACCTTTGTGCGATGTTTAATGTCATCATCGCATGTAGCTCCGTTGTTCACCATCGAGCCAAGGTACTTGAACTTGGTACAAGACTTAAGCTGCTCTCCTTTGACATACATTTCTGGTATCGGTGCATCTGGGTCTGAGAATGGGCAGCATAAGAACTCAGTCTTTGTTATACTTACCCTCAGTCCATGCTCCTCCAGAATGTCACACCATTTTGTAAGTGCAGCTTGCAAGGCAACGATGTTTGGGCTACTCAGGACTATATCATCGGCAAAAAAAATAAATAACAGGCGCGACAATCCAACATTGGACTAAGGCCGCAGGATGTGTTAGTGACATCCTATTTCCAAGATCTTCTCTGCTTTTTGATGAGGTAATGAGATCAGCATCACGCTCAGCAGTGTTATTTATCCCCATAAATGGGTACTCGTTTAACATCTGAGTGAGATCATAGTCCGTCACAAGCTCGTGAGTTCGAAAAACACCATGGAACACGGTGAGATTCGAACTCATGACCCTGTGCACCGAAGGTGCGCGCACTAACCGCTAGACCCGCCAGACAGATCGGCAAAAAGAAGAGATATTTATAGGCCGTCGGAGATACGTGTTAATAAGTAGCACATGATGATGTTGAAGAGCAACGGGCTCAATACACTGACTTGGTGTACTCCGACATTCACCGGAAATTCTTCTGATTCTCCGGCTAACTTTAGTCGTAGCTCCATCATACATGTCTCGTATCATCCTGACGTATGCCTCAGGAACATTAAGTGCTCTCAAGGCCAACCATATCAGATCACGAGGTACTCTATCGAATGCCTTTTCCAAATCGATGAATACTTTTCCATTGCAATACGAATGTACTGAATCGCATCGACTGTAGATCGACCTTCAACAAAGCCGCATTGATCGTCATTCAACCGCACAATCTTTCTCAATCGGTTGCAGACAACTCGCTCGTAGATCTTCAGTGCATGAGGTGTTAACTTTATAGCCCTATAGGTGTTGAATTTGCGTGAGTCTCCCTTGTTCTTATAGAAAGGAAGAAGAAAACTTTCCCTGAAAGCATCAGGCATCGGTTGCCCACCTTTGATTTTGTCGAAGAGAACTGTGAGCCAACTAAGCCCGACATTTTCCATTTTCAACCAAAATTCTGCGGGGATTTTGTCCGGTCCGACTGCCTTTCCGCGTTTCATCTGATGCATTGCCTCCATCACCTCTTCTTCTGAGATATCTTCAATATTTGTGGTATTCGGCTCAACATCTCGAAAAGCTGCTCGAGGAAATTCTTCATTTAGAATTTCGTCAAAATACTCTCGCATCCAGCTACAAATTGCCGTATCGTCAATCAGCAACATTCCTTGCGCGTCCTCCACGTACTTTGGCGCCTGTATTTCCCGAGCGTTCCTTCTCCTTTGGGCTGCGACCCTAAATATCCTGGCGTCGTGCTTAGGTCTCTCACGCAAAGACGGTCCTTCGGTCGCAGTCTGAGTTTCTAATTCTAGGTAGAATTTCTCAGTTGCCTTCGCCTTTGCTTGAGCTACCAAGCGCTTTACGTTTTTCCGGCATAGCATATAATTTTCGCGAAGTTGAACCCGTTCGGTTTCACTGCTTGACTAACATTTCGTCCATGCCTTAAATGCGTTCGATTTGGCTTGCACTGCATCCTTAGTTTCGGTGTTCCACCATCATGTTTCTTTCTTCGTGTGGAGTGGACCTTTCGAAACTCCAAGTGCCTTTTCCGCCTCACTTACTGACATTTCAGCGAAACTATTCCACATTTGTGTTGGACTGTGCTCGGTGCAGTTGGTGTTGTTTTGAAACCACTCCGTCATTTTATCAATGAATGGAGTCACTACAGACAGGTTCAAAGTTGTCGTTTGTGAGATTGTGCTACTTGATTTTTTCGACTGGCTTGGGAGTTCTTCTATTTCTTGCTCCCCCTGCTTTCAAAATAAATTCTGACAGGAGCAAACGATGTTGGCTGACGACAGATTCACCCAAGAGCACCTTGCAGTCTTTTACCCACCTTCTCATAATATCGAAGCAGAGGTGCTAATCGATCTGCGTTTCGTGTTTCCTATTTCCGTGTCCACTACTGTAGGTGATCAGGTGTCTCTCGTTTTTCACAAACCATGTATTTAGGATGACCAAACCATGCGATCTGCACATGGTCAGAATAGCTTCACCTTCGTCATTTCTGACCGTTGAAGGGCTACCCTTTCCACCATGGCAATCCTCGTAATCATAATTTGATTCACCCACATGGCCATTCAAATCTCCTCCCAAGAACACCAATTCGGTATCTGCAATGGTCTGAATCAGGTTGTCGTGGCACTAATGACTATTCTTGTAAAAACAGAATAATCCTCTATGACAATTTAGACTTCTTAAAATGTCAATTCCCTCGCTATTGAGCAGAATCTGGAGTCAATAACAAACAATCTTTCGATTACAAAATATCAAAATTACAGCAGGTTTTGCTTTGAATCAGATGAGAGTTTTGCTGATAGTCCTGGGCTTTTCGTTAATGTTCGGCGAGGAGCTAAGGGTGCCACCAGATATTTTCAACCACGTTTTTAGTTAATTTTCCAAATATGTATGTAGCTTGAAAACAAACAACAAAATTGACTAAGGTGAAGCTGTGATTAAAAATTACAATTACGTGTGGTAATACTTAATCATAGCGCAGAAAAGTTTAAAAAAAAGATATACGCAGTGGGCGTCAGACGGTTAAAAAAATCGCCAAATCGTTGTAGTACCGAATGATTTGGGACGAGATAGAAGGTAGCGAACAAATGCTCTTATTACGGTAGAGCTTTTTTCTGTTGACGGAACATGGCTTCAAATCGAATCACCTTCTAAGAATAAAGACATGTTTAGAGAACATGCAGGCGACGCACGCATTAATTTTTTTTTGCAAAGGGGAAGAACGATGACGTACAACACGAAAGTTATTTATTGGGTAAATTCGGTGCGCTATAAAATGATCCACACTTAAAGCGGCAAAAAATGCTCCTCAATACCGGACCACCCTTCGGTCTATTCATCCCAAAGAACTATGCCCACTTGGTTGAATGGCACCGAATCGCCGTCTTGTACAGACCTCGTGCGACTGCTTTTGTCCTCAACACCGTATTATTAAAAAGTCTAAAAAAGCTAGAATACCATTGAGAAAAGTGCATAGATCCTAAAGGCAGGGGTGTCAAACTCAAAACATGGCCCGGGCCAAATAAGACTCTCTTCAGTTTTGGGTGGGCCGCAGGAGCAAAATTACTCAATTTTTTTTTTATTTAATCGTATTAAGAAAGTTTATTACAGAATATTACTTTTAAAAATGGCAAAAAGTCTGGCTCTCTATAGCGGGACTATCCGTGGGAGCCTTTCGAAAATATACTTCAAGAACATTAAAAACTTAAGACAAGAAGGAAAAACGTGAAAAACTTTTTGTTAATTACATGACTGGCGACAAATTTTGGACAGATGATAAAAAATTGCAGCATCGGTCAAGCAAAGTAGTCAGATTAAATTAATTTCAGCAGAAAGGTAGCTAAAAGTGAAAAACAGTTGTTTGTGATATGGATTTAAACAAAACTCATGCACCATTACAGCTTAATAAGTATAAATCTAAAAATCAGGCACTGCTGTAATTATTATGTTGGAATTTCACATCCAGGTGATTTCGTCACCAATTCCAAGATTTCCGTAGTTTTTAATGCTTTGCCATTGTTCCAAATAAATCTCATTTCATGTTCGGTAAAGCCAACTAATTTTTTATTAACTGCATTTCGGGACAGAACAGTTTCACGAAGAGGCTTAGTATTGTCCTGTACAAAAAACATGAGCTGTCTTATAAAACCAAATAACCATAGCAGCAAATTGTTTGTATTTGAGAAAAATTCATAAAATAATCTTGCATAAGCCACTGACGAGTTTTAGTAATTTTTGTAGACTTGAGCTCAACGGCTCAATTTGTTCACCATACCAATTTCACCATTTTTATGTTGATACACATTGTGCTGCTCCGACATGGCCGCGGGCTGCACAGAACTGTGTGCATGTGGCCCGCGGGCCGCGAGTTTGACACGTCTGTCCTAAAGGGCTGAAAAATAACAATAGAAAATCTGACCACAACTGAATGGGTGAAAAACTATTCTGGAAACTTTTTAATCAATCCTTGGAACGGTGGTCCCTTCCAGGCTAAGTGGTCCGCATACATCTGTGGATTGAAAACCACTGATCTACGCCCACTTGGTCGAAAGATACCGAATCGCCGTACTGTGCAGACCACATACTTGTCCTCAAATTACAAAGCCAAAAAAGGTAGAGTACCACTGGCAAAAGGTTATCGACCCTAAAGGTCTGGAAAAATAACAGCAAAAATCTGACCACAACTAAATGGGTAACAAAACCATTCTGGAAATTGTTTAACCTATCCTCCGAACGGTGGTCCGTAGCAATTCCCTTCCAGGCTAAGTGGTCTGCAGACATCAGCGAGTTAGGAACCACTGCTCTATACCAATATGAAAAATTAATTTTAATTTATATCAATGTCACCATTAGGAGGATAAGGTTAAAAAATATGAAAATTTTCAATGTTCTACATATAACATCGACAATTTTCATATTTGTTAACCTTGTCCTCCTGCGTTTCTTATTTTGGTTTTTTGTCCCAGAAAACTCTATCCGAGATATCGCAGGTAGGAAACATCTCAGATAAGCTTTCTGTGTGAGGTGTGACAATAAGAACATTATAAGAAACGCATGAGAAAAAGGTTTAATGATTATGACAATTGGAATACGTTCAATAAGAGTGAAAATCGGATACTTAATTCTAATTGGATATTATTCCTTTTTGCAGTCTGATTGTGGTAAAACATGGAACATCTGCTATTACGTGTTTTCCTTCCCTCGGTTTTCCATGGAATACTGCAAAAGGTATATTTCAGAATTTTATTGTAAAATATTGCACCAAGAAAACATACTATTATCTAAACGCTGCACTTAATAAGTGTTTATCAATTGGGCACATTACATTATGTATGTGGTGACAAATTGTGTGTCCCAAAGCGTAGCTCATCATCATCATAGAAATATTGACAAAGATATCCGCTTATCATTTCGGATTTGCGATTATAAATACAAAAACAAAAATTTATTTTTGTATCAACAGATCTACGGCGACAACAATAAGCAAACATTTCAATAGTTTGTGCGACGCAGCAGATGGACACACGATGACGATCTACAACTACAAATCGCATATGCCCGGCTAGCTCAGTCGGTAGAGCATGAGACTCTTAATCTCAGGGTCGTGGGTTCGAGCCCCACGTTGGGCGAAATATTTTTTTTTTTTACTAATGAAATTTAAAATACGAGTACAGTAGAGTGTCGATTATCCGAACGTCGCATTCAGCTTCTTTTTTGTGAAAGAAATTCAAAAAAATGGAAAATCAAGGATCTGAAGGAAGCAACCTCTCATCTGCATCGCTCAATTACGTCGAAATGTTTATTTTTGATCAGTTCTACTATTTTCACACGTTTTCAGTTTTTCGCTTAATTCCGCATTTGGGCTATTTTATAATTTTTCTATGGAAGCTCGATTATTTGAACTTTCGTTTATCCGAACTACCCTTGTCGACATTATTTTTTAAAGATAAATGATAACTGGAGAACAATTCATAACCGTAAACAGGGCGTTCCAAAGGAGAACGCCAAGCAGGAGAGGGACGATATCGCATATGGTACCCGTTAAAAAAAAAAATTTGAAAAAAAAAACCGCAGCGACATGTTGTGATTTTCCATGCATTGTAAGTAGTGTAGTAACCATAGGTGATAAGCCTAGTACAGTCGAGAACGCATAACTGCAAAACGCTTAAGTACAAAAAACGCATTTCTGAAAAACTTTTGAAAGCCCCATGATTTTTCGCATGGTTTTCATATAAAATTGTCTTAATAAGTGCAAAACGCATAAGTGCAAATTTCGCTTAAGTGCAAGGAAAATGTATGAAAGGTAATGCATACGCACACGTAAACTGCAGCGGATAAGTGCAAGTTACGAATTTCGATGTCGTGCATTCGTTTTGCACTTAAAAATACGTTTGTGTTTTTTTCTCACGAATATTGATGCGTTTTTTTTATGGAAGGTGCTGTGTACTTAAGAGTTTAAAAATGCGGACGCTGGATAAAACATGATACATACTATGAGTGGCGAATTTATTTACACAAGAACACCCAAAAATAACTAAATCCGAACGAGTAATAAGAAAATAGAAGAAAACGTGGTAAATTATTATTGAAAATGAAATGAAAATTGGAATATTGTCAGCTTAAGCAGTTACTTTTGTTTTCAATTCTTTAGATTTCAGTATGCGGCAATTTTGATTATCATTTATGATGGTAATTCATTTGACTTAAATTGGAAATTGGGGCCTTTCCTATTCGATTTTTATAGTATTGAATCAATTGCATTCTAATGAAAATTACGCTCCGATTTATTCAGAATTGTTTGGCTATTAACCTTAATTATTTTTTCCCGTTAATACGTGGCTTTTCATATAAAAACATCTTGGACAATTTGCTCAATGTTCTATTCTCGTGGGGCTAATCAGAATTAAAACAGAATGCATTAATTTTTCATTACCAAATCACCAAAACTGAAATATCTTTCTTTGCCAATGAAATTACTGAAGCATCCTGATGGAAAAGTCAAAATTTGACATACTGAATATTTGGATAACTCCAATGATCTTGCAAAAAGGGATTGCAGGTTTGATTATTTCAGGTTAACATTAATAAAATGCCATGATCAAAATTTGAGGACTCTGGGAGATTTCAAGTCTTTCTGATTTATTTCTATTGAAAGGTTTTAATCTGCTAAGGTGAATTTATCTGCACTTTTTTCTGTTTTGTAGACGGAATTAATCCTGATAACTTCTGATTCTGTGCGGCGATCGGTGAACATCATTTCTATTATAGGAGAATCTTACATGTGGATCTGTATGATATGCAATCACATATTGTATCTTTACTATCCTTGCCTTTCGATACACAGGCGTATCGTACTTTTTTCATGTTGGTTAACCTTCTTTGCAAGAATCTTTTAATAACCCTGTTCTTTAGCTCTGCCAGTATCTTCCAAACCAAATTTCAACATTGTTCTTCTTGCAACGGAATTATTTATTAATATTTTCTTCTTTCACACTCCTAAAACATTGAAAATTATGACCAATGTGTGTTTTTTCAATTTTTCAATTATGTGGCATCTCCAGTATTTATACTTTGGAATTAAAAGGCAACAAAAAGAATATATTCCATTGTGTCGATAAATTTACCACTTAGGTATAGTATGGGGAAACTAATTTAATTAAGTAAAACTGGGACGCTGGGAGCAACTTGGATATTGAAAATGAAATTGAAAATGTTTGAAGAGAACAATTTACTAAATGATTAAGAACCTAACACACGCTTTAATACACTTTTTGCACGCTTAATATCCTTCAATCTGAAATTATGTTTATTTTTTTGCAAATCTGTCCGAAAACGGATAAGTGAAAAAAAACGGATAAGTGCAATTTTTCTTGCTGCCGGAGACGATTGCACTTATCCGTTCTCGACTGTATAATAGTTTAAAGGACAAAGACTTCTTCACTTCTCTAAAAAAAATTACGTTACGGCGGCGCGGCGCCCCATTGGAACACGCGCCCGGAGCGAGGGCCCCCTTCGCCCCCCTCTTCGCACGGCCCTGATTGTAATCATGTTCGCACAAAGATATTCGTTTAATCGAGTAACAAATAATATTTAGCTGCTACAAAAGCAGATTAAACCAAGGTTTCAGTTGAGCGGTTTCGTAAATAATTTGAAGCTAATACACTCAGAGAAAAAAACGCACATTCATATTAAAAGCTCCACATTTAAATTGAACGCAGTATTCGTTTGAAAAATCTCGTTTGATTTGAACGAGTTCTCATTTACGCTAAGAGAATTTCTTTTAAAACAAAAGAGCAGCCAAACCGCAAACGACGGTCGTTTAAATCAAAAGATTCCGCATTACATAGTAATGTGTATACATTCCTTTACGTAACAAATACACATACCTAAAGGACGCGATGCCAAAATGTCATTTGTTTCAACGTAGCACAACAGGTAGTTAAATACTTCCGGCCGGTCCGATGAGTTTCGCGTGTTCATGTTCATTCCAAACAAATGTGTAGTGTCTAACAACAAACGCGTATTAGAATCTTCGTCGATGTTAAGAGTGTTATTTAATATAAAAACGAAGACGTTTGATACAATTGCCTTTCATTTATTTAAAATGTTTTACCCGTTTACAATAAAAGAATAAGTGTTTATTTCAATGAAAAATACGTTTAAATCGACTGGCTCCTTCTTTCCAGGTAAACGTAAATTCTTTTAATTCAAACGCTTTTTTACAACTCATTATGCTTTTGAAAGAAACGCCACTCGTTAGAATTAAACGCATTTGCGTGTGGAGCCAAATCAAAAGCGCAAATCGTTTGAATTAAATATATTTCGTTCAATATTAGTCAATATTTCTCTGAGTGTAGAAATGGTTCTATTTTTTTCGGTCAAGTTTATTAGGCATTGATGCCAATTTAACCATTTTCTGGCTATATTTAGCCGGAACCTATAGACTTCTTAGATCAGTGGTTTCAACCTTTTACAGTGACTTGCAGTCCATAGATTCGGTGGATGCGCCGCATACCCTAAAATTTTCGAATGCATAAAATTATACAGTTACGCGGAACTAAGCCGATTTCCCAAAAAAAAAAACATAAGAAATAAAAAAAATCTTCACCACATTTTCCAATCTCATGTACATATACAGTTATTGACCTTGTTATACATTTTTTAAGCCCATACTTTACTGTGAACATGAATGTTCTTCCGCCGTAAATTGTGAGAAATATTTCTGTCTTGAAAGTTATTTAATATATCTTCACACAATATGCACATATTACAGCAAAACAGGTCAGCGTTTAAAAATGTATTTCAATTTCATAAATTCTTTCAGAGCGGAGTTTTCAATTTATACACGCTAATTACGTTACATTTACTAACATTTCAATTTCAAATGTTATTGGCACCAAATTCGCAGCTTTTGTAAATTAGTATTGCAACTTAAGACAGTCATCTACGTTGCGTATTCTCATAGCGATTTGCATATCATGGGCATACTGCCATACAGGCATGAATTTAATATTGTAGATAAGTGATTCTCAACCGGTTGGAAGCGCTCCCTAGGAGGCGCAGGATAAGCTCAAAGTTGGGAGGTATTCCGACCACAAAATGGTGACCAAGGAAACTTCTGGGAAGAGGCTATTGGCTAGTTTGGAAGTCAAGAAAGGGCACTATATGGAAATCGAAATTGTAAAGAAAAAGTGTTAATACAAGTACATCTCGCAAATCAATCACTACCGAAGCAAAAGTCGTAGTCTCTCAGTGAGCTACAATCATGTTTTTAGTCTTGATAAATCTTGAGATAGCTTGATTGCGCTGGGTTCAAACACTTCTGACTCTCCGCCCGCCGATGTAATCAAACTGATCTTGTGACTAATATCGGCTTGTGAATTATCGTTATTTGTCATCTGATGAATTAGACAACCAAAACCATTTATCCAATTGTCTGAAGAATGAAACAATAAATTCACCATCTGTGAGTCATCTGTGCTTGTCCCTCCAACGTAGTTCTCATGTGAAAATACAAAAATTTTTCAAATTTCTACTATTATAGGAATGCCATCAGGCATTCGATCCGATACCTGAGTTTCAGTAATAAAAGTTGCAGTTGCAGATAAAAGAAATGCATGCACCTATCGATTCCATTGGAAAATTACACAATCATAATGTTCTTATTGGATCTATTCCTATTCGTATTTTTAGTTCATAAGGACACACCGAATAGGTAACCAAATGCATATATGCCCGGCTAGCTCAGTCGGTAGAGCATGAGACTCTTAATCTCAGGGTCGTGGGTTCGAGCCCCACGTTGGGCGCAGCATATATTTTTTAGCAAAGATAAATGTTGTGATCGACAGCACTATTATTTGTTGGTAGTCTGTATCGACTGTTAGGGAAACTTTTAATCTCATTAGAAAATGTGTGTAAAATACTAATCGGAACTAGTTTTTTAACATGGTTTTTTAAATGCACATGGATGTAAAATGTCTGCTCGGCATATTAGTTAGAAATATGTACATAGCACGATAGCAATTCTCGAAAAAAAGCCCTAGAAATGCTCCTAGTTTAGTCTTGTAACTTGTGTTAGAGTGAGTGCATTTTGAAGATGTTCATTTCTGATTTTATCTAAAAGACATTCCCTCATTCTATTATTATCTGTACATGAGTACTATATACAATACATACCTATAACTATAACCTCCTCGTCCTTGCAGATATCTTCTCGAAAAATCTAGTTGGTAACAGAACTTATTGAAAATTTCTTATCTTCTCGATAATATTATCCAGTCAACTGAAGAGAACAATTTCTGCATGATAAACGTTTCGGACGAGCAGAAGCAGCAGTAGGAGCAGCTATCAGAACTATATGGCAAAAGAACGACATGAGGAGATTTTGTCGAGAAAGAGAAATAAAGTGAAACGAGGATAGCTCCTTTTTATTAAAATAGAAATGCTTTTCGTAAAGGCAAGAAGTTTTATTAAGTTTAACTCTGTATATGTATGTAGATACTGAAGTAGATGTAAGTATAAATTTAGATAGATAGATAGATGAATAAGTCCATGGACGTAATTCCTACATTATTATACCTAGTTTAATCCAATGCTAAGGGCAAAAATTGATTCAATAAAATTTTCATCGAAATGGACTAAACGAACCGTATATGTGCACGCTCAAATTGAAAATTCGTCTAGAGATGCGCAACGAATGCCAAAGAAAAAGTTATGTAAAATAAGGTGAACGTACCTACCTTTCATAAATAAAATCGATGGTCGCTCTATATGTAATAAATACTCACTGGAACAGATAACCGAACCTAAGTATTTTTGCAAACTTACCACCCTAAGAATATGGCACTAATTAAACATATTAATTTACAGTGACAAAAAATCCCTAATCCAAGGTGGATCAGCATGCGCCGATAGATGCATGGTCAAGAGGGTGCTTAGCCCATTACATCTGAAGCCTGAGGCACATTTTAACATCAACGAGATCTCCCATAGATTAGTGTGTGTGTGTATGGGTTGCCGTGTCTGGAGATAGCCAGCGGATGTAAAAGGAAAGTCCATAAATTTACTTCTTTCCACACACTAGTGCCAAAACACAACATTTCTCCAAAAGGTGTAAAAGAATGGAAGGCCTTATGGAAATTCACGCAAATATAGGCACTACCCCGCCGGGCACTACTTCTGCTATGCGGTTGAGTGATCCCGGGGCGAACTTAGTTCGCGCCAGAGCTCGACGGTTTCCGGGGGCGAGCACTATAAGTCCAACTACACTGTGGAGAAGCTGAGGGTTGCAAGCTGGAATGTCGGTTCCATGACGTCGAAGAGCGAGGAGATTGAGGATATCATGAAGCGGAGGGGGATGAACATTATGTGCGTGCAGGAGACGAAGTGGCGAAATACCCATATCGACAGAGCCCGGTTTCTTACAAATTCCAAGAAGTACAAATTGTACTACTATGGAATCACAAATCAAAGAAACGGAGTTGGCATTATTTTGGAGTCGTCTTTGCTTGGCAGCATAATAAGTGTCGCGAAGAGAAGTGATCGCTTGATCAGCATCAAATTGGTTATCTGCGGAAGGGTGTGGAACGTAATAAGTGCCTACGCTCCCCAAGTGGGACTGCTACCAGAAGAAAAAGAGGCATTTTGGAACGACGTTGACACCCTGATTCGGACCATTCCAGATACCGAATTCTTGGGAGGAGATTTAAATGGTCATGTGGGTGAATCAAATTATGATTACGAGGATTGCCATGGTATGGAAAGGGTAGGCCTTCAACGGTCAGAAATGACGAAGGTGAAGCTATTCTGACCATGTGCAGATCGCACGGTTTGGTCATCCTAAATACATGGTTTGTGAAAAACGAGAGACACCTGATCACCTACAGTAGTGGACACGGAGATAGGAAACATGAAACGCAGATCGATTACCACCTCTGCTTCGATTTTATGAGAAGGTGGGTAAAAGACTGCAAGGTGATCTTGGGTGAATCAGTAGTTAGCCAACATCGTTTGCTCCTGTCAGAATTTATTTTGAAAGTAGGAGGAGCAAGAAATAGAAGAACTCCCAAGCCTGTCGAAAAAATCAAGTGGCACAATCTCACAAACGACAGCTTTGAACTTGTAGTAACTCCATTCATTGATAAAATGACGGAGTGGTTTCAAAACAACACAAACTGCACCGAGCGCAGTCCAACACAAATGTGGAATAGTTTCGCTGACATGTCAGTAGGTGAGGCGGAAAAGGCACTTGCAGTTTCGAAAGGTCCACTCCACACGAAGAAAGAAACATGGTGGTGGAACACCGAAACTAAGGAAGCAGTGCAAGCCAAATCGAACGCATTTAAGGCATGGACGAAATGTGAGTCAAGCAGTGAAACCGAACGGGTTCAACTTCGCGAAAATTATATGCAATGCCGGAAAAACGTAAAGCGCTTGGTAGCTCAAACAAAGGCGAAGGCAGCTGAGAAATTCTACTAAGAATTAGAAACTCAGACTGCGACCGAAGGACCGTCTTTGCGCGAGAGACCTAAGCACGACGCCAGGATATTTAGGGTCGCAGCCCAAAGGAGAAGGAACGCTCGGGAAATACAGGCGCCAAACTACGTGGAGGACTCGCAAGGAATGTTGCTGATTGACGATACGGCGATTTGTAGCAGGATGCGAGAGTATTTTGACGAACTTCTAAATGAAGAATTTCCTCGAGCAGCTTTTCGAGATTTTGAGCCGAATACCACAAATATTGAAGATATCTCAGAGGAAGAGGTGATGGAGGCAATGCATCAGATGAAACGCGGAAAGGCAGTCGGACCGGACAAAATCCCCGCGGAATTTTGGTTGAAAATGAAAAATGTCGGGCTTAGTTGGCTCACAGTTCTCTTCAACAAAATCAAAGGTGGGCAACCGATGCCTGATGCTTTCAGGGAAAGTTTTCTTCTTCCTTTCTATAAGAACAAGAGAGACTCACGCAAACTCAACAACTATAGGGCTATAAAGTTAACACCTCATACACTAAAGATCTACGAGCGAGTTGTCTGCAACCGATTGAGAATGATTGTGCGGTTGAATGACAATCAATGCGGCTTTGTTGAAGGTCGATCTACAGTCGATGCGATTCAGTGCATTCGTATTGCGATGGAAAAGTATAGAGCAGCACGAAAGGACTTGCACTTTGTATTCATCGATTTGGAAAAGGCATTCGATAGAGTACCTCGTGATCTGATATGGTTGGCCTTGAGAGCACTTAATGTCCCTGAGGCATACGTCAGGATGATACGAGACATGTATGATAGAGCTACGACTAAGGTTAGATGCACAGCCGGTGAATCAGAAGAATTTCCGGTGAATGTCGGATTACACCAGGGCAGTGTATTGAGTCCGTTGCTCTTCAACATCATCATGTGCTACTTATTAACACGTATCTCTGACGGCCTAGAAATATCTCTTCTTTTGCCGATGATATAGTCCTCAGTAGCCCAAACATCGTTACCTTGCAAGCTGCATTTACAAAATGGTGTGACATTCTGGAGAAGCATGGACTGAGGGTAAGTATAACAAAGACTGAGTTCTTATGCTGCCCATTCTCAGACCCAGATGCACCGATACCAGATATGTACGTCAAAGGAGAGCAGCTTAAGTCTTGTACCAAGTTCAAGTACCTTGGCTCGATGGTGAACAACGGAGCTACATGCGATGATGACATCAAACATCGCACAAAGGTTGGGTGGATGACGTGGCGAGAAAACTCTGGAGTTTTCTGCGATAAGAAAATGCCACTGAAGCTAAAGGGCAAGTTGTACAAAACGGTTGTACGTCCCGCACTCATGTATGGATCAGAATGCTGGGCCATGTATGAAGGTTACGCGAAACAAATGACAGCGACTGAAATGAAAATGTTACGCATGTCAGCTGGTGTAACGAAAAGGGACCACATCAAGAGTATAGCTATATCCGAGGCAGCTTGTCCATAGACAAACCAATCACCGAAAAGCTCGAAGACCGACAAATGGATTGGTATTGCCATGTTCAACGGCGTCCGCCTGAGAACCCCGCAAAGAAAGCGATATCAATGGAAGTTCCCCTTGATGGACCCAAGGCCAGAGGCAGACCGAAGAACACCTGGATGTGTCAAATGAAAAAGCAACAACAACGCATTGGTCTCGGCGATGACACGATCCAAGATAGAGCTGCCTGTAGAAATATGCTGAGATATTATCGCCAAAACGGGCGATGTGCCTACACCGCGGGTCGAGCAACGCGAAGCCATGGAGCGGTATAAAGAACGAGGCAAGGAAGAAGAAGATCTCCAGTCCGGTAAATGTCTTACACACTCAGAAAAAAATGTCCCATAATCTCTCAATAGGACTCCTATTAACTAAATTTCAACCAGTTTAATAGTTTAATCTCATTATTTTAAAAAGATCAGAAACTGTTGAATTTATAATAGGACATACATTATAAATTAACACGATAATCTAATTAGATCACACAACTAAACGAAACCGGTACAGAACAGGCGCATTGTTTTATTGGACGTCCTATTGCAATAATAGGATAAGGTCTTTAATTGAATTTCAAGCACATGTACGTATATCGCAACAACGTGCTCCGTAGCCGAGATCGTTCGGTTGCCTTCCCGTGACTCGGTAAGTTCGAATAGTGAATCGAATGTTCAATACTCGGTCTGGCCAAAAATCTTTTGAAAAAACATAAAAAAAAAATGCTCGAGCGCGTACGGTGGGTTATTGATCTTAGCGAGCCAGGGGGCGAATATAATACCAGATTAATATTATTAATATTTTGACCGTATTAATTTAATGATGCTGTATCCCATTAGTTTAATAATGGTCCTATTACTTATTCAAATAACCGGATTTTCCAATTGACTAAAATTAATAGGAGAAAATGCCCAATTCCTATCAATTTTATGTGATTTTTTCTCTGAGTGTACAAAACAATCCCTACATTTTGTATTCGCTGCTTATCAGTCTAAAGCTGTATCCACACTGATTGCCAATTGGCAGCTCATAATGTCAACTGGCTCTGGCAATTGTCATCAAATCTACACTGACTGCTATTTAGTTGGCCGTCCAGGATTGATAGTCAATATGGCAACTGAATTATCTGTCAGATTCGCCACTATGGACGAATTCAAAGTGACAATTTTGTAACTTTTGTTCGTTTTTTGTGTGAAATTGTCTAATTATACCCTATACCCATAAGATGGTACAGGGTATATTGTTTTTGTTACGCCGATATTATGTAACACCTCGAAGGAGCCACCGGAGGTATGGCAAAGTATATATATATAAATGATCAGGGTCGGTCCCTGAATCGAATAAGCCATGTCTGTCTGTTAGCACGATAACTACCGAAATAATGAAGCTACTGGTTTGAAATTTTGGCCAAATGTTTGTTTTGCTAAAATCTTGGCCGGTATTGAAAATGGGCCAAATCGGAGCACGGGTTCCCCTACCTCCCATACAAACTACCCCTCCTTGATACTTCAATTTGGCCATAACTTTCGGTAGAATATCGCTATCGACTTGAAATTTTTATCAATGTCTCATTCTGACATATACTTTGAGTTGATGGAAAGTAGAGTAGGTCCGACTACCCCTACCCCTACTTCCCCTACAAAGTTACATATATTCAACCATATCTTTTGATAGTGTCACGAAAAACTTCAAATTAGTATCAAATGGGTGATGCGACACGGTGAGTAAAAAGTAGCCTGGCAACACGTATGGTAATGCCGCTTACCGAAACATGGAGTAATGGGGATGAGCTTCGGATCCTATGATCACCATGTGCGAAAACGAGATGAGAAGATACAAGTTGTCTGTGTTACATCCTACTTCGCACACGAAAAGATACGATTTCTTTTTCGTGCATTTGTCGTTCTTTTGCGCAACAGCAGTGGACTATGCGTATAGACCGAGAGCCAGCGACACTTCAAATGCAACTATTTCCTATGCATTCTGTTACACATTATCGCAAATTACACGATTGGAGATGCCCCAAAACGGTAGTCTGCCTCCTGGACAGTGGGACTTAAGGGGTGGCAGACAACTTAAAGTCGTTAAGAGTTGCAAATATTTGCAACTATTTCCTCGCATTTGACAACTTCAAAGTCGTTAAGAGTTGCAAATATTTGCAACTATTTCCTCGCAATTGACTCATATACCATTTAATAGAGGACGAGTCCCCGCATATATACTCCAAAAGGCAGACAAATATTGGGGGGCTAACATGGTGGCAGACACGCTCCAAAATTTAAAATTTGTATGAACAATGGGAAGTGCTTCTACAAAAATAGCGCTAACTTCATCATGCTAAACCATATAGGTACAGTAAGAGCCTAAATATTTTCCAGACACTTCCTCTCTGAAATGGTATATGAGTCAAATGCTAGGAAATAGTTGCAAATATTTGCAACTATTAACGAATTTGAAGTTTTCGCTGGCTCTCGGTCTATACGCATAGTCCACTGCTGTTGCGCAAGTCACGGCCATGGAATAGACAGCTAAACGGAAAGGTAAATCAGCTGTCATCCCATACAAACTGCATGGTCCGATTTTAAAAAGCGGTGTTCCCTATCTGTCAAGTGTTATTGTGAAGTTTTTACGAAGTAAGTGGCGGGAAAGATTGTTGCTGGAGAAAGTCAGGAAGTGTATCTATAAAATGTAATAGTCATATCGCAGTTTCAGTGCGACACAAAAGTAAAAAAGACGAATGTTCCCTACCTGTCATATCCAGTCTGATATGAAAAATGGACCCATTAGTCGTTTCTACGGGCCTTTCCTTTAGTTTTTTATTCAATGGTCACGACGAAGCAAATTGCCGTCTATTGTACGAGCTACAATCATCTCAGGAAACCTACCAACAACAATCCACACACAACCAACTCTGAAGCACGCATCACATCATGCGCAAAACACTTTTTCTCAAGTTCTCTTCCACACCATGCATCCACAGCTACCCATAGTCCACTTTGTGCACTGTGGACTGTGGTGCAAGCCACGACCCCGATTCAACAATTTATACGAAACCTACAACACATATCCGAATTGCAAGCGTACATCACGTTCAGATACATGCATACATGCGCGAAACACCTTGAACACACCTTTAACCATGACCAAGGGGATATTCCGAAAGAACGACAAATGCACGAAAAAGAAATCGTATCTTTTCGTGTGCGAAGTAGGATGTAACACAGACAACTTGTATCTTCTCATCTCGTTTTCGCACATGGTGATCATAGGATCCGAAGCTCATCCCCATTACTTCATGTTTCGGTAAGCGGCATTACCATACGTGTTGCCCGGCTACTTTTTACTCACCGTGTCGCATCACCCAATGATACCACAAAAAATATGAAATTAAATATTTTGGGTTTTGCGTGCCTTCTAGGTCTGTACATGGGTATAGGGTATACACTCATCGTGCTGTTCGCACGATTAGAACTCGGTCTCGTTTTTAAATGACCTAGTAATAATTTAAACCGATTTTGTTAATTATGCTATTTTCTTTCAGGCTCCATTTGGTAGCTAGCAGTGGCGTGATGTTTCTAAAATATATTGTGTTCGAGATCAAAATGGAGCCCCCACGCAATGTATTTCTTGAAACCACTTTTTTTTGCCAAATTTTTTGTTGGGGTATTAGGGTCTGGTAAAATTGCGTTTGATACTTGACAACACACACTATCGTCCTAATTTCATTACAGAATTTGACAGTACAGTATGATTCGTCTAAATTTCAACTCTGAGCATTTGATGGATGATTAAATGACTTAGATTAAATAACAAAAATTCTAAAGCGGAAAAAATCAAGTTTTTCGGAATGAGAGTACAAGGACACAATGAGGCAATTAATGCAGTAATCAGATTTGTTTTTTTCTTGAAGTAGGGTAAAGTTCTTCAGCGCAACAGTCAAATGTTCTTTGAAACCCTCGCTTCAAACTTCTTTAAAGCAAAGAAAAACGTTCCGCTCAGGAGCACTTCTAACTTGTTCATCCCCTTGAAATCTAGCTTTAATGAACACGAAATCAAAAAGTTATTTGAAATAGCAGACCAAAAAATCCCAATTATCGTTACTTCGCTAGGAGGCCCCTGGTGGCTGGGGACCCGTGTTCGACCGAACATGGGACAGCGTACGTTACGCCACTGAGCTAGTGTAAATGCCAAGTAGCTGCCAAATGGCAGCTCGCTATGCCAGTTGTTTGAGGAGCTGCCAATTGGAGTCACTATGTATACAGCTCAATAAAACTATTCCTCTCTAGCACTTCCTGACATTCGATGATATTGTAAGTTTCAAATCTGTATAATCCAATTATACCATCCTATCTAGTCCATATGGGAACCATATGACTTGAGGTTTTGTTGAGAGCGAAAATATTATTGTAGCTAAACGACACAAGGGTTGCAGCGTTATTAACTGCTAGCGGCAAATTGAAGCAGGCAGCAAGTTCTTTACTCCCTACCTCGATGCAGTACACGTAACCATTCATTGTCATAAATGTAGCTACTCTATGGGTATGGTATCGCGCTTTGCATATTACATACACATATATCGGGATTCAGAACAAAGCCGAGTATCGCGCCAGAGATCCCTTCACAACGGAACTTGCTCCCATCCGCTCCTGGCATTTGCACTGAACAGATTCTGCACGTTATGATATTGCACTTTGTTCTTCATTCTCTCCATTTTACATGGGTCAGTAAACTTAATTACCAGAGTAAATTTATTACCAATAATAGACGAGAGCAGAGAATGGAAGAAGCAACCGGGAGTAGCCATCGGAAGCTATTCATTCGTGCATATCTTTTTCAATGCAGACAACCGGCCACACCACGATGATGATGATGATGAGGACGACGCGACGATGCGTCCATATTCATTTTATCGAGCGCGCCAATTTTATATCGAGAATAAAAATAAAGGAAAATATCAAATGGCCTCAATGCCTGCGTTTTTTTCTGTTCGATCTTTTGTTCTGAATTTGTAAATCGGAAGGGTCTGTCTTGCATCATTAAGCCCGGCTATCGTGAAATAATTGGAAGTGTGAATCAATTTGAATGGATGAGTAGTAATTGAGTGAGAAACGAAATAGTTGCAAAAATTTATTCAGGAAATGATGAAAGCTAATCAAAAATATTTTATTCGCAAGCTACATGCAGATAGGAAACGAATGAGAAGGGATACAGTGCCTCTATACAGGGTGTCCGGAAACTGCCGCATAAACGCACCGGATTGTGATTCCTCGTGTGATTTCCAGCAAAAAAGTTGTACGGAACATACCACCTTAGCTTAACCCTTTAGCTGCCACAGGCATTTGAAGATTTTTGAAAAAATCATTTTCTTGTACGACTAAAACTTCAATATCTCAAAGGCTAGACTAGCTAGAATAGCAAAATACGATGATTATTACAGCCAACAAATTTACCTAAAAAATTAAAACTGGCGGCACTAAAATCGGAACAGAGGTTTAGTTTTTACAGAACTTCAAAGTCAAATTTTTTTGATTTGACCCAAAAACTAATAATTTTTCCATCTCAATTTTCTCCAATTTCCAGCAAGGTGAGGTGCTCGTACGATTCTTTAAAAAATTGGCACATTTGGCGAAAATTGAGATGGAAAAATTATTTGTTTTTGGGTCAAATCACAAAAAATTGACTTTGAAGTTCTGTATGTTCAGTACAACTTTTTTGCTGGAAATCACATGAAAAATCACAATCCGGTGCGTTTATGCGGCAGTTTCCGGACACCCTGTATAAATATAGTAGCCTCTGTCCTCAGGAAATAGGAAATTACATGCAGGATAAGTGACAGAAAAGGCAAGGAGAACCAATTAGAGATTGTTATAGAATTCATACACTAATTGAGGCGAAGTAATAGTGAATAGTCGCAGCGTATAGGCGACCTTAGAGCTGTTCAGCCGAAAAAGTGCCAAGCCCAAACATTAAAAAAACAGGAGTGTTGATACCAAATTGTTGCAATTTATGGGTTTTTATACGACACTTTGAAATTCATTCATGCCTCACCAAAGGCGTCGCCATGAATGGAATTTTCAAACCAGAAGAATATTGTAGAATATTGCTGAGACCATCTAAATGCGAAGAAATAAAATGTCTTATGAAAATTGAATGATATTATCCAAAAAGTGATGAGCAATTCTCATCGATACCAAAATTTGTCTGCCTCCAGAGTGAACAAAAATCCTACGCCCATGCAAACGACTGAGAAAGGCAAATAATAATGATCATGTAGTTGCCAAGTGGACAACTCAACTTGAGCGTTGTCTCAGATGGGTAGGTGAAGAGACGCGAATGCATCATCTAGTCACACGCGCACGCTCACGTAGGTACACAAGGTGGGCCATTCTAAAGGTATTTTGTCCTCGACGCGGCCGCAGCGAGTCTAGCGACTTTAGCGGCTCTAGAGCAAGTTCCCTACCCCAAGCAGCCGTCGCCCGAAGCCCCACTAACAATCAAGTGCACCACGTTCACCATTCGTGCATGCATTATGTACAACAAGAGTCCCGCGGCTGCTTTCTATATACAAGACAGATTCGTGTATCAGCCGAATCAGTACGACTATTGTGCGAAACAACTACCCTACCCCAAGCAGCCGTCGCCCGAAGCCTACAAACAAGCGAGTGCACCACGTTCACCACTCATGCGGGCATTATATACAACAAGAGCCGCGCGGTTCATTCATTGTGGAGCTATGTCAAGCGGTTATCAACTAAAAACAAATTTTTATATGCAATGGCCAATGGGCGAGCCGCAGTCGCTAGGGCCGCTGGGGCCGTGCCGAGGAAAACGTACCTTAAGTCTTCCTTTTTTTGCATGTTACACTATTTTTTGTCTATAGTTGAGAGGGGAGCAAGTGATAAAAGAGACAAATTCTTGTTTTTCGCAAATACCTGGAAAACAATGACCCAATGTGACCCTCGACAAAATGCCAGTTAAGTCTTCTTGTGTTCCATTTGTTGATATGTGTTATGGTGTTCTTTTAACTACGATTGATTGTAGCTTTGTCTGTAAGAGTAGATACTAACATCGGCAATTCACGTGAAATCCATACGAATACTGTCAAAATTGTGGAATCGAATACGAAAATTCACTTCACACAAAAGTCTCCACACCGGTTTTTGACATTTTGCCAGCGAAAACAAAGCAATGCAGTTGCACTTCATTTCACGGGGAAATATCAAAAATTATAATAGTGCAATTTCCCCAGAGTCAAATGTTAAGCTTGAATTTGTTTGGTGGACATGCCATGATTTCTTTTTGCTTCTAAGTCATTCTTTAAAAACATATTTTGCTCACATCCTGAAAGTCGTCCATGTCATAGAAAAACCTAAAACCAAAAATTCGTCTCCGTGTCTCGGCCAGGGCCGCACATTGACAGACAAAGTGATGTCGGCTCCTCTTCTTCAATGCGAAATGTGGGAAATGCGGAGCCTCTTCGCGTGCTCTCCAATAGGATAGTGCCCCGTTATAGCCCCCTACCAATGTGTTTCCTGTCCAGTGACAATAATATAGTTGATCGGGTCGCGTTAAGCCGTGGCCAGATCAACCTAATTGTCGCGGAAGTGCTGCCGTAAGTCCATCTGGCACTAGCCCTGAACAAAACAGCCGCTTCTACTGCCACTCTGCAGGAGGAAATCGGCGTTCTTAGGTTACTATGATGGTCCTCTAAGTTCCTATTTATCGCATTACGGGCGAGGCGAATCCGCTATGACTAGGTATCCAACAGAGGGTAATATTGAAAAAACTCCGAGAAGTTTTCCCTTAGGGGAAAAATCTTAGATCATGTATACAGGGTGTCCCGCATTGGGTGGTCAATACTGTAAGGGTTGATAGCGCAACTTGTTTCAGCAAGAAAATTCCCAATACAATCGGAATTTTTTTTACCGTTACCTTGTTATCGCTCTTTTTGTGAAAGTCATCAAAAATCGTGACTTGTCACGCAAAATCGTAACTTGTAGCACTCCTGATGACTTAATCCAAGATTTGATTTCAGTTTCAGAAACCACATAAAATTTCACAAAAACTGAAGTTTTTTCTGTTGCCGAAATTATCGGCACTTTCAAGATACAGTTACTCAAACTTAACAGAAATTTTAAAATAGATTTTTCATCGAAAATTCAAACAGTAATTGCATAACGGTGCTTTATACGTACAACTCTGCAAAATTGATAAAAGTTGCTTCAACATGTTGACTTTCCAACGGTATATCACTTTTCTTATTTACATTACAGAATTTTAGGTAAACACGCATTGAATGGTAAAAATCATGGCTTCAGTGGAATCGTTAACAATTTTCCCTAGACTCGAAAAAAGACATACAAAGGCAATTATAATTCGGGATAGAATCTCGCTACATTATTTTGACCAGAACTGTAAGATATTTGAAATTTGGTACATTGTTTGGCAAATGCAACGGTACTTATAACGGTTAAAATTTAATATTTGCTATTTATGGCAGATAGACGGGTGCCCGCTCATAATGCGAGACCTATCAAAGAATATTTGGAAAACGAATTTCCCGGAAAGTGGATTGACAGATTTGGGACAGTTGCGTGGCCTGCGAGAAGTCCCGACCTTATACTCCCCTAGATTTTTATTTATGGGGTAACTTAAAAAGCAATGTCTATTCCGAGCCGATTACCTCCCGGGAACAGCTGCTGCAGCGAATAAATGATGCTTGTGACAACATCAAGGAAACCCCTCTTAATCCTTCGGGACGTTTCTCTTCCATGCGCCGAAGGTGGTCGAGTCTGCATACAAAATGGAGGAGGCCAATTCCAGCAGCATTATTCCAATTCATCAAACAGACCCATTTAATCATTAGTTAATATTTTTAGTTTATTGGTTCTTTCTCATATTCAAAACTTTATTTTCATTTTTATTTAACAAATTTTCAAAATTGCGATAGTAAAATATAAAAAATAAATGAATAAAATTTCAGTTTAAATAATCCGATAACAGAATAACTACCTTGTTTTTTTATATCCAATATGTGTAATTCTAAAATATCGCAATGTAAATATGAAATGTGATATACCGTTGGAAAGCCAACATGTTGAAGCAACTTTTGTCAACTTTGCAGAGTTGTACGTATAAAGCACCGTTATGAAATTACTGTTTGAATTTTCGATGAAAAATCTATTTTAAAATTTCTATTAAGTTTGAGTAACTGTATCTTGAAAGTACCGATAATTTCGGCAACAGGAAAAACTTCAGTTTTTGTGAAATTTTATGTGGTTTCTGAAACTGAAATCAAATCTTGGATTAAGTCATCAGGAGTGCTACAAGTTACGATTTTGCGTGACAAGTCACGATTTTTGATGACGTTCACAAAAAGAGCGATAACAAGTAAAACGGTAAAAAAAATTCCGATTGTATTGGTAATTTTCTTGCTGAAACAAGTTGCGCTATCAACCCTTACAGTATTGACCACCCAATGCGGGACACCCTGTATGTCTACGTTATTGCTTACAAAATAATCCACATTGCATCAGCCGTTATATTGTCGCTGCAGAAGCCCAAAAATCCTTTAAAACCGATTATATACAGTACCCCAAATATCGACTTTCAAGCAACAACCATAATTTCTCAGTTTCCTTCTTTTTGGTGGTACATATGTACATAATATCCTTTGAAAACCCAAAATTAGCTTGTGGTGATTTTAAAGGGCTCAACTCACCGAATACTGTATTTTGTTATGCATATCGACTATAATTCATTCCCAAAGAAAAAGGGACTTTTCTGTCCAAGGAAATCTTTCTCATAACAAGTGCCGACACCAAAATAATAAGGATCGCACCACTTAACTTCCATCCGAGTCTCATCCGAATCGCTCCACAGGGGGAGCCAAGAGAACCAATTGAAAGATAACTTTTCACTCGCTTCAACCGCGAATTTACGACTGAAAGGTTGACCTAAAGCTTCGTTAGGTTTTCGCTGTTTTACAATGTCACATTTTGTCACGGAACAACCCGGCGCGTACACATTCTAATTTCCTTGAAATAATCACACGTGTTTTACTATGTTCCAAATAATTATCACTAAGCTAAAAAAAAATGTTTTGGACACTTATAAAAGAAAAAAAAAATTATGTTGCTGTGGGGACTCGTACACATTGCCCTACGCACCAAACCTGGCGGATACGCAACCAGGCTACATCGACTACAGATTGGTCCGATAAATCTAGCAATCATCACATGATCACGTTCGAAAATTTTGCAGAGCGTATACATAATGCTGAATGGAGAGAAAGAAATGTCCAATGAATCAATGATTTGCGGTGCGGTGACGGACATCAACGTTCAGTGGCTGTACAACCACTGTCAACGTCCCACAATGTTCCCAACACAAACACACAATATCATTCTTCTGTTGCCGACTTGTTCGAGATAATCTGTGAAGATCGCTATACTTGCCATGATCGAGGTCGACATAGCCGAGTAGGTTAGATGATAGGTGTTTGGTGCATGGGGTGACGTTTCCGAGTCGCCACAGGGGCGTTAATTATTTACTTTATTTAGTTATCTGAACATTCTTTTGATTTTGATGATCATACTAAAACGATTATTTTCTACTCTTCGTAAATTTACGCGATAAATCGTATGCATTTTGGATGCCTCTTTTTCACGCGCGCGTTTTAAATGTGACAAATTCGAAAGTGCACGCATATGCAATCGAAAATTCAATTTATACCTGCTCGCCATTTGCAATTGAACCAGGCAATTGCATCAGCCTTCAGCCATCCGTTGCACGTCTCCTCGTAACTATACTGCACTGTGTGATGACTATCGACCAGATGATGATGATCACTAAAGTTATTCGTACTGACAAGGCGCAGTGTGGTCAAGGCGATTTGGTGGTCGTTGTTCACTTTTTGGAAGGTATGGACGACGGTTACGACCATGGTTCGAACCCCCCTGGGACATCAGATTTTTTTTTAATATTTTCAAACCGATCACATACAGTGCCTCAAATATAAACTTTCGAACGACACCCATAATGCCCATACTCTGTTTCCTATGCTAGAAAAATGTCCTTTTTGGTGGTAATATCCTTTCGCAAAACTCAAAATCAACTTGTCGTGATTTTACAAGACTCGTCGCAACGGATACTGTATTTTGATATCCATATCCTTATACATAGCGTCTATAATGCATTCCGACAGAAAAAGGACATTTTGTGTCCAAGGAGATCTTCCTCAAAAGAAGTGCTGACACCAAAATATTGAGGATCGCACCACTTAACTTACATCCGAGTTTGGTCGACATCGGTCCACGGGGAGAGCCACGAGCACCAATTGAAGGATGAATTTTCGTTCGCTTCAATGGCGAATTTACCGCTATTTCCGCAACTTATCGAAATCGTGATTGTCGATTCTGAGTCAGAGCGATCAAAGGATAATGTATACCAAATTTGGTGAAGATCGAACTACGGGAAGGTGGATTTTAAGCGTTAAACGTTTTCGTTACAGTTTTTCGTGACGCTTTTTCTCGGAACGACACCCAGTATTTCTCAGGTAGCCTCCGCAAAGACATATACATGTCAAAACGACACATCTCTGTAAGAACTGAGCGATAGATTTCGACAGCTTTTGATGTTGTTAAGAGTAAGACCAATTCGAGAAATCGAATTACAGCCTGGCTGTCAGTGTAAATAGTGAAAACCCTCGCAGTGACGATATGATTACCTAACAATGTTAAGGATTCCATAAATGCCAAAATCTATGCTTTGAGGACGCTACAGTAGTTAGGGAGACTAAGTAACAGGTTAACATCAAGTACATCTGAGTGGATGTCATCTGACTTGGAGCCATCTGTGTAGATAGACAATGACTCAATGTCCCGAGGCATGTTGTTATCCCAATTGATTGATTTCCGCGGCGGAATCAAGCTATAATGGTTCTCACTAAAAGCGTAGGAGCAGTGTATTCAGTCTCCAAAGAGAGGATAAAATTACTTAGTGTAAGCGAATGCCCGTAATCAAGCGTTCGCCACTGATTAGTTTCACGCAACCGTAAAGCGGTGTTAGCAGCCAGCTTTTGACCGAACAGATCCAGTGGCAGGAGGTCAAGCAGCGTATCCAGTCCCGCCTAGGGTGTGGTACGAAAAGCTCCAGTTATGACAAAAGAAGCCATTCTTTATACCTTCGCAAGAAAGTTATTACACATAGGCTGTCTTACTGAGTGCCGTCCACCATAAACACCATATAGTAGGATAGGACGGACAATGGCAGTGTAGATACAATGTAAGGTTTTTGGCTGCAAGCCCCAGGTTCTCCCTACGGCTTTCCTACACAAGCACAAGCTCTGAATTAGCTGGATAAAGTCCCACGCCACTGAGGTTGGTTAAAAAAGATAGGGCGTATCCAAGTAGTCCACTAAGGACTTCCGGGAACCTGTAACAGCGATGACAACCTCATCTGCATATGCAGTGACCTTGTATCCAGTCCTCTCAAGATACAGAAGCAATTGATTGATTGCTATGTTCCACACCTGTGCACCAACACCTCTAGAAACATACCTATATACAGACGTTGAGGCCATTGTTGAACAAATGTGTCTAGATGTGAATAGCGCATTTACTAGTATGCAGATTGGCTCGTCAACATGAGGGCTCCGAAGTGTGTCGGTAATCGCCCTGCACTGTAAAAACAAGGTTGAATTTTACATCGAAAATTCGTTGAATTTTACACCTTTTTTCTAGCAAAATTACAGTAAACGTTTTTTTTTCAACCAAATTTCTAGTAAACCCACAAAATAGTGTAATATTACACAGATTTTTTAATATTTCTCTATTTTGGTGTAATTTTACACCACATTTGGTGTGAGGATGTGCCATTACTTTATTTTTGTGTAATTTTCATGTAATATTGCGATTTTGGTGTGAAAATTACACCTACATATGTGTAAAACTGAGTGTGCTACAATACTTTTGTGAATTATTGCATTTTCCTGTATCTGTCAAGTGGCTTGTTCTGTGTGCAGTTAGTCTGTTCCGTCCGAAGTGCGTTCGTGTGAGCATCATATTATTGTTGTTGTTATAGCGTTTTTTGATATTGAACCGAAGGGAGTGTGCCAGCTCTTGGCCGTTGGAATAACGACTAGCTCCAGGACGATTAAAATCGAAGAACCGGCTGCCGTAAATATTATTAATGAATTACATAAACCCAGATGTAAATTTACATTTTCGCCGGTGTAAATTTACATTTGTTCCAGTGCAAATTTGCTTATTTATGATTTAAATTTACATAATTCTAACAGTAAGTTTACCTATTTATGTAAGTAATTTTGTAGTAAATATTTACACCGTAAAGTGTAAAATTACTCTCGCTCATATCATGGTGTAAATTTACTACTATAATAGAAGGAAAAAAAGTTTCCTCCTATTATTGTAGTAATTTTTTTAGAGTGTGGGTTTAATGTAATTGAAGGCGCCCTAAATGTTTAGAAACACAGCCTTCCTTCTGATGAATAGATTTTTCAATGACTCTGACTAGAAAAAAAGAGTGCAGAGCCACTGACCTTCCTTTCCAGTAGGCATGTTGTGCCGTTGAAAGGCGGAATAGTAATTCGTAGATGCGTATCAACAAGTTCTAGCAGTTTGAGCATAGCTTCTTCTTCCTTGCCTCGTTCTTTATACCGCTCCATGGTTCCGCGTTGCTCGACCTGCACTGTAAAAAAATTTACTCCAATAATAGGAGGAAACTTTTTTTCCTTCTATTATAGTAGTAAATTTACACCATGATATGAGCGAGAGTAATTTTACACTTTACGGTGTAAATATTTACTACAAAATTACTCACATAAATAAGTAAACTTACTCTTAGAATTAGGTAAATTTATTTCGGGTTTATGTAATTAATTAATAATATTTACGGCAGCCGGTTCTTCGATTTTAATTGTCTTGGAACTAGTCGTTATTCCAACGGCCAAGAGCTGGCACACCCCCTTCGGTTCAACATCAAAAAACGCTATAACAATAACAATAATATGATGCTCACACGAAAGCACTTCGGACGGAACAGACTATGTGCACACAGAACAAGCCACTTGACAGATACAGCAAAATGCAATAATTCACAAAAGTATTGTAGCACACTCAGTTTTACACAAATGTAGGTGTAATTTTCACACCAAAATCGCAATATTACATGAAAATTACACAAAAATAAAGTAATGGCACATCTTCACACCAAATGTGGTGTAAAATTACACCAAAATAGAGAAATATTAAAAAATCTGTGTAATATTACACTATTTTGTGGGTTTACTAGAAATTTGGTTGAAAAATAAACGTTTACTGTAATTTTGCTAGAAAAAAGGTGTAAAATTCAACGAATTTTTGATGTAAAATTCAACCTTGTTTTTACAGTGTGCGGTGTAGGCACATCGCCCGTTTTGGCGATAATTTCTCAGCATATTTCTACAGGCAGCTCTACCTTGGATCGTGTCATCGCCGAGACCAATGCGTTGTTGTTGCTTTTTCATTTGACACATCCAGGTGTTCTTCTTCTTCGGTCTGCCTCTGGCCTTGGGTCCATCAAGTGGAACTTCCATTGATATCGCTCTCTTTGCGGGGTTCTCAGGCGGACGCCTTTGAACATGGCAATACCAATCCATTCGTCGGTCTTCGAGCTTTTCGGTGATTGGTTGGTCTATGGACAAGCTGCCTCGGATGTTACTACTCTTGATGTGGTCCCTTTTGGTTACACCAACTGACATGCGCAACCTTTTCATTTCAGTCGCTGTCATTCCTTTCGCGTAACCTTCATACATGGTCCAGCATTCTGATCCATACATGAGTGCGGGACGTACAACCGTTTTGTACAACTTGCCCTTTAGCTTCAGTGGCATTTTCTTATCGCAGAAAACTCCAGAGTTTTCTCGCCACCTCATCCACCCAACCTTTGTGCGATGTTTGATGTCATCATCGCATGTAGCTCCGCTGTTCACCATCGAGCCAAGGTACTTGAACTTGGTACAAGACTTAAGCTGCTCTCCTTTGACGTACAGTAGATATGGTTTATAACGACATGGCTTATAGCGACGTATCGGATATTACGACGAAAAGTCTAAGTCCCGAGACTATTGTAATCTTGTACAGTGCATTTTTCATCGGATATAACGACTATCGCTATAGCGACTGATTGCTTATAACGACGCAATTTTAGAGTCTGTTGATGCAGAGAAATCGGTTATAGCGACCGCCGCTTCTAAATTATTGCTTTGATGGGGAAACATGCGCACTTGTATCGTAAATTCGTCGAAATAATCGGTTATAACGACGCCATTCCTTTTGGCCTTCGC
This sequence comes from Microchrysa polita, assembly GCA_949715475.1. Taxonomy (NCBI): domain Eukaryota; kingdom Metazoa; phylum Arthropoda; class Insecta; order Diptera; family Stratiomyidae; genus Microchrysa; species Microchrysa polita. The sequence continues at coordinate 75,979,831 of OX454417.1, forward strand.
AGAAATGATCGGTTTGAGCGACGTTTTTTTCTCAGAAGAAATATTTTTCTAGAAAAGTAAAATCCCCATAACGGATCCTGTTTATCATTTATTGTTATTACTGCATATCATCAGTCTAAGTGAGTTCGTGTTTATATTCAGACGGTTTTTCGTAAAAGTAAAAGTTAAAGATGCCAAAAAGAAGGAATTTTTCTCTTGAGGAAAAATTTCATGTTTGTTGTCGTTTGGAAAATGGGGAGTCGAATAGTAGCCTAGCAAAGGAATTTGGTGTCAGCCACTCGACAATATCAACGATTTGGAAGAACCGGGATTCAATACGGAAGATTGTTGAAAAAGGAAACGCATTTAAAGCTAAAAGACAACGACCGTCTTCTCATAATAATCTGGACATGGCGCTCTTACAATGGTTCAAGGTGCAAAGGAGCCGAAACGTACCTTTGTCAGGACCGATTTTGTTGCAAAAGGCCAACGATCTTTTGAAGTCAAGTCAACAGGATTCGTCAAGTGAAGAGTTACCCATCATTAAAAGAGGATGGATTCAACGGTTTTGCTCCCGACATAATATCGTGTTCAGAAAACTAACAGGAGAAGGTGCTAGTGTCTCCCATACGATCACCAATGAATGGCTTTCCACAGTTTGGCCGACTATTCGCGAAACATACGCTGACTCCGACATATTTAATGCAGATGAGACGGGATTATTTTACAAATTGATGCCCGATCGATCATTTCACTTCAAAGGAGAAAAGTGTTCTAATGGCAAATTGTCTAAGGACCGAATAACAGTTTTAGTCGCTGCCAACATGACTGGCTCAGAAAAAAGGAAGCTTTTTGTAATCGGAAAATTCAAAAATCCCCGCTGCTTCAAAAATATTCAAACTTTGCCAGTCTATTACCAAAACAATCCCAAGGCCTGGATGACAACCGAGCTCTTCAATAAATATCTCATAAATTGGGATCAGGAGCTAAGCCGAAAAAAACGAAAAATCTTGCTTATATTAGATAACTGTCCTGCACATATAAATCCACCAAAACTTAAATTTATTAAAGTTGCATTTTTACTGGCAAACACCACATCTGTGTTACAACCGATGGATCAGGGCGTGATCCAGAAGATTAAGCACAACTACAGGAAGCAGCTTATAATAAAGTTTCTTCAGAACATCGAACTGAAACGAGAATGTAAAATAAATGTCCTAGATGCCATCCTAATGGTGAATAAAGCCAGGTTCTGGTTGATTACGCTGAAATTGACAGGGAGCTTATTACTGAACATGATATCAGCAATGACGATTTCGATGTAGAACCGACTGATATAGGAATCCAAGAAAACGATGAAAACGACGAGGAAGAAACCCCAGATGATATTTCACTGCCGCAAGCATTACATTATGCACAGTCCCTTAAAAAATTTTTGCTTTGTAATCAACAGATTTGCTCTACAAATATAATGGAAGGAATTATACAAATTGAAACAAATATTGAAAAAGAATACTTTATAAAAAAGTCTCGAAAGCAAACAAGTATCACCGATTTTTTTAACCCTTAAATGCATAGCGTACCATATATGGTACATGGCTAGATTCCTGTAAAAGTCTAGCGATTCTTAAATTTTTGACTTTTGTTTTAATTTTTCCCAAAGTAGACAAAACAAGCTTTCACATAAACTCAATTTTGGCCTCCCGAAGCCTTCCTTGAATTGTCTGTGCGTCGTCAAAGTGGACGAACGATATTTTTTGTGGAATTTCAAAAGCTATTCTTTAGAGCCAAAAAAATTGGCGGAGTTTACCGTTATTTGGAAAAGGAAAAATACTGGTGAGTAAATTGGAATGTGTTCTTGATATTCTTTTGAGATTTTGAACAAAAAAGTCACTAAAGGTATTGTTTGCACCAATTTTGCAACGTACCATAAATGGTACAGCATGCATTGGGGCATATTCAGAAATATCTATACATACGTTCCGATCGTTCTTAGTTGATTAAATTATTCTCTTTTAGGCTTGGGTAGAGTAGGATATGTTCATAAAATTTTAATTATCAGCTCTTACACCATGATGGTGCGTTTTATTGGGTCCAGAACAGGTCCAAATAACCTAAATTTTCATACAAATTATGTCACCGATCCATTTTCCAGGACATTTACTGCCATTTTTTATGAAAGCTAGGTTAATCTGTCCTGTTCAGGATCCAAGGAAATGGAACTGTCATACATAGTTGATTTCGAAGGATCGCTGTTGTCATTTTGTTTTCTATAGCACACCGGTCAGGGCTTAGCGTTTCTTTAGCTGCTTCTTATAATCCCAGTCTTTTTAGCTGGCAAGTATACTGAAAAAATTGTTCACATCTTTTGTTTTGTCCTTAGGGCACGCCACTAAAAAACCGAGGCTTCCGTACTTAACATCTTAGTAAGATACTTGGACTTTCAGCAGGACTCAAGCAGCTGCGCCTTGATATCCAATTCCTTAAACCACTTGATTATGACAAGTATAGTCTTGAAAGTCCACGGTCACGATCCTCAGAAAATGTGCTTCTGGGATCAACAATTTCATATGGAAGACTATGTGGAGTGCCACATTAGATAAACAAAAAATTACATGGATGTAATTGTTGTGGACTTGTCCCGGGACCTACACAAATTTGGGTTATAAAGCAGGCAGCAGTTCATTTCCATATTCATATCCTAGCAAAGTCAATTTAATCCATATACTTTTCAAGAAAGGAATCCCATGAGCTATGATAAGTCAAAAGAAGTCTCGAGATATACGTTTAACAGTGGAACATGTTTATAAAGGACTATTATAAAAGATTTATTTTATTACAAGACCGAGCTAATAGCATGATGAGTGCATACCCGATACACATGTACAGAGCCAGACGGCACATAAAGCCCAAAATAATCAATTCCATGTTTTTTTGTAGGGGAGGGAGGCGTATATGAGTAGGATGTGGCGCACTTTTTTTTGTTTAACGACATCCAACAGCTACCATACTTGACATACATTTAAAGTTTTTCGCGACATGCTATCAAATGATATGGCTAAATTTAGGTTTGTGGGGGATGTAGGGGTAGTAAGACCTTCTCCACTTTCCACCAACTTCCAGGATATGTCACAAATAGGCATCGATACAAATTTCAATAAGGAATAGGAAACTAATCACGCACCTACCCGAGCTCCCTTTTAAAAAAATTAATATTCCCGATTTTCTATAGAAATGACCACCTTTCTTTTAATGAAGAGGTGTTCATTATATCGAGTTTCCACTATAATTTCGATCAAAACTCTCATTGATCATTATCCTTTCTTTTTTGCAGTATTCCTACTATTCCTACTAAAGTAAGAGGCAGATTTAATAAAATTTGAAAAATGTCTTTAATTTACAGCATATGGCCTGAATGCATGACATACCATATTTGGTACACAATGAAAATTTTACTATTTTGCCTTTTCTGGGAAAACGGGCTATTTCCTGGGAAAATAAAGGCTGATTCCGTGTTCAGTGACCGATTTTACATAAGGGGAGGTCAGTTACGATACTGGGTTCAGACCCCATGCATTTAAGGGTTAATTCAAATTAATATTTTGTATGAAAATTTTGAGAATTTTGTTAGTTTTGCAATTGAAATGATTTAATTTGTAATGGGAAAACCTTTTTTCTTAAATAAAAGTATGAGTATAAGATAAGTAAAAAAATATGGCAAAATATTTCGTAGTTTCTTTATGTAATGTGTTATGTTTTATTTTCGGTTATTTTTCTGAATAAATACTTTTTTGTTGCAAAAACAATGCTATTTTATTATCAATAAATGCCGACATTATAAGTTTGCTTTGACTATTATAAGTTATATTGTTTATAACGACAGAGGCCGTTGTAAACAATATAACTGGATATAACGACGTCCGTCGTTATAGACGATACGATCGGGTATAACGACGGTCGGATATAACGACGTAAAATGCTCGGTCCGTTCAATGTCGTTATAAACGATATCTACTGTATTTCTGCTATCGGTGCATTTGGGTCTGAGAATTGGCAGCATAAGAACTCAGTCTTTGTTATACTTACCCGCAGTCCATGCTCCTCCAGAATGTCACCCATTTTGTAAGCGCAGCTTGCAAGGCAACGATGTTTGGGCTACTGAGGACTATATCATCAGCAAAAAGAAGAGATATTTCTAGGCCGTCGGAGACACGTGTTAATAAGTAGCTCATGATGATGTTGAAGAGCAACGGACTCAATACACTGCCCTGGTGTACTCCGACATTCACCGGAAATTCTTCTGATTCACCGGCTGTGCATCTAACCTTAGTCGTAGCTCCATCATACATGTCTCGTATCATCCTGACGTATGCCTCGGGGACATTAAGTGCTCTCAAGGCCAACCATATCAGATCACGAGGTACTCTATCGAATGCGTTCTCCAAATCGATGAAAACAAAGTACAAGTCCTTTCGTTTGAGCATAGCTGAAGAGAGACTAATGGGCCTTAGGTCATTAGGTCGTGCGTGCCATACATCCGGTGGCTCCTTTGAGGTGTTACATAAAATCGGCGTAACAAAACCAGCATAGATCCGAATTCCAAGATTTTAACTGTTTTGTGTAAAGGGTTTGAGATCAACAGGTGCCTCCGCAGTTCCACCCCACAAAGTCGTAACATGCAGTAATATTTTGATCTCACGCGTGATTACGAGTTCCAAACTCATGTATGTATTTGTTTTATTTAATTTTCTAACTTTTTAATAGGTTCTACGGGCAACCTCAAAATATTTTCTGTACGGGCAATTTTTTTCTGTTTTTCGATTCAGTAACCCAGAATTATTGTTTATGCCACACTGATTGGATGAGTATTTTCCAGAAAAGACAGGATTACCATTTTCGAAAATGGCAGCCTTAAAATTGTGTTCTTGTTTTTAATGGCCTAAAATTTTGAATCAGCAACCCAACTTATTCAGCTTCTCTCTCTCTCTTGATTACCGTAACTCCTAGTGGAGCATGGTGCGTTGATGACTACCGTGTGTAGTCATCACCGTTAAAAAGACAACTGAATTCGGAGTGTGATACGGTTGTCAGCCATACCACTTCCTAGTCGCATTGTTACTTTATTATTCTACGATAAGAATATTTCTTATCATCTACTTCTGAATAATAAACTTGCGACGAGTCGTGCCGAGTTTGGAAACTCGTTTCTCTATGAGTGTCTATTTCACAGAGTGGCGACCGAACGACCACGGCCACAGGGCACGACAGCTACTCTACACGGCTGAAAATGTTGGTGTAATTTTTATATAAACATATATTCATACATTTCCATATAAAAACTTTATCAAATCTACACCAACGGACCTTATAAAAAGTATAAGTGAACTATATTAAAAATATAAGTTTTCTGGGTAAAAATTTTACTCTTCAATAGTATAAAATTGATAAGCAAATTTATACAAACCGTTCGAAAAAATAAAAAATGTAATACGAGTGCAGTAGGCTTCGAATCCACAATCCTGTGATTTGTAGCCAAGCGCGCTGCTCGCTGAACCAGACAGACTACAAATCAATAGACTTCTAGGTTGAATGGGTTTCTTGCAATGATAGTGTAGATTTGATAACATAGTAGGATTGATTCTACCCTTTTATGTTATAACAACATTCAAAAAAATTTATTCTATCCCGAATGGTGTAAAATGTATAATATGAAAAGGGTATTTGGATAGTTTTATTCTGTAGCGGATATAATTAATATAATTTTCGAATAAACTAAAATTATAAGTTGAAGAGGGTCAAATTTTATTCAAATTTTGGAATAGATAGGAGTTATATTATTTTATTTATAAAATTTACACCCGGTTTACACCAAAATTTACAACCGTGTAGTTAGCGATAAATCCTGTCAGAGGTGAGAAAAGCCAGAGTCGATGTTGAGCGCATCTATGTGCACATTTTGCTACGTCTGTCAAGTTAGCATTACCACTGTAAAACTTCGACAAACGCTTTAGTGCATTAAGTGTCGCGATATTGTCGCGATTCAGTGGGAAGAGAAAAAAAATTGTCGCGTGAGTTAAGGAATAGACACCATTCCTCTTTTATAAATTATTTATTTAAGTAGATTTTGACTGCTTTCTACAAAGGTCGAGAATGAAGTGAACGATTTTTAGTAATTTACAATATTCGAAAGAAGAAAGTAGGGACAATGTATGTATGTATGTATGTATTAGTATGATCAGTATTTTATATGACTCTTATCTAGTCTTCTCTAGTCTATTTTATTAGTATTTGTAATATTAATTTATTTATTTATTTATTCTATTTAGTATTAGTATGTAGTCTCGAATACAGATGAACTTGTATAACGTTGAGGTCGTAACGTAACTCCTCCCCCTCTAAATTGTGGACCACAGCTGTAGTTGGCGACGGATGGGGTCAACAAATTTCGTAGTATCCTGTTTCTGTTGATCGTTTCGACGATGACCAATTTATTGTTCGTATTGCATCTGCATATCTTCTGAACTTTGCACAAGGTAGTTTGAAAGGATTAGGATTATGATTAGTAGAGAGAGGATTATCTGTTAGTTGAATTTGGAAAAAGTATTTGAATTAGGATAATCAAAGTTATATACGTTTATTATGCATTTAACTGATTTAGAATCGCCTTAGTTATAGTTTTCGTCTAGCTTTTATTTTGGATTTATGGAATTTCTTACCGTTTTTTGCTATAAGAGTAACGTATTTGTCTTGTTTTACGTGAAATTTTTTAAACCTCGGTGTAAGTTTATTTCTTCGGCTTTCTTTTCGATAAATACTTCCAGTTTCGTAGAATTGTTCGGGTTCACTTCTGGTTTCATTAAGCTTTCTAATGTTTTTTTGAGTTTGATTTTCTAGTTTCGACTTTACTTTTGGATACATTTCCTCCTGAAATCCTTTTATTTTTTCTAAATAATCGTGGGGATTGTTATGGTTAACGTTTTGATCGAATCTATAAGGTCTACCATAGAACAACTCGTAGGGGGTGTATTGAGTTGCGGAATGAATAGCATTGTTATAGCTAATTATAGCTTCATTTAAAATATCGTCGTGTTCTTTGTCCTTATTTTTATTATATATAAGTCTGTATTTTTCGGTAAGAGTCGAATGAAACCTTTCTACTGGCCCGTTACTAGAACTCTGTTGGAAGGACGTTATGTGGTGGTGTATATTATATTGTTTGCAGAAATCGGCAAAGATTCTAGCTGTGTATTCGGAACCTTGATCCGATATAATCTTTTTAGGTATACCATGCAAACTCATAAAGTGTTTAATGGCTTTAATTATGGTTAGACTATTTCTGGCAGCAAGAGTGTATGCCGCAGCAAATTTTGAAAATTTGTCTTTGACTGTAAGTATTTGTTTATTGTTTATTGAATAGATATCTGTGTGAAGAAGGTCGAGAGGTCTACTTGGAGTTTCTGGTGTTTGAAATTGGATAACAGGTGGATGTCGGTCATATTTAAGTGTTTGACAGGGCTCGCATGCATTTATGATTGAAGTAATCTTTTCTTTCATCTTGGGGAAAAAGAACTCTCTATTTAAATGCCAATGGGTTTCATTTATACCTGTATGATTACTTTGGATATGGTAGTTTTTAATGATTTCGTCTTGTTTGTCATTATCCGTAACATCTATCAGAAGCTCTTTACATCTGACAACTTTAAATGTCTTGCATCGAGAAAAATACTTTGAATAAACTGATTGGAGAAGTTGAAATGTATGGTCATCGCTATGTACTGCGTTTAATTTATTTGGAATAAAGATATTTTTACAAATTTCCACAATCGTATCTTCCGAAAATGTTTTGGATCGAATTGTACGCCTTTGTTTGTTGCGGAATAAGATTTTAAGTGAATCGGTTGGTTTAGAATGAGATTTTTCGAGAACGATTTGAAAATTGAATACGTTTAGGGGCCTTTCGGAAATTTGAATTAAGTCTTGATTATCCTCATTTGCTGAGTGAATCGTTGTACCACCAATGCTCGGACTAGATGTATTACATTCTTCGGCGGCATTGAGCTCATGGCCTGTATTGATATTCGTTGACTTAATTCTGCTTAATGCATCAGCGTTTGTGTTTTTAGTACCCTTTTTATAAACAATTTCGTAGTCGAACTCTTCCAATTTCAAACGCCATCTTATAAGCTTCGAGTTCGGATCTCTTAAACTCATTAACCACAACAGAGGTTTGTGGTCTGTGACAATTTTGAATTTGCGGCCATACAAATACGGTCTAAAGTATTTTGTAGCCCAAACAATAGCTAGAAGCTCTTTTTCTATTGTTGAGTAGTTGATTCCGGAAGAGTTTAAAGTTCTGCTAGCGTAACAAATAGGTTTATCTGCTCCAACAGGTCCTTGTGAAAGCACGGCACCCAGGGCATAATCACTTGCGTCTGTAGTCAGGATAAATTGTTTGGAAAAGTCCGGGTATTGCAGTATCGGGTCGTTAATGAGAAGGTCTTTGCATGTATTAACACACCTGATATATGAGTCGTTTAGCTCAATTTTATTTCCCTTTTTTAAACAGTTTGTCAAAGGCTTGGTAAGTTGTGAGAAATCTTTGATGAACTTCCGATAATAGCCTAGGAGGCCTAGAAAAGATTTAATTTCCTTCTCTGTTTTTGGGATTGGGAATCTCTTGATGGCATGTATTTTTTCCGGATTCGGTTTAACGCCTTCAGGCGTCACGATGTGTCCAAGGAACGATATTTCTTTATGGAGGAATTCACTTTTGTCTAGTTGTACCTTCAGGTTGGCTTTTCTTAATTTAGAAAAAACTTTTCGCAGGTTTTCTATATGTTCCTGCAACGATGTCGAGAAAATAATAATATCATCTAGGTATACTAGACAAATTGTACCTTGTAATTCCTGTAGAATGTTATCCATAATCCGTTGAAACGTTGAAGGGGCATTTTTAAGCCCAAACGGCATTCGTAAAAATTCGAAATGACCACCTTCGACATTAAACGCAGTTTTTGAAATATCTCGCGGATCCATTTCAATTTGGTAGAAACCATTCGCTAAGTCCAGTGTTGAAAAATACATGCTTTTTCCCAATTTATCAAGGATTTCCGTAATATTCGGAAGAGGATATCTGTCGCTAATGGTTTTCTCATTGAGCTTTCTATAATCGACAACAAGTCGCCACTTTTGGATACCACTAGCGTCTTTCTTTTTGGGAACAACCCAGACAGGCGAGCTCCAGGGGGAATAACTCGGACGGATTATTCCTTGCTCAAGCATGCTGCTGATTTGTTTCCGAATCTCTTCCTTATGAGCGTAAGGGTACCGGTAAGATTTTGAATAAATGGGTATATCATCAACCGTCTGAATTTGATGTTTCACATCATTAGAAAATGAAAGATGATGCCCATTTTTAAAGAAAATATCGTCAAAATCACGGCAAACCTTGTGCAATAGTTTTCTTTCTTCGTTATTTAAATGTGAAGTCCTAATTAAATCGCGAATATCATTGTTTGTACTCTGATGGTTATCCATATCGGATTGATATGATACTTGAAAATTATAAATTTCATTGAAATTCTGGTTAATATTAAATGGAATTGATTTTATTGGTTGGTCCAAAAAACATTCTTGTGGTTGACTTGAAAAATTAACAATTTCGACTGTACTAAACCAATTTATGGATCTGTAAATTCCAGGCGAAATCTTCAGTAGAGGTTTTATTTCCGTTTCTTCAATGAAAATATCGCCATTACAAATATCCACTGGTAGGTTTAACAACAACTTCATGTTAGGCGGAACTATTATTCGATCTGACTTTAAATTTGGTTTGAAATTCAATTGCAAGGTTGAATTTTTGGTTTTTAATATGTTTTTCGCAAGATCTACCTGTGCCCCTAATACTCTTAAAGTATCAAGACCAAGCAAACCGTCAAAATAACCGTGAAATCTAAAAACTAGAAATCTAGTCTGACCAGGCTGATTAAATTCCCTAAAGTTGGGAAGAATTATTTCCTCATTAACGTCATGTTTATTCAACATTGATAATAAACTAATAGGTTTAATTTGATAGACACGGTTTTTTTCAACACACTCCGGATTTATGACGGATGCTGAAGCACCCGTATCAATCAGCATTTTGAGGATACGACCATTCGACGATACATTTATATACGGCAAGGTGAGCCCATGCTGATTGATGTCTATATATTGGTATCTGGAATCCAAGAGGCACTTGACTGAAAATTTTCGTCATATTCATTGTTGTAGCTATCACATTTTGCATCGTTGGTACTATCAGCTAAAGTTATAGAATTATTTTGTTCATCGTGAGAATTACTAAACTCAGCGTCCTCAGAAAAAGTAAATAACTCCTCATTTGAGAACCGAGATGGACCAGCGGTTTTGAAAGATTGGTTTGGCGACTTACGAGTTGAATTAGTCTGCCGAGACTGTCTTGAGCCGATGTCCATAGGAGTTGGCGGATTGATATTTGTTTGCTGCGAATTCAAGTGTGCTAGTTGTTGCTGATTTGAAACATATCTTTGATTTGTTTGATTTGTTTGAGGTCTGGGTACTGAATAATTTTGTATTGGCTGGGGAAGATTATACTGAGTTCTGACCGGTGTGAGGAACTTTTGTGTTGGTGCACGGTTGTATTTATTAGCTGGGTTATTGTTAGGGGCGGATCTTCCGTAGAAGATATTCTGCTCCTTTATACAGAAAGCAAAGGCTTCAGCCAAGGTTTTTGGGGTCATTGCACGTATTGTAGAGCCTAGGGGTTCCCTCAAAGTAGTAAGAAAAACACTCAAACACATTTCCACATACAGGTCCGATTTAGCTTTAATCACATTACTATCTTTATCATGTATCTTTATGTGATTAGTTAGTAATGCTAGTATCTCTACCACTTCACTATATAATTTCTCAACTGACCCGGTTTGTCGAATGTTATGTAAATCTCTTATGAGGGAGGTCTCGTTCCGCTTATCCGAATAATGCAGAATAAGAATGGATTTAATTTCCTTCCATTCTAAAGCAGTACCGTGCATGTTTATAATATCGTTGGCGGGGCCTACTATTTTGTTTCGGACGCACCTCAAAATCAATTTGCCGTAAGGTGTTCCATTGGTAATCGATAGTATTTCGAGAATCTCGTCCACACTGCTTATAAAATCGAACAAATTTCGAGAATTTCCATCGAATGTATTGAGATCTTTAACTGCATCGGGAATTTTAAGAGATTGACAAATAACACTAACAAAATTAGCAGAGTCAGTTTCTGCTGACTGACCGGTTGCCATTTCTAGTCAATTTTAAATGAATCGAAGAGGTCAAAAACGGGTTTTTTAATGATAATATGATAAGCTTTTTCTATGATTTTAACGTTAGAAATTGCCTTATGATAACTAAGAAATATTTTTTTTTGAGAATTTTAATTTTTTTTTCAGGTTTATATATTTTTTATAATTTTAATGTTGGAAATTGTCTTGAATACTAGGAATTGATATTTTTGTGTGAATTTTAGATTAATGTCACTCACTCACGAGTTTTTTTTTTTTTTTATTATATTTTTTCACTTCGACACGATTATGCTTTTGAATAGTTAAATTATTATCACGAATGTATTATGTATTATGAAAATCTTTCAAAATATTTGGGAATGGAGGGAACTTGGGGAAAAGGATGTGCAAATATACTTATTGTAGATCCACGTGGCTGATTTCGTTCCAGGTTGAGGTTCTCCGTAGCTATTTTCTCCTTAGAAATATAGCTTCGTACGGTGTTATTTGCTTGTCGAATGATTCCAGCAATATTCGCTTGTTGGGTGTATTAAGTACCTTTACTTAATAACACTTTCGAGCAACGCAAAACCAGACTGCGCCAGTTAAGGAATAGACACCATTCCTCTTTTATAAATTATTTATTTAAGTAGATTTTGACTGCTTTCTACAAAGGTCGAGAATGAAGTGAACGATTTTTAGTAATTTACAATATTCGAAAGAAGAAAGTAGGGACAATGTATGTATGTATGTATGTATTAGTATGATCAGTATTTTATATGACTCTTATCTAGTCTTCTCTAGTCTATTTTATTAGTATTTGTAATATTAATTTATTTATTTATTTATTCTATTTAGTATTAGTATGTAGTCTCGAATACAGATGAACTTGTATAACGTTGAGGTCGTAACGTAACTCGTGCGTATTTTACCACGTCAGTAGCATCCCAAGGAAGACTCCCCCTAAGGCAAAATGTACCCAATTAATATTGTTATGGCTGCGAAACATGGACCCTTACCCTCCGAAATTTTGCTAGACCGATTCGAACGAAAGGTCCTTCGGCGAATTTTCGGGGCCGTTCGCGAGCGAGACCAATGGCGTATCCGATACAACCATGAGTTGTATCAATTGTACGATGAGCTGGAAGTATCGAAAATCGTGAAGCTTCAATGTCTGCAATGGGCGGGGCATGTACAACGGATGGACGACAATCGCATGCCAAAGAAAGTTATGAACGCACAACGAATTGACGGAGCGAGGTTGCGTGGACGACCGAGAGCTCGCTGGGAGAACTCCGTAGGTGAAGACGCCCACCAGCTGCTGGGCTTCCGAAACTGGAGGACAAGGTCACGTAACCGCGACAATTGGAGGTCAACGATTCAGGCGGCCAAGGCCCGACGTCGGGCTATCGTGCCACATTGATGATGAATATTGTCGCATTGGCTGAAAAGAATATTTCCACCTGAGTGAGATCCCGTAGTCCGTCAGTTCAAAAAACATCATAGACTGAATTCGCGGTGGGATTTAAACCCACGAACTTGTGCTTCGAAGGTGAGTGCCACTAGCCACCACACCAACCAGACTGACATCAAACCCACAGGATAAAGAAAAACACAGCCGTGCACAGTGAAATAAATATTCAAGTGCAGTCTCGAGTGCATCGACCAGTTGATTTACCGATGAAAGCTATATGCACATAATAAAGTCTACAAGGATACAATCCCGTCTGCTTCGACCGGAATCAGTTATCCCTCTTTCCAATGGCATGTTTGCCGGAAAGTTTGCAGTTTATACAATGTTTTCCGACTTTGAACAAATTTCAAACAAAGCTTTGATTGAGTGGAGTCAGAGTCAATGCCAGTATAGCTGCTGAATGAACGATACAAGTCAATTTCTCTGGAAAGAAAATATTCGCAGACTATACACGCAGCGCTATGAATATATGTACAGCTAAAGCATACTGGAGGAATATGTATCGGGAGTTACATTGCAATTCTACCTTACTACGACGGTTTTTTTTCGGGTTATTTTCAACTACAATTTCATTTTGCTTTCACTATTTGGTAGACGAGCATTTTCGATGAACAGTGTTGCCGTTTTGAGCTGATTGAAAAACAATACAGGGTGTCTCGCAGCTGGTTAGCCATACGGCACGGTAGACTCAGGATGTTTTAGGAAAAAGTCACCCAAAATTATTTCTCTAGCTTTTACCGTTACGGAGTAATCGCATTTTTTCTGATTCTTGTCAAAAACACGACTTTTTTCGAAAAACTCCTATTTCCTACTAGTTTCCCATATCAATGTTTTCGCATATTCTTCTAAAAGTACACAAAATTTCCAATAAAAGGACATATCGAACGATCCGAAGAGTTTCGTATCTTCCGAGATACGAAGTTTTGAATTTTACAGAAATTGCAATTTCAACTTTTAATGTCAAAATTAAGCCCGAATTTTGTAACGGTACATTGAAGTGGCAAATCTGCAAAGTTAACAAAAGTTGGCCAATTTCCTATAAGAATAAAGTACAGAGTCATACAGTTTGTGCTGACATTTTTCCTAAAACATCTTGTAAAGTCTACCATAGGGGTATGGCCAACCAGCTGCGGTACACCCTTTATATGTACAAATTTCCCACATGGATTCTGGGATAGGATAAATTTATCTATTTTTAATGACTAATAATGTTTTTAGTATTTTATGACTCCTTAAATCACAGATTTTTACATTGAATTTTGGGATGAAACTTCATGATAAGGGTAAATTTTTAAGATAAGGAAATTGACTTCTTTATTACGTATTTTAAAGGGTTACACTTACACATTTATAAATACAATTATAATTCCCGCTTCATGTCACTTACCTGAAAAAAAAACGAAATGATAAAATATTTTTGTTGTTGTTGTTGAAAATTCGTTAAATATAGGTATAACCGTTAGAAATACTTTTCCATATTTAAAATATAAAAGAAATAATGTACAGCATACATAATGTACAATCCGAAACCGCAGTTTATTTCAACCGATGCATTATTACCATCTCGATTACGGCAACCCTTATCAGTAATGTTTAACCCTCAAACAGAAACAACACAAATTGAATGCAATAAGCATCTGGTGCACAGTTGGAGCAAAATCACCTCACTTCCACGTCAGTCGCATATCCTTTTAGACTGATTTCCTCATTTCAAAACAGACATAGACGTACGTTTCGTTCGTCCGCAGGACTAACGCAAACGGTAAACTTACCTACCTACAAGGTAGGTAGGTACATAGGTGTACGATGACGAAATGAAAGGCAACCAAAGTACTAGACGCAAAACAAAAGCTTCATATCAGGAAACGAAATACCAACTACATACTACACAAATACGTATAGAATACTATACTCCTCGATCCCTAACCATACGTAGACGAAAATAAATAACGAAAGCTTCCCGTTATATAGCGAGGAGTACAGTTTTCACTCATCTCATCATTCCGCACAAACAGAATACATAAAAAAAATGAAAACTCCTACATTTTCTAGACGAATCCACTTGAAATGTTTTGTTTCGCTGGTTTTATTGAATAAATATGAAAAATACCGAGAAAAAGAGAGAGAGAGTGAGAAGGAGAGAGAGAGAGTTGAGCAAGTAAGGTAAAACGAATAAAACACAACACAATCCGACAGAATAAAACAAGACCAGAAAAAAAAATTCTGCACAAAGGATATAGTAGAGCATGTGGATACGGACTGAATGGTATGGATTTGTATTTAAGAAAAAAACCGTTGGAAATATCCTGAATTGAAATCTATTAAAGTTGTGTTTGTTTGGAAAAAAAACCTTCTCGCTAGATGAGTATGCATTTTCATACTCTCTCTACTAACTGGCCACTCATTAATTCAAGCTTAACCCTCCACCGAGCACGTGGGGTCCTTTGGGATCCCAGAGGGTATTTTCTATATATTACTTTCGAACGGTTTAGCCCATCCAGGTGAACCTGTAGGACATCTAAGCCACCAAAATTCTGCTCAGGAATATGATTGAAAAAAATCCCAATTCTTTTCAGAAAAAAAGTTTTGATAGCCAAAAGTACAAATTTGCAGGAACGGGCACGTGGGGTCTTCAAAGACCCAAGGCCTCAATTGTCCTGAATATCCCGGAAAGGAAACTCGGAGCCATACCCTATGTTGAGGCCTTTATATCTCGACTGTCTCGATATATTTACTATTCTTCCCCGGTCGTTTCATTGCGTATTTTCACACTGAGCTGTAGGCCGAGGTAACCCTCATATAATTCCTGGCTGCAATGAAAGTAAAGGAAGAGATTATAGGCACCATGGATCAACTGGTCAGAAATCATCCTGGCTTAAGAAATTCACGGAAACAGCTGCTAGCTTTGTTCTTTAATTGCTGGGATAGCTTCTTCTTCTGATTTAGGACGGAAAACACTCCTTGACTGTAGCAAATCTGAAAAAAACATATCATAATTTTGCCTCCCCTAATTCTTACCACAGCTTATGCTATGTCAAATAAAGTCGCAGGAGCATCTAGAAAAAGTTGAAAACAAATTTACAGGCATTGGCTATTTCATATTTTTTATATTTGTTCTAAAAGTTACTCTCACTACTCTAGAAACAAAGTGATTTTCCTTGAGTCCTAGGTAGAGGAGAGGGTCAAAACAGTAAAAACCTTGATCGGCATAGGCGCTTTAAATGTGTACAGCTTACGGTGTACAACAAATTTTGTAAATAATTGTCTTAAGCATGTTCAAAACATAACACAGTACTAATAAATTTGTTTTTTTTTTTACAATTTGATACATGTTCAAGGATAAGTTCATTAAATGTTGGGGTCCGAAAAGACCCCACGTGCCCGTTCGCGTTGATCGCGGGATGTGCCTGGCGAAGGGTTAAGTAATTTTTTTTCCATCCATACCGAGTGCATTCGAGCTTAATTTAATTAAGTGGCTCTTTTTTTGCACGCTGAATGAGATTTCATTAGTATACGGTCTGATGATTCTGTAGAGGCCCTTCTTTTTGAATGGAGAGCGTATACACGATTGGTACATGAACGAATGTACGTAGTTTAAAAAACGACAAAGCTTCATACAGTACAGATAACCCGAGCATGCACCGGGATAAAAAGAGTGTAGAGACGGAAACAGAAGAAGGATGAATCGAAATCTACAATTCCGGAAAAGAAAGGATAAGATTTGCTGACGTAGAGATATGAAGTAGAAGAAAAAAAATATTTAAATGAGTGGAATTCTGCTGTAATCAGACTTAATTAGAAAAAGAGCGATTAATTTGCTTTTTGAAAAAAAAGGTTGCCGCAGACAATTCGGTATGAGCAACTAACTGAGCAAAATTTCTTAATGAAGTATGTATGAAGCAGCACAAATAATTCGAATGCATTGGGACTAATGGACGTCATACCTAATGAACACACTTGCTGGGTAGTGTAGTGTTAATTTTTATACATTTACTAACGGGTTGGTCCAACTAGAATCATCATCATCAATGTGGCACGATAGCCCGACACGTCGGGCCTTGGCCGCCTGAATCGTTGACCTCCAATTGTCGCGGTTACGTGACCTCGTCCTCCAGTTTCGGAAGCCCAGCAGCTGGTGGGCGTCTTCACCTACGGATTTCTCCCAGCGAGCTCTCGGTCGTCCACGCAACCTCGCTCCGTCAATTCGTTGTGCGTTCAACACTTTCTTTGGCATGCGATTATCGTCCATCCGTTGTACATGCCCCGCCCATTGCAAACGTTGAAGCTTCACGATTTTCGATACTTCCAGCTCATCGTACAATTGATACAACTCATGGTTGTACCGGATACGCCATTGGTCTCGCTCGCGAACGGCCCCGAAAATTCGCCGAAGGACCTTTCGTTCGAATCGGTCTAGCAAAATTTCGGAGGCTTGGGTGAGGGTCCATGTTTCGCAGCCATAACATAGCACGGGTCGGATGATCGTTTTGTACACGCGGAGCTTCGTGTTCCTGTGCGCAAGTTTCGAATTAATTATAGGGAGGACCGAGAAATATGTCTTATTGGCTAGTTGTATCCGTCGCTTTATTTCGTCGGTTTCGTTGGCGTCCTTTGATAAGTTACAACCCAGATAGTTGAAGTTGTCTACTTACTCGATACTAAGGTCCCCCACTGTGATGCTTGAATTTGCTGGCGTCCTTGTTTTCGATTGCATCATGGCCTTTGTTTTGCTTTCGTTGATATGTAGTCCAACTTCCTTTGCGGCGTTATTGAGGTTATGCAGAAGGCTTTCTGCATCACCCAACCTTCGAGACATGATGTTGATATCGTCGGCGTACGCTACTAATTGAGTCGACTTGATGAGTAACGTTCCGCTGCTGTCCATATTCATGGCTCGAATTACATACTCCAAAGCAAGGTTGAAGAGCGTCGGCGCCAGCCCGTCGCCCTGCTTGAGTCCAGTACGAGTTTCAAATAGGTCAGTGAGTCGATTCTGCACTCTGACCTGCGAGAAGGTATTAGTCATCGTCATCCTTGTGAGTCGCACTAACTTTGCCGGTATACCAAAATTCAGCATAATGTTGTACAGTACACTTCGATCGATACTGTCGTATGCCTGCTTGAAGTCGACAAAGATTTGGTATACGTCGATGTTATATTCCCAGCACTTTTGGAGTAGTAGCTTCACTGTGAAAAGCTGATCGGTCGTTGAGCGACCAGGTCTGAAGCCGCCTTGATACTCGCCAATGATTCGTTCTGCGTACGGATTAATTCTCTTTTCAAGAATTTTAGATAATATCTTATAGGCCGTACAAACTAATGATATGCCCCTGTAATTCTCACACTTCAGCTTGTCACCCTTTTTGTGGATTGGGCAGATTATGCTTTTGCGCCAATCTTCGGGGATTTCCTCGTCGTTCCATATTTTCAGCAGTAGCACATGTATAGCGTTGGTCAGGCACGTTCCACCATGCTTCAGCAGTTCTGCTGGGATCTCGTCAGCGCCGGGCGCTTTATTATTTTGAAGCGACTGTATGGCAAGACTCACCTCCTCTACTATTGGGGGTAGAACGGGAGGGCCTGGTTCGGCTAACTGCTCAAGAGCTGGCTCCGCGGGGGATGTTGATGGTGCATTGAGGAGCTCTTCAAAATGCGAGGCCCATCGTTTGTTGACGCTTTCGATGTCGCTGATGATGTTACCATCCTTGTCCTTACATAGGCTTGTCCTGGGTTGATATCCGTTCTTAACATTATTTATAAGTTTGTACGCCTGTCTAATGCTCTTACTGGCTAATCTTTGGTTTATTTGCTGTAACTGCTCGTCAAAATGTTTGCGTTTCTTACGTCTAATTAACTTATTAGATACTCGCCGAAGCTCGTTATATCTTTCTTTCTTGGCTCGGGATGCGCGTTGTGTGTATTGGCGATAGGCTTCATTTTTCGCCTCAATCGAGGCCCTGCATTCGTCGTCGAACCAGTCTGCTCGTCTGCGCCGGCCTTTATAGCCCACGACCTCTTCTGCGACCCCCTTGATGCTGTCTTTGAGCTCCTCCCAGAACTCATGGATGCCTAAATTGTTGATGTCATCAAGCATGGGCGACAGTTTTTCCTCTAGTGCTGTTGTATACGCAGCCGCCGTGGCATCATCAATCAAATTGTCAACCTCGAAGATCTTGGCAGGGTTGATTCTCGTTAGGTGCACCGAAGAGATTCTGCACCTGTAGGTTGTCTTCACCAAATAGTGATCGGTGTCGCAGTTGGCTCCTCGATAGGATCGAACATCTAGGACATTAGAAGCCCATCTCTTGCTGATCAGTACGTGGTCGATCTGGTTCACGGTGTATTCATTTGGAGACTTCCAGGTCTGCTTGTGGATTCGTCGATGAGGGAAGCATGTAGAGCTTATTACCAGGCTTCTGCCGCTCGCGAAGTCGATAAGTCGCTGACCGTTGTTGTTGTTTTCGTCGTGGAGGCTATGACCTCCAGTAGTTCCCCTATGCCAGCTTTCATTTCCGACTTTGGCGTTAAAGTCTCCTAGCAGCAGCTTGACATCGTTTGATGGAAGTGAGTCGAAGAGTGTTTCTAGGTCGTTGTAGAACTCGTCCTTAATCGCGTCTTCTTTTACTTCTGTAGGGGCATGCGCATTAATGAGCCAGAGATTAGCGAAACGGGTCTTAATGCGGATCGCACATAGCCGCTCGTTGATGGGTTTGAAGCCGATAACGTGGTCCTTGAGCTGCTTATTCACGATGAAAGCTACTCCAAACTCCTTGTTGCCCTCCTCTTTACCACTCGTAAAAATAGTGTGCGAATTGAGGTCGTTAATCTCGCTTTTGAGCCATTTAGTTTCCTGGATTGCAACTATGCTCAGCTTGTATTGTTCTACCTGATCCAGGAGGGCCCTTAAGGCCCCCGGTCTATTCAGGGAGCGTACATTCCAGGATCCGAAAGAGTAATCAGTTGTTCGTTTGCGGGGTCGTCGTTGTTTTGTATCCGTCCAATCCGAGGCTTTTGTTTCAGGTTTCTTGACTTGAAGTTTTTCTTAGGATGAGTTGTCGGCACATCGCTAAACCATGATAGGGTTTAATCGTTGAGTAAAGGCCATCATGGGCATGCCTCGAAGATGCTGCTTTAGTGGTTGACTTAAATGTTTTGTGTCACCTATCACGTTAAGTAACCTGAGACGCTGCAGATGTTAATGCAGCACTCAGGCGCAGCGGTTACTCGGATAATGCGGGAAAGTAACGCCCCGTAGAGAGACATAGGAATTGGCCGAAGTCCTTTTCCTATGAAACTCCTCCTGCATAGCTAAGGGTCCGCAGTTATGCCACAACTGAAGAAGATATAGGAATTAGCCGAAGCCTTTCAACCTTTATCTTCCCCCTTACGGGCAACTAGAATGCACGATGTTAATTGAGGGTCACGCCTTAACGGTAAGTTTCTCGCCCACCAACATTTCTTTGCTTCAGTGTTTGGCAAATTCAACCATGAGAAGTACACAATTGAGCAGTGCGTTAAGGTCGGTCGTTGAAGCCTTTTACGAAAATGGACGTTCAAATCAAAATGCTTTTCGTGCACTTTCTGGTTTTTCTGGTCAACATAATCGACAAATAACTGGCTTTGAGGATATGGACCTGGACGATATGTGGTTCCAACAGGATGGGGCCACTTGCCACACAGCCAACGAAATAATGGCTCTTTAGCACGAGAAATTTAATGGCCGTGTTATCTCTCGTCTTGGCGATGTTAATGGGCCGCCACGATCATGTGATTTCACACCGTTGGACTTCTTTCTCTGGGGATATTTAAAAGAAAAAGTGTACGTCAATAAGCCAAAAACAATTCAAGGGCTAAAGGATGAGATAATTCAGCACATTAACGATATTCATCCTCAAATATGTCTCTGTCATTGAAAATATGGACCATCGGATAGAAGTATGCCACGGCAGCCATGACGAGTATTTGGCCGATATTTTGTTTCACACATAATTTTTTTAGATAATTCTCCAAAAACTTTTTGTTTAATTAACAATATTAACTTCGTGCATTCTCGTTGGACCCCCCTTTGTTATAGTAATGGTTTCTATCTTGAAGTTTTTCTAAGCATGGTATGTACGAACTACGACATAAAGTGTCTCCTGATAAGAAATATCCAATCTTAGACGTTCTCATTTAAAGGACCTTATGATTTTCAAGAGTCATTAGAGATTTCAGCACCGGACACCAGTGTCCTGTCTAATGCTGCTTTACGCAAACTCACTTTCAAGCGATAATCGCTGTTAAGGCCGCGTACACATACAGAGCGACGCCGAGCTTTTCCGGGTCGGGCGATGCGATACGACCCGATGCGATGTGTGCACACTCATTGCGATTTCGGGCCGGGCGATGCGATGCGATTTGTTGCGAGTCGACGCGATTTCTTTCTATGGCAAGAAAACCGGATTTTTCAAGAGATTTCATACGGCGCTGGTTTGTACGATTTGCTGCTGATATGGCTATGATTTCAGATCGACTTCGTGACATAGCGCTTCGAGTGTTCTACCATTGATATTTTCAATATACATACAAACGTGTCGGTATATTTATGTAGTGTTGTAGATAATTGTGGGTATTAATGAATGGATTGTCGTAGGTAATAATAATGTAATGTAGTACCATTGGTATTTTCTATATACATACGTACTTGTCGGTATGGCTATGTAGTGTTGTAGATAAATTGTAGGTAGGTCATGTAATGATGAATGACTGAAAGAGGTAGGTAACCTTTCTGGAAATTTGCAGTGTTAGCTTACGCGTTTCAAAACAGTTTTCGGGCGGCATGTGGATTTGGTGTTAATTGTTGTTAAAATATGTATGAATGGGTGAAATAGGTAATTTTTGGAAACATGCAGTGCAATGAAACCCAGTTTCTAGCGTACGCCTGCCGGCCAAAAAATGCCATCCCCGTTTCTCGGGGAAATACACGCCCAATCGGCGTGGCAGAAACACTAAGGTAAATTTGGGTCGCTGATTCCGAATTTGAGGTCAAAAACAAGAAATTTTTTTTGGGGTTGCCCACCCCCAAAATTGTACCCCTGTTTTCTCGGGGAAATACTCGTCCAATCGGCGTGGCAGAAACACTAAGGTAAATTTGGGTCGCTAATTCCGAATTTGAGGTCAAAAACAAGAAATTTTTTTTGGGGTTGCCCGCCCCCAAAATTGTACCCCTGTTTTCTCGGGAATACTTAGACGTTGGTAGGACAAAGCAAACAGGGTGTCCCGGAGATTTGAAAAAGTCGACTTTTTTAGTTTTTATCAAGTCAAAGAACTCGATGGGTACATTTCATATCAGTCGCTTTTTTCCAGTTTGGAGTCATGGTAACGGCGTTACAGCTAATAAATCCAGTTAATATGTGGAGCCATGATACATAGTAAATCTATTTTTGAATTGGTCGGCGTTAGCCTTTCATTCTGGAACGCGATTATTTAGACCAATCCAAAAATAGATTTACGAGAAGCATTTCATTAACATTGTGCATAATTCTTATTTATTACCTATAAAATATATGTGCAAAATTATTCACTATGTATGTATGCAAAATCTAAAAACCCTCGTATTGCGGGCGCAGCCCTCTTTACGCCGGTATTTTTCTTGCGTGGTAGCTAATACCGCTGACATTTGCTGCAAATTTGAAGTTACAGCCGTTCAAAGTGAGTTTTGCGTTATACAATCAAAGATGTTCGGTAGCTATCGGATAATCCGATAATCCTGAAATTTGGCAATCATAGAGAGCAACACTGCCACCATATTTACTGAAAATGTCTGAAAAGTTCTAGCAAGAAGCCCAGCCGTCCAAAGACGCGATTCGGAAAGTTTGACTACTCCAGTTAATGAGATTATTGCACTTTTATTTTTCACAATAGCACAGTTTGGATAACTTCATTAATCTTTTAGAAAGTTGTGCGGTAAATGAGTTTTGCTGAGTTAACCTCAGGAGTGCTAAAATTTCCACCAAGAATCACTAAAGTTTTTTTTTTTTGAAGAAGGCGTTCTTTGCAAACCGACAGGATGTAACCTTTTTCACCCATTCATCATCACCTACCCACGTTGGATTTTATGTTGCGACAAATTTAGAAATGAATTAGAAAAAGATAAAGCTTTAATTACTTTCAACTTGTATTCAACCTTACGACGATCATATATTTGATTTTGTGTCACACGATCGGATTTGTATCCGGACTCGCCACAAAATTCTCTAAATGGTCGTTGAAGTTCGTGCTATTCCGGAAATCTGTCGGGGAGTCGCCGGACCCGCTTACGAAAGGGCAAGTACAAAATAAGGTTCCCAACGCTGTACACTTGCCGCGTGAGATGCTAGGTGAAATCCGGCAACACCGCCTTGATTGTTGGTCCCCCCACTCTATTCACACTACACTGGCCTAAAAGCCATCCACGATGGAGCCCGCTATCGTCGTCACCGCCAGGTCTGAAATCCGAGATCGGAGACTAACGCTTTGGGAGCTGGCTGACCCGGTTCCTGAGGTTTGTGAAAATCCATCGACAACATTTTGACCGAAAAACTCGGTTATCGCAAGGTGTGTGCGCGGTGGGTCCCGCACATGCTTTCAGAAACCCGCGACGAGGGGTTTCTTCGAGAATGCGCCGAGAATACCGAAGAATTCTTGGACTCAATTATTACGGGAGATGAAACGTACACTCTAAAAAGTGAATTTAAATTTCCGCTGAAAATGCGGTAATTTTACACTTTTTCCCGCTTATAATCACATACAGAGTGCATTTTTCAACAATTTCTGTGTAAAATAAGAAAATTACACCAAAATCGGTGTGAAATGTATTTTTACGCTACACTTCTGTATAATTCAGATTTTCTGGTGCATTTTTACAACGTTTATGTGTATAATTCCGATTTGTGGTGTATTTTTACAACGTGCAGTTGAAGTTTTACTCATTTTTTGTAGCGTGCTCTCCAGTTGTCATACTTCAATCGGCTGTACTTAGCACAGTGTACCACATTTTTCCAAAAATTCTCTGCATTTAGAACTCATGTGTACACGCTCTGTGGCTCACTTGGTTGAGTCGCACTGTACGATGCTAGTAATCTAGAGGTCTCGAGATCGAATCTCGGCGTGGTCCAAAATTTCCGTACATGTGTGGATAAGAAATATTTAGTGCTTGCAACATTACACTCCGAAATGATATGCAAAGTAACGTTGACTGGAAATTACCTATAAACGGCTGAGTTACGGTACTGAGAAGAAGAACAAGTGTACAGATCGCACAAAAAAGACCATGTTGCAACCTCCCATGTAGACGAAAAACTGATCAGCAAAACTCGACCGATACTTGTTTATATTTTATATAGCCTTAAATAGTTTTATTGATAGCTATATTATTTATAAAGGTTCGCCACTTAAATCTTTACAACGAAAAAAGAGTGAAACCGCATTATATTCCTATTATTACGGAGTGTTTTTACACATAGCGCGGTGTAAATTTGCTAATATATTGGAGTACTTTTTTAAACATTTTTTATGTAAAATTACACTTGATTTGCAAATTTAGATTGCAGAGTAATTTCACTATTATAATAGAAGGAAACAAAGTTTCCTTCTATTATAAGAGTAAAAATTTCATAGAGTGTAGTGTCTGTCACTACGTCACTCTGGAAAGAAAAAAAAACAGCCGAAACAATGGCGGCATCCCGGATAGGCGGCCTAGCGGCGGAGTTCTTCGAAGAGGATTTTCGGAAGTGGATAATTCGTCAGGAAAAATGCGTAAAACATTTGGCGACTATGTAGTAAAATAGTTTAAAATACAAGCTTTCAGATGGTATACTTATTTATTGCAATAAAAAATGTCCTACATTTGCAAAAATGATTTAGGCCCGTATTTATGAACATTCCTTAACTCAAGGAGACCTTGAGTCAAGGATGCCGAAATTCAATAAATTAAATGTCGTTTCCAATACTTTTTCATAGAAATCATTTATATTCACGAGTCAATGCATCCTTGATTTAAGGAGAAACTCAAGGAGACCTTGAAATTTTCTATAGTCAACCTCACTTGAAGTCAAGGTAGCTACCCACCTTCCTTGAAATATAATATTTCAAGTCTATTGAAAACTTAAGGTCTCCTTGAGTTTTGCCTTATATCAAGGATGCATTGACTCCTGAATATGAATGAATGAATGATTTCTATGAAAAAGTATGGGAAATGACATTTAATTTATTGAATTTCGGCATCCTTGACTCAAGGTCTCCTTGAGTTAAGGAATGTTCATAAATACGGGCCTTAGATCCCTTCTACTTACTACAGTATGTCTGTGACTAATTGTGAATAAGAGTGTTTATAGTATTATATAGTATTCAATCAGTTGAATTTTTTATTTTTATTAGTTTCTTTGAAAGTAACGATTACAAAGTAACGAACACATATTAACGATTACTCGGAACAAAAGTAACGGATAACACCGGTTACTGAAATATAACTTAAGCTGAAATCACTCCGACCGAATACGGAGGCAGGCAGACACAACCTTTTGAAAGAGTTCTATAAAACTCTAATCTCACTAATCTTACTGAAACTAGCTTTTTCGAAGTTTGATCACTCAAGGCGTTATAGTGCAGTCATATTAGCATTTCAAATAGAAAAAAATAGAGTAAGGCTAATTTTTGTTGTTTTTAAATCAGTAGGCTCCCAGGGACCTTTCCTATCAAAAATTTTTTTAGCAAAATCAATCTACAAATGATTTTGCTAAAAAAATTTTTGATAGGAAAGGTCCCAAAAAGGACAAAAAAGGATACTCTTTAATCCTTGACCGAAGGTTGGCATGCGGGGTATCATATCAAAGGGGACGTCGAGTACATTACATATCCGGTGTTTGTTTCCTGTTTCAAGGACCCTCAAAGGAATAAATCGAGCTTAATTGGACAATTTTCGAGTTTCCCGTGTATCTTTCCAAAGCCATAACTACGAGAATAATTCAAGTTGTCACTACTTTTATCACTTTCCAGAATCTATAATAGCTGACGATTCTACCATTAAATTTGCTAAGAAAACAGTTGATCGGAAAGCTCTGAAAAAGGACATAAAAGGACACTAATTGCACACCTTAGTCGAACGTGGGCATGGGGTGTCATATCAAAGAGGATGTCAAGTACATTCCATATCCGGCATTTGTTACTTCTTTCAAGGACCCTCAAAGGAGAAAATTGGGCTCAACTCAAAAAAATTTTTGTTTCCCGTATCTGTATCTTTCTAAAGCCATTTAAGCGCGACTTATTCCATTTAGACGACGTCCTCTTTGCTATGACACCCCACATGCCCACGTTCGATCAAGGTGTGAAATTAGTGTCCTTTTATGTCTTTTTCCAGAGCTTTCCGATCAATTTTTTTTTCTTAGCAAATTTAATGGTAGAATCTCGAGCTATTATAGATTCTAAAAAGTGATGAAAGTAGGGACAACTTGAATTATTCTCGTAGTTATGGCTTTGGAAAGATACACGGGAAACTCGAAAATTGTCCATTTAGGATCGATTTATTCCTTTGAGGGTCCTTGAAACAGGAAACAAATACCGGATATGTAATGTACTCGACGTCCCCTTTGATATGGTACCCCGCATGCCGACCTCCGGTCAAGGATTAAATAGTATCCTTTTTTATCCTTTTTGGGACCTTTCCGATCAAAATTTTTTTTAGCAAAATCTGCCACGACACTATGGCGTATCATTTCTTTTTTCAAACAAGCAATACGTGCTATGAACTTGCTATCCCCTTTGCCATATCATTTCTCCATCAAAATACCTATTTCCGGGATAAAATCCCCCAATAAATCACGAAATGCATAGAAATCGGTCCTTTCAAGCCGCCTTCCATCCGTATCAGGCTATTATTCTTCTGCCATGTAAGAGATGTAGATCTAAACAAAGCCGCCCCAATGTAGAGACCCGATGCCGCACGGACGATCAATGGTCAACGGAATTGTCATACAATCGGATAACAATCAACCAGTTATGTCGTAATCTAGTGACCAAACTAAGTATACAAAGGCGACGTCATTAATCAGGCACATGTCAAGTGGATTCTGCCGTTTTGCCCATACAAGAATTCATCATATTCTGTCCGAATCTCCCATGAGGGGTGATAAGAACAGAGAATCGGGGGTTTTTTGTTACTTTTCCTATATGTATGCGAGTATCCAATAGTACATATATGACTGATTCTACCGTCATTTCGACTCCGGTCGACATACCGTCATTGTATATCGTTGTCCCGCTGCCGTAAGTGTCAAAGCATGAGTCGTTTTCAGATTGTACCTCCATATACTTGCCGTCTAAGCTCAAGACGAAGAAATCGATACCGATTCTATCGCGTCATGATTGAACGGCAATGGAGAAATGCTGTCATACAGCCGAAGGAGGAAGAGAGCCAAAGTGCGGGGGCCGGGAGCGCCTAGAAAAGGTTCTTAGAAAGGACCATTAGAACGGTGACAAGGACATTGTCAAAGATACAATCATCTGACATAAGGCCTGTGTTCTGCTCTATACTCGGTATACTCTCAAATTAGATTGCGAGGTATTGAGCGTGATATTAAGTTGGCACGGTGGCGGCAGTGGCGGTGACATGATTACCTTAAGAATGTTGCCAACATAAAGGATGCCGTACAAGTGTCTTTTGAACTGAAGAAGAACTTGAGTTGACTGTTGTTGTCTTAACGTTTTTTCTTCTTTTGTGTGCTCTTTTACCTAACGCTTTGTCCATTTTGAAGCGCTGCTAAGGCGACCTAATTTTTTATGACGAGTAGTCATCTGTATCGGCGAATGATGATTGAAAAACTTTTGAAAGACGATAATGAAACTTGGAAATAGTATTAAAAGTTTTCTGCTTTTTTCTTGGTATTTTTTTCAACAGATTCACTCACTTATTGGTATGGTGGCGGTTGTGTTTGCAGTTGGTTCGTATCGATTATCGCCATGGTGCGGACAAGTGACGCAAAGGTATATGGAAACTTTGAAATTTGATGCGACAAAATTGAAAATTGAGTTTACGAATTATATACATATTTGCATCTTTCGCTCCCGGGTAAGGTCCATTGTGAATTGAAATCTCAGTTTAATCAAAAGTTTTGCGAAAGGTGTTCAGTATAGAATAAGGTATTTTTGATTGGAATAGTTAAATAAAAGAGAGGGGACTGACCATCTGGACGGTTATAGTTTTGAGTTTGTTTTTAATAAGAAAATGAAGCGATGTTCTGTTTTTTTCTAAAACTTTTACAAGTAATGAGCTTCAGCTGTGAGAAATATGGGTAAAGTTGAAACGGAATTGAATGAAAGTTGAAAGCAATTGAAGCTTAGTTTTTTTTTTCATTGATGAAACGATATTTCCTCAAACTAGATTCATACTTGCGTGCATTCGATCCATGTCTGATGTTATGTTGAGAAAAATAGTGTCATGAATTACAAAAAGACAAAGCTTCAATTGCTTTCAATTTGAAATCAATTTATATTCAATTTATCAACTTCCATTCAACTTCACGATACCAAATTTAAATTTAATTTGGAAGGTACACAAATTTAACTAATACATAAAACGTGTTTTTTTTTTCAAATTAGGCCAATCAATGAATGCACAAAAAGTAGTGTAGAGAACATCGAAGGGGGTGACGCTTTTTTTGTTCGGGGTTTTGTTAGGAGTAGTTAGAAGGTAAACATACTAAAATTAATCGGAGGTGAGAGGTGAGCTAAGGCTGGGAGGGAGCTTAAAGGTGCAATTTTGGGCTTTATCGCGAAAACGATGAATCCTAGAGAAAAGAGTGTAAGCAAGAGTTAAAGCTCTCGCTAAATATAAATAATAAATCCTACATATTTGTTCCTACATACATATGCAAAATTCCTAATGGTTCTTCTGATATGGATAACGTCAAGCGAATTAATGTCAATTGCCACTATTTCCCACCCAAATGCGAAATAATGTCAATTGACATAAATTCGTTTTTGAAAACGAAACACTGTCAACCCCCAAAGCGAAATAAAGTCAATTTTTGATATTGGCTGATAAATAAGTTGGGATTGAAAACACGGTTATATTTTTTTGAAAAACAGCTAATTTGGTCCTTTATATTCAGTTTTTTTGGGTTATTGGTAGTAATTGTGGCAAATAAAAGAAAGTTTACTCTGAACAACAATTGCTCACCTTAATCATGTAAGTAGATGCGCTTCAGATGTTTTTCTTTCGCATTGTTTCCATTAGATTTCCGCTTTAGTTAATACGACCCTAAGGAATCCAATACAGACAAGTATTGTCTTAGTGTTCCTGGACTCATTATCAAATTAAAACAGGTTAGTGGATGAAAATATCAACCATTGTTATTGTTTTGCCAGAATCGCAGTTTTTCTTCGAGCATTCGAGGCGAAACGACACTCACATCGACGTAAAACAGAGATCTAATAGATTTCCGCTGATTTAAAGCGGAAATCCATAGGAACCTAAGAAGTCCAATGAAGACAAGTACATTGTTTCGGTTCGGTTCCTTCAAGCAGATTTCCACTTTAGTTTACATGAACCCAGGAATCATATCAACTAAAGCGAAAATTTGATTCGGGAAATTTCAGAGCTTATAAAATAAAAGATTCATTTCGTGTTGGGCTAACAAAAAATATTTAATATATGCCTATCCACTGGGAGGGAATTTTTTTTTTCAAAAGCGAATTAATATCAACACGCAACCTTGCCATTGATGAGATGTTACCTGGTTTCCGTGGACGACAGTACATCCTTTCAAAGCCAAACAAGTATGGCAATTAGATGTTTGCTCTTGTGGATTCCAGGATGTTTTACACTCTCAACTTGGAGGTATACGTGGGTATACCAATTGAGCAACAAATCAAGTGATGTGGTGATGCGTTTTACAGAACCACTGTTCGGAAATGGACGTAACATCGTGGCAGATAAATGGTTCACCGATTTCGCTCTCGTCGATTCATTGAAATAAAAAAATCTCATACCTACGTGGGGACAGTACGAAAAAAATAAGCGAGCCCTGCCGGATGCTTTTATCAAGGGAAAGGGGAGAGCGCAATACTCCAGCCTTTTTGGTTTCAACAATGGGAGAGTGTTGACATCCTACGTGCCACTCAATGATAAATGTGTGATCCTTGTTTCTTCGATGCATGAAACCAAAACAATTGATGAAAGTACTGGAGAACAAAAAAAAAACAGATCTGATCACATATTACAACTCACAAAAGTGGAGTGGATACTGCAGGTCAACTGTGCGCCACATACAATGTTCAACGAAATACCCAGCATTGGCCAATGATTATTTTCTATGCTATGTTGAACTTGGGAGGGATCAATTCCTTGGCTATTCACCTAGGGAATCAATTGGAATAGCTTCAGAAAAGAAGGCAGCAGGCATCTGGACTTCACACCTCCTTGAAAATTCATCTAAAGAGATTCCTCCCGGCTGATGATCAACCAACATCATCCCCACCCCCTCCCAAAAGGATGCTGTGATTGCACCGTGGAAACAGCTAAACGTCGGCTCTCGAACTACTGCTGCGTGAAATATGCATTTCTCATGCGAAACCACTCTGCGCAACATGTTTTTCGGCGTGCTCATGTGATAATTGAGCGGATTTGATGGATGACGACTCCGACTGACTTCTCTCCCTGCTCATCTCAACGTCACGCCTGGCCCATTTTTGGATTCCTTTTTTTTTAAGATAAAAATTAAGGGTTCCATTTAATCGTAACGTTGATTTGTGAATTTCGCAGTTTTATGTAATTTATTTTTGTGGTTTGATAAATTCTAGTAAGTTCAACTTAATATGCCGTTTTACGGACTCTGCAATATTTTTTTAATAGTGTCCTGTCAGGCTCACTGCGCCTCGATTTTGAGAATCTTATACAAATGGAATCGTACTATGGGGCCATGCTCCCATATCCCCCAATAAAATTCTGAGTAAATATTTTCATTTGTCCACTTATTCCAACCAAACCCCACACAAATATTGTTTTCTCGATGCAACTTTTGTGAAGACGGACGGAAAAGAATGGGGTGGGAGGGATTAAATACAAGTCGTACACTGAAAGAAAAAGGTGCCCGGAAACAATGAAATTGTTCATTAAAGTAATGAATATTTACATATATCCCACCGAAGACGGATTTCATCATTCCAATGAATGAATGATTTTATCAAAACAACGAAAAAAATTTCATTAAAATGATGAACAAATTCATAAAATTAACAACTTGTTCATTGATATAATTACTGAGTTCATCAATTAAAAAAAAACTGCCGCAGGCCGGCATCCAGCTTCATAAGTGTTGACGACATTTATTTTACCTCTGCTCTGAATAGTCATCAAAAATTACCTACCTACCTACAGTGGGAATCAGTCCCGGGACCCTTTGATTTGAAGACATGCGCCCTACCTAACTACACCATACAGACTTTACGTTACGAAGGTTTATAAAATACACTTAAAGCGATAATGACATCGTTCATAGTAGTACATATTACTATGAACGATTTCATGTAATTAATGAACAATAACATCAAATTTACTTACTATCGGGGATAATGTAAGAAGTTCATTGTGTTCATGATCGCTTTACATTAAGTTAAAATTTTGTTTTCGTTATACTAACGATCGATATTTCGTAAAATAGATGAACTCTGTATTCTTTTAAGGAAGAGAAGGTTTATTTACTATGAACTAATTCATCATGGTAATGAAGAAAGTCTAAGCTCCTAGTTCATTAATATTATGATGATTTTTTTTTCAGTGTAGGTACACCCGAAAAAACTTTTAGCCCGAGAAGAGCGAAGGGTATCCAAATTTCGGCCGCGCCCGAAATTAGCGCCCGAAATTACCCTCGGTCTGGTTTTTGAATTAACTATGTATATCATTCTTGCTCAGGCATTTTTTTGTAGAGTTCGCGGTTTCGAAGATATAGCGATGATAGAGATGATAAGCACAAGGATGGGATGTTTTAACCCGCTCTCCCAACGTTAGCTCCTTTGTGAGAAATGTTATCCACAAAGGGGCATTACTTTCATCAATAATTTGTTTGGAGTTGTTTTCTTTAATTTCCAATCGACATTTCGCAGCATAATTTAAATACAATTCGCCAAACCTTCGCCTGAATGGATTACGTTGGTCCCGATTGAATTGATTCATCTTGTATTAGAGGGCAAACTACGAAGAAGCTCGTTTGGATTTTAGCAAGATGAGGGATCGAACCACAGAAAACATTGCAGAGCTCCCTAATTTGTGTTCCGACATGCTAATATCGGAATTTAAATAGCTCTGATATTATTCTCTTTAAAAATTCTCGAGATGACACATTTATGAAAATAAGCCATGCACATTGCACCCCGGCTAATTGAAGTTTTTAAGGAATTTATGGAAAGCAACTGCAGGAGGTTAGTAATAAAAGGGAGCACAATTTTTTGGCCTAACATTTTTGAGGGCAGAGTTTTCTAAAAATGTATTGAGTGTTTTAGTGGAAAACAAAATTTCGCATTCATTTTCGATTTTTTACATCAAGCTTTAACATTTTTAAATTCCAAACAAACTCTATAAGATAAGGCCTTGCTGAACTGTGGTGAATTGCACTTAAGAGTACAAGCTGATATCTGAACGGTCGCTCCAGTGATATTATTTTTCGTGCTCGACGAAGCCATGGTGACGGCCGAGCTCACGACGAAATTAAATACTTCTAAAAATTTCCAGTAGTTCCAAAATATGGGCTGCACTAACAAAAAATTTTTCAAACAATTTAAAATGTGAAAAGAAACTTATTTACGCAAGGGGGGCACGAACTAAAAAAGATTAGGAACCTCTGATCTAGATAGTATGGATATGTACTATCAATCTGTTTGGTACAGTACCTAAGGGGCGGCACTTTGTCCTCTTGCCCGGGGCGGCGTAAGTGGTAGAGCGGGCGCTGCCGTTACCTCTCCAAATGTTTGTCTTTATACATACGTATAAATGAAAAAAAAACAACAAAGCATTGGTCTCGGCGATGACACGATCCAAGATAGAGATGCCTGTAGAAATATACTGAGATATTACCGCCAAAACGAGCGATGTGCCTACACCGTAGGTCGAGCAACGCGAAATCATGGAGCGGTATAAAGAACGAGGCAAGAAAGAAGAAAAAGAAATGGGAAAAATTAAATTCGAAGCTTTGTCTAAGCTCCTAAACTTTTGACTAATTGAAGACCAGACAACGGAAAGTATATCGAATGAAAATAAATTTAATACTATACAAATATCTCATTTTTTAGAGAAACGAACGGGGGAGACATCAGAATCAAACAAATGAGGGAGAAACTACTTTTTTGACAATAATACAATTACAAATAATTTCAGTAGGATTCAACGTTTCCAAGATAAACACGAAAGCCTCCAGAAACACTTTCTTTCCTTTTGACCACCACCTCCTTACCTAACCCGCAACTACTGCGTGCTTTTAGTATGTTTTCCTCCTAAGTACCCCTTATAAATTCTTGGGATAAAAAATCGTCACCACCTTCGATGTTCTCTACAATGTCTTTGTTGATTGGAGTAAATTTGATTGTTTCATTTAAAAAAAAAATATTTAAAGCTTTAGTTTTTCAACAAATTGCAGGTCTGTTTTCGTTTTTCTTTTAAAATTTTGCATAACTTACTTTTTACAACCGTTACAATATTTTAGAGACAAAAAAAAAGAATTACCAACGTTATCTTGATTTTACAAGGACAGTGTACAGATTAAACCACGACATTCCTTGTCTATACACTTTAACGTTATTCCTGTAATCTCACAGAAATAGTGTGGAGAACCAGACAGTTAATAGACGCCAGCCCATCTTGTTAAACTTGAATTTATAATCAAGAAACTCTTGAATAAAATTTCATACTTAAGATAAAACAGCTTCACCGCCACCGCACCACTTCGTATTTCGTAATATAAAACTTTCTTTCATTTAATGCGGTCACAAAGTGTAATTTCCTTTTTGAGAACACTTGATCTATCAGCAGTACGGCTCAACCACACTATACTGCTCCTGGCGCGCTGATGTCCAAAAATATTCTGCACTCTATCTACACAGACTATACTATAAAGAGATTTACCACAATACACATTTTCTGACTTTAGTCTTTGTGTTTGCGTGTCCTTTTGTATTATGTATATGAACATCATATCAAAAACTTGTTCCATAACACCATACAACAGCTAACAGCTAAGCAAAGTATTTTGCTTTCAGGATCTGACCGAATGATGGAAAAGTTTTTGGCAATTCGATTAAAGTTCTCTCTGATTCTATTGTTCATACTGTGTGTGTGTGTGTTTCAAGAACAAGAAAAGGAATGATGTTTGCTTCTGTTGACTCTACATATACAGGGTGTCCCGCAACTGGTTAGCCATAGACCAATGGTAGACTCTACAGGATGTTTTAGGAAAAATGTCGCCAAAATTATTTCTCTAGCTTTTACCGTTACGGAGTAATTGCCTTTTTTGTGATTCTTGTCAAAAAGCACGACTTTTTTGTAAAAACTCCTATTTTCTAGCTTCCACTTTAGCCAAATCAATATTTTTCTGAAAGTACACAAAATTTCCAATAAAAGGACATATCGAACGTTTCGAACGGTTTCGTATCTTCCGAGATACGACGTTTTGAATTTGGCAGAAATATCAATTTCAATTTTTAATGTCAAAATTAAACCCGAATTTCGTAACGGTACATTGTAGTGGCAAATCTGCAAAGTTGACAAAAGTTAGCGTAGTATCTTAGTTTTCGAACGGCATATAAGAATAAAGCACAGAGCCATCCAGTTTCTGAATAATACGTATAAATAAAAAAAAACCATAGTCTGCAAATGTACCAAACCGACTTCAATCTTGAAAAGGAAGTAAAATTTGTACATCAAGCATAGACTTGGTTGTTATGCATTATGGAAAAATACTTTTCGCTACTGTTCTAGATGCTACTTTACTAATTATAACGGTAAGTATAAAAAAAATTGTTTTAGGTGTTGAATTATTTGTACGAAGGTTCGCTGTGTAAATATTAATATTGTGAGAGTATTTTTCATTTTCATCGTCTAAAGGATAAACATTTTAATTTGTCAGGTATTAATTAGTGTCCTTTTATGTCCTTTTTCAGAGTTTTCCGATCCAATTTTTCCTCAGCAAAAATTAAAAAGGAAGTGGGAACTTGAATTATTCGCGTAGTTATGGGCTTTGGAAAGATACAGATGATAAGTTACGGAAACACGAAAATTTTCTATTCAAACGCGATTTATTCCGTTGAGGGTCCTTGAAATAGGAATCAAACACCGGATATGTAATGTACTCGGCGTCCCCTTTGATATGATATCCCGAATATCGACCTGCAGTCAAGGATTAAATAGTGTCCTTTCTTGTCCTTTTTGGGACCTTTCCGATCAAATTTATTTTAGCAAAATGTGTTTAAGACTCCTGGGACCCCCAAGACCAAGAAAAAAATAGCCTTACTGTATTTTTTTCTATTGGAAATGCTTATATGACTGAACTAGTTCCACGTAAAAGCAAGATTTCTTCCTCTTACGGACTATGTTTTTTTCCCCTTTTACACATATTATTCACAAACTGGATGATTCTGTGCTTTATTCTTATATGCCGTTCGAAAGCTTAGGATTTGGGCCAACTTTTGTGAACTTTGCAGATTTGCCACTTCAATGTATCGTTACGAAATTCGGGTTTAATTTTGACATTAAAAGTTGAAATTGACATTTTTGCAAAATTCAAAACGTCGTATCTCGGAAGATACGAAACCGTTGGAAACGTTCGATATGTCCTTTTATTGGAAATTTTGTGTACTTTCAGAAGAATATGAAAAATATTGATTTGGCTAAAGTGGAAGCTAGAAAATAGGAATTTTTATAAAAAAGTCGTGCTTTTTGACAAGAATCACAAAAAAGGCAATTACTCCTTAACGGTAAAAGCTAGAGAAATAATTTTGGCGACATTTTTCCTAAAACATCCTGTAGAGTCTACCATTGGTCTATGGCTAACCAGTTGCGGGACACCCTGTATACATGGTCGGAGGTCGGTCGTCCTTGTCGTTATTGAGTTTTCTAGATAAAACATTTCTTTTCAGTTCATATTGATTGTACGGCTTTCATTTTATATTTTCAGTTCTGTTCTTTGAATCTAATGTGAAGAGAATACTCATACAGATAACATATGGCGGAGGAGAGGATGTAGGTTGCGGATTATAGACACTCAAATGGTTTAGGACGACAATTAAATGAAGAGGATGAATTAATTGAGATAAGTTAGGGTAAAAGTTTCGGAAAACTACTAGGAATTGTTTCAAACATTATTAAGTTTTGTTTAACTCAGCCTGAAGCCTGAAATAAATTCTTCGGAATTACCATTTGTAGGTATGTATATGGAGAGACAAATGGAAGGCGCGATCGTAGTGTTTTTACATTTGTCTTCCCGTAAATGCTCACTAAGATATATATGTATTGAGTTAAAAAAAAGTAGATAGAATACCGAAACTGAAATCAGATTGATCACATTGATTTATGTAATGCATTTGACTTACAAATCTAAAGAATATTTTTAACACAAAGCGATAAAAAGAACTAGGGGGCTTCGTCCCCTGCTCGCTACGCTCGCCAAACCCGGGGGCCGAGGCTAATTTCGGGCGAGGCCCAAATTTGGATACCCTTCGCTCTCCTTGGGCTAAAAGTTTTTCGGGCGTACCTATGACTTGTATATAATCCCCCTCCTCATTCTTTTTCTTCCGTCTTGACAATAGTTTTGGGCTTGGTTGAAATAAGTGGGTAAATAAAAATATTTAGTCGGAAGATTTTATTGGGGTTGCGGGAGCATGACCCCACAGTACGATTCCATTCGTTTTGAACTTTTTTCTTGCTTTGGTAAGTCTTTTTTCCAGTAAAATTTTACTAGGCTGATTCTTGTGCATAAAATCACTATCATTCTAGCGATTCTGAAAAAGTAGAACTGTAATCCACTGTTTTGAACTAGATTGAATGTAATATCGAGCGAGTCTCGAACAAGACCTAGAAATCCAGTATGATTTTACTAGTCTTTCAGCAAATAGGTGAAATATTCCTAGAAAAGCAGTAAATTTTACTGATGGACTATTAATTTTTGGTAGAAAACAGTTCTAAATAGTTCTCTCTCTTCTTTTCAATTTGCCCAGTTGATTAGTTGCCAGTCTGTTGTTGAGTTATTGAGTTACTAGCTGTGAATTAGAGGTAAGTAGTCAAAACCGACAATGAAAATTACCTCTGCATGTTCTGGTATGAGAATCAAATAAGATATTTGTTTAGGGTTTTTTCTTATTTCCGTGGGAAGCCGGTTTGCATTTCAATAAATTTTCATATGATGAAGTAAAATATTTTCAGAAACGAATGAAGTAAAATATACTTTATCAAATTAACTGGATTATCTAGTTAAGTCTAACAAAATCTAGTAAAATTCACTGGATAATTGGACTGAACTATCAAATTAACTAGATTATCTAGTTAAGTCTGATGAAATCTAGTAAAATTCACTAGATAATAATTGAATTAGACTATCAAATTAACTAGATGATCTATTAAACTCTAACGAAATCTAGTAAACTTCACTAGATAATCATTTGAATACAGCTGACTGGTTCACTAGAATTCTAGTTATTGAGTCCTAGATTATCAATTTATTTAACTAGATTTCTATCGAAAAAAAATCCTGGAGTTCTAGTAAAAAATTTTTCACTAGATTCGCAACTAGAAAATCTAGGAGCTAAAATCTAGTTGCGGTTTACTGCATTCTAGTTGAAAAAGTCTTACTGTGTAAAGACACATTAATTCAAGGTTTTGTGAAATTGGTGCAAAAAATGCTTCTTAGAAGAACCAAAATGGGGTGTTAGGTTTGTATGGCCACCCCATGACCCCATGGTCAGATTTGATCAATTCTTAGATATGTTTTGTGTCATCAAGAGAAAAACGTTTTTGTGAAATTTGGTTGAAATCGATGCAAAAACAAAAAAGTTTTTCTCAGAAGAACCTAATTTGGGGGGTTGGGTTTGTGTGGCAGCCCCATGACCCCATGGTCCGATTTGATCGATTTTCACATATGTTGTGTGTCATCAATAGAAATACATTTGTGTGGAATTTGGTTGAAATCGGTGCACAAATAAAAACTTTTTTCTTAGAAGAACCTAATTTGGGGGGTTAGGTTTGTATGGCAGCCCCATGACCCCATGGTCCGATTTTACCGATTCAAACATACAAACTGCCTACAGCAAAAAGAAGCATTTGTGCAAAATTTCAGCTTCATAGCTTTTAAATTGGCCGAGTAAAACGCGTAGCAACAGACGGACATCGCCCAATCGACTCCCCATGTTATGCTGATCATATATATATACTTATTATATGGTCGGAGATGCTTCCTTCATTGCGGTACAAACTTCATGACAAAGTTAATATACCCTTCGTTGACACTACGAGCGAAGGGTATAATTAAGATCGCGAAAGCACTTCTATGGGACTATTTGCGATTTTATCTGATTAGATTTCTTTCCTAGAGGTACAGGTAATATCAAAAGTCTAAGCCGATAAAGCAGTATTACAAACACTTGAGAAAACACTCCACTCAACCCCTTATCGCATAGGAAATATAAAAGGATTTACTGAATTGTATACCACCTTGAAGTTTCCGAGGTTCAACAGTCGGATATACAATTATATTTATGGTATAGTATAGTACAATTAGTTAAAAAAAGCCTGAAGCCCAAACATAAAAAAAAATTAAGTTTTGATGCCAAATTGTTAAATACACTGAGTAATGTACGCAGTAAAAAATTACACTATTTCCGATATTTGTTAAGGGGGGAGGGGGTGGCAAAGGGGTGAAAAATTTAGTGTACATTTCGCAAGTGACCTTTAGACCCGGTTTTCCGATACTTGTAGGGCACACTTTAGTACAAACTTTTGAACATACGTTTAGAAGACTATAGTTAGTTCCTTTAGTGACGATCGAGCAGATAAATATTTTTTTCTATTTTAGATAGCTTCTGAAGAGAGGAAAATGTGCAATATGGCAGATTTTGAGTAC
Source organism: Microchrysa polita (assembly GCA_949715475.1). Lineage (NCBI taxonomy): Eukaryota > Metazoa > Arthropoda > Insecta > Diptera > Stratiomyidae > Microchrysa > Microchrysa polita. The sequence goes on from OX454417.1 coordinate 76,018,680, forward strand.
ACTTTGTATGGGGGTTACTCTTAGTTTTGATCCGATTGAAGTATGTAATTTTTGGTCGAGAGTAGAAGGGGGCTTGCACTAGGCACTCAACTAAATTTCATTTGCCTGGCGTAATTTTGAGAATAGAATACGAGCATGCTCTGTGGCCGTGATCGTTCGGTCGCCACTCTGTGAAATAGACACTCATAGAGAAACGGGTTTCCAAACTCGGCACGACTCGTCGCAAGTTTATTATTCAGAAGAAGATGATTAGAAATATTCTTATCGTAGAATAATAAACTAACAATGTGACTAGGACAACCGACGTATCACACTCCGAATTCAGTTGTCTTTGTAACGTTGATGACTACAAACGGTAGTCATCAACGCACCATGCTCCACTAGGAGTTACGGTAATCAAGAGAGATTACCTGAGAAATATTAACAGGAGCATGGAAGGTGTTCTTGGCCGGAGCAAGCTCATTTTAGTGTGAATTAAGTGCATTTAATTGGCAGCATCAGCCCCAATTCTTATCACTCTACCTTTACTCTATTAAAAGTTACAGTGCGAAATGTAAATCTAAAAAAATGTAAATTCCACATAATATTTTTGGGTCTAGGGTGTACCTAATTTTGCAAGAAAAGGTCTAGAGTATTATATCATTGCAAAGGAAATGTAGTTTATTTCGTGTTTAGGCCATTTGGCGATCGGACTAATAGTTTTCCAGATATTTTCTAAAAACAACAATTTTCTCTCTTTGTCACCTTAATGTGACGCTCAAATTAGTGTCACTTTTTAGTGTGTATAGAGGGAAGGGTGTGCCACAATTTGGCATCGAAACTTTCCTCTTTTTTTGAATGGTTTGTTTTTTTTTTTTGGGTTTGGACCGTTTTTGGCTTAATTTCACTATACTACTAGCGACAGTTCAATAACTTGGACGAAAAAAAAAAAACATGACAACATTACAACTGTACTATTATTTAAAGTTCGACTGTAATAGTAATTTAATTAGAACTTTGAGTCGTGATCATGATAAATGAATTAGAAAACAATTCCGATGTGTTAACTATAATTGCAAATAGCATATGAATATCTTCATAGAAAGTTTGTGTAGGAATTGAATAGAATAGAGATGTAGTTAAGTATTTGGAAAGATGTAACGAGGCAGCTCCATTGTAACATCAGATTGTGTATTGTATGCTTATAAATTATGTATATAAAAAGCAACAGAGGCCAATCAATGAGTGCACAAAATAGGTGTGTAGTGTAGAGAACATCGAAGAGGGCGACGATTTTTTCTTCAGGGTTTTGTTCGGATTAGTTAGGAGGTAAACATACTAAAAGTTCACGGACCTGGGAGGTGAGGTAACGCCTGGGGAGGGCATCAAAGCTCCCATTCTTGTGTTTTTCAGCTATATCTCCAAAACGGCTAATGCTACAAAAAAATCGAATAATTGTGTTCAGCGGCGTGGCTAATTTTGGCCTCAATGGGTACGTCAATAAGAAGAATTGCCGAATTTGGTGCTAAGGGCAGTTCAAGAGCAGTGTTGCCAATTGAAAATGTAATTTCAATCTAAATTTAGCCGGAAACCGGCTATATTTAAAAAAAAATACGGCTAAATGGGTTATGCCGGAAAAACGGCCAAAAAGGTTAAAAACAATGACATTGCAAATAAAAATGAAAGAAAAAGTAAGTTATAGATTTGCTGTTTCTTTGGATTTGGAGTACTACCCGTAAATTACGGCCTCTGCTTTATGCATACCTGACTCTTATGCCTTGATTACACAGTGCGAGCTATCGTGCGAGTTGGCCTTGACAGCTACTGCAGAGTAGCTGTCTAGGCCAACTGGCACGATAGCTCGCACTGTGTAACCAATGCATTAGGCTTCATGCACACGACGCGAAAACGGCTCGCAAGCTCGACACATCGAAATGCATTGGCTCTTATGGGAAGCTCACGACAGCGAGAGCCGTGCCGCTCGCGAGCCGTGAATTTGCGGATTGTGGTGCACAATATGTGAAAACACGTCTCGCTAGTTGTGATTTGACAGCGGCACGGCTCTCGCTGTCGTGAGCTTCCCATAAGAGCCAATGCATTTCGATGTGTCGAGCTTGCGAGCCGTTTTCGCGTCGTGTGTATGAAGCCTAACTCTCACATATGCTAAAACAATAAATTCCGGCTAAAAATCCGGCCGGTCGGAATTAGTAATTTCTTCCGACCAAACAGGTCAGTACGGCTAAATTGGCAACACTGTTCAAGAGAGACCAATGCTCCGCAATGCAATAGTTCTTTCAACTTTTACAGAGACCCGGTTGAACGATTCTTTTAAAAATGAAGAGGTACTCGATTGTATTTGTACAATTTATAGATCAGATCGTAACTATGATCTAACCAGAGTTTCTAGAGGTGCAGGAGTTCTTATGGTCATAGTCAATAATTCTCTCCCAAGTCAATTTTAGTATAGTACAATTAGTTCTAAAAAAGCCCGAAACCCAAACATTAAAACAAAAATAAAGTTTTGATGCCAAATTGTTAAATACACTGCCCCATAAACGCAGTAAAAAGTTACACTAATTTGCGCCATGGGTTAAAGGGGCAATGGGTGATAATTCAGTTAGTTTTTTGCAAACATCTGGAAAAATATGAGTCTGGCCGCAAAATGTCCTGAGGACGAAACAAACTACACAGCCTTACCTTTGTAATAATTTTAGACATTTTCTCAGAAAATTATACCCTAGACCCAAAAGTATTATAGTGAATTAACATTTTTTGAGTTTTACATTTCGCACCGTAGGTCTTGATAGAATCAGTGAATGTTATAATGACTAGAATGTCAGATATTTTTTTTTCTATTATAGATAGAACTTAGAAGTGAAAAAATGTAAAATTGGTTAGATATTTGATTCACTTTGTGTAAGGGGTAATTTTTGGTGGGGAGCATAATGGGACTTAAGACTAGGCACCCCACCAAATTTGATCTACCTGGCTTAATTTGAAAAGAAGCTACAGGCATACCTTTTTGAAAAATATTAGCAGGAATGAGGGGATTTGTCAATGGTCCGAGCACTTCAATTTTTGGTACAAATCAAATAAATTTAGTTAGCAATATAATGGACAAGATCTTATGAATCTAAAATATAAAACTTATAAAATGTAAATTCACTATATGTAATACTTTTGGGTCTAGGGTATAATTTTCTGAGAAAATGTCTAGAATGTTATATATCTTTACCAAGGTAATTTTGTAGTTTGTTTCGTTCTTCGGACATTTTGCGGTCAGACTCATAGTTTTCCAGATGTTTACAAAAAACTGAATTTTCCACCAACGAAATCGACGAAATTAAGCGACGGATACAACAAGCCAATAAAACATATTTCTCGGTCCTCCCAATTAATAGCTCGAAGCATGCGCACAAGAACACGAAGCTCCGCGTGTATAAAACGATCATCTGACCTGTGCTATGCTGTGGCTGCGAAAAATGGACCCTCATCCAAGCCAAAATTTGCTGGAGAGATTCGAACGAAAGGTCCTTCGGCGAATTTTCGGGGCCATTCGCGAGCGAGATCAATGGCGCATCCGGTACAATCACGAGTTGTATCGATTGTACGATGAGCTGGAACTGGAAGTATCGAAAGTCATGAAGCTTCAACGTTTGCAATGGGAGAGGCATGTACAACGAATAGACGATAATCGCATGCCAAAAAAGGTGAGAAACGCACAACGAATTGACGGAGCGAGGTTGCGTGGACAACCGAGAGCTCGCTGGGAGAACTCTGTAGGTGAAGACGCTCACTAGCTGCTGGGCTTCCGAAATTGGAGGACAAGGTCACGTAATCGCGGGGAGGTCAACGAATCAAGCGGCCAAAGCCCGACGTCGAGCTATCGTGCCAGCAACTTGATCAGTATACATATTTAGCAATTTGAGCAGTATATTTAGCAATTTGGCGTCAAACATTTCTTTATTTTATGTTTGGATCTATAGCTATCTGTATACTATTAGTTACACCCAATTTTAACATTAAACATTAAACCAGAGGTTGTCAGACATCGTCTTCAGGTCTGACCACAGTCTGGCACAGAACAGATTGATACGATTGATTGCATTACATCTTTCCTCTCCTATTATAGATACATATTTTCATTTCTTCGTTCTACGAGTTAATATTCTATGATATAGAAAACCATGTACCCAAAATAAATTAAACCATACCCGTCAGAAATTTCACAATTTCTTGGTCAAGGATCAAAGGTCAAACAGGTCAAGTAAACTTACTGTCAATAAATTCAATTAAGTTTTTAAAATGTTTCATTTTTTTACGTGCTGTAGTAGCATGATTTCTTTTTAAAGAATATTTGCCGTATTTTTTAATTTGAAGCTCCGGATTTTTTTTTTTATTTAAATGTATGAAAATTTCATCAAAAATTGTTGATGGCATGTCTCGCCAAGGGTACAATTTTTTATCAAGTGTGTTATGTGTTATGTATACTCCTCAAAACAAAATAAGGGCCACTAATACTTTTCTGATTATTTTTCTGTAGAACAGAAAAATCGTGATCCGATTATTCAAATTTAATAAAACCATATGTATCTCAATAAATTTAATGAAATTTAATGCAATTAAACAAAAAATCACTTAATTTCTGATTGTTTTTGATTTTTATAAATTTATAAGGCAGTTAACACCTAAAAAATAACATTTAATTGTCTACTTAACACGCCACATGGGTTGCTTCTTTTGTTTGTTTAATATCTGGTATGTCCTGTCCTGGTATTCTCGGAGCCTGGGATGGTATGGTCTCAATAAGATGGCGGATGTTTTCTCCTGGGATCTCCTCCCAGCATGTCTTAAGCAATTGAATCAGCTGTTGCTGGTCGTGCACATCTTCTTCAGCTGTTCGGACACGACGTTTTAATTGGTCACAAAGGTGTTCAATTGGATTCAAGTCAGGGTTGTTGGCAGGCCACGCTATCAGCACAATATTTGCCCCCCTCCAGGACATAGATGGTCGCCCGGGCTTTGTTCGGTCGTGCATTATCCTGCATGAGGGTGAAACCGTACAACGCTCTTTGTGAAAATGGGATGAAATGTGGCCTGACAATCCGTTCAATGTAACTCTGAGATGTCACAGTACCCTCATTCAGAAAAACAATGTCAGTTTTACCTTGCAAGCTGATCCCGCCTCAGACCATCACACTGGGGCCACCGAACCTGTCATGTTCGTGAATGCAAGGATCACAAAACCATTCGCCGTCTCTTCTCCATACTCTCATACGTCGATCGTCACTGTAAAACTTCACTTCACACTCATCCGTGAAAAGCACCTTACGCCATTCCTCCATGTCCCATTCAAGATGTTGACGTGCAAATCTTAAACGGTTTGCATGATGAGTTATGGTCAGCTTTGTCCTGGTTACATGCCTCCGTGAACGTTGCTGGTCTTCGTGCAACCGATTCCTGATGGTCAGGTCGCTGACAAGGGTACCAGTTGCCCGGGGTAAATGGTTTTGTAATGCGCGCGCAGTCACATTCCGATCACGCCGTGCAGTAAGTCGTACATACCGGTTTTCCAGCGCGGTGGTAGCCCGAACTCTGCCTGAGCCACTACAGCGGGAGACACTCTCCTAATACCGGTTCCGGGATAGCCCTTCGCGAATATCCGAACTGTAAAGTCACGGCCTCCAACATCCTTATGGCTCTTGCAGCAGAATCGCTATCTAAACGGCGTCGAATTCTTGGCATTAACTGATTTAACTACACGTTGAAATTCCAAAAGCCACCGTAAAAGTCAAGCGACTTACCTCAAACTAATCCGAAATCAAAATAAAAAATAACCAAAATTACCCACTTAATGGTTTGTGAGCAAAAAACAATGTTTGAGCAGACCGCAATAAATAATATCGCCTAATACGTCACTGTTATCGTTAACAGAACACTTGAGAACATAACGGCATTCAAAATTTTTTTTTATCAAAACGACAATCGGCAAGAAATGTTCTTGAAGTAAAAATATTCACGTGGCCCTTATTTTGTTTTGAGGAGTATATTACTTGCTAAAAAAAAATCCATAGCCATAGAAATACCTCCTTAACAATCCTGAAAAATTTCAAACTAAACTAAAAACACATTTTTGCAAACTAGGCTAGTCAATAAACCGAAAAATAAGGCGTTAGGTCGCAAAAAATTGCTCGGCTCTGTTTTTTTGGGATGTTGTTAGGATAGATACCGAGATCGAAAAACAACTTCAAAAAACCTGTGCTAACTCCCCTGTGTTTGTAATTTCTAAAAGGTGCTTCCTACAAGTAAGTTGTCCACTGCACTGTTTAAGCTAAGAAAATCTTGTTTAATTTTAGTGTAACCCCAACTTTGTAGGCGCAAACGATCCCAAGATACAGCACTTTAAACATTGTTTTTTGAAAAAAAATTCGAAATTGTAATTTCAGTCATGTTCCGAGCTGAATATCGGCTTAAATGCGCATTCTACGGAGAAAGTCATGTGACATGAAGTTATAAACCAGTTACTTAGCTGTATATATGTCGGAACGAATGGAATCAGACCATGGGGTCATAGGGCTGCCCCTGAAAACTAAGTTCTTCTAAGAAAAACTTTTTTTCTTTATGAACCAATCTTAACCAAACCTCACCCAAATGTGTTCCTAGTAAAGCCTCAAAACATATCTAGGAATGGATGGAATCGGAACATTACGTCATAGGGCTGTCATACAAACCTCCTTGAATACAATTTCGGACATTTTTACAAAAAAAAAACACATTAAAGTGCTGTATCTTGGGATCCTTTGCACCTACAAAGCTGAGGTTACACTCAAATTAAAGAAGATTTTTTTAGCTTTAAAAGTGCATGAGACGACTTACTTGTATGAAGCACCTTTTAGAAATTAAAAACAAAAATATGAAAAAAGTCCGAACATTTTGAGGTTTTTTGAGGGTTACGGGGGTTTTTCGAAGTTGTAAACTTGCTGGTACAATTCTGGTATCTATCCTAACAATATCCCAAAACAACAGAGCCGAGCAATTTTTTGCGACCTAAAATCGTTAAATGACTGGCCTAAACTTATTTTCTCAATTCTTTCTCCTGAACCGTGGTCTATTTACCAGAAGAAAACATTGTAAAATGATATTTGTCATATAACTACAAAGTTGCAGACTATTTAAACGAAACGCTATCTAAACAAAATTTAAACTAATGAAGCAAGTGCACCCGAAACACACAATTATACATCTACTGACTTTGACGGTCACGTATGGTAAATGGTGATTCATCAAGTGGTCATGAGTGCAAATACCCGACTTCTCAAGTCCATCAAAATATTTATCAAGCTTCCAAAAATGTTGAAACACTCGTGTGCAAATATTTAGCCGAAATTCGTCAAACAAAAAACATAGACTATCTCGAAAAAAAATGAAAAAACTTCTGTGTTGTAGGTACCGAGTGCAATATTAGCCAATTCCCAAATTTACTCGTATTTAAGTTTTAAAATTTGTTTTACCCGAAAACGTCACAAACAATTGAACAACAATTTTCCACAACGGCAACGGGCATATCTGGGTACATACTACGTCACATCAAAATCTATAGCAAATATACTTTCAAGAGCATCTAGTTCAGTTGAATAAACTTTTCACCCTGCTCGTATACAGGTAAAACGTGTTAAGGGTGTCGAAAGGAAGCGTCAAAATTGCAAGAGACTCGTGCACGCGAACAGAGAAAAAATATATAGAAACCAAGTGTACGTCGAAGGAGGGCTTCGACCCCAATTTAGCGTGACGATAATCATGTTTACAGGACGAAAATTGACGGAATATGCAAAACAGAACGTAAATTGCCATTTCAGTATAGACAAGAATGGAAACGACGATTTTCGCCATCATCAACCTTCAATTCAGCACCGTGCACGTCTGTGATTTTTCTCTGAAAACAGATTCGTCCCGGATATTATGATGTTATGCAAATGGTGAGATTGAATGAGTTACCGTTTATGATGATTTTAATTTAAGGTTATGGGCGATTGTTTAGATTGAAATGAGCATTCGTAATGATTCTTATTTACATTTAGTATAGAAATTACTTTTACCACAATTGCCAGCAAAATGAATACGCCAATTTAGCTATATTTTAGCAAATCATCAAATTTCCATCGGAAATTCACCACAGAAATACTTGAAAGAAAGTGCAAATGAAAAGGACAACTCTAGACAGACACAGTGTCTTTCATGATCATTCCAGGCCAATGATGAATATTTAAGAAATATTTTTCAAAGTATGTAATCTTCATTTGACGTAAAGAAAAAGGTACGCCTGACTTAATCAAAATTCAAGGTAAAAGCTCAAGCGTATTTCTTTGAACGTAAATTTATTCGACTATAATTACATTAATGGGCACATTTTTGGATACACTTTGCCGCAGCATGTCCTCAGGATGGTTTGCAAATGCGGAATAAAATTCAGAGAATCGACTCTAAATTTCAAGATAACTACACGCATCCATACAAAACTTGAACACTACAAATGAATGAATGCGTTTATCTTTTATTTGTTATCTTATCATTACCATATTGTTGCAAAGCTCAACGAAACAGTCGTGACAAGTTTGCCACGTTTTTCTCGTCATACGACGCGACGGGGATTTAGAGAGCATTTTATTGCATATAGGAACATCTAAAACACGTCTCTGTGTAAAATATCTAGAAACAGTATTGTAATTTATCGGAACAGAACAGAACGGAGCAGTGCGCAATACATATGTCTAAGAATCTGTATCCGTATCCTGACTGTGCCAGGAGATCAAATGCTGTTTTCAAACAAAATTTGTATGACAATCTCCATAACAGTAAAGTTGACTAAAAATGGATTCAAGGATTCACGGATCTATACACTTCCAGCAGCGCCACAAGGTTCAAACCGTCAAAAAAGCGATTATTCGAAATTTTCATGAATATTCCTTAAACGGTAACAAATACTGGCAAAGTCATCTATGGTAAATTCGTATAGGTTTTGAGATTTTAGAAATGAAGCCAGAAGTCCGCATTGATATATAACATACCGTCCAAAGATGGAGTCAAACGTTTAAATGAACAATTGTTTTTTTGGGGATATTTCCATAACGGTTCCACTTATTAAATAGTGTTATACCTATATAAAGAACTTGTAGCTCCTGAAGCTCCTAACAAAATATCAAAGTTCCATAATTATACCCTTCAAGAAGCGGTTCATTTTATTTTTTGTTCGAGAGTTGTCGTGAATATCGTCGTAAAAAAATAAATAACAGTTGCGACAATCCAACATTGGACTAAGGCCGCAGGATGTGTTAGTGACATCCTATTTCCATGACTTACCTGCTTTTTTTTGTTGAGGTAATGAGATCAGCATCACGCTCAGCAGTGTTATTTGTCCCCATAAATGAGTACTCGTTTAACATCTGAGTGAGATCATAGTCTGTCACAAGCTCGTGAGTTCGAAAAACACCATGATCCACGGTGAGATTCGAACTCATGACCCTGTGCAACGAAGGTGCGCGCACTAAACGCTCTACTCTACAACAAATTTATATCTATAATGGCTTTCGAGTAGTCTGGCTGGTCTCGCGGTTAGTGCGCGCACCTTCGGTGCACAGCGTCATGAGTTCGAATCTCACCGTGATCCATGGTGTTTTTCGAACTCACGAGCTAGTGACGGACTATGATCTCACTCAGATGTTAAACGAGTACCCATTTATGGGGATAAGTAACACTGCTGAGCGTGATGCTGATCTCATTACCCCAACAAAAAAGCAGATAAGATCTTGAAAATAGGATGTCACTAACACATCCTGCGGCCTTAGTCCAATGTTGGATTGTCGCGCCTGTTATTTATTTTTAATGGCTTTCAAAAAAATTGCAAATCAACCAAGCCTTCGCTCAAATTCAGCAAGATATATGCGGCAGGGTCTTGAAAATTGGACCACTCGGATCCGTGCCACTGTGACAAGCCGCGGCGGACATTTGAATGATACATAAAGGCATACATATATGGGTCTTTCAAGTAAAATAAACCCGACACTGGTCGGCATATGTATTATGACATCTAGTACTCTCGAGCCTCGACACGGGTTTTGTTTAAGTAGAGCAAATAACGGTAACTTTCTATTACCGTAATTAAAGTACATATCAACAGCAATAGATGTGTTCAATATTTTTCCTTTCTTCTTTCGGACTCTCATGCTATAGAGAAGAGAAACGAGACCGAGTTCTAATCGTGCGAACAGCACGATGAGTGTATACCCTATATCCATGTACAGACCTCAAAAGGCACGCAAAACCCAGAGAGGAGAGGGAGGGGCACATCTTTATTATTTTATCAAGGCATCCAGCGGCTACCATTTGATACCAATTTTAAGTTTTTCGCGACATTCTGTCAAAAGATATGGCTGAATATAACTTTTTAGGGGAGGTAAGGGTAGTCGGACCTACTCCACTTTCCATCAACTAAAAGTATATGTCAGAATGAGACATTGATCAAAATTTCAAGTCGATAGCGATATTCTAGCGAAAGCTATGGCCGAATTAAAATATCAAGGAGGGGTAGTTTGTATGGGAGGTAGGGGAACCCGTGGTCCGATTTGGCCCATTTTCAATACCGTCGAAGATTTTAGCGAAACAAACATTTGACCAAAACTTAAAACCGCTAGTTTCATTATTTCGGTAGTTATCGTCCTAACAGACAGACACACGGACAGACAGACACACGGACAGACAGACATGGCTTATTCGATTCGATTATATATACTTTGCCATACCTCCGGTGGCTCCTTTCAGGTGTTACATAATATCGGCGTAACAAAAACAATATATCCTATACCATCTTATGGGTATAGGGAAACAGTGATTTGAACTTATGCAGCCTATGTCATTGTAAGCAATACAGCTCTGCATCTTGCGAGAGCCTCCAATGTGGTTATCATTTTAATAAATCAGGTATCCGTTGTTCTACATAATCCGGGAATTTTCTTTAAATATTTGCTTTTTTTTTGGAAATTTAATAAAGAGAAACGAATATTAGCTCAAAAAAAAATCCGAAAGTAACAGTGACATGAACTTTTTCCTTAGTAAAAGAGGTCTGCCTTTCATGAAATTTAAATCTTTCTTTGGTTTCATTTGATCTGGATATGCATGTAGTTTTGGGGTTTTTCAGTTTAAGACCGATGATGGTGGGGATTATCTGTGCCACCGATGCCATATTCTCAATATTCATAATATCCTTTGGTTTCGTTGGGGCATTTTCCATAAATATTTGGAAGATTTTTCGGTAATTATTCAAAATTTACATCCCCTTTCTGTGATGCAGTGAATAGTTTCTATTTCTTTTCTATTATTGATTTTGTTCCTTAATAATGAACAGTCTGTCGTATAAAATTAAATGAAATCTCAACGTCTTCAACTTTTTAACTAGGGTTGAAGTTTGCCTAAACGGAGGCTCAAACCAAACTTCGAAAATCTGATTTTTTTTCCAATGTTTCAAGCCATTAGCCACAATTTCTACTTGGAATTCAAAATATAAGCTCAAAAATTAATAAAAAAATGTTTTGTCAATTTTTTGTTCAGAAAAATTGGTGTACAAACAAAATTTTAAATATTGTCAAAATACTTATGCCGCAACAGAACTATGCACTTATTTGTTCTCTTCTTTATAGAAAGAGAGTCCGAAAACGGAGCGGAAAAATATTGAGCAAATTTATTAGTGTCGATATGCACTTCGTTTTGCTTATATAAAATTTACCGTTATTCGCTCCAGTTAAACAAAATCAATGTCTGTGCCCGAGAGCACCATGTGTCAAAATACATATGCCGACTAGTGTATGCGTGGCCTGAAAAAAATTTGCAACGGTTGGTCAAACTTGCAGTTTTCGGGACCACGTTCTGAAACTACGTTTCTCTATAACGGTACATTTACCTAAAAGTCTTTTATGGCGCCAAAGAAAATGCCAAAAGCCCGTCCTAAGCTTGATTAAAGAAGTAAACAAACGGGTTATGAAAAATAAAAATATAGGTTTCACCTGCTAAATGCTTAATTTATTTAGAATTTCGGTCCGAAACAAAAAATTCAATATCCAATATTTTTTCAACAAAAATAATACTATGGACTGTAGTGCTCTGTTCCAGTATAAAGAAACGCGGTTAATTCTACCTTGATTACTCTATGAATTAAAGACAATGTCGAAGCTTTGTACACACAGCATGCGAAACTTCAATATAATATCGACTAATGAGTGTGAGTACTTATTTATTTAATAACGTTATATTTCTTCGTATATTAATTGCCAACGACGTATGGACGGGAATTAAATTCAGTTTCATTTTTTCATAAAATACTCGTACGTATTGCAGTTAACACTATAGAATAGAGCTTTCCAAGAATACACTATAGGTTATGTTATGTATTTACTTATGTATGTATACATAAAAATTAAAATGCAAAAAATATAAATATGGATCTTGCCTTTTTACAGTCTTTTTAATGGGGAGGTAAGGCCATGTATTGGGACGGTCAGTGGCGTGCACAACCCTTTTGTGAAGGGTATGCAAAATTAAAACCAAATAAAAGCCAATATTAAAAGCTGTCAAAATATCACATTGTTGCAGTTGAAATTTTTCAATTTGTATGGAGATTAGAGACGGCAAAAATGTAACTACATAATCGTTAGTCCTAATTATCGGTAGCCGATACAAATAGTAGTCGTTACATATGTAACGAACAACCAACAAGCACAGTATTCTAATAGATAGATAAGTTTTATTGGAATTCAGTTTTCATTCATAAATATATGGCAAGGCCGCCTGCCTTAGTATTCTAGTATGTATCGATGTCTGCGACCAACCGTGAATATGAGTACTATCGCATTCGAGTAGGTTCTCGTTGCAGTCGTTGTAGTTTTTATATGTGTTTCTTTAAAAGAAACGATTACTAAGTAATGAATACAAAGTAACGATTACTCGAAATAAATGTAACGAATATAACCGATTACTGAAATGTAACTAAAATTGACATCACTGATAAGAACCTGGAAATTCAAATACATGCAACATAAAGCGGGTCCTATCGAGCAACGGTTATGCCTTGTAGTGGTAAATTAGCTCAGTGATGACCTCTGGCGTGTACGCAAGGTGTTGCATACGATATTGTATCTGCCCGTATACACCACTGGTACCATTATAGGACAGTCAGGTGGGTGGTCGTGTTTCTTGAACTGAGGCACATTCTGCGTTATCATCCACACCTTATTCACAAAAATGTGCTAAAGATAAGCTCGTGAGAAGACCACGCCATCCTCATATTTCAGCAAAGAGAGTTTTAGCAAGTCGTTGGAAATAATACGACATAATTTGACATTCTATATAAAAATTTGCTTGCTTACCGTATACAAAACAGTATATCATAATTTAGCATGTCCTTAGGAGGCATGGACATATTTCCGTGTATTTGACGTCTTTAACCAGTCAAAATTGTCGGGTAGCGATTTTTAGCTGTTGTAAAATTAGTTGAAAACTCTCGTAAGAGTTTTACGTACGATTCGCACGGGAATTTTCCTTCGAAATTGGTAATTACGTATACTGTTTTTTATACGTCAGTGTAAAAATCTCTATTGATTCGACAGGTGAAGATCGAGAAATAGCTGCCAAAAGCAACTAACGTCTTCGTTTACCTCGCCATTCCTTACTTAATTTAATTTCACTAAACAAAGAGGAAAAAATGAATGGTTTAGTGGAGTAAATCGCCTTACAACGTCTTAAAACTAAATAACAGGCCCAACAGTCCAACATTGGACTAAGCCCGCAGATGTGTTAGTGACATCCAATTTCCAAGATCTTAACAGCTTTTTTGTTGAGGTGTTGACATCAACAGCACGCTCAGCAGTGTTATTTATCCCCACAAATGGGTACTCGTTTAACATCTGAGTGAGATCATAGTCCATCACATGGGTCGTAAGTTTGAAAACACCATAAACTGAATTGGTTCACGGTGAGAATCAAACGCACGACCCTGTGGACGGAAGGTGTGAATACTATAACCACAATACCAACCACCACCAAATTCAACAAATAACAAGGTTCGGCCATATTTCTTCAACAAGGATAGTTAAGAATATCACATTATTCAAACAAGTCAGTTTTATACCCTGTCTTCATCATCAATGTGGCACGATAGCCCAACGTCGGGCTTTAGCCGCCTGAATCGTTGACCTCCAATTGTCGCGGTCACGTGACCTTGTCCTCCAGTTTCGGAAGCCCAGCAGCTGGTCACAGCTGTCAGCGTCTTCACATACGGAGTTCTCCCAGCGATCTCTCGATCGTCCACGCAACATCGCTCCGTCAATTCGTTGTGCGTTGTTCATCACTTTCTTTGGCATGCGATTATAGTCCATTCGTTGTACATGCCCCGTCCAATGCAAACGTTAGAGCTTGACGATTTTCCATACTTCCAGCTCATTGTACAATTGATACAACTCATCGTTGCACCGGATACGCCATTGATCTCGCGCGCGAACGGCCCCGAAAATTCGCCGTTTTGTACACGCGGAGCTTCGTGTTCCTGTGCGCAAATTTCGAATTAACTATAGGGAGGACCGAGAAATATGTCTTATTGGCTACTTGTATCCGTCGGTTGATTTCGTCGGTTTCGTTGGCGTCCTTTGATAAGTTACAACCCAGATAGTTGAAGTTGTCTTCATACTCGATATTAAGGTCCCCCACTGTGATGCTTGAATTTTCTGGCGTCCTTGTTTTCGATTGCATCATGGCCTTTGTTTTGCTTTCGTTTATATGTAGTCCAACATCCTTTGCGGCGTTATTGAGGTTATGCATGAGGGTTTCTGCATCACCGAATCTTCGAGACATGATGTTGATGTCGTCAGCGTACGCTACTAATTGAGTCGACTTGATGAGTAGCGTTCCGCTGCTTTCCATATTTATGGCTCGAACTTCATACTCCAAAGCAAGGCCAGCCCGTCGCCGTGCTTGAGTCCAGTACGAGTTTCAAATAGGTCAGTGAGTCGGTTCTGCACTCTGACCTGCGAGATGGTATTAGTCATCGTCATCCTCGTGAGTCGCACTAACTTTGCCGGTATACCAAAATTCAGCATAATGTTGTATAGTACACTTCGATCGATACTGTCGTATGCCTGCTTGAAGCCGACAAAGAGTTGGTATACGTCGAGCACTTTTCGAGTAGTAGCTTCACTGTGAAAAGCTGATCGGTCGTTGAGCGACCAGGTCTGAAGCCGCCTTGATACTCGCCAATGATTCGTTCTGCGTACGGATTAATTTTTTTTTCAAGAATTTTCGATAATATCTTATAGGCCGTACAAACTAATGATATGCCCCTGTAATTCTCACACTTCAGCTTGTCACCCTTTTTGTGGATTCGGCAGATTATGCTTTTGCGCCAATCTTCGGGGATTACCTCGTCGTGTCATATTTTCAGCAGTAGCACATGTATAACGTTGGTCAGGCACGTTCCACCATGCTTCAGCAGTTCTCCTGGGATCTCGTCAACGCCAGGCGCTTTGTTATTTTGAAGCGACTGTATGGTGAACCTCACCTCCTCTACTGTTGGGGGTAGAACGGGAGGGCCTGGTTCGGCTAACTGCTCAAGAGCTGGCTCCGCGGGGGATGTTGATGGTGCCTTGAGGAGCTCTTCAAAATGCGAGGCCCATCGTTTATTGACGCTTTCGATGTCGCTGACGATGTTACCATCCTTGTCCTTACATAGGATTGTCCTGGGTTGATATCCGTTCTTGATAATATTTACAAGTTTATAAGTTTCGATGTCGCTGACGATGTTACCATCCTTGTCCTTACATAGGATTGTCCTGGGTTGATATCCATTCTTGATAATATTTATAAGTTTGTACGCCTGTCTGATGTTCTTACTGGCTAATCTTTGGTTTATTTGCTGCAACTGCTGGTAAAAATGTTTGCGTTTCTTACGTCTAATTAACCTATTAGATACTCGCCGAAGTTCGTTATATCTTTTTTGGCTCGGGATGTGCGTTGTGTGTATTGGCGATAGGCTTCATTTTTCGCCTCAATCGCGGCCCTGCATTCGTCGTCGGACCAGTCTGTTCGTCTACGCCGGGCTTTATATCCCACGACCTCCTCTGCAACTCCTTTGATGCTGTGTTTCAGCTCCTCCCAGAACTCATGAATGCCTAAATTGCTGATATTATCAAGCATCGGCGACAGTTTTTCTCAAGTGCGGTAGTATACGCAGCCGCCGGCCGTGGCATCATCGATCAAATTGTCAACCTCGAAGATCTTGGCAGGGTTGATTCTCGTTAGGTACACCGAAGAGATTCTGCACCTATAGGTCGTCTTCACCAAATAGTGATCGGAGTCGCAGTTGGCTCCTCGATAGGATCGAACATCTAAGACATTCGAAGCCCATCTCTTTGCTAATTAGTACGTAATCGATCTGGTTCACGGTGTATTCATCTGGAGATTTCCAGGTATGCTTATGACCAGGTTTCTGCCGCTCGCGAAGTCGGTTTCTTCGATTGCAACTATGTTCAGCTTGTATTGTTCTACCTGATAAAGGAGGGCCCTTAAGGCCCTCGGTCTATTCAGGAAACGTACATTCCAGGATCCGAAAGAATAATAAATCAGTTGTTCGTTTGCGGGGTCGTCGTTGTTTTTTATCCGTCCAATCTGAGGGATTTGTTTCAGGTTTCTTGAATTGAATTGAATTTTTTTCTTAGGATGAGTTATCGGCACATCGCTAAGCCATGATAGGGTTTAATCGTAGTAAAGGCCATCATGGGCATGCCTCAAAGTGCTGCTTTGGTGGTTGAGTTAAACGTTTTCTGTCACCTATCACGTAAAGTAACCCGAGACGCTGCAGATGTAAATACAGCACTCAGGCGATTATTTGGATAATGCGGGAAAGTAACGTCCCGTAGATAAACAGCAATTGGCCCGAGTCGTTCACCCTATGAAGCTCCTCCTGCATAGCTAAGGGTCCGCAGTTACGCTACAACTGAAGAGGATTTAGGGATCGGCCGAAGCCTTTCAACCTTTCTCTTCCCCGTTACGGGCTTATACCCTGTCTTGGATGTTTATAAATAAGTATACAATGGAATGTCACTTCTATTGAACTAGAAAAAAAAAACACCCAGACACCTTACATTCGCCATCCGTTGTCCTGATCGCCTATTAAAAGCGGCTTTTTATTTGATTATTATATTTTTTTAATACAGATATTCTCTCTCTCTCTGGTTCCTTTTAACCCCTAGTGGGGCATAGGGCATTGACTACGCCTCTTTTCCACCTCTGCCTATTGGCAGCCATCGCCTTTAGCTGGTCCCACGATTTGCCTATAGATTTTCCCTCTGCCTCAACAGATCTTCTCCATGTATTTTTGGGTCGTCCCACACGACGGCTAGCGTTGGTTCCCTGAGGATTCCAATCTAGAGCCTGTTTTGCAATGTTTTTTGGCTCTTTTCGAAGTGTGTGACCTATCCACTGCCACTTTCGCCGTTTGATGTCGATGCCTATCCTATTTTGGCGAGTAATTTTGAGGAGGTCGTCGTTAGATATTACCTCAGGCCAGCAAATTCGTAGGATGCGCCGTAGGCACTGATTCACGAAAGTTTGCAGTTTGGTGGTAATGTTACTGGTCACCTTCCACGTGGAACACCCATATAAAAGCACCGATTTAACATTGCTTTCGAAGATCCGGAGTTTGGTATTTCTGGAGATGTTGTGGTTTTGCCAGAGAGGAGTCAAACTGAAAAATACTGCTCGGGCTTTATTTATACGCGACTCGACATCGGCATCAGCCCCACCATCCGCAGTACGCTTCCAATGTAAGTAAAGTCCTCGACTTTTTCTATCGGTTGTCCGGAGAAAGAAATGGTGTTTTGCCCTTTATGACATGCTCATGTATTAAGTCTTAGCGGCATTAATTTTTAAGGCAGCACTTCGACTTTCACGATGCAAAGCATGCGTCATTTGAGCCAGGTGATCTGGTGTGTTTGGGAGAAGGCAAATGTCGTCGGCGTAGTCCAAGTGCTGAAGGTAATCGAATAACCTCCACCGGATACCCTTACTTTAATGGTCGCGTGGAGAATCGCAGATTACATCGTTGATGGTAATAAGGAACAGGATTGGTGATAAGATACATTCTTGTCTGACTCCATTATTCACCTCAAAAGGACTGGACAATTCACCCTTGTGCAAGAC
This sequence comes from Microchrysa polita, assembly GCA_949715475.1. Taxonomy (NCBI): domain Eukaryota; kingdom Metazoa; phylum Arthropoda; class Insecta; order Diptera; family Stratiomyidae; genus Microchrysa; species Microchrysa polita. Next base: position 76,036,893 of record OX454417.1, read on the forward strand.
ATGACATTGGGCTCCATTATAGGACTCCTTTATGATGGAAATAAGTTTCTCTTGTATGCCTCTCCTACGTAAGGCTGTCTAGATATAAGCCCGGTCAACGCTGTCAAACGCCTTCTCGAAGTCAATGAACATAAGATGTAACGGGGATCTCCATTCAGCAGATTGTTCAATTATAATTCGGAGGGTGTTGATATGATCGCTACATGAAAAACTCACGAAAACCAGCTTGTTCATTGTTCACAGTGCGGTCGATTGTTGTCTTGATCCGGTCCAAGATTATTTTGGCCATCATTTTAGAGACTGCAGGGAGGAGGCAGATTCCACGCCAATTATTGCAATCCTTGAGATTTCCTTTCTTAGGGATTTTAACAATGACGCCCTTCTTCCATTCTTGAGGGAGAGTCTCGGTTGTCCAACACTCTTGGATCAGGGGTAGAAGAATATCCGCTGTAGCGTTGATATCCGCTTTCAAAAGTTCCATGGGGATACCGTCTGCCCCCGGGGCTTTACCAGCTTCCAATGATCTAAGGGCCTTAATTATTTCCAGCTTGCATGGTAAACCGGTATTAGTTCTGGCCATTTGCGGAAGACTTGCTGCTTCCGGTGGAGGTGGGCTTGAAGGGTTGAAGTTGTTGTTAAGTACCTCCATGAAATGCTCTCTCCAACGGCGCAGTTGTTGTTCGTTTGTGACTAGCAGAGACCCGTCTTTATCTTTTACAGGATGCTCATGGGTAAAAGATTTACAGATATTACATTCCTTTTTTCGACGCTTCTCTCTTTTATAAAGGCCGAAACAGATGCCGAAAATACTTTGCAATTAAATTTCATTTAGATGTGTATAAATCACGTGCCATCTTACAAAGAAGCCATTCGATTGCTTTCATGCGATTTCAATTAACAAAATAGATTATTCCGTGTTTGAAGAGGAAATGTCATTGTCCGAATGCGTATATGTATCCATTGAACTTTATCGTCTTTTAATTTAAAAAAAAATGTTATCTGCTGGGAACATAAAACAGAAAATTCAATTCCAACGTGTCATTTATTGCTATTATCTGAAGATATGAGTGTCGCACCGGCCGACTTTATTATGTAGTTTTGGTTTTGACGTAGCCCTATATTTAATCTTATCACTCCAATCAAGATAAACATGTGATAGTGGAAAACACTATAGACATTGTCATGGCTTCGTGGCTATTTGCACTTTTGTTGTAGTTTTTTTCTACGAATTTTTATCAGTCAAGTGTCTTTACAATGACTGGTTACGTGAGGTGAAGGTTTTTTTTTTAAGCAACGTATGGTATCAATTGAAATTGAAAAGAAGTACATATGTTGAAAATACATATCATGATGTATGTGCGACTTTCTAGAAATGTTCAAAGGCAAATTTGTCTGTTAGGATGCCGCAGGTTTTGACAGATATAGGACAGGATGGAGTTTATACGCCCGAAAGAAGTTTAAATTTTATTCAAAAGTGAATTTAGAAAGACATTTAGACTGCGTTTCGTGTTTTCTTAACATGAGCACACGATTTAGCTCAGTGTAGAAAAACCCATCCGGAAAGAAATATTCCATGTTTCAGTAACGCCTCGGAAATGGGAGAAAACTCGCCCTTCCGACGATTATCTGAAAACCATTGCAAACACTAATACGAGCTAAAAATTTTGAATTGATCATTAGATATAGCCCATTCGAGCAAAAATCGTTCTTTTTGCAACCTTTTTGCATTTTACCCTTAATGGACATATAAAATACATACAACAACTTCCAATCCAATGTTCTATCGCATACAATATCCGCTATATCCTTATCCCATAGCCATTTCGCTGTATTCGAAAAGTTTCCAGTGTACCGGAAATTTGAATAACGATATCTTTTCAAATATATACAAATAGCCCTTCGTTACAAAGCCGTGACTTCGTCGAACTTAATTCATCTCCGCCCGAATGACTTATAAAAGCCATATAGCCGCCAGAAGCATCCCGTCTATAACCGACGGAAAACCTGCAAAGAGATGAACCCAAAGGCAACAGAAATCAATTCACCATTTCCATGTCGCTCAATTTCCAAAGTTTCATAGTGTACTTCACTTCACCTATTCATTCGCGTCCCTCTTATATATTCAACACAGTAATCACTTGAAGCAAGACTTTATCATAAAATTCTCTGAATCGCAGGATCGTTTCTCTGCATAGTTGAATCCGGTTGAATATTCTTCCTTATTGTCGACAATGGGCAGAAACGATATGCCTAGTGAGCGGGACGACAAGGGCGCAAGAGGCGCAGAGGACGACATCACACACAACAAAAAAAAAATAAAAGGTAAGATACTCGTATAGGCGGACGGAAGCTTCATCAATATGTAAATGGCACTCTCATCTTGTATGACTTTCTCCATTCATTTTAAATTTTCTATGCGTAACATCATGAGAACATTTGAACGGTCGGTTGTCGGGACTGTATGGAAACCAACAAACCTTACCCTACCTATAAAGGACGCGCGCGAGAACCCTCCCATGTAGTTTTGACGGGAAATTGAGAATGAGAGGGCGATACCAGTATAGGTTATTTGTTGTAGGGAGAAGGACTTCTAGGATCGACGAGGATGCGAAGAAACGAAATTATAAGAAACACTGTCAGAACGATTCGTTAATTATTCATTGGTTTAGCGGGTTTTTGTGTAGTGTATATAGTACGTGGAATCGTTAAGTGGCAATTTTCTACGTACGAGTGAACGCTCGCGTTAATGTCACTGCTAACGTTTCGGAGAAATTCACATTAGACTGTCAGAAAAGAAGTGCGGAAATAAGAAGGAGATATAGGCGTAGGGTTTGTGGAGTCTGCTAAGAAATTCAGCTAGTGAAAATCCACTCGCAGCCAAAACCGTACTTTCATTTATTAAAACGGAAATTTATTAAACAGTTCATTTTCCTCGTTAATTTAATAAAAAAAAAAATTTTTATGTGAATGGATGCGTTTTGACACTGACACTTTATTAGCTCAATATGTATACGGCTTTTTCCAACTGAAATGGGAGCTCAACTAAATTGATGTTGACAAATCTGTATTGTGTATTGTGAGTGTATTTTATCAACCAATTCCGAGCCCTATTTTTTTTAATAACTATCAGTTGAAGCAAGACTGTCCAACAGGCGGCCCGTGGGCCGTAGCACGAATACCCACAGTTGGTAGGGCAAATATAACAGGATGTCCCCACATTTTTATTTTTTATCGGAGATGGACGTGGGTACTCAAATCAAAGGACTCATACAATATACTCAAGTATATTTTATATCGGTTACGTTTTTCCAGTCTCGAGTAACGGTAGCGAAGCTATGGGCGTTTCAAGTTAAGCTTACGTTATCACCTAGGTTTTTCTAAACCGGTATAGGTACCGATATGGAACTTTGTACAAAGATTGGTTAGTATGAGCTTATATACGTTAAATACTAAGACTGCTGATATTTGCTAAGAAAAAGTAAATAAATTAATAAATAATTCCATTTGTTGTTGTTTCGATAAAGACTTTTAATAAAAGGTTTTGTCAAATTGGTGTAAAAATAAATTCTTAGGGCAGAACCAAAATAGGAGGTTAGGTTTGTATGGTAGCTCGATTCCATTGATTTGTCATTTTGTGAACTTAATAGGTTTTAGAATTTATATAAAGTTTGGTTAAGACTAGTGGGGGCAAAAGACTTCTCCATGTGTCCTCCGCAGGGGCGCCCCCTGGTAACGGTAGTGGGTAAAACCTCTAACGGCTAAGTCAAATCATCTGATGTGACATTTGGAAGAAGCACCGCTGCGCCTGAGTGCTGTATTTACATCTACAGCGTCTCAGGTTACTTAACGTGATAGGTGACAGAAAACGTTTAACTCAACCACTAAAGCAGCATCTTCGAGGCATGCCCATGATGGCCTTTACTCAAAAGCGAGATTAACGACCTCAATTAGCACACTATTTTTACGAGTGGTAAAGAGGAGGGCAACAAGGTGTTTGGAGTAGCTTTCATCGTGAATAAGCAGCTCAAGGACCACGTTATCGGCTTCAAACCCATCAACGAGCGGCTATGTGCGATCCGCATTAAGACCCGTTTCGCTAATCTCTGGCTCATTAATGCGCATGCCCCTACAGAAGTAAAAGAAGACGCGATTAAGGACGAGTTCTACAACGACCTAGAAACACTCTTCGACTCACTTCCATCAAACCACGTCAAGCTTCTGCTAGGAGACTTTAACGCCAAAGTCGGAAACGAAAGCTGGCTTAGGGGAACTATTGGAGGTCATAGCCTCCACGACAAATACACTAACAACGGTCAGCGACTTATCGACTTTCGCGAGCGGCAGAAACTTGGTCATAAGCTCTACATGCTTCCCTCATCGACGAATCCATAAGCAGACCTGGAAGTCTCCAGATGAATACACCATGAACCAGATCGACCACGTACTGATCAGCAAGAGATGGGCTTCTAACGTCCTAGATGTTCGATCCTATCGAGGAGCCAACTGCGACACCGATCACTAATTGGTGAAGACGACCTACAGGTGCAGAATCTCTTCGGTGCACCTAACGAGAATCAACCATGCCTAGATCTTCGAGGTTGACAATTTGATTGATGATGCCACGGCGGCTGCGTACACTACAGCACTTGAGGAAACACTGTCGCCCATGCTTGATAACATCAATAATCTATGCATCCATGAGTTCTGGGAGGAGCTCAAAGACAGCATCAAGGGGGTCGCAGAAGAGGTCGTGGGCTATAAAGGCCGGCGCAGACGAGCAGACTGGTTCGACGACGAATGCAGGGCCTCGATTCAGGCGAAAAATGAAGCCTATCGCCAATACACACAACGCACATCCCGAGCCAAGAAAGAAAGATACAACGAACTTCGGCGAGTATCTAATAGGTTAATTAGACGTAAGAAATGCAAACATTTTGACGAGCAGTTACAGCAAATAAACCAAAGATTAGCCAGTAAGAACATTAGACAGGCGTACAAACTTATAAATAATGTTAAGAACGGATATCAACCCAGGACAAGCCTATGTAAGGACAAGGATGGTAACATCATCAGCGACATCGAAAGCGTCAACAAACGATGGGTCTCGCATTTTGAAGAGCTCCTCAATGCATCATCAACATCCCCCGCGGAACCAGCTCTTGAGCAGTTAGCCGAACCAGGCCCTCCCGTTCTACCCCCAACAGTAGAGGAGGTGAGTCTTGCCATACAGTCGCTCCAAAATAATAAAGCGCCCGGCGCTGACGAGATCCCAGCAGAACTGCTGAAACATGCTGGAACGTACCTGACCAACGCTGTACATGTGCTACTGCTGAAAATATGGAACGACGAGGTAATCCCCGAAGATTGGCGCAAAATCATAGTCTGCCCAATCCACAAAAAGGGTGACAAGCTGAAGTGTGAGAATTACAGGGGCATATCATTAGTTTGTACAGCCTATAAGGTTTTATGGAAAATTCTTGAAAATACAATTAATCCGTACGCAGAACGAGTCAATGGCGAGTATCACGGCGGCTTCAGACCTGGTCGTTCAACGGCCGATTAGCTTTTCGCAGTGAAGCTACTACTCCAAAAGTGCTGGGAATATAACATCGACGTATACCAAATCTTTGTCGACTTCAAGCAGGCATACGACAGTATCGATCGAAGGGTACTGTACAACATTATGCTGAATTTTGGTATACCGGCCAAGTAAGTGCGACTCACAAGGATGACGATGACTAATACCGTCTCGCAGATCAGGGTGCATAACTGACTTACTGACCTATTTGAAATTCGTACTGGACTCAAGCAGGGCGATGGGATGGCGCCGACGCTCTTCAACCTTACCTTGGAGTATGTAATTCGAGCCATGAATATGGACAGCAGCGGAACGCTACTCATCAAGTCGACTCAATTAGTAGCGTACACCGACGACATCAACATCATGTCTCGAAGATTGGGTGATGCAGAAAGCCTTCTGCATAACCTCAATAACGCCGCAAAGGAAGTTGGACTATCAACGAAAGCAAAACAAAGGCCATGATGCAATCGAAAACAAGGACGCCAGAAAATTCAAGCATCACAGCGGGGGACCTCAATATTGAGTATGTAGACAACTTCAAACCGACGAAATTAAGCGACGGATACAACTAGCCAATAAGACATAATCCTCGGTCCTCCCTATAATTAATCCGAAACTTGCCCAAAGGAACACGAAGCTCCGCGTGCTCAAAACGATCATTCGACCTGTACTATATTATGGCTCCGAAACATGGACCCTCATCCAAGCCTCCGAAATTTTGCTAGACAGATTCGAATGAAAGGTCCTTCGGCGAATTTTCGAGCCCGTTCGCGAGCGAGATCAATGGTGTATGCGATACAACAACGAGTTGTATCAATTTTGCGATGAGCTGGTAGTAACGAAAATCGTGAAGCTTCAACGTTTGCAATAAGCGGGGCATGTACAGCGGATGGACGATAATCGCGTGTCAAAGAAAGTAATGAATGCACAACGAATTTACGGAGCGATGTTGCGTGGACGACCGAGAGCTCGCTGGGAGAACTCCGTAGGTGAAGACGCCCACGAGCTGCTGGGCTTGCAAAACTGGAGGACAAGGTCACGTAACCGCGACAATTGGAGGCCAGCGGTTCAGGCGGCCAAGGCCCGACGTCAGGCTATCGTGAGAACAAACAATACCCGTTATCCGCCTTCCTAGACATAGAGGGTGCATTCAATAATGTTCGCCTTGAATCTGTTCATGAGGCCCTTTTAGACTTGTTGAGTTGAGCCACGGCTTGGGTCGTGGATAGTGACACTACTAACGACCAGAGTAATCCATGGTGACTTAGGAAGCAGTCATCTGACTAAATTCGTGCGCAGAGGAACACCTCAGGGTGGTGTCATCTCTCCACTACTGTGGCTAGTACACTGAAAAAAATGGTTTAGACTTTTTAGCTAAAGTGAAGTAGTTGACTTAAATTTAGATAGTTTTACCAAAGAAATAGCTGATTTCTCTAATCTTCGTAGCTGAAAATACTATTAAATTCGTTCATTTAACCACGCAAGATTAGAAGAAAAAGTTTAGTCAATTCTTCCACAAAAGTTGTTGATTGTACTATTCAAATATAAAATTTAACTACACAAAATCGTTCTTTTTTCTTCAACACAATTTAGCTATCCAACATTTAAGAATTTATAGATAATGAATAGCTGTCTTTACAAATGAATTAATTGAATTTGCAAATATAGTAGATGTTTCAACTAATGACGAATAGAAAAATTATCCATATCTTCGTAGCTGTTTCAACTACATAGAATCATAAGCTGAAAATCAACGCGAACTTTAGATGAATTCGGCTATTTCTTTAGATAACCATTCTAATTTTTTTTCTCAGTGTAATTATCAACAAAATCCTAGCTAGGCTTGACAGGGAGATGATAAAGGTGGTCGCATGTGCGGATGATGTAGGGATTATAGTGTCAGGAATGTGTCTTTCCGTGATTAGTCAGATCATGAAAAGCGCCCTTGGTTTGGTCAGTAAATGGGCCACAAGCTGTGGCCTGGGCGTAAACCCGGGGAAGACAAGACTGATGCTGTTTACTACAAAAACAAAAATACCACCTTTCTCACTCCCAAAACTAAATGGACATCAACTGCAATTATCGCCCAGCTCGAAGTATTTGGGAAACCACTTTGTTTAAAGTTTGTCTTCTCAATTCAATTGAAACAACTGAAGCAATTCATCAGGGAATAGATGGGGTGAAAGAAAGTTTGAAATGTTTCGAAGAGTGCAAGGAAACAAAAAAGATCCCCAAAAGGTGAGTGACAAGCTTCCCACTCTAAATACTCGTATAACATTATTGATATTTTATGAACATTTTAAACAAGTCCCACCGCTATCCTAAACACCGTACCCCGAAATTCGCGATAGTTTCGTGGAGCGCATCCCTCTCGAATTTCGGTGGTTAACTGTAGTTTCAAAACCTCATTTCAATTTTTTTTATTACGTATGCCAATTTTATTGTGTTTTTACTCAAACAAATTGTACCATCGATTCTATCAGTATTGCTGAATTGTGCATTTAAAGCGGGACACTATGATGAAGAAGAACATACCCTTCAAACCGACTTTCCAACCAATCAATTTTTGTATCGCTTTTTGTTTATATATTTATCTATTACATAAAGTTTGAAGAATGCTCAGGAACAACGAAGTGGAAGCACTCATCTATTAAATTGCAAAGGGGAAAGTTGAGAATAAATGAAGGTCAATTAGTAATATTCTCGTAGAGCCTGGTAGGGGCGGCAAAATGTTAACAGCCTATCCTAGCGGCAAATGTGCAGATCCGCCACTGTCTGGCAGTGATAGGCAAATATTTTCGCTTAGAAGATTTTTTTAGTTCCTCAACATTTAATGTTTACCGACTTATCAGCTTTCTGTACTAAGCGATTCATAGTACATAGCTAACTTCTGTGGAAAATGCATATCTAAAGGCGGCCTCAGACCGACCGGAGTTTGTCAAACACCGCACAAAAGATTGATACGAAAAATGGTGCAGCAGTGTGGTTGGGCGACTCCAAGGTAACATTCTTGGAACCGGTCTTTTGTGCGGTGTGTGCCACACTCCGGTCGGTCTGGGGCCGCCTTAAGACATACAACATGTTCATACAAAAATTACCACCAAGATACTAAGTCAATATAGTCGCTTAGATAAAATTACATTATCGCCACTTCAAATTCATACTTGAGACCGTGAGCTTGTAGTATGCGATTCAAACATTGATTTAATCTTTGCCAGTAAATAACCTGCCCGTACGTAACCCGTTCGCATACCTACATAATTGAGTTGACATAACTTTTTCTACCCCCAATCAATCAGCGCAATCATAGTTCGGCTGCACATTTTTTCAACATTGTCTCAACACTCGACTCTGTCGGCTATTTCAGTGCTGCATTCAATATGGCAATTCTCGACAATTCTAACTTCCGTCAGCTTTATCGTAGACGTAGATAGATAACACCAGCACAGCAGTCAGCAGAAAAGCTGGCGGGCTCTGAGTAATTTGCACTAGCGCAATGTGTTGGCAACCACTTGAGTTTCATATTGAACGACGATGAACGAATAGAGGAATAGAGCTCTTGATTGCTGTTTGCCATATTCTGACGATAACTTCGAAAATACATTTATGTGTGAACGAATGAAGCATGCTCCATGCAGGCAAGTCATATTCGGCGAATTGAAAAAAAATTAGATAACAGTATGGAGAATACGTAGTATGTATATCATTATTGAAATGAGTCGTTATAGCTGGATGATAATGCCAGTCAAATATGAGTGAAGCTAATAAAATTGGCAACATGGTGGCGTGTTGGTTGAACAGCTGTTCCCAGTGAATTGAGTGGAGTTATGTAACGACAACGAGGTGATTTTTATAGGGCTATTCATTTTCAAATACATACATACAACTAAAAACCGACAATTTAGAATGGGTAGTTAGCATTGTGCCAATGTTCGCCTCGTTTTTTTATTGCAGTAAATTTGTATAGCACTTAAGGCTGTATACACTATCAAATAAAGTTTGTCCAGTGGATCACATAAAATTTGTCCCACTTTTGCAATGACCAAAAGTTTTTTTAGAGACCTATTACACTATAGGTCAGAAAAAGGACCAATTTGTTTGGCTAATGAGGTAGAAGGGTTTTGAGTCATTTGTTTGACTAATACCTATCACACTAGTATAACCGTTTCATAAAAGTCTGACAAAAAAAATGGTCAGCAGAAGAATTAAAATAAAAGTGATTGCTCTTGAATAGTTTCTGGATCCAAAAGAAAAAGTGTGTACAACTTAGTGATAAAATTAGAGCCGCAGCCAACTCCTTCCACAAATTTTCATAAAAAGTCATAATTTTATTATTAAAACAACACCAGGCAAATTTTGGGCGCGGCCGAAATTTGAACACCCGTCACATTTGAATGAAACTTAAGGTTCTTTTGTGTTAATAACTTTTACCAAAACCCTATGACGCGTTCTGATTTCCACCGTTCCTATAGATATTTATTGAGGCTTCATTAGGAACACACTAGGGTGAAGTTTGGTTAAGAATGGTTCGTAAAGGAAAAAGTTTCTCTTAGAAAAACCTCATTTTGGATTTTGGGTTTCTATGGCAGCCCCATGGCGCCATGATCCGATTCCATTCGTTCCGACATATATAAAGCGTACACTAAAAAAAACTTGTATACAAAATTTCAGCCCGATAGCTTCAAAACTGAGGGACTAGTTTGTATTGAAACAGACGAACAGACAGACAGACGGACATCGCTCAATCGATTTCTCTCGCCACACTGATCAATAATATATACACTTTTCATAGTCGGAGGTGCTTCTGTGCGTTGCAAACTTCATGACAAAGTTAATATACCATTTCACATAGTGACAGGTATAAAAATACAATGCTAGGCGTACTTGTATTACACAATCTGAGGAACCGTTACCCAACTGCCTTCCTCATAAGGTAACCGGCTGAAAATGTGTACAGGTGGTAGTTCATCACCGCTTCTGTTCAAAACTGCTGGTCAGCCCAAAATATAGCGGTTCCTTGTTAGGGAAATTACGCAATTACGCTTATTTTGAGGCTCAATCTTCCTCATAAGGCTGAATTTATGTACATGTGTTAGATCTCGACTTCCACATGCCGAAAGTGCTGGTCAGCCCAATTTTTAGCGGTTCCTTCATCTATGCTGACCGCCTCAAAGCTGCAAAAAAATTACCCCTACCTTCCTCATAAGGTAACCGGCTGAATTTATGTTCAAACGATCTCGCTTAATCGTATCGAAACATAGTGGGCTGACCGCTCTGAATCGGTTCCTATACCGGTTTCAACCGGTTCAAAGTATTGAAAATACCTTCGTAAAAAATGTATTTTTGATCATACCTGATTAGGTAACCAGGCTGGATTTGTATTCAAATGGTAGATCTTATTTCACCCCTATCGAGAGTACTGGTCAGCCCAGACCAAACCGGTTCATTGACGCATTTTTACCGATTTTTAATTTTGGGGGTATATGAAGCATTCACCCAATTAAATTTATGTTGGTATGAAAGATACTAATGAACCAGTGTCGAAAGTGTCGGTCAGCCGAGAATAAACCGGTTCCTTGACGCGTTTTTACCGATTGGAACTAGGCCAATTTACATCAAGCTCACAATATAAACTGCGTAATTTTGGCAAGAATTGGAAAATTCACCCAATTAAATTTACGTTCGTAGGCTAGATCCCAATGCGCCAGTGTCGAAATTACCGGTCAGCCCAGCCCAAACTGGTTCCTTGACGCATTTTTACCGATTCGAAATATGCGAAAGTACACCAAGTACACAATACAAACTGCGTAATTTTGGCAAAATTTAGGCCCGATTTCTCAAACTCTTATCGAATGGTTAGTCTTATCGTATAGAGAAGACACACACAATTTTCCGAAAACTTTGCCATTATATTGAATTTAATTTTTCTTTTTTTTTTTTCATAGTTATTCCATATTTTGCTTGGTTACGCCATCATCTTAGATTGAAAATATCATTTCGCAATTCCATACAACGGCGTAAATAAGCAAAAGATAACATAACTAGCCAAATTCACGAAAATTCAATTCAATATAATCGAAAAGCTTGCTGATAATTGTGTATGTCTTTTCTACGATAAAACTAACCATTCGAAAAGAGTTTTGAGAAATCGGGCCTTAAAACATTCACCCGATTGAATTTATGTTTGTGTTGCACTGCGAGTATTTCTGTATCGTTTCGTTTCTCCTCTTTGAGTAATTCCTTGTTAAAAATTTATATAAGGCTTTGCCTCCACTACATGCCTTTACGGATCGCGACTACACTGCGGCATTCTATAGAAAGGGGAAAATCGGACCCTGTAAAATATTAGAAAATAATGTTATATTTCAAAATATATTTTCTTCACTTTCGATCGAGTCTGACGTGGATGATGAAGGCAAAATGAGTGGCATTCAAGAGTTTACCGCGTTATTGTACTTCGTTAGAAATTGTGATAGCGTGGATAAAGCTCGCGTAGAAAATTTTGAGAAAAAGTATGCTAGCAAAAAAAAATCAGAGCAATTTCTAAAAAAAAGGGGGTTTTATTTAAATTTGATTTCACCTTGCTGGAACTCATTGAAGCAAAAAATATTGATGTACATGTACAGTTTTACCTCCTACAAGGTACGGATGGAAAACCACAACTGCGAATGATTCGGTAAGGCTGGAACTCAATTGGTTTGACGGGAAACAAACCCCTTTGAAAATAGCAGACATCTTAGAATCAAAACCACACGACGTATTGACGACGATGACGATATTCATCATCAATGTGGCACGATAGCCCGACGTCGCGTCGGGCCTTGGCCGCCTGAATCGTTGACCTCCAATTGTCGCGGTTACTTGACCTTGTCCTCCAGTTTCGGAAGCCCAGCAGCTGGTGGGCGTCTTCACCTACGGAGTTCTCCCAGCGAACTCTCGGTCGTCCACGCAACCTCGCTCCGTCAATTCGTTGTGCGTTCATCACTTTCTTTGGCATGCGATTATCGTCCATCCGTTGTACATGCCCCGCCCATTGCAAACGTTGAAGCTTCACGATTTTCGATACTTCCAGCTCATCGTACAATTGATACAACTCATGGTTGTACCGGATACGCCATTGGTTTCGCTCGCGAACGGCCCCGAAAATTCGCCGAAGGACCTTTCGTTCGAATCGGTCTAGCAAAATTTCGGAGGCTTGGGTGAGGGTCCATGTTTCGCAGCCATAACATAGCACGGGTCGGATGATCGTTTTGTACACGCGGAGCTTCGTGTTCCTGTGCGAAAGTTTCGAATTAATTATAGGGAGGACCGAGAAATATGTCTTATTGGCTAGTTGTATCCGTCGCTTAATTTCGTCGGTTTCGTTGGCGTCCTTTGATAAGTTACAACCCAGATAGTTGAAGTTGTCTACATACTCGATATTAAGGTCCCCCACTGTGATGCTTGAATTTGCTGGCGTCCTTGTTTTCGATTGCATCATGGCCTTTGTTGTGCTTTCGTTGATATGTAGTCCAACTTCCTTTGCGGCGTTATTGAGGTTATGCAGAAGGCTTTCTGCATCACCCGACCTTCGAGACATGATGTTGATATCGTCGGCGTACGCTACTAATTGAGTCGACTTGATGAGTAGCGTTCCGCTGCTGTCCATATTCATGGCTCGAATTACATACTCCAAAGCAAGGTTGAAGAGCGTCGGCGCCAGCCCGTCCAGTACGAGTTTCAAATAGGTCAGTGAGTCGATTCTGCACTCTGACCTGCGAGACGGTATTAGTCATCGTCATCCTTGTGAGTCGCACTAAATTTGCCGGTATACCAAAATTCAGCATAATGTTGTACAGTACACTTCGATCGATACTGTCGTATGCCTGCTTGAAGTCAACAAAGATTTGGTATGCGTCGATGTTATATTCCCAGCACTTTTGGAGTAGTAGCTTCACTGTGAAAAGCTGATCGGTCGTTGAGCGACCAGGTCTGAAGCCGCCTTGATACTCGCCAATGATTCGTTCTGCGTACGGATTAATTCTCTTTTCAAGAATTTTAGATAATATCTTACAGGCCGTACAAACTAATGATATGCCCCTGTAATTCTCACACTTCAGCTTGTCACCCTTTTTGTGGATTGGGCAGATATTGCTAGTAATATTTATAGCTCCGACAGTGATTAGTCACTTTAACATAACTATGTAATATAATCAATAGAACTGAAATAATTGTTCATTTTATAATTTAATTTGATTTAAACATTAAATATATTTATATCCGTACTTAATGAATTTTTGCTTATTTTGAATCGGTAAAAATGTGTAAAGGAACCGGTTTGATCTGAGCTGACCATAGTACTCTCGATAGGGGCGAATTGAGATCTACCATTTACATACAAATCCAGCCTGGTTACCTAATCAGGTATGATCAAAAATACATTTTTTACGAAGGTATTTTCAATACTTTGAATCGGTTAAAACCGGTCTAGGAAGCGGTTCAAGGCGGTCAGCCCACTATATTTCGATACGGTTAAGCGAGATCTATCGTTTGAACATAAATTCAGCCGGTTACCTTATGAGGAAGGTAAGGGTAATGTTTTTGCAGCTTTGAGGCGGTTAGCATAGATGAAGGAACCGCAAAAAATTGGGCTGACCGGCACTTTCGGCATGTGGAAGTCGAGATCTAACACATGTGCATAAATTCAGCCGGTTAGCTTATGAGGAAGATTGAGCCTCAAAATTAGCACTCAAATTGCGTAATTTCCCTAACAAGAAACCGCTAAATTTTGGGCTGACCAACAGTTTTGAACAGAAGCGGTGATGATCTAACACCTGTACCCATTTTCAGCCAGTTACCTTATGAGGAAGGTAGTTGGGCACCTGGCTGCTAGACTATGGCGCGGAATATGTCACAAACGGTGAGGAATTCCCTAAGCTACAATCCGAGACCGGTACCATAATTCTCCTCGGCCATTTTATGTATTATTTTTTTATTCCTCGGTCATTTGACATTTCACGATTAAATAACCGTGGAATCAAGAAAAAATACATAAAGTGGCCGAGAAAAATTATGGAACTAATTCCGGATTGTAGCTTATGGAATTCGACAGTAACAATACATTTTCATTGAAAAAATCGCAGCGGACAAAAATTTCACTCTCGATGTCAGTACTAGGCTTAAGGATGGGATATTTGGTGGAAGAAGCATTTACATATGACATTGAGTCTCTTAGTTGAGATCTACGAATATACCCCAGTAAAATTGGCATTTCACTTCGGAAAATTTTGGGGGAAAGCTGGATTTTTGCATGAGCTTTCCTTTTGAGGTCCTAAACAAGACCCCAAAAGTTCTCGTCTGTATGACTGTCGCTAGAGGTGCTACAGAGGGTCAAAGACCCTCAAAAACAGGTTTTTTTTTTCGGACATCTCCATAACGGTAATATATGTGCTGAAAAGTGGTGTATGGCGATTTTGTAGCTCTTGTGGTTTCAGAATAGCATGTCAAAAGTCAATTTTGATTCAAACATTCCTAACGGTGCCAGGAGGTCTAACGATATTTTTAACAAGTTTTCACGAAAATCTCTATAACGGTAACTCTAGGTAAAAAAAAATGTATGGGTAATTCGTAGCAAATACGGTTCTGAAAAAATTGGCCAAATTGCTCATCAATATGTGCACCCTTGAGGTTGCTATGGGGTTCAAACCTTAGAAAAACCAGAATTTTTAAGTTTTTCGTGAATGCCTCTGTACGGTGGTGTATGCTGTAAAGTCATCTATGACGTGCTTATAGCTTCTGTGGCGGCAAATAAAATGCCAAAAGGCCCCATCGATGGGTGGGCACTCAAGGAAGTTATAAGGGGCCAAAAGTCAAAATTTACCGTTTTTGGGGAATAACTCTATAACGGTAATGTTCACTAAAAAGTGTTCTATGACGAATTTGTAGCTTGTACAACGCCTAAATTAATACCAATTTCAGATCGATACGTATACTCATGAAGATTCAAGCCATACAAAAACTTTATTTTTTGTTAATTTCATGAACGGTATAGGTAACTTATGCGGGAAAGTGGTCTGCAATGAATATGTTTCTTCAATATATCTAAATACAATGCCAAAACACCCGTACCAGGACCAGCCCCCCCTCCCCATTGAATTGAGATGAAAAAAATTATTTGAACTTGGGTTTAAATCTCAGTGAAAATCAAACCACTTATCCGATTTTAGTGCAGTTAGTTTTTTTGTAAGTAAATTTGTTGGCAGTGAGGATGATCTTTTTTCGTTACTCTTGCTAGTCTAGTTTAGAAGATATTAAAGTTAAAGTCGTGTAAGAAAATTAATTTTTCAAATATATTCAGGTGATCTATAGATTTTTTTAGCCGGAGTTACCGTTATAAAGATTTTCCTGAAACTTTGTGAAAAAAAATGCCGTTAGGGCCCCTGGCACCGTTAGGAGACATTTTAGTCACAAACCACAAGTGTTATACATTTTCCATACACCACTTTTTAGTACATATTACCGTTATTGAGATATTTAGAAAAAAAATTTTTTGAGGGTTTTCGCCCCTCTGTACAACCGCTAGCGGCACTCGCACAGACGGGGGCTTTTGAGGTCTTGTGTAGGACCTTGAAAGGAAGGCTCATACAAAAATTCAGCTTTCCCCTCATTTTTCCGTAGTTGGCCCAAATTTCCTGGGTTAAATAGTGAGAATCGTGTTTTACATTACACACCTCTCTATAGACATTGCTGACAAACCTTAGCATTTTCTTCAGTCAAATAATGAGAGTAAGGACTTTCATCGTTCCGATGAGCAAACAATTGAAACCCCAAATTTCATCGAAATTAAACTTATGGCTTCCTTCTTCCTGCTTTCTTCGTTCAAAGAATTTCCGAAAGTAGCTTAAATTCGCCACACATTTTAACATCAGAAGAAATTTCACGGTTTCCACAGTTACTTGCAGAGATATCCTCCTCTTTATGTTCACCAAAGGGAATTCCTTCCCTTCCTAGTGGCAAACACGAGCAAAGGCACACAGCACTTTTGTTTACGGCAAGTAAAAAATCGATAAGAGGCCCTCGTGGTCGTGGCAGTGCGGCACGATACGAACATGAGACAAATCTTAACTGGAAAAATATGTTTTATGAGACAACCATTCCCTCGCGACCGGCCTCGATAACGGGTTGGGGTGTGCGTCACGTCAAGGCCGTGCATGTGAACCCACCGCCGCCGAGTCAGCAAGTAGCAACTCATTGCCAAAGGCAATGTGGTGCACCCCCTGACGTTTCCGAGGGGTTCGAAAACAATCCGACCTCTGGCTCGCACGGGCAACACAAACAATCGACCGAGGAGCTACGACACGATGTGTCCTTGCTCCTCCCCCTCGTCACCGCGCGTACCCGACCGACCGCACACAAAACCCGGATCGAAAGCTAAACGTTTGCGTTTCCTCTTTTTGTTACTCCCGGACTCTCTCGTGTGTGTCGTGTGTTTCTGTTTATTGATGTTTTGTACAAAAAGTGAACCACCGAGGGTGGTAGAATGGGATTGGGACGTGATGGCGGTCGAGTCGAATAAGAAAACGGGACGAACGACCACCGTGTACGTCACGAGGATTTTGACAGAGAACAAAATAATGAGACAAGGACACCTACCAGATGCAAGACGGTGTTGACAACCTCCCGGTTGGACACCTGCCCGACTTCGATGAGTCCGATGAGGACGGCGAATTTCAGATTGTCCGTCATAGACATCCTGACGACCTCTTCGGGCCGTTTTATGTCACTGAACGGCGGACGACTGAGGTCCGCCATTTCGGCTTCGGGGGGGTTGGTCAGAACTCGTTCCACTTAACGCGACCGCACTTTGTACGGAACACTTTTTGTCGTCTCGGTGTCGCTCGACGAGCGCTCCGATTGCGACGCACTGGCGACACACGCACTTGACCGCACCGCGCTCTTATTACGACACTCTTTTCACTTTCGCACACAAATCGCGACCCGCGGGCGAGAGCGGCCGTGATTGAAGCTGCAGCAACGCGACGGGACGTTTGGCTGCTTCGCTTTTTTCTCTTTACACTCACGCAAGAAAACTCTTTTTTTTCGCACAACTAGAGAACTCACTCACTCTTGACAGCACGGCGCCCTGCGGTCGCTTGGACTCCACACACGAGAAAAACTCTTCCTGCACGTCACTCACGCAATGTATGGATTTCCAATTCGAATGAAAAACGCAGTAGCAAACAGACACTCCAATTGGAGTATGGGACGGGACGGAACTGCGGGCGAACGAAAGCAAAACACACAAGAAGGACGTTCACGCGTCACGGACCATTTTGAGGTTTCAGTCGCGAGGGGGTTGGATGCCACTGAACGAAATCGAAATCACTCACTCACGATGACGGGACGGGGAACGACCGCCGCTGTTGTCCGTGCACTGACTGCGCTGCGGCTATTGTCGATGTCGTGGGCCGACGGCGGCGAATTGTATTTGCATCGCGGGCCGGGCCGTCTCGCCTCACCGCTTGGGCAAGTGGGACGCGATATGCACGACTTCACACGCGCACGGCAGAAAGATTTTCACGCACGACACACGTTTCAAAAGGAGCTCGATACGTCGCACGGCTTTACTTGACTTCGCACTTTTCCAGAATGATATGGTTGCAGACGTGTGGTAATGTCCGCTGTCCACCGCCTCGATAAAAGTCCATCTGTCGTCACCCGATGTCGCGAGAAAAGTGACAGCACACGGAGGGTGGACAGTCATGCGCCCTTTTGCACAAAGGTCCTTGCCACACGGGGCGGGACAACACGTCGTCGAGGTTGGTACAATTGTCGGCGCGAAACGGACAATAATTTGAAACGCCCGCTCGAGGTCCTGTCCGAACAGGTAGCAAAAGCCGGGAGAAAAACACAAACACGAATCACACACGTTTTGCACCTTGACAGGTGTGTGCTAGCGTCGCGGAAACAAAGTCGGCTACGACTTCGACGACGGTCGCAGACACAAGTCGGCGAATTCGGCAAGTGCATATTTCGCCGGCTTTAGGCGTTGTTACGTTAGCCGAGACATACGCGTATAACAGTTGAATTTGGATGAAGATGGCGCTTTTTCGGATCGAAGGTTACAGTCGCGGACGCAAAAAAGGCCAATTAATTTTTTTTAATTTGAAATTTTGATGCGCATATTTTTCCTGAAAATGAAATTAATAATAAAATGAAATAGCCGATTTTTCCCAAATTTACTATCAGAAGGAGGAAAACAACCTGTTTTCCATACCTGTATGATCCCAGCGGTGGGCATTCTTATTGAGAATTGTGGAAATTTCATTTGCGTGGAGGTTTTCCACAAGGGCAACACAATCTAAGCCGTATAGAAAACCGTGTAAAGGGAGCCATAAGCCTGACGATTTCTCGGCCGATCGATTGGGCAATCGATTGCCCACAATCGATCTGCCGCCACCGCCGTCTATATCTGAGTTGCAGCCTTGATATATCTAGATGGCGTTGCTGCCGCCCGTACAGCACATACATTAGGCAATTTATCGAGCAATTTGAAATAGACAGTCTCACTGCCCACAAGACACAACACAAAATAACGAAAATTATACCATTTTTGGCGATGGAAGATCGACGACATCCATTGCTACTTCGATGGAGAATGACCGCCACAACCACAGCATGAAAACGACCACAGGTTTATGTAAAAAAAATCACCAACTGATGATTGTCATGACAGCTTGTACGGAAAATTGCACTGAAAATACGTTCCACACGTCAAATCATAAAATTGAATCCAATGGTCCCATACACCTTCCGATTTATCTCGCTATAAAAAAATCTAGCCGATCGATCGGAGGGTCTGTGGCGCCTCTTATTTATTCTTAGATCGATCAACAAGTTTTTTGATTGCGAGATAAATCAGAAGGTGTATGGGACCATCGGATTCAATTTTTTTATTTGACATGTGGAACGTATTGTCAGTGCAATTTTCAGTACAAGCTGTCATGACAATCATGTGTTCTCAGTTGCTGATTTTTTTACATAAACCTGTGGTCGTTCTTCATGCTGTGGTTGTGGCGGTCATCAACGCCATCTAGATATTTCATAGCCGCAACTCATCTGTACAATGACGTCATGGATCCGTATTAAATTGTTCGTCGGACACGGGCAAACAACAACAATGTCATGAGAGGCAACAACAATGCAATGCAATTTAAACTGCGGATTTGACGTTTACGAGTCTACATTGCGGCCTTAACATATAGACGGCGGTGCGGTCATTCTCCATCGAAGTAGCAATGGATGTCGTCGATCTCCCATCGCCAAAAATGGTATAATTTTCGCTATTTTGTGTTGTGTCTTGTGGACAGTGAAACTATCAATTTCAGATTGCCCGATAAATTGTATGTGCTGTACGGGCGGCAGATCGATTGTGGCCAATCGATCGGCCGAGAAATCGTCTGGTTTGTGGCGCCCTTTAAAAGGAAGAGCGGATTTTTGTGCAATTTTTCGGTTCTGTCTATGCAGGGCCGGCTCTACTATATGAGCAGACTGTGCACTTGAACAGGGCGCCAACCAAAAGGGGCGCCAAAATCACAAATTCATTATGCCTTTAAGATCAAGACTTCCTTTAATGACAACTGCATGATCACATCAATTCTCTTCTCTGTTGTATACATTTATTTATACATATTTATATTGTTTGATACACGTCGTCCACGTATTGTACATATTAGACGAACTAGAACTGATTCAATTATTATTTAAGGGTGTGTTTTCTCAAAGATCCGCTGCTATCGCGACTCAAGAAATTACATACTCCACTAACAACCAAACTCAATTCGCATGCTAATCGTATTCCATTCTATTTGACCGACCCACCTACGCAGTCTCGACTCGTGAAACCTTGAAAGACACATCTTCAAACATTCCGCATTGTATCTACGCAAGAGGAAGAGCGAGAGACGTGTTTTCATCCGTCCGCGTTCAAAAATGCTTCGCATATCTCGTACTTGTGCATCACTGCAAACATGCTCCATTTAATCCATACACTTCATAAGCGAGATGGGCGCCCTATGGGCGCTAGATTTCATAGATTGTATGCTTGGCAGAAGTGAAGAGTTGTGCATTGCAGCAATTGTGCACGTAAGAAATTGTTGTAACGTACACCCCTATTCTGCAAAAGAGGGAAATAGCTGCTTTGCAGGCTCGTTGTAGGTGAGATGTGCGTATTCACTTGATGACTCATTCTCGTAGTCTCAGCTCATTGTACATGTTTGAATTGTATGAGAATGGACGATAGAGGAGTTTTGCAGGATGTATAGTTTTTAGGAAGAGATTTTACCGCGTAAAAGAGTGAGTGAAATGTTTGTCCGCTACGATTTTCTCAATGAAAATGTATGCTTAAGGTCGTGGAATATGTGGCAAATGCAGTGGAATTCCATATGCTACAATCCGAAAATGGGTTCATAATTTTTCTTAGCCATTTTATGTATTTTTTTCCATTACCCGGTCATTTCATCGTGAAAAATATCTAATGACCGGGGAATCGCTTGCGCTTTAGATTTAAATTACATTTCCCCTGCGGTGCGGACTATTGTCAGTTCCATTGGTGCCAACGGTTTTTATCGTATTCTGCGTTTTAATGTGAAAATGAATATTTTCTTAAAAATTACTTTTCTATCTAAATCTGACATCATACACTGTTCAATTCATCTGCCGGCCATAGTATAGTTACATAATTTGACGATCGATTGAATACCGGCTCTAAGAATTACTATTTTATCACAAAATCTAGTGATCGGTCGCAGTGACAGCCATCTTCCATACAAATTCAAAGTGTCAGCCATACAGCCACAAAATTCGTATGTAAAATGACTACGGCAGATTACTACGTTCCATTCCTGATTAATATAAAGAAGGGCGACTTTTTAGTATATGAACAGGGCGCCATAATACCTAGGACCGGCGCTGTGTCTACGGACACGTGATTTGGAAACTGTGACGTCTTGGGTATCGAAGTTGACTAGACATATTTATGAATTTAGTTTGTTGAACTCGCTGGAAAGTGCGGAATCGCGCAGAAGCTCGCAATACGCAATGAAGCTACGACTGGTAACAAATCCACACTACAAGCTCGCGTCGGGCGGGGGAATGGAACCCGAACCTTCGGGAACTCCCGGAGAAGGCTAGTTCGCCATCTAGAAATGAATCGGCAATCGGGTGCAATACAGTCTATCCAAGGACTCCAAACTCAATTAAGCAGATGCTTGTGTTGTGTTATAGTTGAAATAGATTGGATGCGTCAGCATCGGCAGAGGCATCGGCATCAGCAGAAAAATTTCAATTTAGAACACACGCATTTGCCTTTGATGACCCACATTGACAGCAGCGGCAGAAGCATCGGCAGAAGCATTTTTCTGCTTCTGCCGCTGCTGTCATTGTGGGTCATCAAAGGCAAATGCGTGTGTTCTAAATTGAAATTTTTCTGCTGATGCCGATGCCTCTGACGATGCTGATGCTGACGCGGGATATCTAATTCAACCATTAATGTCGAAGCGGTTGAGCAAACAATTTGAGGAACAGCTAGAACGCGGAACAGATTGCGCGGTACACAGATTTATTTTGGACTTGAGCAAGAGGATACCAACGTGACACAGCGTAGGTCACAGAAATTCCAGCTGTGGAGAAATTCCTGCCAAAGGTACTTATTCATAGAGACGACTCATATGTTGTGATGATCGCTCAGCTATCGTAGTTCTGCATCCCATTCTGATCTATATGTTCTCATATTTTTGATTGGAGCTATTTGCTTTATATCGACCATAGGCATATTTACATGGACAAGACATATGCTTAAAACGTTGAAGCTTTTTTACGCGATCCACGAATATGTATGCGTGACATGGTCATAGGCGTCGCAAAAAAAAAATTAAAAAATCAGAAGTTTGAGAAGCACTGACAATTATTGTTGATTCAAACCCTAACTTGCATTTAAGCTAAGTACTATCTATGTTCACCGAGCGAAAAAATTGTATTTTTGTCTCCCATGAAAATGTGCCGTGCTAAATTACATAAATTTAAAAAAAAAATGTGTACTCGCGGTCTGATTGATTGTCAATAGCATTACTGTGAACTAAAGTGCAACTGCATTGTTCTCGCAGGCGACATGTCAAAATTCGGTATGGAGATTTTCGTGTGAAGTCAGTACAAGCAAGCGAATTCGATTTCACGAACATGGAAATGTTCACAGTATTTGCATGGATTTCATGTGAACTGACGATGTTATTAAAACAACGCTGTTGCACTTTATTTCACGTGGAAACGGTGTGAATGGCAATCAATCAGGCCGTGAGTGCACATTTATCTAAAATTTAGTGAATTAAAGGCAAATCTCCACTGCCCTTTTTTTCACGGGAGGCATCAATGCAAGTTTTTCAATGGGTGAACATAGTACTTACCTTTATTTAAAATTTCGGTTTTACAGTGGCTACTAACATCGTCAGTTCACGTGAAATCCATGCAAATATTGTCAAAATTTTGATGATCGTGAAATCGAATTCGCTTGGTAGTACTAACTTCACATGAAAGTCTCCACACCTGTTTTTGACATTTCGCCAGCGAAAATAATGCAGTTGCACTTTATTTCACAATGAAAAGATGTCATCGACAACCAATCAGAACGCGAGTGAACATTTATCTTACATTGAGTGAATAAAAAGCAAGTCTCCACGGCACCGTTTTCACGGGAGACATATATGCAAGTTTTTCGCTCGGTGAACTCAGTCTCTTTAAGTGAAAAGGCCGTATATCGAAATCATACAAATCCATCCATAGCAAAAGATCGGTGTTAACTTATCAAAAAATGCATGGTTGATAATAGCGACGTTTTTTTCGTATCGCGTGTAAGTCTGACTCGAAAAAAACGATCGCGGGTAACATCCCGGTTAAGACCAAACAGCTGACATTTGACAGTTTTTGTGCATGTTTGACTCGCTTTCGTCGGCTTGTTTTTTAGATGTGGTGGATTTTATCACAAAAGATGATTATTTCTTTGCAAAATCTTTTCTCGTGATTAGAAAAACTCTCACATTTGGTTTGAAAACACAAATTCCCTCATATTTCCCCTATGCGTCCGCAATCTACATTTGAGCTCTATCCCGTGTAGGGTAGTTGCACGGGTTAACTTTACCTGGGTAAGTGTCATTTTTTTTATATGAAGTTCTACCCAAACCTGCACGGGATAAACACAATAAAACGTCCCTATGTAACTTTTCCAACTTTCTTTCATTGGAAGGCTTCCGTCACTTCCATTGATAATCTGCTGGAAAATTCTTCGTAGGTAATAAGCCTTGAAAGTTGCTATTACTCCGTAGTTCTCGGATTGTATGATAGTAGTGGTATTTTTTGGGAGGTATTCCACTTGAGCATCTGCTCATAGTTCCGAGAGGTTGACGGGATGCCCTGGAGCAATATCCAACAAAAGCAAAAACTGATTGCTCAAATTTTTTGACTTTAAATGCAAATGACTTGTCATTTCTTGCTTGCTTCTTCAGAGAAGAAGGTGGTCGAAGTGTTTTGTGTGGAAGTGCTGCTGCGTGAATTCGGCAAATTTATGAACAGCACACTCCTGACAAAAAAAGAGAATATAAAGCATAGAGGCCGCGCATTTAGGAGCCGCATAGTAGGAGCAGCCGTTAGGAATCCTTGCGGATAGCGTGTGGTTTCGCGATAGCAAAACACGAACGCTAACGTAGGGGTATTTCTTCCCTGAACCACGTTCCCTAAAACGCTTCCAAAGCGAAGCACAAAGAGGTGCATGATCCGTCGCCGGTGTATGATCCGTCCGTTATTCCGAGGGAACACACCATTCGTTCAGCACGGAATTCCACAGGCGCCTACGTGGAGCCGTAAAGGATTCGGCAGCCAACAAGCTTTGAAGCACATCGTGCCGGTGAAGTGCTTGATTGCCACTCCGCTTTACACCAAAGATCACGGCTCGGAGGAGCAGTTGAGATTATGTACCATTTCTTTAAGGAAAAAAATTATGTGTTTTTTTGTTTCTGTGTCAATTATCTTTATTAAAACATAAATTCCTCAGCTGTGCACATACAATATAAAACAAACAAAAAAAAAATAAAAAAATCTTGTTGTCGTGCATGAATTTTAGCAAACTTAAAATTTTTGTAATAAATTGATGTTATGACTAGTTGTTCTTGTCCGTAGCGGCCGTTAGGAGAAGGAAACTAGAAGTAGAAAAAGAAAGAATTATAAATATATGTATAAATAGTGCAGACAAAAAAAAAAAAAAAAAAAAAAAACAAAATATGTTTAATTAATGAGATTTTGTCAAATGTATATGTTTAACGAGAACGAGAAATAATAATAGATAGATTCAACGAAATGCATCCTCTTTTTTTTTTTTGTTCGTGGAAGGATGATTTAAATATGTACATACTAACACCATTCTTAAGTGTTTCTTCGTTCCGTCGGTGGTTAAAGAGAGAGAGAACACTGCATCTATGGACCGACATGTAATGATGGCCATAGAGTTATACCCCCCGAATTGTTGTAAAGCCAAATTAAAATTGCGATTTTCAAAAGCCGAAAAATGGCCGAAATCGGCGCGGGCAGAATTTTTTTTTCTTTAGGCACATATCTACTATATAAAAATAAGTCGGGTTTTCCTCCCTGACGCTATAACTCCAGAACGCACGAACCGATTTGGATGATTCTTTTTTTGTTTTATCTGTCTTACGTTGGAGAAGGTTTATGGACCAAAATTTTTTTGAAAATCTCGAAGGAAGTGGTGGTAAATATCGAAATTTCATTTTGTATGAGAGTCACCTGTTGCAATCAAGTTTTCATCGACAACATTTAAATTTAATGGGAATATTTTAGTTGTCATTGGATCAAACACAGTGTTAATTGTAGTCAAGGTGACTATGTTTTTACGTACACACATCCTTGATGTTGGTCACAGCAATTTTACAATAGACTTCGTACTACTTCGGGAATCCGTCGATATCTCCGCAATCCTTTGGGGGAACGACACGATTGAGATGTCGCCGGATTCGCAACAAAATTGCCTAAAGGGTCATGGGGTTTTTTTTTCTAATAACCGTCAGCCCGGATGTTGGCATAGCAAGGTTACAATTAATTACAATTAAGTTACATTAACAACCGTCAACCTGGATGTATGATGGTTTCTGGGATAGTATGAGCATTGTAGGTGGCGTGCGCACATTTTAGTGCACGAAAAACTGAGTAAATGAGTGTGCTGACATATTTAATAGAAATTTATTAAATTAATGATTTTCGAGATAACTCGCTAATATAGTTGAAGGGCAAGTGCAGTCTCATCAATCAGTCAGGGGGTTGAGTACATATGTTGTTGTTGTATTACCTTGACCGCTTAACCCCCCGACGGAAATCTATAGCGTTGTTTCCATTATACACTTTGGTTTCATCATCGAGAGGTCGATCCCAATAAATTATAGTTAGCAGGTTGATTGGCATTCAAATTAGTGTCAAGTTGTGAGTGAAGCCAATAATGCGAGCGAAGCGAGCACTAGATAAGAGAGCGAGCGTATCGAGCTCTCTCAGCTAGTTTCTCATATAATGCTTCTAAACCATTCATTCAACTCATAAATTCTCAGAAAAAATCCCATTTAATTTTACTGAATTCTTACTTATTAAGGTCCATCTAGATTAGTCGCCAAACGGCGTCACGTGCAGCCAAATGGCTGTTGTCATTCCATCCAAACTAGTCGCTATTTGGCTGTGCGTCCAGTTTTGATATTCAATAACTGGAATAAGTAGAAATGGAATGGCCACAGCTGTTAAAATGTGTCTCCAATTACATATACACAACGCTACATATATGAAACTAAAACATAAGCGCCGGTGGGTATAATATTTCAGGGGGCATAGATTTTGCATATTATTTTATTAAAAGAGAAACGTATATAGTACGTAAATCTAGGACCTTCCTACTCACTGGCTGTATTGTTGGATCATTGGATAATTCGAATTTCGGTAATAAGCAAAGTTTTTTCGGGATTGAATGCATAATTTCCAAACTATTAACGCCTGGACGATCAATATACATATTTTTTTATCAAATTGGATAAAAAACTACCAACAAAAAGATCAAAAGAGAAAGCGACTTTAATTCATACATTTTTAGATAAACCCCACGATTGCTCTTTTTATGATACGCCTATGAGTCTCTACCAAACAAACAAATCGCACGCATGCGCACATGCAATGGCATGTTACCGACGTCAAGCTTCGTGCCATCTTCGTGGGGTTTCGAAGCCGGGCTAATTTACAGTTGATATACATACGCTACAAAATTGGACCCACATAGCGTTTGTATGAAGTAAGCCGTTCCATTTTCTACTTATTCCGAGATTCAATATGGCAACTCAATCAACCGCTTTGACAACCGCTTGTCAAATCCAAAGTGACAACTTTGCAACTTTTGTCACCGCTGTCTATATTTTAAGGCCGCAATGTAGACTCTTAAACGTCAATTTAAGAGCTGAAATTGCATTTCTTTGTTCTTGTTTTTGATGACTTCATATGCTTGTTGTTGTTGTGTGTTCGTGTAAATCTTAAATTTAAGAGCTAGACTATGACGTCATTGTACAGATGAGTTGCGGCTATGATATTTCTAGATGGCGTTGCTTTTGTTCGTTCTTTTGTGTGAAATTGAATAATTCTTGTATGGCCGTGTAATAATCCAAAGAGTCCGATTTTGATAAATAAATTTTAAAAAATGCTTCATTTGGCTGCTATAGTGTGGATGCTAAGGAGCAGCCAAATGGCTGTACGCAATGACAGTTTTTGGACGCGCAGCCATTTGGCGACTAATCTAGATGGACCGTTAAGTGTTTTTTTTTTGGCTATCCCGTGTGGCTTGCTAGGTTACGAAGCTTCATATAAAAATATGACAAGGTGGGTCAACTGGCATTTTTTTATATGGAGTTCCTTACCCAAACTTCAATGGGATAACCAAATAAAACTTCTTATTATCGCATTTCTGGCTAGTTCCGATTTTTTCAATGTTTGAAATTGCCTACACTAGGTGTGTTTTTTTGGTTATCCCGTGCAGGTTAGGGTAACGAAACTCCATATAAAAAAATGCCAGCTGATCACCTGTAATTTTTTTTATATGAAGTTTCGTTACCTGCAACCTGCACGGGATAACCAAAAAAACACACCTTGTGTTATACAAAAGCATGTCCAAAACATTTTTGGCGCTACTGTCATCCAATCAGTTGCAAGTCGCAAACAAAAGGTTTCGCCGCTCCACCCGCAACAAAACTTTCTTCTCACGGCTCGTGCCCTCTTCTTTCCATCAGCTCCAGCCTCCAGCCACTGCACACAAACATTTCCACCCTCTTCTCCGCTCTACTTTTGGTATCGACAATTTTCTTTCTCATTTCCCTTTGCCGTTCCGTTTCACGACCATCTGCTGTTTATTTCTCTTCTATGCTCGTTCCACACATTCCACACATTTCGGAGCTGTTCCGGTCGGACCAAGTCAAATTGCCAATGCCTTGGGAAAATGATTCGTATTCACATACGCACAGGATGCATTTTCCTCGCCCGTTGCCAAGCTGATTGGAATGTTTTCGTCCAATTGTCAGCCCACCCGTTTCTACGTGTGCGTAATGTTTTTGTCCAATTCCCAGCGAATATGGATATGTGTGCGTTGTGTTGTTTTTGATTTTTCGCCCCACTACGTTGACATTCTGCACGAGTGTTGGTTTTTCTGCTTGCACCGATACGGGCGAGTTCGCCCGATGCACTGCCCGTTTGCTGGTGTGCGAACATCTTTGCCAAATACAGAGCGAGCGAAACGTTTCATCAGACGTCAGTCGACGAAAATTTGTGAAACTGAAACGGGCACGGACTTGAACTGTCTCCGTCCGTCTATTGCTCGTTCGTTGTGTGTTGTAAATAGTCCCGAGAAAAATTTGGTGCGTAGTTTGACGCTCGCGACGATTTGCTGGTGCGAAAAAATTTTCATTTCTTGTGTCCGAACGCGAAAAAACAGTTGAAAATGTGCTGAGAACGGTTACGAAGAGCGTGCGACAACGACGGCGACGAAAAACTCGAATGCAAGAAAGTGCACGGGAGCCCAGGGGCACCACTCGATTGACCCGCGACGACGACGTCATCGCTCCCTGCTTAGATCCTGCCACCCCGTAAAAGGGATCTCGCGAACGGTACTTTGTTTCGGCGGGATCGCTCGTCTACTGAAGCCTGACGTGGCCCCGCGCGGAACTTGTCGTTTGTGTGCTGCTGCCCAGGCAGAGCCCCCAGCGAAATCAAAACCAGTCGAAGTCGTTTCCATTGTTCGCGCTGCTGCACAGTACGTTGTGCATTGTTTGTCACTCGACTCGGGGCGCTCCGCGGATATGACGACGCAGTTTATGCAATTCTGAGCATTAACGGGAAACTGGCCTTTGTCTTCGCCTCCCGTTAGACGCAACGGGGTGCAAATTACGGAAAATTATGTGCAGTGGTCGATTGCCAGAGGTACGTAGTTCGTAGCTAAGTGATTACGCCCTTTGTCTGAAGTGTGATGATCTGGCAAGGGTCGCAATTTATTCGGAGAGGCCACATGAGCCCCCCGAAGCCTGGAACAATTGAAAAGACGATCGCGAAAAGTGAAAAAAAAATGGGCGGACGTCCAGTCTCCTTTGTCCTTCGATTTCGATTTTGAACGGTTTTGCATACACAACCACATAAGTGTGCAACGGAGCGAGTGAATGAGTGTTGGTGTGCGCCTATGCTGATTGCGAATGTTGTGTGAACGTGAACCCGCTGCGATAAGCGCGGAGCGAGTGGAAATGGGATAAATGTCAAAAATGAATGCGGGTGTGTTGGCGGCACGCGTGTGTGTATTGTTGTTTTGTTGCTGCCACTTTGTATGCACTCGTTGGCTTTTTTCGCGGTCGTCGTCAGCGATCATATGGTCGGAACAGTGGCGGTCGCTTAAAGTGGCCCGGTCAGCGAGTCTTTTGTGTTAAGTAATCGTGTTTTGCATGGTTCTGCGATTTTCTTGTGGTCGCCTGACTCAGGCCCCCGCGCGCGAATTTGACCGTGTGCATACTAATAATGTCCTTGGAATTTCCTCTGAAAGTGGTCATTCAACAGTTTTCGGCTGTCTGTATGTTGGACGACGCGACCACTGCCGAGGAGGAAAGTGCAATGTCGCCTGGTTTGTGTTGGCCGGGGGGAGGGGCAACGAGCAAACGAGATTCAGTGTTTTTGTTATTTTCGATATATCGTGAGGTCGAGACTCAAATTTAGAAATGATCTGACGAATTTGCACAACATTCTGAGAATTTCGTAATATGTCTTCACAGCTGATGACAATGGTCGGCCGATGACATACAGCAGGTGTTTGTTTGATTTTTGTTGTGTTATTGAATTGGAAATAGTTTCGTACATTTTCTTACTGAATTCGACTGGCCGATACAAAATTGTTTGTATCTGGATTTATATCAATTGCAGCGATTGATCAATCAGAAACCCAAAAAGTTTACGCTGCCAAATTACGTTAATTTAGAATGACAAAAAAAAAAAACAAAAACAGTCAAGTCGAGCCTTTTCGCATTCTTTTTCTAATGAAAAACAATAGATCGAAATGAATAAAAAATTTTTAATTTAAATTTCAAAAATAAGAGTGGTTTTCCGGTCTTGTAATCACCAAGTGAAAAACTCAAGTTTAAGCTGAAAACAAAGTAACAATTTAAAATTAAGTGTTTGGTCTCAGTATTCGGTGTTGCCTCCTCTTGCTTGAATAACTGCTAGCATCCTTGTATTCATAGACCTCACGAGGCTGATGATGAAGTTTTGGGGAATTGCATTTCACTCCTCTTCAATTGCGATTCGCAGCTCGTGAAGCGTTGTTGGAGCAAGAACGCGGGCTCGAATCTGTCGTTTCAGCTTATCCCATAAGTGTTCTATTGGATTCAAGTCCGGACTTCGAGCTGGCCAGTCCTCGTACGAATGCCGACGTCCTCAAGATAGTGGGTTACCCCATGAGCAACATGAGGCCGTGCACTATCCTGCATCAAAACTGGAAATTATGTCCAATATAATCTGCGTAAGGTACATCATGGACTGCAAGGATTTCATTGATATAGCGGTGTGAAGTCAATCCACGGGCGGTAGAGGCAAAAATTCAAAAAATTGATACTATTTGAGAGCTTTTGTGAATGACTTATCGCATAGTTAACATTTTGAAGTTTCTTTCTACAAAAAATTTTGGACCGATATCTGTCACAAGCAAACCATCTACGAGGTATACCGTCAGGGGAGCACCTAGCCTTTCGGCCTTTATCTCCCGGTCCCGCTAAATGTTTGGACCTTCGGCTTTTTACTGACAAGGTCTTATTGTCAGATGGGGATTTCTCCATCCGGCGCATGCACACACCATCAGGAACCCAACCCCGGGGTTGCATCACTAGCTGGATGACTTGGGTAACAACCTCCAGCCACTACGAAGCCAACGCCTTGATGGGTAAGGACCATGGTCCCCTGGGCACGCCCATCCCCGTAGTTCACTATTCGCTATAGACTTCTCTATAGCAGGTGTGATCCTCCTTCGGCCCCCTATTGGTTAAGCCTCACGTCGAATTCAGACATGCACATCCCAGGCTCGTTGGACCTGTGACTACGAGCCTGTGTAGACACGTAGCGCTGCTTTTCACATCCAGGTGGCCCCTTCAGTTTACAAGTCAGCAATGCGACTCGGGCAGTGTGGTCATCAATCCACAAACTAGATATAGGCGCGTAGGCATTTACCACCAAGGCCGTTCTCCCTAACTAGCCCCTTCAGGACTCGGGTCATGCGAAGCCGTCAACTCCGAAGCTCACACGATTTCCATACGATGCACTCCCCCACCAGAGGACACCATAATCGTGCTTGGCCTTTAGTGACTTCCCTCCCGCAAATCATGGGAGGAGGTAGGTCACGCCAAGAGCCACCCGTACATAGCTCAGGAGCACGGGAACGTTATCGCCCGAATGGTCTTTGTACAGATCCTCGCCATGGCGTATCAACTGTACCAGGAGCCCCCTTGCGCTACTAGGTCCGTGGTGTCGTAACTCACCAAAGATCTTTGTCCCACTACATCCAGCCTTCCTTGGCTGGTGTCACAAGGACACCGACCCCCCTGCGGGCATATATATCTGTCACAGTAAGAAATCAGCGGCTCTCAAAGTGTAGACAATTGATTTTGCAGTTTAAGCACATTTTTCCATAATCAAGTTTCAATGAAAACGCTGACGATAAATTCTCATACAACTTTGCTTTATGATTTTATTTTCAATTTTTAGGTTATAATTAATATGTTAGCATAAAAAAAAGTGAAAAAAAAATTTGGAAAATAAAAAAATTTAATTTTAATTATTGAAGGTCAAATTGACCCAAACTGGATTTTTCACATTGAGTTTTAACAACTACCTCCACGTGCCTCCAAGGGTCTGTTTATGCTACACTATTCCCGAAAGTCTCAAGATTACTAATATGTAAGAATCATAACCCCATAGAACCCCAGGCTACTTTTATAGCCGATTTTGTTATGTCATGTTGGCTGTTTTAGGCACGATTTTTTAATTCTACTGTAAACTATGTTGGGTCCCTTCGAACCGGAGATAGCCGTAGTTTTCATCATATTGAACTAGTTTTTAGTATAGAGTATAAAGGGACTGTGTCTTGGCGTTCAGCCAATATTTACCCCCTCCCTTTCCCCCGGGGAAGAGCTATGGACGTGTCGGTTTGAAAAGTTCTAATAGGCGAATCAGGCGTGTCCTTGGTCGGAGCAACTCAATTTTTGGCAAGTCAGTTGCAACTTCATTTTATTAAAAATACTTCCCTAAATTATCCTGGCTCAACTAGCATTTCTTTCAGAGTTAAAGTAACAAATGTAAATGTAAAAAAATGATAATATCCCATTTCATTTTGGTCTAGGGTATAATTTATCAAAATAAGTCAATTGTATTATATGTCGTTGCAAAGGTAATTTTGTGTAGTTTTATATGTCCTCGAACCATTTTGTGTAAATTTACAGTTTTTGAAATAATTAAGAAAAACTGAAAAATGAACCCTCCCCCCTTAAAATCAAAATAACTTCAAAACGGCTGATCCTATCTGCGTGAAACACATTCCATTCGATTTAGAATGGCTAAATACATTAAAATTGACATGTTTTCATAATTGTTTCCAAAATTAGGGTTTTTCGCCACACTGTGCGTCATTTCGATGAAAACTAGTGTTGTATGTCCGATTAGCGAGATGCCGGCCCAGACCATTACAGATACTCCTCCATAATCAACAGATTCCGTGATTCGGAACTAATCTCCCTATTGACCGATTCACAACGGTTGTGTGAATATCTGCGATGGTCGCATGGTATGCTGTGTTTTTGAATATATCGGGAGGTACCCGTTTGTATCTCTGGACGTCTCTCTCGAGATCTCTGATTCCACTCCTGACATGTCCTGGAGGGGGAGTATTGTCCATGAGATGATGGTTTGGGTGATCCTCTCGATAGCAACCGACCAGATATTGTAAAGACAAGAGGTGATTATGATCGCGCACTGATAACATGTTGGTTTCTTGATGAAGATGATCCTGGGACGACATGAGATGGCAACCTGTAGCGATACGTAGAGCAGCGTTCTGGCATGCCTGGATCTTATTCCAATTTGTGTCACAAACGGTTTGCGACCACACCGGTGCTGCTTAGCTAGGTATTGCCCTACCAATCGCTTTGTAGGTGACCAACATAGTTTCTTTGTCCTTGCCCCAGGAACTCCCGGCTAGTTCCTTTAGGACGTTGTTTCTACTGTGCATTCTGTCGACTACGTTCTCGACGTGATCTTTCGACTTCATCATGGTATCTAGATAGACACCTAGGATCTTGGGATTGGTAACAGTAGGAACAACGTCTTCAGCATGCTTACCAGTACGGATCGCAAGCACCTCCGAAAATTCCTGCGTCCAGGTGGTAAGAAGAGTTGCAGTACATTTAGACGGCGAAATGACTAGGTTGCGGATACTGAAAAACTCCACCAGTTTTCCAATATAGTCATTCAGTCGAGCACACATGCCGTTTAAATCATTCCCCGAGGTGAGTACGGTGCAATCGTCCGCATAGGAAATTAGGTATAATTATATATAAGTTCATAACTATGGTGAGCGCCAGTCTGATAAGTGAAACCCGTTGGGAGACAACCAGATCTCTTCAATCCGATCATCTCCCCATATTAATAACTATTGATAAACCAGCTGAACTGACGACGTCAGAACGGCGTACGTTTATCAACCACAAAAAGGCAAATTGGGAGGGTTTCACTGCGTTCACTTCGCCGCGCTACCTACTCAAACGAATGCTAGGGAAACCGAAAAGAATATTAGGAACGTCATTGTCAAAGCGGCAGCTCGCTACATTCCGGCAGGGCGTATCCCAAAAGTTCGGCCATATTTTCCAACTGCTGCCGCAAGGTTAGCCGACGAACGGGACGATTTAAGACGCGCAAATCCGGCAGACCCTAGAATTCAGGAGCTAAACTCTGAAATAAATCGATGACTTATCGATTCAGTAGGTTATTAGAGACATTTCGATGGCAGCTATCGCTATATAATCGAGGACTTATCGATTCCGTTGGGTATCGAAGACGAATTGTCTACCTGGGTAGCTGTAAAACAAAATCCGCGTTGAATCCCACGCATCATTTGACAGATACTAGCGTCAATTAGTGCCTAGCAGGGATTAAAAATTCGATTGTGGCGCATCATATGCCTTGAATAAAATCATCACATGTGACAAATCATCACTTTTTCATCCGCAAAAAACAAAAAAAAAAACAATATCTGAATTGGTGGAGAGTTTTAGTCAGAAAATTTTTTAAGACCAAATTCCATGGAGTAGGCTTAATAATTGGAACAATCAAAATGTAAATAGGCCTCTGGAGGTGCCAAAATTACAAACTTTGTGAGGTACCGTCACGTTTCATCAAAACTTGGAACTTTACATATTTTTACATCCATGGAATCTGGAATTTTGATCTTTCGGTTCCACAAAGAAGGCAACATTTCTCTCAAAACTAAGAGTTACTTTGCAGTTTGGGCTGCAATTGATAGAGCATTTTGTTGCCGTTAAAGTGCAAAAGGCAAATTGAAATTGTGAAATATGAAGATTTTTCAAGAGTACATGAGTTCAGGCAGATTTGTAGAGCAAAATTCTCAACTGCGCCAAATCCCGATCAGCATCTCCGTGAAAGAGCTGGACAAGGAGGTACGATTAGTTTATCTTCCTTCGTACTCAAAACTTTAGAGCGATTAATAGACTTACACATCCGACAAAGTCTTGAGAACTCAGCACTTTCAATGTCACAGCACGCATACGTAAAGGAAAAGAAAAGGCTCTCCACGAGGTGGTCCGTATCATCGAACACAGCCTTGAAAACAAACAAAACACGTTATCTGCTTTCCTCGACATAGAGGAGGCATTCAATAATGTTCGCATTGTATCTATTTATGAGGCCCTCTCAGACTTAGGGAGTTGAGCCAGGGCTTGGGTTGCTGGAGTGCTAGGCCATACGGCACCAGGAATATTCTAAACCAGCTCCCACAAGACGTACGTAACGTTGAAACAGATTTCAAAGTGCCCAAACTAAGCTTTGGGAAGAAATTTTATGCCAAATTCCGAACTAAAGGTGAGTGGAAAGAGAGTGAGATGGTCAAGGATTTCGACATCACATTTTTCATCGATGGCTCTAAAATGGATTGTGGCGAGGGTGCGGATCACTAAGTATCTCCGAAGATTACCGTCTTCCTGATCATGCCAGCATTTTTCAAGCAGAAATGCTTGCAATCATGAAAGCCTGTCTTGCTCTCAGGGACATACAAAACAACCAGACTATCGCCATCTACTCAGATAGTCAGGCTGCTTTCATGGCTTTAGAATCGGTGAAAACGACCTCCAAGGTTGTTGAAGTATGTGAGGAAGCATTAACCAGCCTTGGTTCACGACATAGAATCACCCTACTCTGGGTACCCGGACACAGGAACATCTGGTTTACGAGATGGCTGACGAACTAGCCAAAATGGATGCCACTCTTGACAGCTCTCATGCGGAGCGTGTTTGCGTCCCGATGGCAGCTGTTAGGAGTAAGATCTCCACACTTTACATAAGGGCTGCTAATTCCAAATGACACAATCTGAGGACTTGTGTTGCATCAAAGAAGATGTGGCCCTCCTACGACTGAAAAAAAAACGTCTGAAATTCGGACTAAACTGCGTAAAGATATCGCCAAGCTTACTGCTGTTATCACGGAGCACTGGCCAATTGGGCTCCACGCTGCCAGGCTGGGCATCCCCTACAACGCATTCCGCATTGCCAAAGCTGCGGTAATGTAGATGAGAGAGAAACCCTGATTCACTTTCTGTGTGAATGCCCCAGAACCCGTTAAAGGACGCTCAGTAGGGCTTTTCTGGGAAGTTTGGTGGATTCAAAAAATGTGAAATTAGGTGAGCTGCTGTACTTCCTAAATAACACTGGTTGGTTCAACACACCTCTCCACTCCAGATTAGGTGATGAATTTAGGATTTATCACCTAATCTTCATCATATACATTAGTTCAACTTCACGGAGTTTGTGGTTTCAAAACGGCGCTTTATGCGCTAATTGCGCTTTTGGCTAGCCTCTGTCTAAGCCACCACCATTACCAACCAAACAATCAATCAAGACCAATTAAAATTAAAATGCAACTGTCGTTAAAATGCAATTAAAAACACTTTGACTCACGTATATAACTGACAACCGAAAAAACTGTTGTTTTGTTTGCATTTACACCAAATTTTTCTAAAATTAAACGATAAACTGAAAGTTTACAATTATCAAACAGCTTAGCTTACAAGCAGTTTCAATTTAGAGTGATTTTGCGACAAAATAGTGTTGGCAGTTGTCATATGAAATCACGAATGATGCGATGTGAAGGAAAATTTTGTTCAAATCAATTAAATTGTACATTCCTCATATGGAAACAACGCTTTCTTCTGAGAAGGTACAAGGCGCTTAGAATCCGTTTCCGTGTTCAGCTTCTTCCTTATCTCGCTCGCCTCAAAATTGTACTCTCGTTTTCTCGGGGTAATACTCGTCCAATCGACGCTAGGTAGATATACTAAGGTAATTTAGAACGACTCATTCCTAAAAACACAAAAAAAAATCCTCTGACACCTCGAATCCCCCTGTATCCCCTGATTTCTCTCGGACTCGTTCAATCGGGGTGGATCACTAAGGTAGTTTTTTGGGTCGATGATTCCGAATCTCTGCACTGCAACCTCTTTCAAAAAAGGATGACATTGCAGGTGTTTGAAATACATTGAAGAGCATAAAAACACTCCTTTACCAGTCTAGACGAAAATTCGTCTGATGATGGGGCTATCAGTGCAGATAGCCTTCGCCTTTGAGGGCGTCTGCCCAAACTCGAATTGTCGCAGGCCTCAATAGTACCTATTTCCACGCTTGGCCATTTACCCACCACCACCACCATAGACGATAGCTTGGAGATAAAACCCCACCTTGAGGGCAATCTATAACTGCACTGATGCTAATTGAAGTGATCCTATCCATGAATAGATTTTGCACCCTCGCAACATTATCGTATTCCTGAGTTCAAGAGCCCTGGATATTCTTGTCTGTAACCAGTACATATTGTCACGCGCTCCCCCAATGTTAAGGCAAGCACAAAGACCTATTTCCTTGTTATCATAAGTTAATCGGTTTAACACGTTCACTGTCTGACGTTTTCGTCGAAATTACCACTACATCTGGCATTCAGAAATCCGTTCATTTATGAGTCAAATGTGACTCATAGATGTGAACGAGGAGGAACGCTGCGTGCTCATAGACAGTGATCGTGTTAAACAAGGATTATATTCCGCTTTTACGAATGAATACAACTTTAACCGCCGTTTAATCTAGCTCAAGGAGTAGCTAGCTCTAAAAACAACTGGCTTATAAGTTCAAGGATGTTCTGTAACAAAGCAAGGCAAATACCACCAGTAGCAGGTGCTTCAAATGGCACGAATGACCCTATGGTCCATCTGATCTTCTGAGAGAAAATTTCCTTCGACAGGCCAAGAGGGACTCGATGTTCTGGTGAAGGAAATAACAAGGCGAACTCAACTCGTATATGGAGGCAGGGAAGTGGGAACTTAAGAGTACCTCAGAGTTTCCTCAGAATCAGCAGTTAAAGATCTATCCTGTTCTTTGAGCTGTTGGATATAGTTTCTGTGCCCTTTAGGATGCAAGCCACTTCCTGAAGCAAGAGGATACTCTCACAATGCTTTCTCCAACTCTCTTGGAGTGTCTGGAAGTGTCTGAAGAGAAAGTTGTACTCAATAAGTGAATCTTTGTGTTTACTCCAGGGTTTGGCACCTTTTTTTTGTGACAGTTTCTCAGTCCACCAAGGAACCATACGCGCCGATTAGGCTCCACCCTTACAGCCTCCTGGACTTACTGGGCATTAAATTCTCAGTCTGAACAAGATGTCAGACTTCAGCTGAATATCTACACGAATACCAATAATCTAGCAATACACATGCTCTCATCCCTTCAATAATATTTTTGCGATTAATATGAAAATTTAATGTGTTGTAGAGGAGACGAACATGTTGTCTCCGTGTCGGCTATCGTAGTTTTATGGCTATAGACATACTGGATAGATCTGGTTCTGTATTTGTTGTTTTGCTTTTTTTTTCTGAAAACATAAACTACGACATATTACGCATATTAGTAATCTCTTGTTTACAGTTCAAATAAAATCAACCTGTTTTTTTTCTATATTTATTTAAAATAGGAAATTTCGTGCTTGATTCATATACATACATTTCATCTGTTTGATTTTCCTAGCAACCACGGCCAATTGCCTCTTATCACAC
Source organism: Microchrysa polita (assembly GCA_949715475.1). Classification (NCBI taxonomy): domain Eukaryota; kingdom Metazoa; phylum Arthropoda; class Insecta; order Diptera; family Stratiomyidae; genus Microchrysa; species Microchrysa polita. The sequence goes on from OX454417.1 coordinate 76,075,427, forward strand.
ATGAGAACGAACGAAAAAAAAATTGTAAAACTATTATGATATCTAAAAGATTACAACAATTAAGTAGGTTTTCATGGCAATGTCGCCAAGTACGAGTATGTGGGCTGATTATAAAAATATTACGTCGTACTAGTACATACATACAGACTCGTTTAAATGGCGAAGTTTCATCATATTGTTTGTAATATTGCGGTAAACACGTTGCGAATATGAATAAACTGACTTATGTGTAGTGTAACACATTAGCGACTCTTTTCTTGCATAGTTCGTAGTTCAGTATCACAGCTGTTCATGTAAAGTGGTTACTGTATTTGGTGTCTATTTAATTAAAAATGTAAATATGTTTTGTTATGAACCGCATGGTTTGAATATTTTTACTGTAAATAAGAAATATGTTCAATGAAGTCTGCGTACACCCCTGTTTCGAAGGGAATCTGAGACGGGAATCTCTCCATGAGCATATTGGGTGCCATAACCATCTGAAAGTGCTGTTGATCTAAACACCTCTACAACAGAGCAGTTAAGATCTTGGAAATTGGATGTCACTGGAACCACCTATATATATATATACAGTAGAGCGTCGATTATCCGAACTAATGTTGACAAGGGTGGTTCGGATAAACGAAAGTTAGGTTAATCGAGCTTCCATAGAAAAAATAGAAATTAGCCCAAATATGAAATTACGCGACAAACTGAAAACGTGTAAAACGACTAGAACTGAACAAAAATAAAAAAATCCAGGTAATTGAGCGATGCAGAAGCGAGGTTGCTTCCGTCAGACCATTGATTTTTCATTTTAATCAATGTCTTTCACAGGAAAAGAAGCTGAGTGCCAGGTTCGCTTAATCGAGTGTTCGGATAATCGACGCTCTACTGTATATACTTTTGATCAGTGTGACTAGAAAAATCGATGTCCGTCTGTTTTTACGCAAACTAGTTCCTCAGTTTTGAAGCTATCTGGCTGAAATTTTGTATACAATTTTCTTGTTAGTTACCAAACCAACACCCCAAAATTAGGTTCTTCTGAGAAAACTTGTTTCTTTATGAACCAATCTTAACCAAACTTTATAGAAGCGTAAGCCTCAACAAATATTCAGGAACAATGGAATCGAAATACTAAATCATAGGGCTGCGATAGCAATTATTAGCACAAAAGACTGTACTGTACTGATGGTAATTTAGGTGTCCTAAAACACTATTTACATATTTTACGTATAGCGGTGCATCCCTCTAAAACAGTGGTTCCCAACTCAGAAATGTCTGCGGACCACTTAGCTTGAAAATGATCTCGACGGACTACCACTATTCAATAATCATCAAACGAAGTAAGGTCTTGGTTTTTTTGTTGAGGTATTGTATTCAAAAGCTCACGCTCTATCTCCTTTCTCAGCATGCCCTTATTATTTGTTTGTTTGTTATTTCTTTCTTAAAAATAAAGTGGAAAAGCGCTCATCATATAAAAATCCTTCGCAGATGACTTATTGAAAATTAGGTTCGGCTTGGCAACTCACAAACTTCCGACGCAACCGATTTATCATTGGTTTTGAATTTTTATACTAACACCTTGTAGGTAGCATGTTTGCCAGGTTGAGGGGAGGGGGAAAACTGTTTTCTTTGCGTCAACACTTGGTTCACCAGCTGAGATTTTTCTCGCACAGAAATAGGTGTCTTCTGGTCTGGAAGAGCTAACTTCGATTAAAAGTTATCCAGTAAACGCTATAGCTCGGTCTTTAGACTCGGATTTGTGACAATGCTTAAGGTTTGTGTTCGTAGAGACGACTCATGGGATCATCGCTCCGCGACCGTAGTTTTGCATCCAATTTCGAGCCGTGTTTAAATATTTTTTGAATGGTTCTACTTTCCTAGTATCGACTATGAACTAAAGGAACATGTCTGTATAGAAAATATGCCCATATAGTGCTCAAAACCGGTGGTTTAACTTCGATCGCTGAGCGATGATCCCATGAGTCGTCTCTACGAACACAAACCTTTAGAGCGAAAAAACATATTAATTTTTGCAGATTGTTTTTCAGAAGATTCCGATTAATGAGAATAGAGAAATTTCTAAAAACAAGGAGTTCGGAGAATCACGAGCACGCTAAAAACCAAGCAAACGGTTTTGTCGGAGGTTCGATGAATGTACATTGTTTTCTGCGATGAGATTTTTCTAGGAAGAAATTTATTCATGGTTCGACGGGCCACAAAATTGAAATAAACTCTACGAAAAAAAAAGAAAAGCGTAACAATATTGGTTCGCCTCTGACCCTGTAGATTCTCTTTTTATAGTCCAGTACAATTGGTTCAAAATAGCCCCAAACCTAAACATAAAAAAAAAGAAATTGTTGATGCCAAATTGTTGAATACACTGCCTAATATACGCAGTAAAAAGTTACACTAATTTGCGCCATGGGTTAAGGGGGGAGGGGGTGGCAAAGGTGTGAAAATTCAGTTCCCTGCAAATATCTGGAAAACTATGAGTCTGACCTTAAAACGTTCTGAGGACAAAACAAACTACATAAAATTACCTTTGTAATGATATGTAATACTCTAGACATTTTCTCAGAAAATTATACCCTAGACCCAAAAGTATGTATTATAGTGAATTTACATTTTTTGAGTTTTACATTTCGCACTGTAACTCTTGATAGAATAGACCTACCGTTATAAGATCTTGTCCATATATTGATAACAAAATTTGTTTGATTTGTACCAAAAATTGGAGTGCTCCGACCATTGACGCCCCACCTCACTCCTTCTTACATTTATCAAAAAGGCATGCCGATAGCTTCTTTTCAAATTGAGCCAGGCAGATAAAATTTGGTGAGGTGCCTAGCCTGAGCTCCATTATGCTCCCCACCAAAAATTATTACCATCCGATAACTAACTAAGGGTACCATTTATCGTGTGTAAAACTTACTGAACACGTCGCTGCATTTTTCCAATCGTACTCAGGCGCCGATCTATGCGCGGGACCGAGTTACCGATGAAAAACAACGATTCCCGAGCGACGACTACAGCAAGCGTCAACAGTGCATCGAACAACATCGAAATATCATCTGTTGCAACTACACCAGTTGACGATGGAAGTGAATGTACACTGCAGATGATTTATCTGAAGCTGTGCAACTTGGAGAATGCCAATGCAAAATTCCCGACTCTAATAAACGATTTGAAGTCTGAAAATGCAATGCTTATAGTCTAAGAGCCCAAGTGGAAATTATTTACAACTATTTCCTGGTCATTCTGTTACACATTATCGCAAATTTCATGATTGGCGATGCCCTAAAACGATAGTCCCCCTCCTGGACAGTGGGGCTAAAGGGGTGGCAGACAACTTCAAAGCCGTTAATAGTTGCAAATATTTGCAACTATTTCCTGGGCTTTGATTCATATGCCATTTCATAGAGGACGAGTCCCCGCATATATACTCCAAAAGGCAGACAAATATTGGGGGGCTAACATGGTGGCAGACACGCTCCAAAAATTGAAATTTGTATGAAAAATGGGAAGTGCTTCTACAAAAATAGCGCTAACTCCATCATGCTAAACCATGTAGGTACAGTAAGAGCCTAAATATTTTCCAGACACTTCCCCCAGCATTTAAGCCAAATTTCACTTCAAAATACCAATTACAACCCGGTTGATTTATCAATCGAAATTTGACTCTTTTTTTAAGTAAATTCACAGCCAATATAGTACAGCAAATAGTAGCACTTTCCCCTAATATCACACAGATGGCCAACAGCAGCGATTCCTTCTGAATGGGATATCATTGAAAACACCGTGCTGAGCTTATATTTCCAAAGGCAGACAAACCCTTCAAAAGGACGATCAGCAGACGAGCCCTTAAATGGGGCAAAAAGTGTAATTTTGCTTGAAACAACAATTATCTCTCGTGACAGAATTTTCCCCTAATATCAGAGGAATGGCCCCCAGCAGCGATTCTTTATGGACGGCATATCATTTAGAACACCATGCTAAGTAAATATTTCCAAAGGCAGACATAAAGCATTAAAAGGACAATCAGCAGACGAGCCCTTAAATGGGGCAAAAAGTGTAATTTTGCTTGAAACAACAATTATCTCTCCTGACAGCATTTCCCGCTAATATCACACGGATGGCCCCCAGCAGCGTTTCTTTTTGAACGGTGTATCATTCAGGACACCATGCTTAGTCTATATTTTTAAAGGCAGACATAAACCATTAAAAGGACAATCAGCAGACGAGCCCTTAAATGGGGCAAAAAGTGGAATTTTGTGAGAAACAACAATTATCTCTCGCGGCAGCTTTTCCACCTAATATCACACGGATGGCCCTAAGCAGCGTTTCTTTTTGAACGGTATATCATTCAGGACACCATACTAAGTATATGTTTCGAAAGGCAGACATAAAGCATTAAAAGGACGATCAGGAGACGAACCCTTAAATGGGGCAAAAAGTGTAATTTTGCGAGAAAAAACAATTATCTCTCGTGGCAGCATTTCCACATAATATCACACGGATGGCCCCCAGCAGCGATTCTTTCTGGACGGCATATCACTTAGGACACCATGCTAAGTAAATATTTCCAAAGGCAGACATAAACCATTAAAAGGACGATCACCAGACGAGCCCTTAAGTCGTGCAAAAAGTGGGATTTTGCGGCAAACAACAATGATCACTTTTTTGCAACCACTTTAGGCACGTCTACTGATCGACATTTTTTAAGTTTTTGTCTGCATTTGGAAAAATATACTAAGTATGGTGTTCTGAATAATATACCGTTCAAAAAGAAACGCTGCTGAGGGCCATCCGTGTGATATTAGGGGGAAAAGATGCCGCGAGAGATAATTGTTGTTTCTCGGAAAATTCCACTTTTTGCCCTATTTAAGGGCTCGTCTGCTGATTGTCCTTTTAATGGTTTATGTCTGCCTTTAAAAATATAGACTAAGCATGGTGCCCTGAATTATATACCGTTAAAAAAAAACGCTGCTGAGGGCCATCCGTGTGATATTAGGGGGAAATGCTGCCACGAGAGATAATTGTTGTTTCTTGCAAAATTCCACTTTTTCCCCATTTAAGGGCGCGTCTGCTGATCGTCCTTTTAATGCTTTATGTCTGCCTTTAGAAATATATACTAAGCATGGTGTCCTTAATGATATACCGTTCGAAAAGAAAAGCTGCTGAGGGTCATCCGTGTGATATTAGGGGGAAAAGCTACCGCGAAAGATAATTGTTGTTTCTCGCAAAATTCCACTTTTTTCCCCATTTAAGGGATCGTCTGCTGATCGTCCTTTTAATGCATTATGTCTGCGTTTGGAAATATTTACTTAGCATGGTGTCCTAAGTGATATGCCATCCAGAAAGAATCGCCGCTGGGGGCCATCCGTGTGATATTAGGTGGAAATGCTGTGACGAAAGATAATTATTGATTCTCGCAAAATTCCACTTTTTGCCCCATTTAAGGGTTCGTCTCCTGATCGTTCATTTAGTGCTTTATGTCTGCCTTTCGAAACATATACTTAGTATGGTGTCATGAATGATATACCGTTCAAAAAGAAACGCTGCAGAGGGCCATCCGTGTGATATTAGGGGGAAAAGCTGCCGCGAGAGATAATTGTTATTTCTCGCAAAATTCCACTTTTTGCCCCATTTAAGGGCTCGTCTGCAGATTGTCCTTTTAATGGTTTATGTCTGCCTTTAAAAATATAGACTAAGCATGGTGTCCTAAGCGATATGCCGTCCAGAAAGAATCGCTGCTGGGGGCCATTCCTCTGATATTAGGGGAAAATGCTGTCACGATAGATAATTGTTGTTTCAAGCAAAATTGCACTTTTTGTCCCATTTAAGGGCTCGTCTGCTGATCGTCCTTTTAATGCTTTATGTCTGCCTTTGAAAATGTTTACTTAGCATGGTGTTCTAAATGATATGCCGTCCAGAAAGAATCGCTGCTGGGGGCCATTCCTCTGATATGAGGGGAAAATTCTGTCACGAGAGATAATTGTTGTTTCAAGCAAAATTACACTTTTTGCCCCATTTAAGGGCTCGTCTGCTGATCGTCTTTTTGAAGGGTTTTGTCTGCCTTTGGAAATATAAGCTCAGCACGGTGTTTTCAATGATATCCCATTCAGAAGGAATCGCTGCTGTTGGCCATCTGTGTGATATTAGGGGAAAGTGCTACTATTTGCTGTACTATATTGCCTGTGAATTTACTTAAAAAAAGAGTCAAATTTCGATTGATAAATCAACCGGGTTGTAATCGGTATTTTGAAGTGAAATTTGGCTTAAATGCTGGGGGAAGTGTCTGGAAAATATTTAGGCTCTTACTGTACCTACATGGTTTAGCATGATGGAGTTAGCGCTATTTTTGTAGAAGCACTTCCCATTTTTCATACAAATTTCAATTTTTGGAGCGTGTCTGCCACCATGTTAGCCCCCCAATATTTGTCTGCCTTTTGGAGTATATATGCGGGGACTCGTCCTCTATGAAATGGCATATGAATCAAAGCCCAGGAAATAGTTGCAAATATTTGCAACCATTAACGGGTTTGAAGTTGTCTGCCACCCCTTTAGCCCCACTGTCCAGGAGGGAGACTATCGTTTTAGGGCATCGGCAATCATGAAATTTGCGATAATGTGTAACAGAATGGCCAGGAAATAGTTACATTTGAAGTGTCGCTGGCTCTAGGTCTATTAATGCGAAGTTGGCTTCTCTGGAAAGCAGGTGTAACTGGCAACAGCAAAATCTTTTAAGCAACTGCATTGAAATCGTCAGTGTATCGCAAGTCAACGACACGAATGCATTTGACACGGCGAAAAAGATTTTCAGTTCAGCTTTAAATGTAGACGTCTCACAATCCAACATCGAACGATGCTTTATTAAGAAGGTGCGTACTAAAACGAAAACATCCGAAAATCTGTGTCAAATTTGCTGATTTCGCTTTTAAAGAACGAATCATGCGCGAGAAGAGGAAACACAAATCTAAACTGACGAGTGACAGCAACGACGGCAAGAGAGAAAACAGTAAGATATATGTACATTAATGATGCTCTAACTGCATACAATCGGGCTCTCTTATATCAATCGAAAATGATTAGCAAGAACAAAAAATATAAATTTGTGTGGTTTCAAAACAATAGTATTCTTGTAAAAAAGTCGGAAGGTGGAAAAGTTATATCTATTAGATCGTTTAGTGATCTTGATCAACTTTAACGTTTTTAACTTAGGGTAAATGAACTTTCAATTTGAATCTTTAGAAGACTTTTCCCCTTCTGAACCTACCTACGCTTATTTCGATTTATTGAATTCTGATAGCTGTTACTGTAATAACAAACTCTTTATGGTGCATCAGAATCTTAGGAGCTTGAGAGAGAACTTTTCATTTCTTGTTACGCATCTTAATTCGTTTGCTTGTCTCCCAGATGTTGTTATTGTTTCTGAAATTTGGATATATGATTTTGAGGTGAATGATTATCAACTGCCAGGATTCCACTTTTTTTGCGAATACAAATGACGAATATGCTGCAGGTGGCGTCGGATGTTTCATCAAAGATTGTTGGACTGTCAGTGAAGCAAAGTGTATTGATTTTGTTAGCGGTGACGTTCTAAAGCTAAAAATTGGTTTTCATCACGATGAATATACATTTTTATTTCTGTACAGATTACAAAGATTCAATACTGTGTACTTTACTGAAGAATTTGCAAATTTATTGCGTAATACTAAGTCCAGCAACCTAATAATCGCAGGCGATTTTAATATCAATTTACTGGCCAAAAGCAATCTGGTGAATGACTATATGACTCTTCTTGCTTCCCATGGCCTAACAAACATCTTTAATGAGACTACAAGGTTGGAATCTGGAACTTGTTTAGATCACTTTTACATGAGAGTGGGTAATTGTTTAGTTGATTCTAACTCGTGCCAAAAATTTATTTTTAATTTTGATGTTTCCGACCATTCTATGACAGGGCTGTTAGTAAATTTGCGTCTGAAGAAAACGAATAAGCCTCAGAACGTGCTAAAGGTTTTAAAGAAAGTCGACTTTACTAAATTAACTTTAACTCACTTACTCTTTTTTGAGTCATGGAGTCAGTCTTACGCGAAAAATGACGTTTCAATGCAGTGTTTGTTGAAACTTTGTGTGCGCATATATCGGCGTGTACTTTTACCTCGCGTTTGAGGAACAAAAATAAAAAATTAAAACCACGGATTTCTGACTCTCTCGTATCAATGGCCAATTTGAAAAACAGACTTAGCAAAAAGTTAGCAAAACGGCCTAACAATCGCAAATTAAAACTTAAAGTAAAAAAGCTTAGTATGTACATATGTATGCCTACTCTTATGGATATCTCACATGGTCATCGTAGTCTCTCTATCTATTGCGAAAAGATGCGAACGCGGCTAATTCAATTTTCTTCTTTTCCAACGGTTCCATGAAGAGTATGGCGCCAACCACTATCCATACCAATCTAAAAAAGAGAATTAATAGTTGCCGTGAAAACTACTACAAAACTCGCTTTGACTCAGCTAAAGGAAGTTTAAAAGATGAGTGGAAAATCGTAAACAGCATTTTAAATAATTGTTCTTCTAGTAGAAGCATTTCGGAAATTAAAGTTAACGATTGTTTAGTTGCAGATCAGTTTTTAATTGCTAATGCATTTAACGAACATTTTACATCGTTAGATTGTAGCCAAAGGGTTACAGGAAGATGTGTATGCGGATTTTCCAGAAATGATGATCCTAGTCGACATAGCTCCAGTTTTGTTTTTGAGCCGATAACGTCAATAGAGGTTTTAAGAGTGATTGGTACTTTAAAAAACTCTAGGGCTTGCCGCTATGATAATATTTCTGCTTATTAAGCGAATAGCTTTTTTTATAGTCGATATTTTGGCGGATATTTTTAATCTTAGCATTTTTTCAGGAAAATTTCCAAGTGATCTTCAATCAGCTGATGTTTTTCCACTTTTTAAAAAAGGGGCAAAAACAGACGTATGTAATTATAGACCGATTTCGCTGCTGCCAGTGGTTAGCAAACTTTTCGAAAAAACGAATTGTTTCTTTTTTAAACGCATCCAAATTTTTCAGTTCACTGCAATTTGGCTTTCAAGAAGGAAAATCGACTGAAGATGCTTTACTTCAATTCTGCTCCAAAGTCTTCACGCATGTTGACAATAAAAAGTTAACGGCTGGTTTATTTGTTGATATCTCAAAGGCATTTGACATGGTCGACCATATAATATTTTATTATCGAAGCTTGAAAGAGCCGGTTTTCGAGGCTTTATCCTAGATTGGTTTCGATCTTATCTTACAAATAGATCCCAAAAGGTAAAGATCGGAGAGATAAGGAGTAAAGCAAAGAACTTAACTTTGGGAGTTCCTCAAGGCTCTGACCCTTATTGTTTCTAATTTATATTAACTCACTTTTTCAAATGGACTTTAAAGGGTCTGTTACTGCTTTCGCTGACGACATAGGATGCGCTTATGGCTCCGGAAGTGCTTTGGACTTAGTGTCGGATATAAATGGGATTGATTTGTTAAAAGCCTGGTTTGCTGATCATAGGTTGATAATCAGCCCTAAAACTAAGCTTATGTTTTTCAGTTTATCGTCTAAAAAAGTCGACTTTAATGGTTTCATTCGCCGGATTGCCAACGTTTTAAATTGAATGGTTGTTTTTGCGCTCTTTCTTCACATAGTACAACATTTAACGAATATTATCCGTGCAGGTATTGTAGATACTTTCAAGTACTTAGGCCTTACACTAGATTCTAAATTGAGTTTCGCTAACCACTCGCATGATCTGAGTAGATATTTTCGTTGTTCGCTAAGATATTTTTATTATTTGAGAAATGTTTGCTCTAATTTTTTACTCAGAGCTATTTATTTTGGAATCTTCCATTCCAAACTGCAATATGGCATTGCCTGTTGGGGAGGCACACATTTTAACAAAATTCAACCTATTCTGACTTTGCAAAAATGCGTGGTGAAAAAAATTTGTCGAAAAAATCGAAGGCATCCTAGTTATAACTAGCATGTGAAAAGCTGATCGGTCGTTGAGCGACCAGGTCTGACGCCACCTTGATACTTGATAAAAAACGTAAAAAACTGGTAAGAAACGTAAAAAACACGTAAAAAACGTAAAAGTCACGTAAAAATGTAAAAATATGGTATAATAGTGTAAAAAACGTAAAAATCGTCTTCTTCTTTTCATTGGAACTGTCAACTTGTCTTGCAGTTTCATTTGAAATTTTCCTCAGTGAAGTGCGTATGTGGTAATTGGGCAAATATTAGCGGAGGAAGACCGTCAACCACAAAGTGACCACTTTGTTTCACGATCTGAAAATCCTTCCTGTTCGTCATTTGTATTGCTTTAAAGTGTTGAACATATTTTTTGCGAGATCAGGTAACCTTAATTTTAGACTACGTTCTGTGTATAATATACGAAGAAACTATCAGTGTGTCGTATCCGTTCTCTTTTCTCGCACCACTACGTTTCGTAAATTCTTTTTGGTTTCCTCTTGCCGGTTCTTTAACAGTCTACCGCGTTCAAGTAGATCAATAACAACAGCGGGGAGATTTGCCAAATGCGTTAAAGAATGGCTTTTCCAACTGAATCATAATTGCTTGGAATATTTCTATTCTAACATTCTGGTGTAAGTCACGTTTAACATTTCTTTTTCTTTTTTCCTGTCATATTTCATAATACAATGCGTGTTTCTAAAATAACTTTTTAATGGTTCTACTTTTTTCACCTTTCTTATTTCTAGTTATGTATTTGTAAACTTAAACTTTCAATATTTAAATTTTATTTTTTTGATCATTCAAAATGTATATTTAATGTTAACCCCACACACACACTATTTGATTTTATTATTAAATTTTTACTATGAAATAACATTTACTCTTAAGTTTTGGAATACATAATGTTCTAATGTTTCGTAATTTTCAAGTTAATTATTTAAACATGTTGAGTTATGAATTATATATGTATTTAATCTGGAATTTTATGAAATAAATACAATACAATACTTTTGGGTCTAGGATATAATTTTCTGAGAAAATGTCTAGAGTGTTATATATCATTACAAAGGTAATTTTATGTAGTTTGTTTCGGCCTCAGGACATTTCAAGCTCGGACTCATAGTTTTCCAGATATTTGCAAAAACTGAATTTTCACCCCTTTGCCACCCCCTCCCCCCTTAATCCATGGCGCAAATTAGTGTAACTTTTCACTGCGTACATTGAGCAGTGCATTCAACAATTTGGCATTAAAAATTGCTTTTTTTTTGGATGTTTGGGTTTTGAGCTGCCTGTACTAGACTATTACAGTAACTCCTTGAAAAGCGTTGTCGACTGTTTGTATTGTCAAAAATTTTTCTCGACGATCCACACTTTTCATTCATCAGTCACAGTCATTTTCAATACAAGTTGACGGATTGTCAGTAACTTGATTGACTGGCAATCTGTCAACTTGCATAAAAATGACTTTGACTGCGACTTATGATTGGAAAGTGTGGATCGACCTTAATAAACAGGCGACATTTTTTTGCAGTGGTGAGTTTCGAACCATCCTTTCATTCGTCATTCGCTGTTCATCATATCTTAATTACTCACAAGAAAATATAACTTTTTTGTAAGTCATCCCACGGACCACCTACGGGTCCGCGGCCCACCTGTTGGGAAACAGTGCTCTAAAAGCTTTAGTCGATACATATAAGGAAAACAATGTGGTGATGTTTGTGTTGCCTCCAAAGGTGAATGGTTCGCGATAGTTAAAACAATATTTTATGTGCAGTAACCAATATATTTCAGGCCGGTGGGCCCATCCTGAGGGTTATCACAATCTTAAGAACTTAGATGTAATTAAAAATTGTAAAATTTCGTAGGAACAATATTGCAGAAAGGTTTCTTTGTAAATGTCAATTTAAACAGTAACTGTCATGTCACTGTCACTGTCATGTATGCAACTTTTTTTTTAGTGTTCCAAACTAAGTCCCCAAAATTAAGAAAACTTTTTTCTTTATGAACCAATCTTAACCAAACTTTATAGAAACGTAAGCCACAACAAATATTCAGGAAAAATGGAATCGGAACACTACTTCCTAGGGTTGCGGTAGAAATTATTAGCACAAAATACTGTTAGCTTTCATTCAAATGTGACGAATAATGATATTTCGGCCGCGCCTGAAATTAGCGTTGATCTCGTTTAGGTTTTCTTGCTCTCGTGGCGGCTGATGCGATGATCGCTGAACGACATAACGTGTGGGTTTCGTCAAGGAACACACTATTAACAGCAAAAACTCATTTCTTTTCTTCTACTTCTCTGTATCGTAACCCCTTGTGGGGCATGGTGCGTTCACTCAGTCATTTATAGGCTACTTCGAGTCAATGTTACATTGCATGTATATAAGGTTGCAAGCACTATATATTTCCTGGACCACGCCGAGATTCGATCTACGGACCTCTAGATTACGAGCATCGTAGAGTGCGACTCAACCAAGTGCGCCACAGAGCGTGTCATTTCCTTTAAACACTGAAAAAATTAAATTCATAAATTCACGAGCGTATTTATTACATTATTGGTCATTGTTCCACATAGATTAAGTCCTAGTCAAATTTGACCCCACCTCTTCTTCTTCTTTTCTCTATTTTTATCCCATTACATTATACAATTCTGATATATATTTTAGTTGCGTTTCGGTTTGAGACGTGCACTGACAACAAATGACGCCATGCATTCAACCAAGTATAAGTTGTCATTGAACATTGGAGAGCCCCTCCAGCATATTGATGTATGTACTGATGACGCGAGCTTGATTTCCCGCTGTGAATGTAGTTCGCCTTTGTTTTCATCACATTGCTCAGCTGTTCCATGCAGAACATCAAAACAGCAATTACTGAACGCTTCTTTGGGTCTGTCTTATCCAATTGTTTACATGATGGGGAACTACTGCTGCACAGAATAGATTGCGTTTCTGAATACACACAAAAGCAAAACAGAAATATAAAAAAGGCATCGCATTTGGTAAAGATTTGCCATGCAAGCATAGCCTCGCGTATTTGTTCGCTCTCAAGACTATATGTACGTATTTAGAAAGTTCCATCCATGCCGAATGATGAAGCTACAAAATCCAAAAATATAGTACCAGACAATAACAGAGTAGTAGTACATAGTAGTATTGTATTTGCGCCATGTAGCGCGTCACAAATGGTCTGGTCAGTTGAATCGTCGTCTGCTGAGCAATCGCATTTGGAACTTCACATCCAGTTAAAATGCAATAAACATTGGAAGCATATAAAAATACAATAGAAAACAACTGGGGACGATGTAGAGTGTATAATTATGGCCCACTTCAGTCACTTCCACCACATCTGATATTTGTTTCAATATCATATTGTTGCAGTGTATTGTGTAATACGAGTACTCGGGTATGTACTTCCAACAGCGTGCATGTACTTGGCTGATTAGTCTCGGAGGCAAGCTGACTGCTGTTAAGTTTTTACTTGCTGTTTGCTTTGGAAGTTTCAATTTCATACTGGTATGGTGGTACATTGTTGACGGAGTTTCCATAAATAAAAATAATAATATCCACGGATTCTATGCTTTATCAATGGGTGAGGTTACGAAACACACCAGTTGAGTATGTTCCGCAAACATTTTTGCTGCTCTGATCCCCTAACTGCCATTTTGCAGATTAGAAATAATCCCTTTTTTGTCTGGCTTTGCGGAACATGTAAATGATAAAAACGGAGATTATTTCTGATCCGCAAAATGGCAGTTAGGGGATCAGAATGGCAAATATGTTTGCGGAACATACGCAACTGTTTTGTTTCGTAACCTCATCCAATGAGTGCATTCAACCAACAAAATTAACTTAAAAGCTCTGGAATTGTCATAAGAATTATCCGCCACCGAATCCTTTCTCTGCTGAATAGTATTGCCCCAGGAAATTTGAACAAAAATTTGGGCAAACTTCGAAACAATTAGGCGAAAGCTGAAGTTTCGCATGAGCCTTTATTTCGAAGAAGAAGTCCCCATCTATAGAGTGCCGCTAGAGGTGCTGCAGAGGGGCAAAGACCCTCAAAAACAATGGCAAATTAATATCTCTTGTGGTTTGTGAATAAAATGTCAAAGGTAGATTTTGATTCCACCACTCGGTGCCAGGGATCTAACAGAATTTTTACCAAGGTTTCAGGAAATTCTTTATAACGGTAACTCTGACTAAAGTATATTATGGCGAATTCGTAGCCCGTACGGTTTCGATAAAAGTGGCCAAAATTTCTTATCAATACGTACAACCTTAAGGGTGTAACGGGGGCTTAAAAGGTTTTTTTTTTTGGGGTTGGAATATCTATGTAACGGAGGAGTATGCTGTAAAGTCGTCTATGACGAGCTTGTAGCTCCTGGGGCTGTAAACAAATAGCTAAAAGTCCCCATCGATGTGTAGGCACCTAAGGAAGTTATAGGGGCCAAACATTTGAAGATTTTTGAAAAATGCATTTTCTTACACGACTTAGACCTCAATATGTCCACAACTAGACTAGCAAGAATAGGGAAATAAGATGATTATCACAACCAACTAATTTACCTAAACAAAAAAAAAATAACTACACTAAAATCTGGTAAGTGGTTTGGTTTTTAAGGAGCTTCATTGTCAAATTTTTGTGATTTAAAGTAGGTACTAACATCGTCAGTTCACGTGAAATCCATGCAAATACTGTCAAAATTTTGGTGATCGTGAAATCGATTCCGCTTGATGGTACTCACTTCACATGAAAGTCTCCACACCGGTTTTTGACATTTCGCCAGCGAAAATAATGCAGTTGCACTTTATTTCACAGTGAAAAGATGTCATCGACAATCAATCAGAACGCGAGTGAACATTTATCTTACATTGAGTGAATAAAAAGCAAGTCTCCACGGCACCATTTTCACGGGAGACATATATGCAAGTTTTTCGCTTGGTGAACTCAGTACATACCTTTAACCCGAAAACAAAATATTTTTTCATTTCACTTTTCTCCAACTTCTGCTAAAGTGAGGTGCTTGCTTGTGTAAGTCGTTCAAGAAAATGAATTTTTCAAAAAATCTTCAACTGCGTCTGGTAGCTTAAGGGTTAACAATTTGGGGTATGTTTGATACTCCTTTTTTGCTCATGAGAAAACATTTTGTGGCTCGTTTATGTCGTAGTTTTCGGACACTAAGAGGTCATTGTATTCTACCCTTACGCATAGGTCGATTCCCGGGAGAACGTTGTTTTTTAAATTTGACCGAGTGCACGTAGCACCACCGTAGACCCACTGGGCAGCAGGTATAGATCGGATGTTTTGGCATTCTATTTGGATCTCTCGAAGAAACACATGTATTGCAGACCACTTTCCCGCACACGTTACCGTTATAAATATACATATTTACGAAATTATCAAAAAATTCCATTATTGCACGGTTTGAACCCTTATAGCCCCCTTAGGACTGTACGTATCGATCTGAAATTTATGATTGTAATTTAGGCGTTATACAAGCTACAAATCCGACATATAACACTTTTTAGAGAACATTACCGTTGTAGTCAGTCATATTCCCCAAAAACGGTAAATTTACATGTTTGGCCCCTCATAACTTCCTTAGGTGCCCAAACATTGATGGGGACTTTTGGCATTTTCCTCGCATCCCCAGGAACTACAAAACTTGTCGTAGACGACTTCACAGCATACTCCCCCGTTACAGATATATTCACGGAAAACCCAAAAAATCCCGTGTTTCCAAGTTTTGAGCCCTCGTAGCACCCTTCAGGGTGTACGTATTGATAAGAAATTTGTTCACTTTCTCCAAAACCGCCATACAATTTTTTTTAGCCAGAGTTACCGTTATAAAATTTTTCCTGAAACTTTGCTAGAAAATACCGTTTGACCCCCTGGCACCGTTAGGAGTGCGCGAATCAAAATCTTCCATTGACAAACCACAAGTGCTATAAATTTTTGATGCATCACATTTTAGTACATATTACCGTTATCGAGATATTCAGAAAAAAACGGTTTTTGAGGGTCTTTGAGCCTCAGTAGCACCGCTAGAGGAATTTCTACTGACGGGGACTTTGGGGGTCTTGGTTAGGACCTCGAAAGGAAGGTTCAAGCAAAAATTCAGCTTTCCCCTAATTTTTCCGAAGTGAAAAATGCTAATGGAGTATATATGCGAAATGAGAATCCATTTGGAGTAGTTATTTTCGGCTACTTTTCTCGGTCGTTGAAAGCATTCTTTATGTACTCGTACATATGTAAATAATGCATTCAACGATCTGCGTGCTTTCAAATTCTGGACCACTTTTAACTGAAATAGTGAATTTATGGGATTTCAAAGAAGGGTAAGATGTGATAAACATCAAGACATTAGCGGTGGTGAAACAACAACTGCGAATGTGACCCTCGTGGTGAGCAATTTCATGGAGATTTTCAACGGAAACTTTGTTTTTAGCTAAACTCAATTGGAACGAGACCGATTTCTAATCGTGCGAATAGCACGATGACACAGACCTAGAATACACACAAAACCTGAAATGATAAATTTCAAGCTCTTGTAGGAGAACTCTACTTTAGGTATTTTTTATGGAAATCCTACAGCTACAATTTGACACAAAAATGTTTTCGCAACATTCTTCTGAAAGATAATGCTGGATATATGGGGACCCTTTGGTTAGATCTAGTAAACTTTCTATCAACTTGAAGGAATTCACACAATTACATATTTGTCAATGTTCAATGTTCTATCGAAGTAAAACATCAAGTAGGGTTAATTTGCATGGAGGTAGGGGAACCCTTGGTTCGATTTGGATTCAATACCGTCCAAAATTTTATCAAAACCGAAATCTGACCAAAATTTCAATTCACTAGCTTCATTATTTCGGGAATTATCGTGCGAACAGACTGAAAGGTAAGACAGAATTGACAGAGCCCATTTAGTGTCCGTTACGGGAAAAATATTTTAAAAAAATCTGTCGCGTTTTTTACAGTTATTTGTAATTAAAGAAAATCGATAAAACATTTTTTTTGCCATTTTTCATCCACTGTTACTGCAAATCTTAATATTTTTCAAATTTTCTTTTGGAGCTGCAACAGCAACAAAATGATCTATATTACCTACACCCCAACCCGAAATATAACTGTTTTGTTTTGAGAGAAATATGACCTTCTTTGTGGAACCGAGAGATCAAATTCATCGTTTCGACAAGTTCAAATAACTGTATATACTGTAAAAAATTGCACCGGGACTTTCCGGCAAGTAATTTTAAAAGTTGGCACATAGTCTCTGGTTTTCATAACGGTATGACGTTTGCTTCATTATTCCCGATTGGAGTCAGAATATTTTTTCAAAGAACCGAAACCATGGCATTTTTTACCCAAAAATTGCAACACTCAAAATATCAAAACCTCTGGAGGCCTGTAGTGTTCAGAATTAGTCAAATGTCGTCCATCCCATTCAAAATTCGGAAAGTGATTTTTATTACAATTAGTGCTATCGTTTGTTTCCGGAATAACATTCACACTTTGCTCTCCCTGTCTCTCTGGTTCCTTTTAACATCCCGTACTGGGGAATAGGGCATTGACAACGCTTCTTTTCCAACTCTCCGTATAAGCAGCCATCACCTTAAGCTGGTCTCACGATATGCGTATAGGTTTTATATCTGAGATCAGACCTTCAGGTCAATCCTGTGTCGGTGTAACATCATATTTATTCCATATAGCTTTCTGAACAATTGCGACAACTCAGAGACATAGAAGACACGACAATTATAACTTTTGAGATGTCATGAACCTATTTTCTTTTCGTTTTTCAGAAACTGCTAAACTGAAATGTCAGCCGATTCGCCCAAACGTTCAGCGGTTCGGAGCGTTCCGGCCGTTGTTCCGCCACAAGTCGTGAGCGATCGATCACTTATCGATAGTGTAGCGGGCTTCATCAACGATGTTACGCTCACCAGTCCGCCGCAGGGCGACCCAAAAGAGCAAGTTCTTTGGGTTCGTTTCGAGAACATGGCGGATATAAGTGATCCAACTTGTGGCGACGATTGGGAATTGGAAGGAAATGTGCCGCCACCTCTAGTCATCATATTGGGTTTCGGATCCGGCATTAAAGTGTACGCGCTACCGGCACATGGTGAAGCTGTCGAGGTATTGGGCTGGCGTCATGGTACCGTCAAAGCTTTGCGTATACTTCCAACGCCAATATCAGCGTGTGATGAAATGGCCAACGAACCGATTGATCAATTCGTTGATCAACGTCCGTTGATGGCACTTTGTGATACGACAACGACCGGATGCACGACACAGAACTGTTCGGTTAGCTTTGTTTCGTTGAAGAATGGCGCTCAAGTGAAGATCATCAAATTCAAGAATCCCATTGTTGACATATTGGCAAATCGTACGTCGGTTGTAGTAACATTTCAGGAAAAAATAGCTGTGTTTGATGCCAGAAATTTGGAGGATCGTTTATCCATTACTTCATGTCATCCTAGTCCTGGGTAAGCCGTTTCAGATTGTACTGCAGTTATCCTTACGACTAAATCCACGTGTTTCTTTCAGTATGTCACCGAATCCAGTTGCTCTTGGTGCTCGCTGGATGGCTTATTCAGAATGGAAGCTATTGCCTTCAAAACGGAGCAGCGGAGGTTGTGATTGCGAGGGTGTTTCAAGTTATACCGCCACCGTTCTGAATGCTGCCAAAAGTCTGGGCAAAGGTTTGCGGGAACTTGGCGAACAGGTGGCTGCAGGCTTAACGGGAAGTGGATCGAACGGAGGCAGTGCATCATCGTCAAAGTCGGGAAGTTTCGAATCGAACACAGGCGATTTGAGACAAGCCGGTTTGGTTACCATAGTAGATGTCAAGGTAAATTGCAAATTAATTTTTTCTCTCTAATATGTCCCAAAGATATGTGTGTTCTCATTTTGTATGGTTCCGTTACTTTCAGCATTTCTAATTACTTTTCGATTCTCACCATCTCCATCTTCATTTTGCTTTTCGTTTTTCGAACTTGTTTTGTCAAGTGATGTTGATCCACACTCATTTAGCATCATTCCATCCATTCCTGCAACTGATTATGATTTTTGTTTTGAATGTTTTGTTCCTGCATGTTTTTTGGTGTCGGCAAAAAAAAATATTGTCTTAGGTACCTGCTCTCTTCTCTCACTAGTAATAAAATATTCAAAAACTCGATTTCAGTATCCAATTAAAGAGATGAGTCCAACAACGGGCTCACCTGTTACATCGACCGGAACCGATCCGATCATTGCACACTTTATTGCCCATTCGGATGCTGTTGTTGCTCTAGA
This sequence comes from Microchrysa polita, assembly GCA_949715475.1. Classification (NCBI taxonomy): domain Eukaryota; kingdom Metazoa; phylum Arthropoda; class Insecta; order Diptera; family Stratiomyidae; genus Microchrysa; species Microchrysa polita. The sequence continues at coordinate 76,094,729 of OX454417.1, forward strand.
ATTCGACCCGTCGGGCATGTTACTACTGACGGCCGATAGGCGTGGCCATGACTTTCACGTATTTCGTATTCAACCACATCCGGCTGGTCCACATCTGGCATCGGTTCATCATTTATATGTCTTACATCGGGGCGATACTAGTGCCAAAATTCAGGATATATCATTTTCGTTGGATTCTCGTTGGGTGGCTGTCTCATCTTTGCGTGGTACTACACATGTGTTTCCTATAACGCCGTACGGCGGATCGGCGGGTGTTCGCACTCACGGTAGCCTGCACGTAGTAAACAGATTGTCCAGGTTTCATCGATCGGCCGGCCTGACAGTTGAGGGCCGATCAAGTAGTCCACTTTCTCATACCGAGAGTGTTTGCAATCAATCTTGCACGCCATTTAGTAATCCGCGTACACCGCCCTTTCCCAGACCCGTTGTAATGCATGCACTGGCCCAGATTCGACAACCATATGCGTTGGGTACACCGCCGGGTAGTGCACAGAATTCGTATACGAGAGCCGGCAATAGTGGTCGTCAGAGACTGTCGTCGTTATCCGATGATACGGGCAAGGAGATGCGTGTTTGTGCTGTTTTCGCCAAGGCTCGATCGTGGCTTTTGGAACCACCAAATGCCGCTCGCGAGACACCGTCTCATCGGATGCAGCGTAAAGCGGTCGATTCACTGTTTATCATGGCAGGACATGGTGCTTTGATCCAGTACGATTTGGATGTTAAATTAGCTTCAAGTATGTTGACGAAAGGGAATAACTAAAATATTTGTATGATCACTTATTTCGTCTCGATTTTTTTATAGATATTGCAAAGGATAAAATTTGTGATGACACTGCAATCGAGTTGGAAGTAGAAGCAAAAGCGCAATGGTATTTAGGACGTCGCGAAAACTCGCCAGACATTCAGCCGCCATTGCCGCGTGACAATTGGCTACTGCGTGATCCAAGTTACCCAAGTTCAGATAGTGATACGAATTCAAAAGATACCGACGATCAAAATGATCGGTGGCTCTCGCAAGTGGAAATTATCACGCACGCCGGGCCGCATAGACGACTATGGATGGGACCACAGTTTGTTTTTAAGACGTACAACACTCCCAGCGGGTAATTATTTGCATTTTATCACCTAGCATAGATCAGTTGATTAAATTTTTGGTATTAAACAGGGCGCCATTGAGTCACATTGATACCGAAGCGGTTGAAATTGGCATAAATACAATTGCCAATCGCCCGGGTCGTTCGAGTCCAATGAATATGCCGTTGTCGGGATGCAGTAAGGGCAGTGTTCCCGTCATGATTGAATCCGGCTCATACAGTGAGTTTCCTAGTAAGCTGCGATTATTGTCCGGCCATGTGCTCTAAATGAAAGAAATATTTGTTTGTCTTAACAGGTAGCTTTGAACAGAGTCCAAAATTGTCGGATCGTTTTCGTCACGGTCATGTGGATTCGGATTTTTCTTTTACGCATGGAGATTCAAGACTCAAAGAAGATTTGGCTGATGCAATGCGAGAGTCACCGTCGGTTGCACAACGGGATACAGGTAAATATCGATTGTTTTGTTTGGGTTTCGGTATGGTAGAATAGTAGTAATGTTGAAGGCACCACCAATTCGATCAACAGTGTGCTTAATTCGTTTCTATTAAAGAGAGTGAGTGAGTGATGAGCATCTGTGCGTATTAACTGAGCAAGTCTGAAGTGCTACGTTATTGCATTTATTATTATTTCGAATGCAAATATTTGTTGTGATTCTCGGGAAAGTCCATATTCATTGCTTCGAAATTGCAGACAGGTTGTTGATTACTTACCACATATTGTTCACCTGCATTGTAAGCATTTGTGGTCTGAAGTAGGCCGAGAGCTTCGCCGAAAATGTAACTCCTTAATACATGCACTTCTCTGATTCACGAGTACTAAAGGAACCTCATTGAGCCGTTGCGTCGTAAGATGCAAGATTGGCTGACAAATTTCCTACACAACCTACATACGTAGACTATTGAAATGTAATCTTTTGGTAATACATCCGCCAAAAAGTAAATCAGAAACCGAGCTCGTTCGTCAGTAGAGATGTCAGCTGATCGAACGCGTAGAGCACGATTTTCCGACAGATCATTCGTGGCTTGATTACCTCACTAGTATGCAACTGCTTTAGAACCGCCTTGTAAGTGTTGGTGTTATCGAGGGGAACTCTTTTGAATCTTGTCCCTTAGCGAACATCTTACGTCACGTGGCGGTGGGGTTTTGCCCATAAGATCGATAGCAACCAACATGATATTGCTTAGCGAAGAGCTCATTATGACTTTTCAGATTTAGCAGCTTTGTCTTTTGGCGAAGGTGATCTTGAGATGTCATGCGTGCACATCCAGTAATTGTACGCAACGCTGCATTCTGACACGTATGAATCCATTGGGTGTCGCAGAGATTGTTCATCCTTATAGATGCTGCATAATTTACCACAGAACGACCGATGGCTTTATATGTGGTAAGTAACATCTTCTTTTCTGTTCCCCATTTGATGCCAGAAAGAGATTTCAGAATCTTGTCCCTGGTCTTCATTTTGTCACATTATGTTGTTGGCGTGGCTGTTGAAAATGCCACGAATGTTGATTGTGACGCCGTGGATTTTGGATTGACGAGCAGTGGGGACTACGGTGTTGTTTACTTTAATGTCTAGCCGTAAGTTGTATTCGAGGTTGTACGTGGTAAAAAGCGTGGCCGAGGATTTGGGCGCTGATAGCTTCAGGGTGCCTACACTGCAGGTCGAGCAACGCGAAACCATGGAGCAGTATAAAGAACGAGGCAAGGAAGAAAAAAGCTTCAGGCTCTTGCTGTTGAAGAAGATTTAACTATATGTGACGGTGTGGATGTGTTACGAACCACGCTCTGTGCCTCACTTGGTTGAGTCGCACTCTACGATGCTAGTAATCTAGAGGTCCGGAGATCGAATCTCGGCGTGGTTCAATTTTTCCGAACATGTGCGGATAGGAAATATATAGTGCTTTCAACATTATATACACTCCGAAATGATATGCTATGTAACGTTGACTCGAAATTGCCTATAAACGGCTGAGTTGCACCATGGCCCCACATGGGGCTATACGGTACTGAGAAGAAGAAGATGCACCGTATCAAACGTATTTGACAGATCTAATACCACTGGGATCGTGCGCTTAAACTGCTTAGGTTAATCCTATTAAAGACATTGGACATGATTCGGTCTAATACAGTGGTGGTGCTATGCATTTTCCTAAAGCCTGTTGGTAATTGGCGAGTTGTATGTGCGTCGCAAGAGTTTTATGTCTCGGCGCTTCCAGTATCTTTGCCACAGGAGATACAAGCGTGATCGGGAGGTAGGATTCTCATAAAGAGTGCTGTTTCCCAGGTTTGGGTAATGGAATGATGTGGCCCCTTTTCCAAATCTCTGGTATGATGAATGTTCAAAGCGAAAGGTTCATCGTGGCAGTGATATACTCTATGGCCGACGTGTGTTTGAGCATTATCATTGCTATACCGCCCGGACCCAGCTCCTTTGAGCCTTTTGCGCTTGAGTCTATCGTTGGGTGGATTCTCGACGAACTGCTTGTTAAATTAGTTGGCGCATTTCTTGTCGTCGCTCACTAGCAAAGGCCTAGCTAGTGAACCTTCTAAAGCTATCCCAGTCAACTTTTTTGAAGTGTACGTTTTATTGTCGGGATGGACGAATTTGGACGGCATATGCAGCGTCAGTAGAAGACATAGTGAGGATCCCATGTGTACCCATGTGATGTCAAGTCCAGCGCTAGCGATGGAAATATCAGGCGAGCTAGCACATGATCCAGTGATACGATACGGTTTATTGTCGTTAATGTTGTTGTAGCGACTCGAGAGATATTTTTTCTCGCTTGAATCGAAGGGGGAGTTGGCAGCTCTTGGCCGTTATGACAACGGGTAGCTCCGGGACGATTTACATCGAAGAACCGGCTGCCGTAGGAGCATATGAGCCAAGCGAATAATTAAAGTTGAGTTTAGTCTCCTGAACAGCTGCTATCTGGATGTGGTGCCTACCCATGAACTCTGTTAGCTCGGCGATTTTATTCTGGAGTCTGTTGCAATTAATTTGGACGATTTTAGTGGTGGAGTAGTTCACGTCGATGGTTCGTGGAGCTGGGGTCAAATTTGGTCTTGGTGGGACCGGTTGGGCAACGTTTGTAGGGGTAGAGGGTGATAATTGTTGGGAACCTTGGCTGGGCGACTCTTGAGAGGAGTTAGGTGATGAGCGTCGTTTCTATAGGTATTTTTACACCTGCTCGCAGTATACGTTGAGCCCCATTGACTCCCATCAGTAAGTCCCGAGCCGTTTTTTTAGGTGGACCCATTCTCCACAGCACGTGTATTCAACTGACGATTGTACATTGGCCCAAAACCTATTTCCTCAGACACCGCATATCCATTGACCTGAGTTCGAATCGATGCCGGCACGTAGTAGCAATGTGAGGAGCAGCTGGGCCGGCCAAGACTGCTTCCCCAAAGGATAAAAACGGTAGGAATAAGACACATAGTTTCCTTCTCCTTCTAGCGCAGAAGGGAGTCGTTGCGACTCTTGGCCATGCTGGAGTCGCATTCATCGATGCGTCTTTCTATTTTAACATTGTAAAACTTCATGGAAATATAAATTTTGTTCGGTAAAAAATAAGGACATTTCGCTTAATTTCGGGAGAAAACCAGGACATCCGAACAGACGGGTCAAAACCAGGACATGTCCTGGAAAACCAGGATGTTTGGTAACCCTAAATAAAAGGCAATGTTGTGCATGTCGATTTCGACATCATCACTGACAAATACGTTTTGCAGAATTATTAGGAATTTTGCAATTTTTAAATTTTTTTAAGTTCGTATGTTCGATTGCTGTTGTTGCGAGCCTTGGTCTGATGGTGATTGCTGAGGACTAAGGTATTGAACTTTTTCCTTTGTTTCTACCGGCTAGCAGTATTCGTGGGGCTCTTATCATTGATGCTGGTTAATCCTGAGCAGTTATAAAAATAACAGCTGCACGTGCAAGATACCCACGCTTGTACATTAGCCCAAACTCTGTTGTCGGAAAAATAGCCAATCCATAGGTCTGGATTTGATTGAAGATTCAGCCACGTATCAATAGGTCTTGGAGCAGAACTGCTCTCAGATCATATCAGTTATTTGATATGTTCTTCTTTGTCTTGTAGAGGTGGAGAATGGTGTGAAACCGCATCCATGTGGACCCGAGATTAAGGTTCGTCGATGTTTTCGTCCGTGATGTCAAGGGACAAAAACATAGCTGCTGCGATTTGAATTTCCCACAGTGATAAAGGAGTAAGATCAGTGGGCGCAGCTGGGCATTGAAACAAATGACCCACATCATGAGGAGTGCCAGCGCAGTTTGGACAGATGTTTTGGATGTTCGGGCTTATGCGAGAAAGATACGAATTAAGGCGCGAACAGAAGTCTGACCGAAGTTGGTCTAATGTTGCTCTGGTGGCTCCCGGGAGCCTAATCTCCTTAGGCGAGATTGGGCGCACTGAGAGGACTCTATTCACACCTAAACTCGCAATAGACCGACTCACTTCTTCGGTGTGAATCGCATGCGATGGCGGCTCGGTATGTGAATTCATCGTAAGGGTCCCTCTTGTATCCCTGGGACCTCTCTCTCTAGGTCTCGTAAACCACGCCTAACATGTCGTGGTGGAGGAGCTCGGTCCATAAGATTGTGGTTGGAATGGTCCTCACGATAGCAACTAACAAGATACTGTTTTGAGAGTAGGATATTGTGGTCACGTATTGGCATCAGTTGTGTCTCCTGATGTAAGTGATCCTGGACAGACATCAGGTGGCAACCTGTGGCGGTGCGTAGGGCAGCATTTTGGTAGACCTGAATTTTGGACCAGTTTGTATCACATAGACTATGTGACCATACTGGGGCTGCATAATCAGCGGCTGTTCGACCCACCGCCTTGTAAGTGGCTAGCATGGTTTCTTTATCCTTGCCCCAGGTCCTACCAGCTAGTGCTTTGAGGATTTTATTCCTACTGCGCATCTTTTCGCAAACAAATTCCGCGTGATGAGCCGATATCATCATGTTCTCCAGGTGAAGCCCGAGAATCTTTGGGCTAGCTACAGTAGGAATAGAATTGTTGCCAATACGTACATCAACCTACAATCCCCCGATCAGATGGTGAGAAATGTCGCGGAAGATTTAGATGCAGAGATGGTGAGGTTTCGGCTTTGGAAGATAGCAATTAATTTGGAGGAGCATTTCATCCTTATCCACCCCTGTGGCGAGCACGGTGTAATCGTCCGCCTAGGAAGTCAACTTGATTCCTTCCGGTGGTGTAGGAAGGCCGGACATGTAGATGTTAAACAAATTGGGGGAGAGTACCCCAATCTACAATAATTTGATTTCCCCAGCTTGGAATGTTTGCCACCAAACTCAGTGAAGGAATGCCGACCATCTAGATAGTTGGCCATCCAACGAATCTCTTGTGCAGCAATATGCCTATTCCGCAGGTTTTCGAGAAGCATAGAATGATTGACCTTATCAAATGCATTTGATAGGTCAATTGCCACAAGAATAGATCTGTGCCATGGACGTCGCTGATTTGGTCCATCTCGGATGCGTGTAGTGATCGCATCGAGGGCAGTGGTGGTACTATGCATTTTCCTGAAGCCATGCTGGTGGGGTTCTAGCTTAGCATGTGCGACAAGAGTAGGGTGATTAATTATGAGTCTGTAAGATTCAGCGAGACTGGCCCTCTTCCCTGGCTTGAGACAGGGGACAATCCGTCCTGTATTCCAGGTTTCAGGAATGGCTAGCGAGGAGATCGACAAGTTAAAATCTGCCGTGAGATACTCATTGACTGGAAGATCGAGATGTTTCAACATGGCCATCTAAATGCCATCTGGTCCGAGGGCCTTGGAGTTTTTAGCATTCTCAATGAATTTTTAATCTGGTCCGCAGCATTTGATATGTTTGTATAGATCGTAGCGTGTAAATTTGTAGAAAGTGGCAAAAGATTTCCGTTTGAAAGGGGAAAGTTCCCAGAAATGTGAAGCTTTTGTGCTTCAATCCTAGGAAAATTGAAAGGCTAATCCAATTAATTCGTTAAAGAAGATACGAAAAAAGGAAGCTCGGCGTATGTCAGAAAAACAATGTCATAGCAAGCTCAGATTTCTCCGGCTAGTTCCAGCAGGTGAAGCTATACTTTATCGTCAATTCTCACTTTACAGTCATCAATCCCCGTCGTTGGCAAATTCCATACTATTTAACACGTTGTCATCCCGCAAGTGGTTTGGTGAGTTGCGTCACCATGTACCTGAGCAGCGCGGGGAGGGGAGGTATGGTTGATACGCCATGGCGTGGATCTGTACAAAGTCCTTCGGGCGTTGACGCTCCCGGGCTCCCTAGTCATGTATGGGTGGCACAGCATGGCTGACTTTTTCCCTATTCCTTCGGAAAGTCAGCCATACAAGCTCACACGACGCAGTGTTTTCTCGTAAGGGAGGAACCCGTTATAAGCGTACGTGTCTCGTCTCGGAGCTGGCGGCTTCGCATAACCCAAGCCACGAAGAGGCTAATTAGGGAGAATGGCCAATGCGCGTGCCCAGGGGACCATGGTCCTTACCCATCTTGCCGTTGGTTTCGAGGGAGTTTGTGGTGTTAGACAAGTCGACCAGCTAGAGTCGCATCCCAAGGTGGAGTTCCAAAGGGAGGCATCCCGGCGGAGAACACCCTTTCGGCTTTAAGTCGGATAAATTGCCGCTCTTTTCTAGAGGGAGATATGGTCAATAGGCTTAGTTACTCTAAAGGCAAGCGCCAGTAGACGCAGACTCCATGACACGTTGCCCACCATACAGTCATAAAATTGTTATTAGAAATCCCGCTGACTGTGACTATAAAGTGAAAATCGCCCTTTAAGGTGAGGGTTGAGGCCCTCCATGGAAACATTTTTTTTTTTATTTTAGTCGATAAAACAAACATGTCTGCCGTATACCAGTATCTTCTTCAAGATTTTCTCCATCTCACCTCCTTTTACTAATACTACTTCCTACTTGGTGGCACTAAATGTCGAATTAAAGCACATGCTCGTATACGCTCATACCCTCTGCGTTACACACAAATTACACTTCACCAAAAAAATAGTTCTTCATGCTTCATGCTTCTTTTATGCATGTGTTCATATGAAATTAACAAAATCATAAGTCATTCGACCATAAAGTATTCACAATTCTATGAATCAATCATTTTTAGAAAAATCATTACTTATTTTAAGTACATAACGTTTACATTGTTATTAAACATAATAAAAGTAATTTAAAATCTACCTAAAGCGAACCTACGTAAATGTGTTCAGTGCAATACATCTTCGATCTCTGGTTTTTCAAATTCTTTCGCTTAACTACTAATCGTGTGACAGTGTTACAACTTGTTATATGCCTACATATAATCAAAAAGCGTCTATAACATTATACTGTGAGTGAGTTAACCCAAAACTGTGTTAGAGCCTGACAAAACGTGTATGAGAGAGAATTAAAGCCAAAGGCAGTTGTTCCATTTTATTTTGTCGCTACCATTTCGTCGAATAATATTAAAAACTTAAATTTGCTAACACTTTTGTTCAATCGTATATTTTTGTGTTACCTAAGCGATTAACGTAATCTTTTGCTGTTTCAATATAACCGTAATACATGTCGTGTAAAACGGGCGTGGCGTGATACGTGTGATAAAAGAAAAAACGATTTTTTTATGGTGTGAGATCTTTGCCATTAATTTTTCCTTTTCCTTTATCTGTTTTATTTTTCGTCTCAGTTTCAAACATAATGTAGATTCTGATTGCTTCATAGAAATTTCCCTCTTCACTTATATATCTAAATGCATGATTTGCTTTTTTCCTGGATCGTTTATTACTCTTTTCATTCTATTTTTGCGTTTCTGAATCAAATTCGTACCGAGTCTTACCAGACATTTGTATCTATGGAGAGAATTGATTCTTGAACGACTTAGTTTGCTATTTCGTATTTCGCACACACCTATCGGTATATGATTCAGTATTCTACCATATTTCGACAATCACAAATTAGTTGAACAATATCAAGGTTCGCTAAAAAGTTAGCAATATGATTTTCAGTTTTTTTTCTGTTCTTTTGTCAACTCGAAAACTCGTCTAATGCACTGCCTCTGGCTTTTCTTCTCTTGAAGGTTTAACTCGCGCTAGTGTCTCGTCATCGACACAATCATCGACAACAAGCGCAACATCATCCGGTAATGATGCGGCCGGCAATAAGTCTGGTGCCACTTCGGACGCGACCAAACCAGCAAAATCGCTTCAAACGCAAGTGTTGATTGAAAAGGTGGTGAATCCGTTGGGAACGGTTACGACCATCACTCGATCGCCGAGTGAAAATGAATTTGACGCGAACAATTCAAATGAGTTTGACGACGATGACTATATCATTCATGAGAATTGTGACGAAGCATTATTTCGACCTGTGGTCGCAATCTTTTGTGACGATTCCAAGGCAAAGAACGATTCGGCGTTAGATCCGGCACATGTGAAACCACCCGAAGCTGTTGGTACTGAACTTATTGTTCCCGTGATTGAGGAAAAGAAGAAGCCGGTCGACAAGTCAAGCAAGACCGCCGCCAGTTCTGTTCAAAGCAAAAAGGAACAACCGAAGGCCAAACCGGAGGCCAGTTGTGGAGACAGTAGCGATAAGCCAAAGGATAATAGTGAATCGTTGATTGCAAAATTTGACGAAATGTCTTTGGTGAATCGTAAGACAACAAAAGCATCGAAAAAGTCGAACAAGGAAAAAGAACCGTCACCGCCACCTTTGACAACTACTAGTTCTAAAAAAGAAAGAAAGGCATCTCCACTCGCCATCGAAGAGCCGGCGGAAAAGAAGACGAATTCGGCGAGCACTCAGCGGGAGAAATTCGTCCCACAGAAGGAAAAATCTCCCTCAGTAGAGAAATCAAACGGCACCGAATCGTCATCCAAAACGAAGAGCGACAAATTGACTGTTATTGAAAATACTCAGCCTGCTAAATGTGATATTGAAAAGAGTAAGTTGGCAAGCCAGTCAGAAGTGACTACTGCTTCAGTGGTTTCGAACACGTCGAAAGATAAAGACAAAACTGGTGAAAAACCGAAAACTTTAGCAGAAACGATAAAAGGCATTGATACAGTACCACCACCACCGGCAACGAAAAAAGATCATTCGTTCAGTGCAGCCGCCAGTTTCGATTCAATTCTCAGCGTTAGTAAAAAGGTAATTGAAAAGGCCGAAAAGGCTTTGACACCCAGCAAGAAATCGGATAAAGCAACAGTTAAAAGCACCAAATCCGTAGAAGAGGTAATTCAAAAACCAGACATAATAGCGGTTCAAGTCACTGTTACCGATGAAAAGAATTCATTTGAAAAGTGTGCAGACCCCGAACCGGAAAAATTGATCGTATCCGAGCCACAACCGGCTGCGGATCCGAAAAAATCTGGCAACAATAAAAAGAATAAAAAATCGAAAGAAAAGTCCCCGCCAACTAGCTGCGTCGAAGAGGTTACAAAGTCTAAACCAAAACCGCTAGCATTCTATGAGAAATTTACCGATGCCGATGTTCGAACCGTTGAAATAGACGACTTTCCGCCGTTACAAAAGTTGGAAATTACCGATCTGGAGTATCCAAGTTTGACCGCAACCCTGAGTGATATTAAGACGAACGGAAAGAAGGCAAAATCAATTGTAACCGTCACTTCGCCTAAGCAATCGCCACAAAAGACGAAAAATGACAAAAAAGAATTAATGCCACCGCCACCGCCTGTTGAAGTAGACATCTGCGAAACAGTCACATTGACATTGACGCCGAAAAAGAAGAACAAAAAAGGCAGCAACAGTGTGACGAATTCGGGTAGTAGCAGTGATCAAGAATGTAAACCGGCTTACAAAACTTCGAAAAAATCAATTGATGACGAGAAAGTGTCAAACTCCGATCTATCATTTCAGACGATTTTGTGCTCCGATAAATCCTCGAAAACGCAGGAAATTTCCAATCAACTTTCGTTTGAACTAATTTCACCGCCTGAGTATCCTGAAACGCTATTGCCGCCGCTCGAAAGTTTTGAACCGCCGAAATTTGAAGACCTCTACTATGAAACGCAACCCGATGCAATGAGCTTAATCAATTTTGAAAGCCCGGTGTCGGAGGAGAGTGTGAAAAAAGTGGTGGACCAACCTCCGGAAACACCTGGAACAAATGCCAATGTCCCCGGCACGGATGACTGGTATAAGCAACGAAACCTGATTGTTGCCCTTTGCGGTAGTGTACACGAAAGCGAAGCTGATTCAGCCGATTTGATCGCATCAACAAAAATGGATTTGTCCGTGAGTAATGACACCCCGAGCGCTCTGGCCGACATTGATGACACCTATTTGAGCTTGGAGCCGGCCGCCTTCCAGGAGAACACTCCGTGGACATCGTCATCCGAGGACACCGAAGACAGCTCCCGAAAGGTGGTGAAGAAGCACAGTCGATCCAGTCGACGTCAAAGTGACGAACATCTGGTACGACGCGACGATGACGAAGAGTTGCGACCACTTATCGATGCAACTCATTCGGCATGTTCGCTGACCAGTTCTATAGGACCAGCCGTCGTCGGCTTGCAAAAGCGCCAAACGTCCATCGACGAGGACGAGACATCGTCCACAATTGCTCTGGAAATAGCAAAAGCTATATGTGATGATTCACTGCCGGAGACAAACAGTCAAAGTGATTCAAGCGATCCCGGTAATGTTTTGCCATCGAGTGACGATTTAGAATATGATATGCCGTCAACTTCGTTGAATGGTGGTGGAAGTGGTGGTGTTTCGTCTGCGAAGAAGCAACCAACGAAGCAAGTGGGCGGTACCGCAAGTGATGCATTAACATCATCATCGTATGCCGGAGTTGCGGGAGGTGTGAACACGACGAGCAGCCAACAGCAACAGACAACAACTACGAACTCAAAGAAGAAGTCGAAACGAAAGAAAAGATAAGAATTATTGATTTGTTTGATTTGTATTTTTTGTGTTGGTATTTATTATTTTTATTTAATACTTGCGTCGAAGTAGAGGTGCATGACTATGTGAATGTGTACTGTACTTCGACTGCGAACACTTAAGAGAAATGGACGTAGATGTTAAATCTAAAACAAATGGAAAAAATGTAGTAAACTTTTTTGAGAGGAAAGTTTTTCATATATATATAGTTAACTGTTATATTTATATCTTAAATTGTGTGTTGGTCAAAATAGCAAAAGAGTGTGTGATGATTATATTTTTGACGCGGCGATTTTTTGCAATTGAAAGGAATTTTTATGTTCAATAAAAAACATCTATTCGGTTGTATTCACCATCATCAAGATATAACGTTCAAGATATTTGTTGAGTCGCAATTACAAATCGTGTCGGATAAATCAAGCCTTAGCCGAGGTAACTAATATGACCGTTATTCTCGGAATAAGACAATTCCTCATAACCGGATTCTGGCCCAAGTCCCTCCCTCAATCTATTGGTAAAATCCCGGCATCACATGATCTACGATAGAGCTGTCTGTAGAAATAACCCAATATGTGTATGTGTATATGTGCTCCATGTTGCTATCGCTAAAAATATTTTCTCTCTATGTTCTCATTTGTGGCTGCAAACTGCATATCTTCACTTGTGGCTATTTCAGCACATACAGAATCGTTCTCATATCATCATGATCCGAACAAAATTTGCTCGAAATCGACTCGTTCTCAATAAGTTAACCTTTTACCACGAGTTTTGCCTTATTGTCTACGCTGCCATTTTTTGTATATTTGACACGGTAAATTCACTTGCAAAGGAGAGCTTTGGCGCCTGGAAAGTTTCTCACTATTCCACACGCAATTTGTTAGAAAAATAGCAGAAAAATGTCGACTGAATCGGGCTTCTCAATTTTACGATTGATCGCATTTTTAGCGCATCTAGAGCACCTGACTCTTCCCCAATTTTTCTTTTTCTTGTTAGCTGTCTAATGTTTAAATGTTTGAAACAATTTCTCAACGATTATTATCGCTTCACTTACCTATGGAGTCTTCTTTTTGCAGGGCAAGTGTGGGTATTTCTCTCTTTCACAGTTTACCTTTAAAACGTTGTGCACATAGACGAAGAAGAACCGATTCTTTTTCGATGAAAATTTTATAGTAAAAATCAAAGCCTCTGCTACAACCATGGTCACGTTCTTCTGATACATAGTAATAAATAGTAATACAAAAAATAACAACCCGCATCTCGGCTTCACCTTGAATGACATCCATATAGGTACAATGTCGAAGGAAGACTTTTATAAGTACCTAGGAATTCTGCAAAATGGCGGACACGCAGGTGTGGTTGATCTGTTGGAGAGCGTTCTGGAGGAGATTGGAGAGGCCGGTGCTGAAAACGAGCCTACCGGAAAAAAATAAAATAAGTTTGCGAGTTTTTTTTTTGTAGAGGTGGGCAATATTTCAAATATATTGCATGCCGTATATCAGATTCCGCTAGGATGCAGTTATGTAGGAAACTACTAATCCTAGACACCTCGTTCGTCAACGTTTTGCCTTGTGGAGTTACGTTTCGATGTATTTTCTTCATAGGAACAGTTCTGGCTAAGCAGCCATCAACGCGAGTAGAATACATCTAGATTCTTCCCTCTGTAGCTCCGTATGAACTGCGCCAATTACCCTGCTAACTGCATCCTACCTGTTTTGTAATTGCAGCATAAAACCCATTGAAATATCTGGCCTAATGGCGCCGCCTTTGTCGTTAACCACCTTGTTATCCAGTTTCGGTAGCCTAGCAACTGATCTACTAATTGGTTCCGTCGTGCGCTCGATCGTCCACGCAATCTCACTCGGGGGTTTCTATGTTCTTCCATTTAGGCCGCGTGTCCGATGAAACGCCCTGGGTCCCGCTGTACAGCCTATTGCCCCTATCCGGATGTGAAAAGCAGCGCTACTTATCGCTTTAAGCTGATGGGTAGGCACAGGTAAAACGAACCTGGGATATACACGTCTGAATTCAGCGTGAGGCTTAATTTTTAATGAGGCCGAAGGAGGATCACACCTGCTATTTAGAAATCGTTAGCAAATAGTGCACCTCTGGGATGGGCTTGCCCATGCGACCATGGTCCCTACCCATCATCGGTGTTGGACTTGAAGTGGCTGGAAGTTGTTACCAAAATAAAATAAAAGATGACTCTGACTCTGTACAGTCTGTCGATCACATCCATCAGGATCTCCAACGGCAAAATCCTAGCACGTGACTTCATGTGATGTGGTTCGGTACGCCCAGCTCACCTACAATAAGCCGCGTTTTTTTGCCCGGCGAACTTCAGTTTAACGATTTCCAGCCACAGGCCCCAATGGTTGTAATCACCTAGCTTGCGTACATTTCGACCAACGAGTACCTAATTTGCCTTTTATCTTTTCCTGGGTTTTCTTCTTATGTATCTGCTCCTTGGCACCGTCGTACATGACGCGTCTTTTAAGGCGCAATCAATACTGGGCTCTGACTTCACAAATTCCATCAAGTAGATGATGAATGTGTTCAATTTGAGGCATATTCTCTTTCGATTGCTGGCGTCTCTTATGTAGCAAGGCCCTTTGTAACGACGGCCGAGGGAGTACATGAGTCCGAGGCTGCCTCATTCAGATCTTGGGTCATGTGTTTGTTGTTCTATTATTTATGCCAATCATTAGATTGCCACGAGTAAATAAAGGTCCACCAAATCAGAACCTCGCATGGTGCAGCAAGGCTATAGATTGCATCGGAAATCGCCAGGTATACGGCTGCTTCATTAGTGATGTCCATTTGCGTCCCTGGACATCTTCCTCCGAGAGGCACGGGGCGCATAACACCCGGGAATTTAGGACTTTTCGTTTTTGAGTAGCGTCATACCCATTTGATCACGTATTCACGAACGTGGTGAAAGGATTGGATCGGGTGTCCGTTTGCGCATATCCATGATCCAATGTGTACGAAGCTGAGCCAAGTCTCATGCCAGTCTAAGGTGTTCCTTGTATTCGTACAAAGATATTAAAGTCACCTAGCCTGGGCGCGTATGTGGAAAACCATGAAACTCCTTGAGGAGCATGGCGCGTTGGCGACTAGCGTGTGTAGTCGTCAACGTTTCAACGACAAGCTAACCATCTACAGGTATACCGTCAGGGGAGCACCTAGCCTTTCGGCCTTTATCTCCCGGTCCCGCTAAAATGTTTGGACCTTCGGCTTTTCACTGACAAGGTGTTGTTGTCAGACGGAGATTTCTCCATCAGGCGCATGCACACACCATCCGGAATCCAACCCCGGGATTGCATCACTAGCTGGATGACTTGGGTAACAACCTCCAGCCACTACGAGTCCAACACCTTGATGGGCAAGGACCATGGTCCCCTGGGCACACCCATCCCCGTAGTACACTATTCGCTATGGACTTCTCCATAGCAGGTGTGATCCTCCTTCGGCCCCCTATTGGTTAAGCCTTACGTCGAATTCGGGCATGCACACCCCAGGCTCGTTGGACCTGTGACTACGCGTCTGTGCAGACAACGTAGCGTTGCTTTTCACATCCAGGCGGCCCCTTCAGTTTACTAGTCAGCAATGCGACTCAGGCAGTGTGGTCATCAATCCACAAACTAGCTAGATATAGGCGCGTAGGCATTTTCCACCAAGGCCGTTCTCCCTAGCTAGCCCCTTCTGGACTCGGGTCATGCGGAGCCGTCACCTCCGAAGCTCACACGACTTCCGTATGATGCACCCCCCCACCAGAGGACATCAAAATCGTGCTAGGCCTTTAGTGCTTCCCTCCCGCAATCTATGGGGGGAGGTAGGCACGCCAAGAGCCACCCGTGCATAACTCAGGAGCACGGGACCGTTAGCGCCCGAATGGTCTTTGTACAGATCCTCGCCATGGCGTATCAACTGTACCAGGGGCCCCCTTGCGCTGTTAGGTCCGTGGTGTCACAACTCACCAAAGATCTCTGTCCGACTACAAGCAGCCTTCCGAGCTGAGTGTCACACGGACACAGACCCCCCTGCGGGGAACGTTTCAACGACAACTGAATTCGGAGTGTAGTGTCAGCCATACCACACTAAGAAAATTTCTTATCTTTTTGTGAATAATAAACGTGCGACGGGACAGGCCGAGTATTAAAATTTGTGTCTCTATGAATCTCTATTTCACGGGTTGACCACCGAACGATCACGGCCACAGAACATGGATGAAAGCTTTCAAGAGCGGCCAAGCACCCTCTTGACTAACCACGCACCACCGTGGATTGGGTGATTTTTTATTAGCTTCTTACGGACTTGATGATTGATCTAATGTGCACGATTCCATGACAGTTGTTGTCGATTCCCGTCGAAAGTGTTCCTTGCACTGGAGGTAGACACTTTCCTTCTTTTGCGACAACTCCTTAAGGAGCATGGTGGCATTTCCCAGAGCTCGCATGTTAATGATCAAATCGCCCCCTTCACCATGCATCCCTCGGTCTATGCTGCTTCGTTGTGTGAAAAGTTAGGACCATAAAATTTGTGCGATTACGGGAGGTGTCCGCGATCGGAGTTTGCATCTTAGAAATAGCTAAAAAGAGTCCCTATACAGACATCTGGATTTGATTTCTGTGTTTTACTTCTTCATGATAGAACCAGTACCGTGATTTTCCGTTGTGGAGATGTTTTCCTATACTTGCTTCTCCTAATCGTGAGTTTAAGAGATCTGCTAGTGTTTTTGTAGGACATTACGGCCTACAAATGTTTTTACTTCATTCCCACAAACTGCTTGTTACTCTTTTCTTTTTAACCCTGGAATACTAACATGACCGGTTAGGGCGTTTTTACTAACAACACGTAATTTCGACGTGTTCATATTTTTCTACAGTCGCTTTCCCAGTTTACATTTTTTACCGAGCTTATCATTTTTCAGTGCCACAGACAAAAATTATTTGACCAAAATATGCCCTTATTCGTCCTTTTTGCCCTTTTCTTTTTCGCGGTAATGCTCGTCAGATACTGTTGTGACCAAACTTTTGGTTTGTCCGATGTATACCATGGGGCAGCTGATTTTGTAGATTCTGCTCTTTAATATTTTGGTTTTCTTATTATTCTTATTACCTGTATGTCCAAAAATGCGATATTCTGGTCTTGTTCCTGCTCCGTTGTGAATTTTATGTGTTTATGTATTATTTGACGCCGGTGAATATTCGCTCTACATCATTTCTTGGCACTATGGCTAGCACGTCGTCCACGTACTTAGCCCAGAACTTTGGTATGATACTCCGTTGCTTGATCTTCGTTTCGATGGTGGCCATAAATACTTCGCTGATGAGAGTAGAGAGCGGATTGCCCATTGCTGTGCCTGCCGTTCTTTTGTAATACTTCCCCGTCCATGTAAAGTAATTCTCCTTCATGGACACAGCTGCTAGCTTTGCGAGTACTTTCACTTTCTTTGCTTCGTCTGGTTTTCGTGAGCCATTCCTCCAATTTCCAGTTGGCTTCATTTGTCCATATGCTTGACTACAGTGCCTTGACGTCGAATGAGATAAGGCGATCGTCTTCTCCAAGGTTATTGAATGCGGCAAGTTTTTCAATGAGCTCGTAGGTGTATTCGCTGTAGTAATCCCCGATGCTGCCTATTTCTCTGATTAACGATTTTGCGAGCTTGTAGGTGGGCGAGTTGGTATCGGCTATTATTTCAATTGCCTCGTTGCCTGGCTTGTGGATCTTGGGCTGGACTCCGCGGTAAAGATGAATGGATGCCTATTACTCACCTAAAACCGAACTGCGACTCAATTATGTCTTTTCACTTTTCTCCAATACTTACTGGGGCTTTGTTTACTTAGGTGAGTGATAAAATCATGCAAAAGCGCTCACCATAATGTAGTTCCCTTTGGGATTTTGTATTCGATTTCATCGTCCTGTCACCTCAGTCAAACCTTGGCACGAATCGTGGTTCTCAATATTCTTCTCTATTTTGCTTGTCTGCGAAAGCTCAACAATTCAAATTGAATGAATTTCAAACATTCTAAAATATACGTGCAAGATGGGACCTGAGCTGTCATTCTGTAAGGCGATAGGCGACAGGTGACAAACATTTTCATTTTTTTTGTATATCGAGCGTCTAAGTCGGTCAAGATAGTAGACCTGATATGGCTGCGTATAGTCAACAGTATCATAGGTCGCAGTTTCACGTTCATCTTATTGCCAGCATTTGACTTAGAAGGTCCACAAAAATTAAAGTGCCTGTCGCCTTACAGAATGACACCTCTGAGTCAAATAGATTCTCGGCGCGTGGTTAAATTTGCCGTATCTTCCCGAAAAAGGCTACAATAGCAATATTCTCTGTCGCCATATTGTCAGTAATATGGAAAACTTCTCGTGTCGCTAAAAACATCACACACTTTTTATGACATTTAAAATAGTTTAATACAAAATGCTGCTGATTTTTTTTAGTTCCAACATAATACACAGGTTGTCTTATTTCAAAAAATATACTCGTAAATATGCATAATAAGTTTGCTTTCAAATAGTTCTAATTAATTAACTTTACGTTTAAATCGCTTACATTTAATAAGAATATCAGGGCCTTTATCATGTATGCACTTCGATCGCATTGAATCGCCTTCAATTTGAAAAAAAAGTGAAACATGTGCACTAAAATAGGAGTGAGCAACTCACACGAGAATATTGAAGTCTCAATGACTCAAAGGGTAGTCGACTATTTTGTCAAATCTTCTTCTTCTTATAGCTGCAGAAAGGTGTGAAACTTTTAGGGCTCTTGCCAGGCAGGCATAATGGCAGCTCTTGGCCGTTTTTTAAAAAAAACGGGTGTGGTCAAGTCGCCTTGCGCTTGCGTCGCCAAGACTGTAATTATACTCGTGTGAGGGAATCCCTAGCTTTTCGCTACCGCCTATCTTAGGAAGTAAATACTTGAATGCTCTCAAGGTCTCAAGTATCACTTGTTTCAACAGCGATTGAAAAGTTCATGATAAATACCCCTAAAATACCAATCATAGCCAGTGATTTTAATTATAACATATCTAATCATTACAATTCTCTTAATTTCTTACCTATGTTTATAGTTTAGCCAATTTATTAGTAAATATTAAATTTATGTTCACACAATTTTATGTTTAATAATAGGCTCCATATAACCACAGATCTTAACTCTCAGAAAACGTCAATAAAAAAATATAAAAAGAAAATCTTAGAACAAATAGGAAATAAAACAACATATTTTAGAACATTCTCCATTCTAACACAAGACCACGCACAATTTACAAAAAATGCAAATTCAAACAAATCATAGTGGCTAGCTCCCGTTTTCCTTTTTATAATAAATTGTAAACAAGAAAAATGACAATTGGATTGGATGACGAACGGACATTTAATGTTAATAGAAAAAAAAACTTTAAAAGAGAAAAAAGAAACAAAACATGGAATCGCTTGAAAAGAAAACCGCAAAACAAAAAAAAAATGATTGTTGTTTCAATATGTACCAATTTATTTTATTATTATTATTATTGAAAATGTTCCCCTAATATTGTACGCGTATTTGTTTTTGCTTTTCTCTAGTATTTCGAGTGGTATTTAATTTATTTCCAAAACAAAGAAAAAATGTGAAGAGATTATCATTAAAGATACAAAAAAAAAAATTATTTAATAAAATTCAATTACATTTACTTCATTTTTTAAGTAAATGCATCGTTTTTAAATAGATAAATTATTTTAAATTAAAACAACAAATGTATAATATACAATATATATTAATTTAATTTCTGCCCCTTTCTCGTTTATTTTCTGTCTGCAAAAATTCGCTTTTTGCTACTTGTTCATGTTATAAGAGTATTTAATACGTATTTGATTTATTTTGTTGTGCACCTTGAATCTATGCTATTTTCCAATTCAATGCAAATTCAATGAAAAAAAAATATTTATAATTGAAAAAGAAAATTTCTAATAAAATCTGAAATTCTTTTTTGTAACTGCTTACACAATTTTTACTATAATATATGGTGTACACTCACAAGAATGGAATTTGCCGTTTGACGATAATAAAAACAAAAAAAAAAGAAAAATCTAGATTATGTATTTATTATTATTATATGCAGATAATATGACATTGAAACGACAATTTTTTTCTAGACAACAATCTTTATGAAAAAAAAACACACACAAAAACAATAAAAAAACTATAAAATAATTGTAAAAAAATGTTTAACTTAGCAGCTCACAAAAAAAGGATAAAAAGTTAATTTAAAAAAACCAAACAAAAAACAGTACAGTATTTATTAATAAAGTCATTTGCGAATAGCGAAATAAAATAAATCAAGTTGAAAAAAAAAAATGAAAATAAAAAATATATTCCCATAATGGGTATTGTAAAAGTTGGCGTTTTATTATGTACTTTTATGGTTGGGGGTTGTAGCGGGTAGACTTCGTAGTTGAATGGGATAGTGCTTCTTCTTCTTCTTTTAGCGGTGCAGAAACGCGTGGAATCGCTGTGTATTTATGTGGATTCGAGTTATGGTTCGTCAATGTTTTCGTTCGTGATGTCAAGGGACGAAAACGTAGCTGCTGCGATGGGGTTTCCCACAGTGAGATAGGAGTAAGATCAGTGGGCGCAGCTGGGCATTGAAACAAATGAGCCACATCATGAGGAGTGGCAGCGCAATATGGACAGATGTTTTGGATACTCGGGTTTATGCGAGAAAGGTATACGAATAAGGCGCGAATAAAAGCGAACGAAGTTGAGTTAATGTTGCCCTGGTGGCTCTCGGGAGCCTAATCTTCTCAGGCGCGATTGGTGGTGGACGCGCCGAGAGGACTCTATCCGCACCTAGACTCGCAAA
This sequence comes from Microchrysa polita, assembly GCA_949715475.1. Lineage (NCBI taxonomy): Eukaryota > Metazoa > Arthropoda > Insecta > Diptera > Stratiomyidae > Microchrysa > Microchrysa polita. Next base: position 76,115,623 of record OX454417.1, read on the forward strand.
AGACTGACTCACTTCTTCAGTGCGAAGCGCTGCGATGGCGGCTCGGTATATATCTTCATCGTAAGGGTGTCGCTTGTATCTCTGAACCTCTCTCTATAGGTCTCGTAAACCACGCCTGACATGTCGTGGTGGAGGAATTCGGTCCATAACATTGTGGCTGGGATGATCCTCACCAATCAATCAGCAACCAACTGGATACTGTTTTGAGAGTAGGAGATTGTCGTCACGTATTGGCATCAATTGTGTCTCCTGATGTAAGTGATCCTGAGCAGATATCAGGAGGCAACATGTGGCTGTGCGTTGAGCAGCATTTTGGCAGACCTGAATTTTGGACCAGTTTGTATCACATAGACTATGTGAAAAACTGGGGCTGCATAATCAGCGGCTGCTCGAACCACCGCTTTGTTAGTGGCTGCGATGGGGTTTCCCACAGTGAGATAGGAGTAAGATCAGTGGGCGCAGCTGGGCATTGAAACAAATGAGCCACATCATGAGGAGTGGCAGCGCAATATGGACAGATGTTTTGGATACTCGGGTTTATGCGAGAAAGGTATACGAATAAGGCGCGAATAAAAGCGAACGAAGTTGAGTTAATGTTGCTCTGGTGGCTCTCGGGAGCCTAATCTTCTCAGGCGCGATTGGTGGTGGACGCGCCGAGAGGACTCTATCCGCACCTAGACTCGCAAAAGACTGACTCACTTCTTCAGTGCGAAGCGCTGCGATGGCGGCTCGGTATATATCTTCATCGTAAGGGTGTCGCTTGTATCTCTGAACCTCTCTCTATAGGTCTCGTAAACCACGCCTGACATGTCGTGGTGGAGGAATTCGGTCCATAACATTGTGGCTGGGATGATCCTCACCAATCAATCAGCAACCAACTGGATACTGTTTTGAGAGTAGGAGATTGTCGTCACGTATTGGCATCAATTGTGTCTCCTGATGTAAGTGATCCTGAGCAGATATCAGGAGGCAACATGTGGCTGTGCGTTGAGCAGCATTTTGGCAGACCTGAATTTTGGACCAGTTTGTATCACATAGACTATGTGAAAAACTGGGGCTGCATAATCAGCGGCTGCTCGAACCACCGCTTTGTTAGTGGCTAGCATGGTTTCTTTATCTTTGCCCCAGGTGCTACCAGCTAGTCTTCTTCCTTGCCTCGTTCTTTATACCGCTCCATGGTTCCGCGTTGCTCGACCTGCGGTGTAGGCACATCGCCCGTTTTGGCGATAATTTCTCAGCATATTTCTACAGGCAGCTCTATCTTGGATCGTGTCATCGCCGAGACCAATGCGTTGTTGTTGCTTTTTCATTTGACATATCCAGGTGTTCTTCGGTCTGCCTCTGGCCTTGGGTCCATCAAGTGGAACTTCCATTGATATCGCTCTCTTTGCGGGGTTCTCAGGCGGACGCCTTTGAACATGGCAATACCAATCCATTCGTCGGTCTTCGAGCTTTTCGGTGATTTGTTGGTCTATGGACAAGCTGCCTCGGATGTAGCTACTCTTGATGTGGTCCCTTTTGGTTACACCAACTGACATGCGTAACATTTTCATTTCAGTCGCTGTCATTTCTTTCGCGTAACCTTCATACATGGTCCAGCATTCTGATCCATACATGAGTGCGGGACGTACAACCGTTTTGTACAACTTGCCCTTTAGCTTCAGTGGCATTTTCTTATCGCAGAAAACTGCAGAGTTTTCTCGCCACCTCATCCACCCAACCTTTGTGCGATGTTTGATGTCATCATCGCATGTAGCTCCGCTGTTCACCATCGAGCCAAGGTACTTGAACTTGGTACAAGACTTAAGCTGCTCTCCTTTGACGTACATTTCAGGTATCGGTGCATTTGGGTCTGAGAATTGGCAGCATAAGAACTCAGTCTTTGTTATACTTACCCTCAGTCCATGCTCCTCCAGAATGTCACACCATTTTGTAAGCGCAGCTTGCAAGGCAACGATGTTTGGGCTACTGAGGACTATATCATCAGCAAAAAGAAGAGATATTTCTAGGCCGTCTGAGACACGTGTTAATAAGTAGCACATGATGATGTTGAAGAGCAACGGACTCAATACACTGCCCTGGTGTACTCTGACATTCACCGGAAATTCTTCTGATTCACCGGCTGTGCATCTAACCTTAGTCGTAGCTCCATCATACATGTCTCGTATCATCCTGACGTATGCCTCGGGGACATTAAGTGCTCTCAAGGCCAACCATATCAGATCACGAGGTACTCTATCGAATGCCTTCTCCAAATCGATGAACACAAAGTACAAGTCCTTTCGTGCTGCTCTATACTTTTCCATCGCAATACGAATGCACTGAATCGCATCGACTGTAGATCGACCCTCAACAAAGCCGCATTGATTGTCATTCAACCGTACAATCTTTCTCAATCGGTTGCAGACAACTCGCTCGTAGATCTTCAGTGTGTGAGGTGTTAACTTTATAGCCCTATAGTTGTTGAGTTTGCGTGAGTCTCCCTTGTTCTTATAGAAAGGAAGAAAAAAAACTTTCCCTGAAAGCATCAGGCATCGGTTGCCCACCTTTGATTTTGTTGAAGAGAACTGTGAGCCAACTAAGCCCGACATTTTCCATTTTCAACCAAAATTCCGCGGGGATTTTGTCCGGGCCGACTGCCTTTCCGCGTTTCATCTGATGCATTGCCTCCATCACCTCTTCCTCTGAGATATCTTCAATATTTGTGGTATTCGGCTCAACATCTTGAAAAGCTGCTCGAGGAAATTCTTCATTTAGAAGTTCGTCAAAATACTCTCGCATCCTGCTACAAATTGCCGTATCGTCAATCAGCAACATTCCTTGCGAGTCCTCCACGTACTTTGGCGCCTGTATTTCCCGAGCGTTCCTTCTCCTTTGGGCTGCGACCCTAAATATCCTGGCGTCGTGTTTAGGTCTCTCGCGCAAAGACGGTCCTTCGGTCGCAGTCTGAGTTTCTAATTCTTGGTAGAATTTCTCAGCTGCCTTCGCCTTTGCTTGAGCTACCAAGCGCTTTACGTTTTTCCGGCATAGCATATAATTTTCGCGAAGTTGAACCCGTTCGGTTTCACTGCTTGACTCACATTTCGTCCATGCCTTAAATGCGTTCGATTTGGCTTGCACTGCTTCCTTAGTTTCGGTGTTCCACCACCATGTTTCTTTCTTCGTGTGGAGTGGACCTTTCGAAACTCCAAGTGCCTTTTCCGCCTCCCCTACTGACATTTCAGCGAAACTATTCCACATTTGTGTTGGACTGTGCTCGGTGCAGTTTATGTTGTTTTGAAACCACTCCGTCATTTTATTAATAAATGGAGTTACTATAGGTTCAAAGTTGTCGTTTGTGAGATTGTGCCACTTGATTTTTTCGACAGGCTTGGGAGTTCTTCTATTTCTTGCTCCTCCTGCTTTCAAAATAAATTCTGACAGGAGCAAGCGATGTTGGCTGACGACAGATTCACCCAAGATCACCTTGCAGTCTTTTACCCACCTTCTCATAAAATCGAAACAAAGGTGGTAATCGATCTGCGTTTCGTGTTTCCTATCTCCGTGTCCACTACTGTAGGTGATTAGGTGTCTCTCGTTTTTCACAAACCATGTATTTAGGATGACCAAACCATGCGATCTGCACATGGTCAGAATAGCTTCACCTTCGTCATTTCTGACCGTTGAAGCGCTACCCTTTCCACCATGGCAATCCTCGTAATCATAATTTGATTCACCCACATGGCCATTTAAATCTCCTCCCAAGAACACCAATTCGGTATCTGGAATGGTCTGAATTAGGGTGTCAACGTCGTTCCAAAATGCCTCTTTTTCTTCTGGTGGCAGTCCCACTTGGGGAGCGTAGGCACTCATTACGTTCCACACCCTTCCGCAGATAACCAATTTGATGCTGATCAAGCGGTCACTTCTCTTCGCGACACTTATTATACTGCCAAGTAAAGACGACGCCAGAATAATGCCAACTCCGTTTCTTTGGTTTGTAATTCCATAGTAGTACAATTTGTACTTCATGGAATTCGTAAGAAACCGGGCTCTGTCGATATGGGTATTTCGCCACTTTGTCTCTTGCACGCACATAATGTCTATCCCTCTCCGCTTCATGATATCCTCAATCTCCTCGCTCTTTGACGTCATGGAACCGACATTCCAGCTTGCAACCCTCAGCTTCTCCACAATGTAATTGGACTGCCTTATATTGCTCGCCCCCGGAAACCGTCGAGCTCTGGCGCGAACTAGGTTCGCCCCGGGATCACTCAACCGCATAGCAGAAGTAGTGCCCAGCGGGGTAGTGCTTGTATCTGCGTCAATTTCCATAAGGCCTTCCATTCTTTTACACCTTTTGGAGAAAGGTTGTGTTTTTGGCACTAGTGTGTGGAAATAAGTAAATTTATGGACTTTCCTTTTACGTCCGCCGGCTATCTCCAGACGCGGCAACCCATACACACACACACACTAACCTATGGGAGGTCTTGTTGATGTTAAAACGTGCCTCAGGCTTCAGATGTCATGGTTGCCTGCGACCTTCGCATACTAGCGGCCAAGCACCCTCTTGACCATGCATCCCTCGGCGCATGCTGATCCACCTTGGATTAGGTCCCTTTTTAGTCGCCTTCTACGACACGCCGGGAAAGGCGGTGGCATTATTCGCGACCCATGCCACAGGGCATAGGTGCTACCAGCTAGTACTTTAAGGATTTTGTTCCTACTGCGCATCTTATCACAAAAGGATGCCGCGTGATTAGCTGACGTCATTATGTTCTCCAAGTGGACCCCGAAAATTTTTGGATTAGTTACAGTAGGAACTGTATTGTTGCCAATACTTACATTAACCTCCAACCGACAATCTTTTCACCAGGTGGTAAATATAACGTACCGCTGCTTTGGCAATGACGTTCATGATATTTCGTTCGGCCTTGTGAACGCTAGTTGGAGTAGGTAGCTCGATGAACATCGCCGACGAGTAGGCTTTGCTAGGGATGTCAAAAACCGGACGGTTAGTCCGAAAACCGGTACTTTCAAAACGGTTAACCGGTTTTTTTTCGGTTTTTTCCTCCTCCCGGTTTTAACCCGGACGGTTGTTGGTCCATCCGGTTAAAACCGGAGAAAAATTCTTTCATAATTCATACAGTTTTTTCTGTTTTATTGATTTTTCAGTATGTAATTCTATTACTTATCCTCTAGGGAAAATTTAGTTTTCAAATTTTAGCCCTTTAACAATTGCCGAACACTCTTCTTTTTGCTATTCCTCGTAGAACAATCGCTTCTTCAAATTACCTCTGCTTGTATCTAATCTCTTCCAAGGCATATATATGTGATTTGGGGATTTACCGAAGCAGACCACTACTATTTGGGTCCATTTTCGTCCCCTTACAGTCCTTAGTGATTTCCAGAAGTCGACTGATAATTATCGACTTCTTTCTTCATCACTGAGTCCCGTGTGATGCGTAGCATATCCTTGAAGCTAAGTTCCCTCATGGATTCCACACTTATTGTGGATTTACCTAGTATCCTTAGCCTCCTACTACCTAGTGCTGGGCATTCACATACAATGTGTGGTGCCGTCTTAGCCTCTTCCAGACATAGTCTGCATACATCATCAGCTTTAAAATTACCATGCCCTGTTACTAAGGCAGTTATCCAACTTAAGCTACTCCGTGTGTAACTGAGTACTTGTTTGGCTTTCCTCCCTAGTGGAATGGTAATTGCGTTACGAGCCTGTCTACAAGTAGGTAGGCTTCGCCATCGTTGCCGATGGATGGAATCAATCCAGCCAAGTATACTGGCTTCAATCATGCCGTTTCCCAACGCAATTTTGGGTTCCGGCCCTTGGAACTTTTCTGCTGATCCCTCTTTTGCTAAGGTATCGGAAATTTCGTTCCCAAATGTACCTACGTGTCCTTTAACCCACATTAGCGTAACTTCGTTGATTGAAGCACACTCATTGAGCTTCTGGACACACTCTAGTACCAATTTTGTATGGATGTTGCATGCGCTTGATCACCGATTGGTTGTCGAGTGCTATCAGAATTTTCTTCCTCAGTATCCCGCCTTCCAGAATATGATCCAGCGCGTGCAGCAATCCAAGCATCTCCGCCTGATATACCGATACATACTCTCCTAGACGAAGTGAGCATGCAAGGTTTAGCTCCTCGGAATATATTCCAGCCCCCGCTCTTCCGTTTCCGTCCATGAGAGACCCATCAGTAAAAATAGCAACATCACGTGGATACTCCTCGTGTATCCTGCCATCCTCTATGAGAGTGATGTGATGTCTTCGACTACCCTACATCTTCTAATACCATCCAAAGGCATATGAGTCTCCCTGACATTATCACGAACAATATCAAGGATCCTCCTATGACCTCCGTTAAGGCAAATATTGTTTATGTTTACACTGCGTTTCACATGTATCTTGGTTGTACAACGTGAATGTGAATTAATATTCATCATCAATGTGGCACGATAGCCCGACGTCGGGCCTTGGCCGCCTGAATCGTTGACCTCCAATTGTCGCGGTTACGTGACCTCGTCCTCCAGTTTCGGAAGCCCAGCAGCTGTTGGGCGTCTTCACCTACGGAGTTCTCCCAGCGAGCTCTCGGTCGTCCACGCAACCTCGCTCCGTCAATTCGTTGTGCGTTCATCACTTTCTTTGGCATGCGATTATCTTTCATCCGTTGTACATGCCCCGCCCATTGCAAACGTTGAAGCTTCACGATTTTCGATACTTCCAGCTCATCGTACAATTGATACAACTCATGGTTGTACCGGTTACGCCATTGGTCTCGCTCGCGAACGGCCCCGAAAATTCGCCGGAGGACCTTTCGTTCGAATCGGTCTAGCAAAATTTCGGAGGCTTGGGTGAGGGTCCATGTTTCGCAGCCATAACATAGCACGGGTCGGATGATCGTTTTGTACACGCGGAGCTTCGTGTTCCTGTGCGCAAGTTTCGAATTAATTATAGGGAGGACCGAGAAATATGTCTTATTGGCTAGTTGTATCCGTCGCTTAATTTCGTCGGTTTCGTTGGCGTCCTTTGATAAGTTACAACCCAGATAGTTGAAGTTGTCTACATACTCGATATTAAGGTCCCCCACTGTGATGCTTGAATTTGCTGGCGTCCTTGTTTTCGATTGGATCATGGCCTTTGTTTTGCTTTCGTTGATATGTAGTCCAACTTCCTTTGCGGCGTTATTGAGGTTATGCAGAAGGCTTTCTGCATCACCCAACCTTCGAGACATGATGTTGATATCGTCGGCGTACGCTACTAATTGAGTCGACTTGATGAGTAGCGTTCCGCTGCTGTCCATATTCATGGCTCGAATTACATACTCCAAAGCAAGGTTGAAGAGCGTCGGCGCAAGCCCGTCGCCCTGCTTGAGTCCAGTACGAGTTTCAAATAGGTCAGTGAGTCGATTCTGCACTCTGACCTGCGAGACGGTATTATTCATCGTCATCCTTGTGAGTCGCACTAACTTTGCCGGTATACCAAAATTCAGCATAATGTTGTACAGTACACTTCGATCGATACTGTCGTATGCCTGCTTGAAGTCGACAAAGATTTGGTATACGTCGATGTTATATTCCCAGCACTTTTGGAGTAGTAGCTTCACTGTGAAAAGCTGATCGGTCGTTGATCGACCAGGTCTGAAGCCGCCTTGATACTCGCCAATGATTCGTTCTGCGTACGGATTAATTCTCTTTTCAAGAATTTTAGATAATATCTTATAGGCCGTACAAACTAATGATATGCCCCTGTAATTCTCACACTTCAGCTTGTCACCCTTTTTGTGGATTGGGCAGATTATGCTTTTGCGCCAATCTTCGGGGATTTCCTCGTCGTTCCATATTTTCAGCAGTAGCACATGTATTGCGTTGGTCAGGCACGTTCCACCATGCTTCAGCAGTTCTGCTGGGATCTCGTCAGCGCCGGGCGCTTTATTATTTTGAAGCGACTGTATGGCAAGACTCACCTCCTCTACTGTTGGGGGTAGAACGGGAGGGCCTGGTTCGGCTAACTGCTCAAGAGCTGGCTCCGCGGGGGATGTTGATGGTGCATTGAGGAGCTCTTCAAAATGCGAGGCCCATCGTTTGTTGACGCTTTCGATGTCGCTGATGATGTTACCATCCTTGTCCTTACATAGGCTTGTCCTGGGTTGATATCCGTTCTTAACATTATTAATAAGTTTGTACGCCTGTCTAATGTTCTTACTGGCTAATCTTTGGTTTATTTGCTGTAACTGCTCGTCAAAATGTTTGCGTTTCTTACGTCTAATTAACTTATTAGATACTCGCCGAAGCTCGTTATATCTTTCTTTCTTGGCTCGGGATGCGCGTTGTGTGTATTGGCGATAGGCTTCATTTTTCGCCTCAATCGAGGCCCTGCATTCTTCGTCGAACCAGTCTGCTCGTCTGCGCCGGCCTTTATAGCCCACGACCTCTTCTGCGACCCCCTTGATGCTGTCTTTGAGCTCCTCCCAGAACTCATGGATGCCTAAATTGTTGATGTCATCAAGCATGGGCGACAGTTTTTCCAATTAATATTCGTGTATAGTATATCAGTGCATTTCGCGTATCATCGTGTCGCTAAAACAGTTCGTATTCCGCAAGAGAAATTAGGGTGGCCCCTGTTGTAAATGTTTGGATTTTTTTTTTGCAAAAACTAATAAAATAATTAAATCACATCTGACAATTTTATTTGATTGTCTTTTTTGTTCAACATGTTTCTCTTTTAAATTAGCTGTCTTACTACATGCATGTACGTGCATTTTAAGTTGATTTTGCATACTACCAACACCAGCAATACGAGTGTGTAAGCATTTTTTTACTAAAATTCTAGGCAAGTCAATGAAAACACCCGGTTAACCGGAAAACCGGTACTTGGAGCCCGGTTAAAACCGGACGGTCTAACCGGCTTTGCAAAAAAACCGAAAAAACCTACAACCGGGTTATGGGCCGGTTTTTGACATCCCTTTGAACCCGTCCCAATCGGCTTTCTTGTGAACACCGGCGCGAAATAGTAACATTGATAGCAGCCGCAAGATGTGATCTCCCAAAATGACAAAAAAACACATACGAGGGTGGTCTGATAAGTACCTAGCCTACAAAAGAAAAACAATTTTTTTTGGAAAAGTAGCAATTTATTTTTCAATATAGTCTCCTTTTAGCTCGATACACTTGATCCAGCTATGCTACAACTTCTTTAACCCGTCTGAATTATACGTTTTTTCGAGGCCTGCAAAGTGGGCCTCCGTGGCGGCGATGACCTCCTCATTCGACTGAAATTTCTGCCCGGCGAGTGACTTTTTCAAGTTTGGAAACAAAAAGACGTCACTCGGGGCCAAATCTGGAGAATACGGTGGATGGGGCAGCAGTTCGTAGCCCAATTCGACCAGTTTGGCGTTGGCGGGCGGAGGTGTGATCCGGTGCATTATCATGGTGGAAGATAATTTTTTCTTTGACAAGTGGGGGCGTTTTTTCTTCAATTCGGCGTCGAATCAGCCCAATAATTCGGCATAGTACAGCCCTGTGACCGTGTTGCCCTTCTGCAGGTAGCCGATGTGGATCACACCTTGTGAATCCCAGAAAACACTGGCCATCACCTTTCCGGCCGATGGGACAGTCTTCGCCTTCTTCGGAGCACGTTCGCCGGCTGAAGTCCACTGTTTCGACTGTTTCTTGGTCTCTGGTGTGTACCAGTGTATCCAAGTTTCGTCGACTGTCACGAAACGACGCAGAAACTCTTTCGGATTGCGCTTAAACAGCGTCAAACACTGCTTTGAAGTGGTCTCACGGTTGCGCTTGTTGTCCGGAGTAACAAACGTGGCACACATCGCGCCGACAGCTTTCTCATGCCCAAAATTTCATGCAGGATATGACCCACGCGATCTTTTGAAATGCCTACTGTCTCAGCTATCTCTCGCACCTTCAATCGGCGGTGTGTCAATACGAGATGGTGGATTTTTGTCACGTTATCCTGCGTGCTAACCATTTTCGGGACACCTGGACGTGGCTCATCAAAAACCGACGTGCGACCACGTTGAAACTCGTTAAACCATTTTTTGACGGTCGCCATCGAAGGAGAAGATTCACCGTATACAGCATCCAAACGCTCTTTGATTTCGCTGCGCAATTTCGCTTCCAAAAACAAGAATCGAATCACCGACCGATATTGCTCTTTTTCCATTTTTCTAAAATCGGGGGACACTCCAGCTTTCACACGTGGCCAAAGCAAAACTACGAGTCTGATCCGGCTGAAATTTGGACAGTTGCCGTCTAGAAGAATGTACTACACGATAGTAAATTGCTCTTGCGATACTGACACCATCAGGCGGGGAGGCTGGGTACTTATCAGACTACCCTCGTATCTGGAATCCATACATATACACAGACAAACGCAACCTTCCTGCATCGAACCTTCAAGGATCTTGCCAGGGAGGCGTTGTGGCAACTCTTGGCCATTTTTGGTTGAAAACGGGTGTAGTCCGCCCCGAAGAGGCTCTAAGACAGCAAGGTTGCCGTAGGTAGGACCACAACGTGATAGTGCTCGTCAACTATATATCATCGATGGAGTACAAAATATATTTCGTGTTATGGAACAGCTTTTTTTGATAATATTCGTAATATCTTTTTTTACAAATATTACATAATGTAAGAACATCCTGCGGAGTAACTAAAGGACCCTGAAACAAACACTTTGCAAAAAATTTTCTATAATATGGATTTTGTAGTACGTCTTTGTCAGATCTGACATCTGAAACGTTACCATAAATGCCCTCGGGTCGGGACATATGGATATGAAACAGCTATTTTCGATGTTTACACTGAATTAAAGTAATGAATTCGTCAAAAAAAAAGAATACCGAGAAACCACGGCTGTGCCAGAAAACATCGATTCCGTATGTGAACAGATAAATGTATGATTATGATGTGACTTTTCGTTAAACAAAGCCATCCTTGAAGTTTGGAATGCTTCTCCGTTCGTGCCCTTAAAACAAGAACAGCAACATACTTAAGGTTTCTGTTGCTTCTTCTTCTTCTTGTAGCGGTGCAGAAAGGTGTGAAACCTCTGTGCATCTATGTGGGTACGATTTATGGTTCGTCAATGTTTGTGTCCGTGAGGTCTAATGACAAAAACATAGCTGCTGCGATAGGGTTTTCCCACAGCGATATAGGGGTAAGATCAGTGGGCGCAGCGGGGCATTGAAACAAGTGACCCACATCATGAGGAGTACCATTGCAGTTTGGACAGATGTTTTGGATGTCCGGGTTTATGCGAGAAAGGTACGAATTAAGGCGTGAACAAAAGCCCGACCGAAGTTGAGCTAGTGTTACTCTAGTGGCTCTCGGGAGCCTAATCTCCTCAGACGAAATTGGTGTTGGGCGCTCTGAGAGGACTCTATTCGCACCTAAACTCGCGATAGACCGATTCACTTCTTCAGTGTGGATCGCTGCAATGGCGGCTCGGTATGTAACTTCATCGTAAGGGTCCCGTTTGTATCCCTGAACCTCTCTCTCAAGGTCTCGTAGACCACGCTTGACATGTCGTGGTGGAGGAATTCGGTCCATTAGATGATTATTGGGATGATCCTCACGGTAGCAACCAACAAGATATTGTTTTGAAAGTACGAGATTGTGATCACGTATTGGCATCAATTTTGTCTCCTGATGTAAGTGATCCTAGGCAGACATCAGAAGGCAACCTGTCGCGATGCGTAGAGCGGCATTTTGGCAGACCTGAACTTTGGACCAGTTTGTGTCACATAGACTATGTGTCCAAACTGGGGCTGCATAATCAGCGGCCGCTCGACCCACCGCTTTATAAGTAGCTAGCATGGTTTATTTATCTTTGCCCCAGGTGCTACCAGCTAGAGCTTTTAAGATGTTGTTCCTACTGCGCATTTTTTCACAGACTGAAACTGCATGATTCGCAGACGTCATCATGTTCTCTAGGTGAAGCCCGAGAATTTTGGGGTTTTTAACAGTAGGAACAGAATTGTTGCCAATACGTATATCCATCTCCCATCTGATGTCCTCCCACCAAGTGGTTAGAAAAGTCGCAGAGGATTTGGACGCAGAGATGGTGAGGCTTCGGCTTTGGAAAAATGCCTGTAATCGTCCTAGATAGCGATTAATTCGGAGGCGCATTTCATCCTTATCATTCCCTGTGGCGAGTACGGTGCAATCGTCAGCATAGGAAATCACCTCGATTCCTTCAGGTGGTGTGGGAAGGCCGGACATGTAGATGTTGAACAGAGTGGGGGAGAGTACCCCTCCCTGTGGAACACCTAATTTGATTTTCCTAAGCTTAGAACGTTTGCCTCGAAACTCGGTGAAGGAGTGCCGACCAGCTAGATAATTGGCAATCCAACGGATCTCTTTGTTGCTAGAGACGACTCATGGGATGATCACAATCGCCATCGTACTTAGACAACCGGTCCTGAGCACTATATGCGTATATTTCCCATCCAGACATGTTCCTTTAAGTGAAATTGGATACTAGGAATGCGACCACAAATCCTTCAAAGTTTGTAGAATTAAGTCCCTGAATAGGTACATAAGTCGAGAGTGGGTACTGTCAAATTTTTTTATTGGTTGGGTGTAACGGTAATATCTTCCGTTGCTTTTCTTACGTTTGTAAATTTTAATTTTCCTTAGATGAGCGGATACATTTGTGTTGCCTGATCAACGCGTACGTATGATTTTCCTTGATGTGTGTGTTTTCTTTGGGTAGATTTAGGCCAAACGTTGTCGCAGATCACGGAGGATATCCTAAGGGCTTCAAAACTTTCAGGGGATGCAAAGCACTATGATAGTTTATTAAATGAAACCTTATTTATTATTTATTTATTTATTTCATCAATTTCAGGCGGAGGAAGTCAATCGGCCGTTAACCTAGATGGCGAAGACTTAAGCTCAAGTAGTGTTAGTTCTGCTAGTCGCGTATCATTCGACCCACCGTCATCGCCGACTGCTTGTTTTAGTGGGGAGAATCTGATGCATTTTCCTGGAGATTCGAGTGGATCAATTTAAATGAATTTATATTATGTATGGAGTGTGGGAGACAAAAGCCATTGATGAATGGTGGTTAACTGATTTTTTAGTACATTATACATTTAAAAAGTTACTATTGACCGGGTATGTATAAAGAATAAGAATGTTCACTTATTTACATTCTGCGTGCCACATAATGAAAATAATGAAAAAAAAGGAAAAAATCAATTTCTTAAACAAATACAAATTTACGTATATGTACATATATGTATACTAATTAATGGCCGACATACTTTGTATATTTAACCGAAAAAAATCAATGAGTTTGTTCGGGTATAGTGAACATTTGATTAAATATTATATATACATACACAGAATTATTATGCAGTGACAAATATTTTCATAAATCTGCATATGAATACGTAATATTCCTTTAAAATTGATGGTGTATGAAATATGTTGATAAGTTGCTGTAAACATCTCTTATTGTGGATGTAGATTTGTACTGTCTCAAGAAAATATAGTTATTCTAGTTTTATTAGATTCTTTTTTATAAATATACATATTTTCATATTCGGTATAATATTGTATGATTGGACAAAATATATTCGTGATACGCAAATTCATACTGATAATAGCAAAAAGCCATTTTAAACACTCTTATCTAGTTTAATTGATAGTTTTCCGACAATTTAATTCCTTTTTTCAATAATAAAGAAATCTCTTCACAGTTTATGTATATTTCTTTTAATTAATTGAAGCTGGCTTTTGGTATGTCTATTGTTGTTAGTGATTTTATATACAATAAATTGTTGAAATACTGTTTTTTACCACATCTCTGGAAAAGAAATTAAAAATGATAAAATGATTATAAGACTTTGATTACATTAGATATTATGAATATCGGTCAATATATTGTCAAGTATTTAACGCATAGTTTTAATAGATCAGGAAAATATGTTAAAAGTTAAACTATCTAGGCATTTTTTTAAATTGTTGATTCTTCTTATTATTGAGTTGTAATTAAAAAAAAAATACACACACACATATATATTAAAAAAAAAATATATGTATGTATGATACATCCATTTATAAAATATATGAACCCACATATCGTGCTCACCTTCTGACTGATCTGATTGTAATATAAAAAATAAAATATTCATACATTTTTCATTTTAATGCCGATATGACTTGCATTGTAAAATTTGCTCAGTTACATATTGGTTTGTTAAGGTCTTCCTATTACATAACGTTGTTCTGTATTATTTTTTTTTATCAACAACTTAAATATTCGACAGAAATTGTATCACATTCCGTAAAGTATGTACTTACCAAATCTATTCTATATTTTGAGTCGAAATTTACTATTGGCGGCGTAATGAAAAGGTACAAGTTCACCATGGTGAAATTCCGAAAACTTACGTATTTTTTTTCCGACTCTGCTTCATATTACGTTGAACTGTTAGCAGTTAATAGTATCCACCCAGGAATTGTTTTTCAAATAAAAGAAAACTAATAAATCGTAAATGTATTAAATATATTCTTAAATGTATATCAGCTGATATATGTATGTATATATTAAGTCAAGTATGTATTTGTATATCAAGTAAAAAAAATCGATTATATTGCTAATAGAAAGACGGTAGAAGTGTGCCAGTTTTAATTACTTTACTGTATTTTCTACATAAATATTATAATACTAGTGTTTTATACAATTAACTTTCAATTATTATTATTTTATCTTTCTGTGAAGTAAAGGGATACAATTTTTATGAATGGATGTACGTTAAGTCAAATAGATGAGAAGAAAGATGCTAGCATAATTTTAAATGGTGCATAATTAAGAGAGGTAGACTCAATTAAAAAATGTGAACACTTTTAAAAGGTTATGGTTTTGATTTTTGAATTTTGTTTTTTTTTTTTATTGACAGATATTTTATGTTGGCTGCGGATTTCAGATTAAACATTTAATAACGTGGTGTTATTCCATACCTGTTGAAAAATGTATCTACGTACATAAGCTAAAACGAAAATACCTACATGCAAGGGTTCGAAAAAGTCATCTGCTCCGAAATCCCTTTGGTCCAGCTTTAACCCATTTCCTTCCGCACCTCGACGCAGATTGTTTTTATATAATTTTCTTGTATATTCTTTATGTTTGAGCTTAGATTTAGAGAAAAAATGTTTTTTGAATTTTTTGGGTTTCGCAGATTACCAGGGAAAAAATGGTTCGCTGACGAACCAATGGCGGAAAACGATATAAAATATTTTTCGTCAATTTACCTTGCCTGGTCATACTGTATTGTGGTATTTGAGTAATATTAACAACATTATCTGTATAATCGTGTTTATTTGTTAAAACAGGGCATTCTTAAAGTTGATTCACACGTTACATTCACAGTCTCTGTGATTTTGCATACACATTTCTTGACTGTATGACTGACAATTTGTAAATTTATATCGAAAATCCTATGATTGAATTTATGAACCGACCATGAAACGGAAGCATTTGGTCCGACAGGGTCATAAATCACTGGGGAACACCATTTTTGTCACACGAACTTTGTGATCATTTTTGTATAGTTTAGTGTCCCCTCATTACAAAAACACCATTACTTCGTTCCAGTCACGTCCTGTTGTCTTTTCACCGTTATGTATTAATTTTCCATAATTTACGTGGTTTGGTGTTATTCTTTTGATTTTAAGTGACGTTATTACTATGAAATAAATTGTATGCAAGGACATCAAAATTCTGAAAACATACTGTTGGTGTACCCTGAAGAAGAATTGTAAGTAGTCTGTATGAAAAGTCCGTCCTTTTAGCGAATTTCACAAGTCCTAATGGACGAAAGTTGTGGTGGTTTTATTCCTTAAATGAAAATTCTCTAAACGAGTATATGTGAAGGATAATAACGGGATATAGTGAAGGATGAAAACAGCCAACAGCAACTAAATGATCCTACAGGATCCTTTGGAAAATATTTGGTTAACATTGTTAAAAAAAATTTTAGGAAGCAATGCATCTGAAAATTTCTAACATTTATTTAATAAACTTGAACTATACGAAGGTTTTCCCTGCACCATAATCGAAAATATAGCAAAAGCTCCTAATTTGTTGTAGAAAGCTCTAAAAATGTGAAATTTAACCACTGGATCATACTGTTGCGTAACCTATGGTTCCACGGGGGTTTAAAAAGACCTACGGGCAAGAGAGGTAACTGATAACTAACGGAAGCTTGAAAGCTGCCTACAAGAAGCCATATACCCAAGAAAATCATAACTGCTTACCTACAGGTATGAAATAATTTATCTTTGTACCGTCACTTTTGGAGCTTATAATTCCAATTTTGGTTAGGCTGTCACAAAGAATACTGACGTGTCTATTTTTTTTTCATTTATGTAGCATTGTTCAGGGGTCACAGTAGGTTCAAAATATGATATTAACTTTTGTGAGACAAAAAAAGTTTGAAAATTGTAGACCAGTGAATCAGTGAACTTAGGTGAGGCATACTTCACCCGTGGAATTCAGAGAGGTCCCCCCAAATTGAGGAGAATCGTGGTGAAACCTTAGAGATTGGGTTCTCCCAGCTCTGAACTGTCGGTTTGTGTCACTACTAATTGAGAAAGAAAATAAAGAAGAAAAATTACTTTTCCGTAAATATATTTTACAAGAACAACGAGCCGTATGGACCAAATCCTATCACTAGCAATTAGTAGTGACACAAACCGACAGTCCAGATCTGGGAGAACCAAAAAACGCATCCTAGTGGATTGAATTCAGTAACTTCTAGCATACTAATAAATACCTTGGCGTCTAGTCCTAGGAGACAAGGGTTCTCACGTTTTTCCTGATGAGTCCCAAACTAATAAAGCTATCAGTATAGTATAACTACATTAGTCCCCCGATATTCCGAAATGGTTGGGCCCGGACCCAATTCGGATTATCGAGTTGTTTGAATTTTCGAAATGCACTGTCATCCTGGTGATAATAAAATCACTGAAAAATTAACAGTTTTAACTTCTAATAATCTTGTAGTCGAAATATACAATCCATCAAGTTTATAGAGCAGTATACAATACTGGTCTGGCTGGTCTAGCGGTTAGTGTGCGCACCTTCGGTGCACAGAGTCATGAGATCGAATCTCACCGTGGGTCATGGTGTTTTTCGAACTCACGAGCTTGTGACGGACTATGATCTCATTCAGATGTTAAACGAGTACCCATTTATGGGGATAAATAACACGGCTGAGTGTGATGCTGATCTCATTACCTCAACAAAAAGCAGATAAGATCTTGGAAATAGGATGTCACTAACATATCCTGCGGCCTTAGTCCAATGATGGATTGTCGCGCCTGTTATTTATTTATACAATACTAAACTAAAGAAAAGCTCAAAATGTTTTAAAAAATAAAACAAAATTGTACATAAGTCCATATCGGGAATATCGGCATTCCGGATTTTGGGGGTCCAGAAAATCGGGGTTTTACTGTACAAGAATTTTGAATAGAATAAACGCCTTTCCTATCCTTAAATAAACATTTATGGAAGTTTGGAATGCAATTTTCATCAACAGTTGCCAGGTAAGACAAGATATCGTTTTCCGCCAATGTTGTTCAAATCAATTATTCGGATAAAGGTGGAATCGGAGAACATCCCAGCAAGGCTCACGGGGGAAAAAATTAGCCACATTTACCGTTATTTTTGACGCAAAATACCGAATTTTAAAATTAAAAAAATTATATGAACAATTTCAATGCTTCTATACTTACGGACAAAAGTATCGACTCAGCCTATAATCGCGTGTATTTGTACGTGTTTTTTGAAAAGTACGGTAGTTATCCATAAAAATCGTATGCGATTCATAAGCTTGAGATCTCAGCTTTATTATGGTACTATCTTAACCAATATTTGTTGAGTACTTTTAAAATGATTGCTCTTTGAACGAAATCGTAGGGAAAATAGGAGTTTACGAAAATGGTTTGTGGTAAGGTTTTTTTTTAAATAAAACAAAAACTGTTGAAAAATAACTTAAGTATTTATTATTTTAGTCTTTGGTATTGCCTCCTCTTGCTCTAATGACAGCTTCCAGTCGATTCTTCATTGATCTGGTCAAGCTGTTGATGGTATATTGAGGAATACTCCTCTAATAGGGCTGCCTTCAATTCTTCAGTGGACGAAGGGACTGGATTTCTGGCTCGGACTCTTCTCTTGAGCTCGTCCCATAAGTGTTCAATGGGATTGGTGTCTGAACTGCGTGCTGGCCAGTTAAGTGTCGACATTTTGGCTTCATTCAGGAACTGCCGAGTGAGACGCGATGCGTGACACCGGGCATTGACGTTCATCAAAGTGAAGATCTTGCCAATAAATGCTGCATAGGGCACGACGTGGGCACGGAGAATATCGTTTCCGTATCGATCAGCTGTCAGCGCTTCTCCTCAGCCTCCTCCGGGCACGAATACGAGCTCCGCTTTTCCCTCCAAGGAAATGCCAGCCCACATCATACAGGGTTCCTGTATGATGTGTTGCCGTATGCAACCGTTTCTTGTAGACTCTGCATCTTCGGTCACTGCTATGCACACACATTCTCGACCCGTCAGTGAACAATACTGAGCTCCATTCCGGTGATCTCGAGCAAATAAGAGCCGCGCTTGTCGATGTGCTGCAGTCATTTTGGGGCCCGTGGCAGGCCTTCTTGGAATGGTATTCGTTTCCCTTAATCGTCTCCTCACTGTCCGGGCACCGACGGCTACTCCGCGAACACGCGTCAGCAACAACCGTGAAGAACCGCTTTCGTAACGAACTTATAACAATGAAACGGTCGTCTCTCTCTGGAGTGGATCGAGGGTCTCGAATTAAAGCTCTCTCTAAAGCTCTCAGTCTCTTGAAATCTCCTGCTAACTCTCGAGACAGCAGACTGGCTCATTCCAAGACGGCAAGCAACGATTCGCTGACTAAGACCTTCAGCAGACAATAGGGCTACAACTTGAGCCGCTTGATCAGGTGCCGCATC
The DNA here is from genome assembly GCA_949715475.1 of Microchrysa polita. Taxonomy (NCBI): domain Eukaryota; kingdom Metazoa; phylum Arthropoda; class Insecta; order Diptera; family Stratiomyidae; genus Microchrysa; species Microchrysa polita. The sequence goes on from OX454417.1 coordinate 76,134,627, forward strand.
CATGGATGACAAAACATTGATTGAAATTACCTTAGATGTAAGTAAGCTAACTTTCCAGATGCGACTGATAATGCGAAACCGATTACGGGCGCTTTTGTAGGGGTAATTTACTTGACAGTTAGCCACCATAAAATTAAATTTTTTTGAATTTTCTGTTACAAGTGGCATTAATTTAAAAAGTGCGCAGCAAATATTGATAAAAAGGGACCTGTAGGTACCCTTTTTATCAATATTTGCTGCGGGTTGCTAAGGTTTCAAACTTTAAAATCACGTACGATTTTTATGAATAACTATCGTACTTTTCATAAAATACGTACACATATAGGCGATTAAAGGTCGAGTCGATACTTTTGTCCGTAAGTGTAGAAAGCATCAGTTAAATTTATTCTTCAAAAGAATTTTACTTTTGCAGTTAAAAAAAATAAAACATTAATGGTTCGTGAACGAACCAATGGCAGAAAATGGGTAGAACTCAAATCAAAGCGAAATTTTGACAGAAGAAAAGATGCGAGATTTGTAATTTCCGTGTACAATTTATCAAGTTTATGAATTAGATGAAGTACCCAATAAGGTAATTGCCACCCAGGGCCGGCTCGACTATATGTGCGGAATGTGCATTTGAACAGGGCGCCAATAAAAAGGGGCGCTTAACACATTAAGATAAAAGAATCAAAGCAAACAAACAATTTCAATTAATCTTATCGTTTTTGTGTTTTAAATCGAAAATTATTAATTTTTAATGCTGTTCAATTAAAGTTTTTGAAAATATTGCCCTTTTATGTTTTCAAATCAACATTTTCGAAAATTTAGCATTTTTATGTTATCAAATCAATATTTTTGAAAATTTCGATATAAAAACATAAATATCAGGCTAAATTTGCACTTTTTGTGAGATTTTTGGGCGACTCTAACTTCCAAACTGTGATAGATAGGACTCAACGCTAAAATAAACTCTACACTTGTGTCTCAAAAGTGTCAATAAAAACATAAAAATTTGATATTCTCGAAAAATTCTTTTGGAAAACATAAAAATGCAAAATTAAAAAATGTGCAAATTTTAAACCCATTATTTTGTTTTTAAATAGAAATTTGGGGTTTTGAAACCCTATCGCACATTTCTCTTCAAAGTTGCGGGTCTTAGTACTTTTAAATTAATACCACAAGTCACAGTCAAAGTGAGCACCCCTTCAGTATAAGCTATTCATATTTCCTTTGATAATTTTGGGAAACGCTAAGTTTTAGACTGGAACCTCCCAGCAAGGTCTGCTTTTTCTTAAACGGTGACAATCTAAAAATTACTTTCTCTTGAATTTATTAAAGGCAATATGTATGTTACTAGAAGAGCTCATAGTTAGGTGGGGCTTGACTGTAAGTCACTATTTGTAAAATTGAGCCGAAATGGACTATAAGGTCATGCGCTCGCAAGTGAGCTCCACCACAAAGGTTAGGATTCTTCTTATACAAGTTGAAATGGTAAACTTTGAAGTAGTTGTAGCCGCATACAAAATATGTTGCTTCCCAGGGAAGTAGCCGGGGGAGGAGTCCCGAATTGTTTGAAAAGAAATTGAGACCTCAATAGCGAAAACATGAAAACTAAAATATTGCCCACTATTGGGAGTCATTTGATGGAAAACATCAAGTTTAAAAATTATTTTTTCCTGTTCAGTTTTCTTGTCAGAAACCTCAATTTAACGAAAGCTCAAGACGGTTTATGAAGGGACACTTCGACTTCATCTACAGGGCTTTCGATTAAACTAGTAGCAACTAATCTAGTAAACTAGATCCGAATTTCGAGAGATTTTGTTTTGCTTTCGTTGGAAAAGATCCAGCAAAAGTCTTTCGGCGCCTAAAAAGATTTGGCAGATTCGATCATTTAAACGTAAAAATTGTGAAAAATTTTAGATTGTTTTTTTTTTTATTTATTTATTATAAACCTATTGGCATTATGGGAAACATGATACTGAAAAATTTGATAGCCCCTACCCTACAGTATATCTATAAATCAAGAGTTGGAACTCCTTCCGAAACCCAATACATACTGGCTACGTTGCTAATGCTTAAGCCAGAGTTATCTACCAATTCTTCGCTCAATCTAACTCTGTTACTCGTTTAACGCGCAAGTGAGTTTTTGACTATGCATACTCCAAGCAAAATGGGTATACCTTGGCAATGATTGATTGCGTTGTCAGCTCATCCCGTTACAAAAAAAAAAAAAAAATTAGCAGCGTCAGCCTTTGTCTGAAATATTTAAACTAGGATAGAAGCATGACTGACTCCTATGTCAGTCAGAACGTTTATCAATTTTTTGAAGAGATCAATAGAGACATAAAACAAATTTATGGCTAGATGAATCCCTCTTTCGAGTCGATTTACACTGTACGAGAGATCATTATGACCGAAGAAATATTTCATTTTTTCCAATGTGAGAGTATCCTAGGCGGCTTGTGACCAGGAAATCAAGAGCTCGCGCTCAGGTAGTCGTGTATTAAAAATATGTCCAACACCAACACTTAATACTTCTAACAGAATTTTGGTCAAGGATAAATTCAAATTTTTAGGCGGAGTTAAATTACAATTTGGGATGAGGATGCTATTATGGGCGCCTTGAAATACACGTAATAAAAATACATTTTCTTTCTAATTAGGTCAACAGTTCCTTGATTATTCAAAAGTTTGCCCATATGGCCCAATCCGACCCTGACCAAACCTCGCCTAAATGTCTCTATTGAAGTTACAAAATATACAAAATAACTGTTTTAAAAAATTATAACACTACGCCTTAGCCCTAAAAAAGTGAAGGCTATCCAAATTTTGACCACGCCCGAAATTATAGTTAGAAAGAAAAACGTGACCGAGTTCTAATCGTGCGAATAGCACGATGAGTGTATACCCTATACCCATGTACAGACCTAGAAGGCACGCAAGACCCAAAATATTCAATTTCATATTTTTTGTGGGGGAGGAAGGGGTAGATGGGTCGGACCTGATACATCTTTATTACCTTGTCAAGGCATCCAACGGCTACCATTTGAAACTAATTTGAAGTTTTTCGTGGCATTCTATCAAAAGATATGGCTGTAGGGGAAGTAGGGGTAGGGGTAGTCGGACCTACTCCACTTTCCACCCACTCAAAGCATATGTCAGAATGAGACATTGATCAAAATTGCAAGTCGATAGCGATATTCTACCGAAAGTTATAGCCGATTTAAAATATCAAGAAGGTGTAGTTTGTATGGGAGGTAGGGGAACCCAAGATTTTAGCAAAACAAACATTTGACCAAAATTTCAAACCGCTATAGATTCATTATTTTGGGAGTTATCGTGCTAACAGACAAACACACGGACAGACAGACAGACAGACAGACATGGCTTATTCGATTCAGGGACCGATCCTGATCATTTGTATATACTTTGTCATACCTCCGGAGGCTCCTTTGAGGTGTTACATAATATTGGCGTAACAAAAACAATATACCCTAAACCATCTTATGGGTATAGGGTATAATAAAAGAGCAACTTTCAGCACATGCAAACGGTGTTTTTCATTTCGTTACCCAAACTATTGTTGCCCAAAAAGTGAGATTCTGGCTATCTGACTTAAAATTTACCTTTAATAAAAATTGTCATCTCAGGGCATATTATGATTTTTATTAGAACTTAAAAAAACACCCTTTTAAAACCGATTTTGATTCTTCTGTCCGCTTGTTCACCAAATAACTCGTGAACGGCTCAACCGATCGCTGTGAAATTTGGTAGGAATGTGGAGAACTGTAACAGCCTTTGGCAAGAATACCTTTAAAGGTAGTTGGGCAAAGATAACAGGGTGTCCCCGAAGAGGTGAAAAAAGTTGATATTTTTTATCGGAGATGGACATAAATAGGACTTTAGAGGTCCATAAACTGCAAAATTGGTTAAATAACGCCATTTTGTTCTGTCCTTTTTGTGACTGCGGAAGCACCACCAATTCTCACTAAACTGAACTAATGTTAACTAAAATAATGTTTCAGTTGTGAATTTAATAGGTGTTAGAGAATATGCACAGGAGTTGCTAAGGCCTCTAAATTAATCCAATTAAAACCAGTCTACTAGATTGAATCGTATGCAACCAAATTCAAAATGAATCGTATCATGTTTATATACCTAAAATAGGAAAGGGTATTTGGGTGTTTTCACTCATAGATCCTCTACGTGGAACGTAGTTCTACTTTCAGAAGAATATGAAAAACATTGATTTGGGTAAACTGGAAGCTAGAAAATAGGAGTTTTCCGAAAATGGTCGAGTTTTTTTTTTACAAGAATCACAAAAAGTGATATTACTCCTTAACGGTAAAAGCTAGAGAAATAATTTTGGCGACATTTTCCCTAAAACATCCTGTATAATCTACCATAGGTCTATGACTAACCAGCTGCGGGATACCCTGTATATATTACGTATGTTGTAAATTTTCATTATTTTTATTTTATTAGGGACTTGAATTCGTTAAATTGATATTTTTAAATTTTATAAAGAAGATCTTTAAAAAAAGGTATCTCGCATTCTACCAATAAATTTTAATTTTGAACGCAATCCCACCTAGTATAATGCACGGAAAATTTGTTACATCCCCACTATGCATATTAATTACACAGGTCTACAAAATTAAAAAAAAAATTTGGTGCCGCTGCGATTCAAGCATAATTTTAAAGCATCGGTCCTGTCAATACTCTCAGTGCCATTTTTTCATAAATGCTACATGTAGTTTTTAGTTTACGCAAATTAATGAAATTGCATGGTAATCGACAGCCACGAGCGTTCCCAGATCGACTAAATATATCTAAAATCATTTGAATTGCTAAATATATACAGTTTGAGTATGGCATGTTCAGACGAAATAATATTTGACGTTTTGATGTAGTCCTGAATTTTTTCTGTTGTGATTTACCGTTACTTTCAGGTAAAAGTTCAAATTGGGACGCATGAAACAATTTGTTAAGGCTTTGGACAAAAATGGTAGTTGTGGTAGCTGGGTTAAGAACAGAGAAGCTTAAGGCAGGCATTTTTGACGGCCCTCAAATAAGACTTTTAATAAAAGATACCAGTGTTGGGCATTCGATGAATGATTTAGAGTCATTAGCGTGGATTTCTTTCGTCGACGTTGTGAAAAACTTTCTCGGCAATCATAAGGCTGAAAATTATCGGATTTTAGTGCAAAATATGCTGGAAAATTTCAGAAATCTTGGTTGCAATATGAGTACCAAGATGCACTACCTCCATGGTAATTTGGGTAAATTTCCAGTAAACCTAGGGTCTTATAGTGTGGAACAAGGCGAACGATTCCACCAGGACCTGAAAATTGTGGAAAATCGTTATCAAGGTCGACGGGATGAACATATGATGGCGGATTGCTGTTGGAGTATCATGCGTGAGTCCCCTAGAAAGTCTCATCTCAAGAAATCTCGAAAAAGAAGCTTCCTTCATGTCTGAATAGCTGTCAACATACATATTTTGGAACATTTCATCATTTCATCATATCTCGAAAACTACGTGTAGGATTTAAAAAATTTATTCACCGTTAGAATCAGTATAGCAAGGCTACTCAAAAACAGTTTGAATCTCCCCGGCACCAAAACCCGTGTAGACCTGTGTTAGAGAGCGCTGTAGAATGTAACAAATTTTTAATTCGAATTATCTATTCAATTAATTGATTTCATAAAATTCACATTGCAAAAATTTAATTTTATATTTTTCCTACTTTGAGGTGAGTAATGTCCGCCTCGACGTTTACTCGTCGAGTTTAAATCTATCTAAGTGAAATTTTATACCCACATATCTTTATGCTGTTTGTATTTTTATACCCTTCACTCGTAGAGTAAAGGGTATATTAACTTTGTCATGAAGTTTGTAACGCATTGAAGGAAGCATCTCCGACCATATAAAATATGTATATATACGATCAGCATGACGAGCTGAGTCGATTGGGCGATGTCCGTCTGTCTGTCTGTCCGTCTGTCCGTCTGTTGCTACGCGTTTTACTCGGCAAGTTTAAAACCTATCGAGCTGAAATTTTGCACACATGATTCTTTTTATTGCAGGCAGTTTGTATGTTCGAATCGCTAAAATCGGACCGTGGGGTCATGGGGCTGCCATACAAACCTAACCCCCCAATTTGGTTTTTCTAAGAAAAACTTTTTCATGCGTGCACCAATTTCAACCAAATTTCACACAAATGTGTTTCTATTGATAAAACAAAACATATGTAAGAATGGATCAAATCGGACTATGGGGTCATGGGGCTGCCATACAAACTTAGCCCCCCCAAATTAGGTTCTTCTAAGAAAAACTTTTTTATTTGTGCATCACTTTCAACCAAAACTCGTAAAAGTCCATCTCTATGTATTGATGCCATAAGACATGTGTAACAATGAATGGAATCAGTCTATGGGGTCATGGGGCTACCATACAAACCCAACCCCCCATTTTAGATCTTCTAAGAAACATTTTTTCCACACCAATGTCAAAAAAACTTAATGCGTCCTTGTCAAAACAAAACAAAAATTAAAACGAATGGAATCATACTATGGGACCATGCTCCCGCATCCCCCCAATAAAGTTTTCTGAGGAAATATTTGTATTTTCCCAAACCAAAAACACACAAATATTGTTTTATCGACGCCACAGAAGGAAAAGAATGGGGAAGGATTGAACACAAGTCATATGTTCGCCAAAAAAAAACTTTTAGCCCGAGGAGAGTGAAGGGTATTTAAATTTCGGCCGCGCCCGAAATTAGCCTCGGTCTCGTTTATGTTTGCACGAGTCCCCGAAATCTGATGATGGGGTCGTTGGGCTGCCATAGAACTCCCAAAACCTAAATTAGGTTCTTAAAAGATTTTTTTTAAATATAGGAATCAATCTCGACCAAACCTCAGACAAATTTACTATATACCAATACCACAAAATATATGTAAAAATGAACCGAAATGGACTATGGGTTAATGGGGCTGACATAGAAACTCTACCTCAAATGTAGGTAAATTCTTCTTGGAAAAAATTAGTTCTTTTTTGCAATTTTATGGGCATTGATAAGATATGTGAAGAAAACTAAATTATTTGAAACTAAAGAAAAAAAATATATTTCTAACCACTTTTACTTTTTTAGTTATAAACCTTTGATCTATTTTCTTAATCATACATATTTACATAAATATAATGTAACGTAACAACAAGTTTTGTTAGTTTACAACAAATCTACTTTAAAATAATGATTCCATGTAATAGAAACCGTTAAAAAAAATATTTGATCTAGGTTTATCCTGTCAATCGCGATATGCATTTTGGATTATAATCTTCTCTTCCTAATATCTCAAGTAATGAAAACATAAACAAATTTTTTTTATACGAAAACTAACCCTTCTTTATATATTTCCATATATTTAATTACATATTTTCAGAAAAAATTATAAATACTAAAAACATTTGATATGGTAAATTTGTATCGATAATAATATGCAATTAATGGAAATTTGCACGAATGTAGAAATATTTTTTATACAGGATACAAAGAAAAAGGAAACCAAAATTGTTGCACATTGTACTGAGTCATTAATTGTATGTACATATTTGTAAGAGAAAATTGTGAAGTGAGTTGATATAATCTAAAAATAAAAGAGAAAAGGAAAGAAAACGTCTCATGTGTTGTATTGTGAATGTGTTGTTTTAAAGGGCCTGTTTGCAAACAGAACAAGAACATACCGGTTTTTTATTAGAAGATAAATTTGTTCTTGAATTGCGTACTTACGTATTTATCCTAAAAGACGGTTTTTGTTTTTGTTCTCATTGCATGCAGGCGCAATGATTGTAGCTGAAATGAGTTTACAAAATGGGTCCGGTTTCGAAACGCACCGGTCGCATATGTTCCGACAACATGTTGTCCATTCTGATCCTCTAACTGCGATTTTACGAATAAGAAATGATCTCCGGAACTTTTCGTTTGCATATTCCACATAGGCAGACATACGGAAAACACCGAAAGTTATTGCTGATCTGTACAGCAAAATGCTGTCAAGCGATATGTTCGCACCTTTTTCTTTTACAATCATTAATTTTCCTTAACTCAGAACCGGCCAAAGTTTCTGAAATGATGAACACGTTTAAAGATAATTGACGAATATTTCATCCAAGTTTCAAGGTCCTTCTTATCCGCGTTCGGAAGTTACAGCTGCCAAAATCGCACATTTATGTTTTCTTTGCGAGCATCATGAATAGTAGTCAGATGCCAGATCATATGACTGTCCAACTTACAGAAATCTTAAATTTCTGAAATTTATCTTTTGTTTTATGCGTTTAATCTTATTTCGAGAATTCTTCATTTGTTACAACTTTTCGTGTTTTGTCAAGGAGAACCAGTGGCGTAGATAGCATTTCGGAGGGGATCAGTGGTCACCATTGTTTTTTCAACACAGAGGAAATCAAAAAATGTGCTATAGTTTGAATGCTGATATTCCGGAGGAATAGGTTTGGCACAGCGAAGGAAATATTGCACGTCGAACCAAAGAATAATTATCCTTCTATATATAATCCTTCTATATATAAAAATGTTAACTTCGGAAATGGAAAAATCTATTATTGTTCTGATTGGCTACGATGAAACTCGAATGTCTATAAGTATAGCATACAAGCAGTGTTGCCAACTCATTTGTTCGATGAGTAAGTAGTTTTCTTCGAAAAAGTAAGTAGAAAGGTATAAAAGTCAGTAGATTGAAAAAAACACGTGACCAGACTCCCGAAGGCCTAATGTTGTACACATTTCGGGTTTGGTTCACCCCCCCCCCCCCTTCCCCGCCTCTTTTCACGCCGATTTGGCGAAAGCATAATACGTCACGTGGCTACCACCAATAAGCATGTATACTATAAAACGACCACATACTGTCCTTCCTTTCATAAGTGATATCTTCGTAAACAGGATTGAGGAAGAATAGTAGCCGATATTATAGGAAATATGTGATTACCTTGGGAAAACTATATTCTCTTGATACTAAACAGGAACCATAAAGAAGCCCAAAGGTTCACAGTGTCCTCATTGACAAAACTTCATCAGCATGTGAAGAACAAATGTATGTTTTAACAATCAAAGCTATAAAAAGCAAGGGAGTAAGTGTAGGCAAGATCTCGTTTAGAAGGGGCAAGACCAAAATCTGTTCAACACCATGAGCTCGGAATTGCCCCATTTTGTTAGAAAATATGTTACAAATTTGAAAACCTTATGACTAGAATGACTTTTGATACATTTTAACGATAAATGATACTCAGTGCTTTTACAAATTTTGAATTTCAGTGTTTGAGACTGCAGTCTGAGCAGCATTGTGCGGCTGATGATGACTTTTTCCCTGTCTCTGCCAATCCGGGACCCTCAGACAGAAATCATGTATGTAGTTGTTTATTTGATGTACGGAAATGTTTGTGCCGTGCTGGAGTCGAACCCATATTTTTACGATCGTAGTGCAGAGATTTTATTATAGATTGTACGGCATTAAAAAAATGTCCTGATCAACGGCAAGGGCGGGAGGGTGTAGAAGTCGGTTCCTGCTTGTTTAAAAGTTTCGTTTTGTTTCGTTCATTGCAATAGGTAAACTAATATTTCGTTGGGCAGACAACTCTTAAGCGGTTGGCAGCTGCCTAATATAGGCAGTGCAGTGTTCTATACAAATCTGCCGAATTTCAAAATTGTCCGCTCCGGGTTATGGACAATTTTTGATTAGAAAACAGAAAAGTGCGGATAGGTAGGACCTTGAAATTTGGAGGAAATGTGAGCGCCAGTAGCTTAAAAAACTACAAAATGCCAATTCGGAAAGATCGGTCAAAGTTTTCCCGAGTTATCGAGAATGAATGATTGCCAAACATAAAAGCGCGATTATCTTGCTAAATATCGATCGTACAGGAGTCTAGTCAGCTAGAGCGTTGAAATTTTCGCCAAATATGGGCAGTGCGGTGCTCCACAAGTTTGCCAAATATTTTGGATAATTTTCGATTAGAAAAGACAAAAATGAAAATGGAAATGAACGTTTGCCAAATGAAAGTGCGATAATCTTGACTGATCGCAGGTCTTACCGAAAAGCTTATTAGGTTTCTTTGCGTGGCATTGGGAATGCTGTACATTTACTAATGATATGTACGACAGGTCAAAATGCTATACTATATAGCAAAATGTTGTACGTCTGGTCAGCCAGTAATTATAATTGTAGGTGATCTGTGGTCAAACAACGTGGCACTAGATAACAGATGTAGAGTTTTCATAATCCCACCTTAATGTTGGTGTACCTACTTAATCGAGGTTGAACTAGCGACTCCTTAATGATACGCGTGAGTTTAATTCCGTCATGCGACGACGCATCTTAGGAATAACTGAGAAGATTATAGAATCGCCTGAAGATTATGAGTGCGCCAGTGGCGGCCCGTGCCTCCTTGCACAGGATGGGCACATTCACGGAATAAAAATCTTTTGGAAACACCTAAAATTAACGACTTTCCACCTAAATTTCGCATTGTATTAAATGGAACCATAAATTTCCGCTTCAATTTCACAGTTTTGCAACCATTTTTTAGATCAAGATATTATATTTTAATTTAGGATCATTTTGTTTTTAAATGCAGTGTCCTAGTATATAATTATTAGACTATCAAATAGATTTTCGGGGGACATGCGAATTAATGTTGTGCGCCTTTAGCATTTTCAATGTAAATGTAAATCGAAAATGCTAAAAGTGCACAACAATAATGTTCATGTTCCCGAAAGTTTATTTTACATTCTAATACATAATACACTTCAAAATTATTAATCTAATAATCATCATTACACAAGAAATCCTCCCGTGAAACATGTTTTCCTACATAGCATTGAGCCATCGTTGGTTTTTTATTCATTTTGACCAGCTCATGGTAACCCCGAAAATTGTACTTAAATGTTTACGTCATCATCATTCTCATTTTTATTACACTGATTCCATTCGAGCTGCTATAGGCCGGCCTACCCTGTCGGTGTTGAATTCGATGCCACCGCTTCCAAAAGTTTCATAAATTTCGAATGATTTGTTGTTGTAATTTGGTCACCGGCGCAAGTGGCCCACTGTGAACCGTCTTTATGTCGATGTCGATGGTAAGTAGATTTTCAACAATACCTAAAGGTTTGAATATGCGAGTTGATTATTGCATACACATAGGTAATTTCGATTTTGATCAAACAGAAAAAGCCTAAAAGCAGCCTAATTTGTTGATTAATACAAACACCGGAAATGTTTTTTTTCAGTGGCTCCCAAACAGTAATTGATAGATTCGCGAGAGAGTCAAAGGTAAAATTTTGTTGTACATTTCTACTGATGTTAAAAGATGTGAATATACAATAAGTGTATTTATTTATAGGGCTTGCCCACTATGACGAGCCGCCACTGGAGTGCGCAGAATACGCTTTACACCTTGAAAGATCGATCCTCGAAGGTTATGTGATGAAATTGAACGTTCCGAGGACGAATGTTAAGAATTGTTATGAGTGGTTTGCCTGCAGCATACAATAATACAGAGGGAGGAAACAGGATGTAAATATACGTTGAGGCCGCCTATGTGAAGTAATGCCGAAAGATGGTCCGACGTATCCGCGAACAAGTTGGCTGTGATTTTACTCGAGAAAAATCGGGTAGTATTATGCAGCATTTTTCAAGCAAATTAGTCGTGCTTGTGGCGTAATGCCGCTCAATTAGAGGCCTATTGGATAATTAGATATTAGACAATACTGGTTTTCGCTAAGAGTGGGTACTAACATCGTCAGTTCACGTGAAATTAATGCAAATACTGTAAAAATTCGTATGATCGTGAAATAAAATTCGGTTGTTGGTACTCACTTCACACGAAAGCCTTCGCACCGGTTTATTTCATAGTGAAAAAGTGTCATCGACAATCAATCAAACCGCGAGTGTACATTTTTTGTTAGGGGGAGTCCGGGAGAGTTGGTCCACTTTTTGCTTCATCGCGGATAAAAAGTTATCCACTGGATAAATTGATGTCATTTATTTTTTATTACATAGTGCGTGATGTTATCTTTAAAATGTGATTGATATTTATTGCAAAAAGGTCAAAGTATATGGTACAGAAGTCCTTATTCAAAATCCTCAAAACGGCTTAAGTCTCCCCATCTGGCGGGAGATTCGGGCCACCATACAGGGAGACATGACCATACTTTGGAAATTGCTAAAAAAGTAATATTTTTGACGGACATGTTAAAATGTTTTATCGTTCTCATCATATATTACGAAAAAAACGTAATCGTGCCCTTTTTGACTTGTGACCGGACTAAGAACATTCAATTGAATCTTAGTACAAATTATATAATTTTTTTAGGTTAGTTTATGTCCACCCGGACGTAATTTCCACAAGGCTAAGAAAGGTTTTCAAGTTAAAGGAGTTCCGCACCTGAATGTATACTCTTAAATAGATTTTCTATACATTTTCCAAGAATTAGCTGAAATTACATATATTTTAAGGGCGGGAGACTTGAACCACATAGCTGTCAGTTTCCATGTGGTTCAAGTCTCCCGGTTGGCGCTTTTTTGGGTAAAAATGCTCTTAGCTGGACCACGACTCACCAAAGTAGGAAAACTCGTTATATTCTAATTAAATACTTAATTAAGAAGAAATCTGCACTAAAACAAATGTATTAACTTTATATCGATTAAAAAAAATTAGAATTATTTGAAAAATTAATTTTTCACTTTTTGTCATGAAAAACATATTTTCCCGTTTATGTTCCGAAACATACAAGTGTCCGACATTTTGACATGGTATTCAGATGCGGCCTAGAATAGGTCACCTTCTGACAAAAAACCAACCTCTAGTCGTTAGATTCCAAAGAATAAACTCAAATGGTTCAAGTCTCCCATATGGTCAACTCTCCCGGACTCCCCCTATATATTTAGTGAATAAAAGATAAGTTTCCACGACACATTTTCCACGGGAGACATAAATGCAAGTTTTTCGCTCGGTGAATATAGTACTTACCTTAAAGTATCAAATGTTCTTAGTTCTTTTCCACCTGATCTGTTCCTGTGCCAGTCACACTATCTGAAAAACAACGCATGAAGAAATCCAAAACTCATCCCAAGTAACAATTTCATCCCTATAATATTTCATAGAATATTTTCTTCTAACGATAATAGGGGCACTTTACAGGGTATAAACTCTGAATAATAGTACAATAATGGCGTTTGGCGCCGTTTTTTGATCCAATTGCACCTTATTGTAGCACTGAACTAAGCTTTGAAAAAGACATACATCATGTGTTATGTCATCATTTTCTCGTGAAAAAAAAAAAAAAAAAAAAATTCCCCCAGCCGGCGTCGAACCAGCGACTGTCGTACGCAAGTCCGACGCCCTAACGCCAACGCCAACCTTACATATAGTTAACATTGCTCGTAAACACTACAAGTGCTCAACACTTCTTTATCGACTCTTCTCCATTGCAACTTCTTCTTTATATGTCAATCAGTTGAAGTTGAATAAATCCACACATTCACCAACTAAGCTTTGAAAAAGACATACATCATGTGTTATGTCATCATTTTCTCGTGAAAAAAAAGAAAAAAAAAAATTCCCCCAGCCGGCGTCGAACCAGCGACTGTCGTACGCAAGTCCGACGCCCTAACGCCAACGCCAACCTTACATATAGTTAACATTGCTCGTAAACACTACAAGTGCTCAACACTTCTTTATCGACTCTTCTCCATTGCAACTTCTTCTTTATATGTCAATCAGTTGAAGTTGAATAAATCCACACATTCACCAATAAAATGCAGACATTTTCTGCGCTGAGATTATCTTAATTGATTCATAAGTTAAGAATGAGTGAGGAAATGTTGGTTTCATGCAATGTTTCAATGAATTCAATTCAAGAAACGTGGTGTTCCAGAGCACTTCATAAGTGTCAATTCTTAAAAAATCACAAAGTCCATCCTTCTATAAAACTACGCAGAACAATTTATTGGATGACCATACGAATGTCACACTATAAAAATGAGACTGACTGTGCTATAGAAGAATATATGCATGTGAGTTAACTTAGAGAGACTATTGCATGTGTGTGCTGTATCATCCAATAAACACAAGAGTGGAGTATTTAAAGGAGCGTCTTTTTTAGGTTAACGTTTAGAGACAGTTTTATCGAAGTTTCATACCACTATCTTTAAATTTATTCCATAATGATGATAGAAGCTTTCCGGGAAATACTTTAAGGATGTTTTGTCGGATCAAAATATTACTTTAAGCGAAGTAAAACTATAAATGAATTTCTTGGTACTATATGATTGCTACAGTGTGAAGTGCTTCTTTAAAGCAAACGAATTGTTGCTTGGGATGTACGCCAGTTTACGCTAGGAAGTGTCAAAATTCTAGCCAAGGTAGTAACAATTTTGCCATTGAATATAATATAAAAAGGGTTAATTCCGAAATTCCCCTTTGGATGGCATTTCGGTAAATATTTTTACGAAATGCACCCAATTAATAGCAAAGAGTTAAATTTATATCATTTAGTGTAAAAAAAAATATTTGTGACCACGGGGATAAATCCATGGAATCGTACCATGGCGTCATGGGGCTTTTTAATTGATTGGAGTATTCAATCGCAATGCACTAGAATAAACACTATTTAAAATTTTGTATCTATATTTAAACAAATTTATAACACGCAACGTTTAGCAATCCCATTTAAATGTACTGTTATATTTTTCTCGTCTTTTCTAGACGTTCCAGTGGGTTCGATAGATTTTCGCGTATACGATAATGAATAGCACTCACTTTACTGTAACACTATTTATTACAACACACACGGATATATACACGATTCACTAATTACTGACTAGTTACTGATCCGACATAATCCACGAGTAAAACTATACTGACTGACTGACTCTAGTCGACGCCCTTATATACCTACTCATTTCCATTGTTCCGGAAACTTCGTTGATGCACTTTCTAGCGACGGCCAGAAAGTCGTCTCGCTAGTGACACTAGCGCCATCTGGTGCCAAGTACGGGAATACGATTTGGGTTGGCGTAGCGTCATCTGGTGCCAAGTACGGGAATACTACTTGGGCTGACGTATAGACCAGGCGCATTACAGTACTTTTCGCAATAGTGTAAATTTTGATGCTGTTGGTATACAGTTATGAAACAGGAACGTTGCTGATTAATTATTTATTAGCATCTATTAATTTTGAAATTTCGTATTCATTGCTCCCATTTTTCCGACGCCGCTACTACGAAGTTACAGCATTAAGCTGCGCATGTGCATGATTTTGTTTACAATAAATTTTCCATATCGATACCTTAAAGCACAATAGTGCTAAGTCCATTTTTCAACATTTGGAGAAAACGCGAAAATAACATTTCAAACCTTGTTCCCATCTCCGATAACTTTACTTTTGCAAATTGTTTTAGCTTTTCAAGCAGGTTACACTGTCAAAAGGATAATTGTATTAAAATCTGGCAAGCAATCGTCACAATTTCAAAAAAAAAATCGAGAAAAAAAGGGGAAAGTACGGACTTGGCACTTGACGTCGTCCTTTCTATCCCACTACTGTCATTGACCAGGAAGCTAATTTGTAGTGTTATGAGGGTCATAACAGGACATGGTGGTCTTATTATGAAGCTCGCCAGGAGACTTATGGTAGAAATAGAGTAGAAGCAGCAACAGCAGCAGCGCGAAATGTCAAGCACAATGCATTTTAAATTGAACAGCATTTCGAAAGCTATTCAGCATATTTGTCAGCAATGCAATGCTGCTGCTGTTGCTGCGTCTATTCTATTTCTAGCATTAGACTCAACTTCATCACAAAATTACTACTGCAGAAGTTGTGAGGATAAAGAGAGGGTGATGTACCTGCTCTGTCATTGCTCGGCACCAGCCATACTTTTATGACACGGATGATCTTAAAATTCCTGCAGTGGAACTGCGAATTTAGAGATGTAAGTTAAATAAGATTGCCAGAATGACATCTTTTCAAACAACTGATTAATAAATATATTATTCGGACCTATCTCTGGTATATTTGGGCTAGGGGTAACCTCGCCGGACTTTTTGAAAGAAATGCATACATACATCCCAAAACTCGGTCCCAAACGACATCCCCTTTCTTTTGAATGAAGTTTTGGGTGTAGCTTCGACTCGAATATTATCTAGTCTCTGTCTAGTCTCTGCATGCATTAGCTGGTGAAATACAAACGCCAGACACTCATTAGGATTAAGGACGTATTCAATGTAAGCTGGCATTTACACAAGCCCCAATGTATGTTATGAAGGTTTCATTTTGAAGAGAAAATAGAGAATTCAAATTAAGCCATTAAATGTGAGGGCTTAATTGAACACCAGTGCTCATTTGAACCTTTGCACCGGAGGTAGACGATCAATCGGGTTTTACCCATTTCAATGCAATTCAAAGAAAGAATACGCCCATGTAAACATTTTACAGACAATTCATCCCATCTAGAGTTATCCTGCAATCCCGCAGACAAACCCGCCTTATATTAATCGGGAAGCAACCCTGGCTATTCCTTTTTATGTCTCATAATGATATACATTCGTTTAATGGTAGTTATTACCACAAATTTAACTTCCTAATTGTTGCAAGTATATGGACTTAGCACAAAATAGCACTATAACTGGACTTAGTACTTTTGTGCAATTTTTTTTGGATCAACCTAGGACATAGCGCTTCTTGTAAATGTTAATTTCCTTGAATTTAGCTGAGTAAATTTTGTTTCAAGGTTAAGTACTCGATGGAGAACTTGACAAGGAATAATACGATGCAAAAATCACAAAATCGAAAAAAATGGACTTAGCACTTTTGTGCTTTAAGGTATCGATATATACTTCGTATGAAAAATGTCATCGAAGCTACAAAATCAAGTTACCATAGAAAATATTTTGGTCCCGAAAAAATATCTAGTGTATTTTGCGGTTATTTGCATTTCCTTTTTAGATTTTCTTATTCATTGGGGCTGCCATACAAATCTTGACCAATATTCATCCAAGTGTGTTCCTGGCTTAGCCTCAACCCATTCAGGGACAGATGGAATCGGAACACGTCATTGGGTTGCGGTAGAAATTATTAACACAAAAGAAGCTTAAGTTTCATTCAAATGTGACGGGTATTCAAAATTCAGCCACGCCCGAAATTAGCCTGGGTCTCGTTTTATTTTAAATGTGTTCTTAAATAATATAACAGTTAGGTAAACATGTATATGTTATCAAAAAAAAAAAAATTAAATTAAGTACATAGTATAATTTAAATATGTATAGCATAGTTTTTTTCCTTCATTTAAAATTTAAATACGACTTAAAAAAAATTAAATTTTATATTAGGGATATCCATGAAAATTGTGATAACGAATTTACTTAATAGTGGAGAGTTTTAGCATATCGTTCAAAATATTACGATATAGGACGAATAGGCTTTGACATTTTCTATGAAAAATTCGCTTGCCTGCCGTACGCAAAACAGTATACCACAAGTTTGTATGTTCGAAGTAGGCATAGCCGACAAATAAAATATCATGAACCCACAATTCCAGCTGTTTATAGTCAGCCAAATTCACGGAAGTACACCTATGCCTGTGGTATACTGTTTTGAGTACGACAGGCAAGCGAATTTTTCATAGAAAATGTCAAAGCCTATTCGTCCTATCGTAATATTTTGAACGATATGCTAAAACTCTCTGTTATGATAGCGTTCTATACCATTTCTCGGTCAAGCTTATAACTTTGGAGCATCAAGTTCGTAAGTTTGAAACATCAAATTCGATATTTCGGGAGCTTAAATCGTAACTGTAAATGCATATTTTAGCGCTAAACTTTTTGAATTTTAATGAAAATATAAAGTTATCTATCTTCGATAATGGGAAGATATAAATTTGGTTGTCCATAGTTACGAATTTGATATTTCAAAGTTATGAGCTTGACTGATAAATGGTATAATTGTCAAAATTTCGAACTTAATGATATACAATTTGCATAGTTTGTATGATATAATCCTAAATAATACCTGGGCGATTCAACTACTAAATATAAATAAATAGTTTATTCATAATAAGCAACACTTCCAGGTCTTCGAGGGTCATAGACAGCCACAGACATTCCAGCGTGTGCACTAATTGCAGTTACTGCTGAGAATCCATTTTCTGGAGGAATTTCGTAAAGTACATGACCTTTCTCGGCTAGAGCGTTTAAAATGTTCTAAATAGAAAAAAATAAAATAAATTAATTAAAAGCTAATAATTAGGCCAGTAGTAACTGAAACGTTTCAATCTTACCTTATCATACCCCACTTCATATTGTACTTGCATCGGGCTAAGTTGATGGTGCATGCGTGGCTTTGAAACAGAATCTTCCAATGATTCACGAAGAAGTATGTAACGAATAATCGACTAAATAGAACAATAATTATTAATTCATTTGAAGTTTTCGTAAATGCTGATCAAAATCAGTACACTTACCTGTGCAACCGATGTTGTAATCTTAGAACCTCCCGAAGCTCCAATTAACAAAACGGGATCTTCGTTTTCATTTACAATAATGGTCGGAACCATCGATGACAGAGGCATCTTATAAGGATATATATAATTGGCAGGCGACGGTGGTAAGCCATATGCATTGCTCTTTCCAGGTGTGGAAAAATCGTCCATTTCATCATTTAAAATGATTCCCGTTTGTTGTGACACACGTTTAGCACCAAAACTGCAAAAATAAAATTAATCAGTTTGCTCTTAATCTAAAGGGAGGCGTGACGATTAGCGAAATGGGCGTAGTAGAAACTCTAATATTGATCCGGTTTATGACGTTTGCTTTAACATCATCATTCTGATTCAAACTTCTTTCGAAATCTACCATGGGTAATCTGCTGTTGCGAAGCATTAAATAACAGCGGTGACAGTCAAATATTGGACTAAGGCCGCAGATGTGTTAGTGACATCTAATTTCCAAGATCTTAACTGATTTTTTGTTGAAGTGTTGAGATCAACAGCACGCTCAGCAGTCTTATCGTTTAACATCTGAGTTAGATCATAGTCCGTCACATGGGTCGCGAGTGCGAAAAACACAATAAACTGAATTGGTTCACGGTGAGATTCGAACCCACAACCAGAGCCAGACTACTTACGTACCACTGAAGCCATGGTGACGGCCGAACTCACGATGAAATTCTGGATGCGGAAATCACGAAATTTGAATAATGTCCATGTCGTTCCAAAATATGAGCTGCACTAACAAACATGTGATCAAACAATTTCGGTTTTTGGGCGATATTTTCTCGGAGCTGGCACTATGATCAGCAGACCTCACAAGGGGCGCGAACTGACAAATATTGGGAACCACTGATCTAAAAGGTATTACTCGGTTTTACTTACATATTATTAATTGTACTTGTGACAACAATAGCATCACCATTTCTCGCTAGGACGGCTATATTGGCCGTTCCATGATCTTCTTTCTGTTCAAATGAAACACCATAGTAGGAGTAATCATCGAAAGTTTGATCGTCCTTAATTTTTGGGTAAAGTTCATCGGCAAAAACTTGTGCTGACATTTTTTTAGCTAGCTAATCATATGAAAGTGGATATGTAATTTGAAATGTTCTTTTTACTTCTTAATAAAGAATTTACCTCAAGAGTATCGGATGCCACGTCACCCAGTCCTGTTCGCAATCCATACGCATGCTTAAAACTCTCGACTACTCTGTGCCACAATAGTCCAACATTGTCTACTATATGATCTTGTATTAAATTCAAAATTAAATGCAAGACGGATCCACACGATGGCAATGATGTTGTATAAACGGTAAATTCTTTAAGTTTTGTTGAAACTGGTGTATCCCAGCGGACCCTTGAATTCGATTATTTAATTGTTATTTTAGCTAATAAAACATTATCTTACTTGTAATCAATCAAATCATCCTCAGTAACAATTCCACCGTATGCTTTAATATCCTCTACCAACTTTTTACCTATGCTTCCTCCATAGATGGCATTTTCGCCCTCTTTGGCCACCACCTGCAAAGTCTCAGCCAATTTAAGTCGTTTAACTTTATCGCCTTCCTTGTAAACTTCACCAGTTGCCGGATCAATGTAGAGCTCTTTCAATGAGGGAATGGCAAGAATATTTGCTTGTTGTTCTTTAAGCTTTATAGCTAAGTAGGAGCTCACTTCGATTCCTTCTTGACAAAGCTTAATGGTTGGCTCAATCAGATCGGCCCAATTCAACTGACCATAGAGTCTATGCAAAGCTGCATAGCCCCGAATTTCTCCGGGAACTGCTACGGCTAAACCTCCTGTAATAATAAAAATCGCGATCAGTTCTTTTGTTTGTCGCTCTCCACTATTCGACAATTTTCTCACCGGTAACCGTTTTGTTGACAAACATATCAGAAGTAGCTTTCAAAGGAGCCGTTTCGCGTGCTATTAATGATCTAGCCTTTCCCTCTGATTTAATATAAATCGTTGCTACAAATCCACCACCCAGACCCATGCTTTGCGGGTTGGTAACACCCTCGCAGAATAGCGTTGCAATAGCGGCATCGGCGAAAGTGCCCTCTTTTACTAGCATAGATCTGAATTTTTGAAAATTAGTTATTATTGCACCATAAGTTTCCAGAACAATGGGAATTGATCACTTTTACTTTAAGAAATCAAGTATTATGGACGCATACTTACTTTCCTATTTCTGCACAGCCTAATCCATTTGAGACGATAGTACCTTGAAATCGGTGTATTTTGTCACCCGGTTTGAATACAATATATATAGTTAGTCCTACAGCAACTATTATTATGGCAAGAATCACCGATATTAGAATAACTTTTAATCGACTTTGACGCCTGAAATAATAAAAGAACTTAAATGAGAAAGTTTTACAATTGGATGCGTGCCGCTCATACGTTGGAAGGTCCGGCAAGATTGAAGTATTTAACTTCTTTGGAATGTAAGTGAGAGATAGATAGACCTTCTTCCATGGAAGAGTAGCTGGCTTTAAGTAGAGCACTGATATTGGTTTGGATTTGTCCGGAGTAGTTAGAGTGGGTACTAACATCGCCAATTCACGTGAAATCCAATCCATGCAAATACTGTCAAAAATTTTGATGATCGTGAAATCGAGTTCGCTTCGTGGTAGGTACTCACTTCACTCAAAAGTCGCCGCACCGATTTTTGACATTTCGCCAGCGAAAACAATGCAGTTGCACTTTATTTCACAGGGAAAAGGTGTCACCGATAATAATCAATCAGACCGCGAGTGCACATTTATCTTAAGTTTAGTGAAGAAAATGCAAGTCTCCACGGCATGTCTTACAAGGTATATACTATGTTCACCGGGCGAAAATCTTGCATTTATGTCTCCCTTGAAAAATGTTTCGTGGGGACTTCCTTATATTAACTAAATTTAAGAAAAATGTGCACTCGCGGTCTGATTGATTGTCGGTGACACCTTTTCCCTGTAACATTAGGTGCATCTACATTGTTTTCGCTGCCGAAATGTCAAAAACCGGTGCGGAGACTTTCATGTGAAGTGAGTATAATCAAGCGAATTCAATTTCACGATCATCAAAATTTTGACAGTATTTGCATGGATTTCACGTGAACTGACGATGTTAGTACCTACTCTTAGAGAAGGTTTTTGACATTTCGCCAGCGAAAACAATGCAGTTGCACTTTATTTCACAGTGAAAAGGTGTAACTGACAATCAATTAGACCACGAGTGTACATTTATCTTAAATTTAGTGAATAAAAGACAAGTCTCCACGGGACATTTTTCACTGGAGACATAAATGCAAGTTTTTCGCTCGGTGAACTCAGTACATGCCTTTAATAGAGACTTGGACGATTGTCCAAAAACATAGTGCTTGTTAGATAAAGTGCAAAGTGATTTAGAGAACGGCGAAACATCAACGACGACGTTCAAGTTCGACACTGATTTTAAAAAGGGTCTTGGTACCTATTATTTTATAGAAATTAGTTTGTCCATGATTTTAATCCTAGAAAACGTTTCACTTATCCAATTTTAGTGTGGTAAGTTTTTTTTGTAGGAAAATTTGTTGGCTGTGATAATCATCTTCGCTATTCTGGCTGATCTAGTTTTGGAGATATTGAGATATAAGTCGTAGAAGAAAATGCATTTTTCCAAAATCTTCAAATTACTGTGGCAGCTAAAGGTTTAGGAATTGGGGAAATGTGCTGTAAATAACGATAGATGCATTTGTATACCCTTCGCTCGTAGAGTGAAAGGGTATATTAACATTGTCAGTAAGTTTATAACGCATTGAAGGAAGCATCTCCGACCATACAAAAAAAAGTATATATATCTGTGGCAAAAAGGCATAACCACATAAGTCCATTTTTCGTATTTTTCAGGAGAGCAATTTAAAGTTTCAAATATTTTTGTGTAAAAGGTTTTATGGGTTCTAAGATAATTTTCTTTCAAAATGAGTGAGGTAATTAACGCGGAATAAGATGTTATTTTTTATTTTGACATAATTATAATAAAACCGAAGTAATAGCAGAATATGCAAGTTATGTGATTATTCCTTTTAGACATAAGTTTTTCATAACCAAATAACTCAACTTATGTTGTTATGCCTATTAAAAATCGCCGGTTTGCATAGCAATATCTTGAGTTATGCTGTTTGTCCATATCTTCTTAATGTGATTTGCATAGAATATCTAGAAATATGTTGTTTTTCTATTTATAAATATCTACTGATATCAGAGTTACATTGTTGATAGATGCTGAATTAGTAATTATGGAAGCAAACTGTAAAAACGGAGATTTATTATTTATAGTAAAACAAAATAACATATTACAACGGTTTTATTGGAATAAAAAAGATGGTAAATTATTGAAAACATATTTTTTCGTGTGAAACAAAAAAGTCTTCAACCAATGAATTCAACAATAAACAACTTTAAATTAAAGAAAAAACAACACAAACATCCAAATTCATCAGTTTTACAAGACAATTAATAAAAAACGAAAAATACTCATTGATTTTCCACTTCCGAAATTTCTTCGACGATTAAGTCTGAATCTGTGAATCTGAATCTTTCCATAGTTAAGGCTTTCAAAAAATCGTGAAAAGACGGATGTATAAAATTTAATAAACTCAGAAGATCCTTATTCTTCTCGGAGGATATGATAGGTCTTTTTTTAATTTGATTGAGGTCATCGATTAATAAATTGTTAGTACCTATTTTTTTTTTTAAATTGAATATTTTGAACGGTTCATTTTCTTCCAATGACGTTTTATATTCGATGATACCAAATTTCTCCCAGATACATTTTAGCCACTTAACATCATGCCATAAAAAAATTGTTTCCATTTTCGTCAATCTTCCTCCAAAAAATGTATATTTGGATAATGCGGTAACATTTTTTTTCTCTCGATGGCAGCATGATCTACGTCACACTCCATGTGAGTGTGACCAGGGACTAAAAACTTGTGTTCAATACCCTGCACACGAGTCACTATAAAATATAAATAATTCCCACATTTCTTTATTTGGGATCTTTCAAAAATGTTAACAAGCAAGAGGCAATCTCATTCGCCCCTCTTTTGGCTAAGCCTTCATGTCACCTGAAACAATATGTCACATTCGCACTATAGCACAAGAGGCCCACTGGCTTCAGTGCTGCGAATCCCTTCAGGTTCTACAATATGGCACATTGGTTTTGCAATCAAGCACCCTTAGATTAAACGTCCACAGCAGACGTTTATAGAAACTGAAGCGCTGAGCTACAGCGTCGGAAGGCATTGCTGCAGGTCGAAGTTATATGTCACTGTATTTTAATTGTTTCGTGCGAAATCCTTACCACGTTTCTGCATTCCGTACGCGGTCTCAGCTTCATTATGATGGATAATTTGCTGCTCATTGGCTTTCTTGAACTCGTCACTCGTCTTTGTCCAGAAAATCCTATTTTGCCTTTAGTGCATCACATTTCCTACAAGTGTCAAGCTTAGGAGATATTACCACCAAAACGGGCGATGTGCCTACACCGCAGGACGAGCAACGCGAAGCCATGGAGCGGTATAAATAACGAGGCAAAGAAGAAGAAGTTAAGCTTAGGAGGCTTGAGTTTCAGATGAAACGTATCTGGGAATACTTAGCAATACGAACGGGATGTGTATTTTCTGCACAATATAATGAATGCATCACTAAAATATTTACACTCCGGAGCTCTTCGGCAATAGTGGCTTTCATATGCCTGAAAATTTGAATGTGTGCTTTTATGACACTTACCACGCCCGCCTTCAATTCGTTTGAAGGCGTCTGGGACCCACGCCTGTCTTTTATGAAGACATCCGGTGTGATTCAATCTTTTTTCAGTTTTTCCACTTTTTTCGGCACTCTCCTATAATAATAATTTTTCCCGATTTAGTTGTGTATTGTAAACGATACCTTTACGTTGCTTTTCTTTTTTAGTCCGTTTTCGAGGTCCCGATGCAACATTCACATGATTAAAAGTAATCTCATGTAATGGTTCAATTTCAAGCAGGTCACGTTCGTCTGATTCAGAAAATAGTTGATAATGAGACTCTTTGACACTATCATCCTAATCCAAATCGACAAAATTCGTGCCGCTGTCTCCAAATTTCTCAAACTGCTGTCCGGATACATTCAGGAATCCGCTTAAACTGGACTTTGTTTCCAATTTGACGACGCATGATGGATCGGCTTCTACCTAGAACCTGTAACGTAGACCCGCTACAAAAAAGCGAAATGACCCATTGTAATGGTTTATCTCATATCAAATTCGTAAGAAGCAATTGCAAAATACTAGTTATTTATTAAATTACTTGAACTTATTAATAAATGAATGAGACTTTTCACATTTAGACAAGGAAGTTAATTTTCTCATTCACGCAAATAGTCGAAAAACTTTGCCAAAATGCTATATTATACTATTGCTTTCATGTCGCAGTCTTGCTTCTGTTATGTCCCTCTGTTTGGCGTATGCAAGAAATTTGGTTAAAAGGCATATTAAAACTTTAAACTATTTTATTCTCTGCAATTTAACATTAAATATTATAGTATTCAAATACGAAAAGAAGAAAAACATAGAAAGTAATATAAAATGTAGTCTGGCTGGTCTAGCGGTTAGTGGGCGCAACTTCGGTGCACAGGGTCATGAGTTCGAATCTCACCGTGGATCATGATGTTTTCCGAACTCACGAGCTTGTGACGGACTATGATCTCACTCAGATGTTAAACGAGTACCCATTTATGGGGATAAATAACACTGCTGAACGTGATGCTGATCTCATTACCTCAACAAAAAGCAGATAAGATCTGGGAAATAGGATGTCACTAACACATCCTGCGGCCTTAGTCCAATGTTAGATTGTCGCGCCTGTTATTTATTTTTTAATATAAAAAAAAAAACAATTTGCTATTTAGATATTTTCATTGATATTATGTATATTTTAATTTATAGAGTCTTGATTTGCTCTATTACCCGTATATTCCTTCAACGCCAGTAGTACAATTTTTCTTGTTCTCGCGAGCATATCTCAACAGCTTGGATATGCTTTGTCTTGGGAAAAACGACATAACACAAGTTATGGAAGACGAATCGCTGTTGGATTGGAATAATACTATAAGTTGAAATATGTTAAAGAAATTTGCTCATAACAACTTGGAAAAATAACATAAATAAAATTATAATAGCCTGTAATGTTCTTTTCCAAATTGGAATAATCACACAAGTCTAAATACTTTGAGTCCTAAGCGATTTTGCGAAATGGAATAACAACATAAGTGTACACAAGTAATCGGAATAACAACATATCTCAACTATGTTATTTTTACTCACCTTGTGCAACGTTCTATATTGACGAGAGTTCGACATGGAATAACATGATAATTCGAAATTATGTTGTTATTCCCATTGTTAACACGGTTCATCATGAGATATGTTGTTTGGTTTTCTTACGATAACTTCTGACTTACTGAACCGATTAACTCCATCTTTTGACACAATATGGAACAAAAAATACCGAATGCGACGAATTACTCAACTCAATTTTGACATAAGTCGAGTTATGTGCTTATGCCTTTTTGCCACAGATATATATCTGTTGCAGCGCGTTTTTCTCGGCCACTATTAATGCTACAGAGCTGAAATTTTGCACACATGCTCCTTTTTGTTGAATTGAATTGTTTGAATCACCCAAATTGGATCACTGGATCATGGGACTGCCATACAAACCCAAACCCCCCCAATTTGGTTTTTCTAAGAAAAACTTTTTTATTTGCGCACCAATTTCAACCAAACTCTTCACGAATGCGTTTCTATCAATTCCACAAAACATGTGTACGAATAGATGGAATCGGACCCTCCCCCTTTTTTGGTTCTTCTCCGAAACATTTTTTTACACTAATTTCACAAAACAAATGTATTTATCGAAACAACAAAATCATAAATGGAATCGTACTACTGAACTATGCTCTCATAGAAATACTGATGGAAACATAAAAAAAATCAGTAGAAATTAAAGAAAATTGAATTAGCTGACTGCAATTGTTGACTTTTGGGAGTTATGGAACGACAAGAGTGGACTTGGAGGGGTAACTATTTGCTGGGTTGTTGCAAACGATTGCAATGGGCAGGACATTTAGAAGAAGGTAATGAACGCTTAACGAGTGGATGCGGGTGCTGTGTTGACAAATATTGGTTCTAAAACGGAATCCATAGAACTCAATATTATAATATAATAATATCCAAAAATTATAAATTTCTTGGATTAGGATTATGTGCGTAATAAAAAAAAATCGGGTACCTATATGTGCAACAGTCACGAAAGTAAATGATGTGCTACAACATATGTATGTGTTTTAAAGCAGTCCCTACATCAAATCAGTTCGTCACCTGCTTGGGGACGATTAGCTATTGTAGTGCCAAAACTGCCCAAAACCCTTGTCGATTTCGTCCTCTGAAAGTGTACGAGCTCGCATAGGGTTTCGAGAATATTTTGTGTCGAAAACATCCAAAAACCCTTATTCAACTCGTCCCCCCGCAAGGGGACGAAATCGATTAGCTTTTCCAGTGTCTAATCCGCCGAAAACCCTCACCTCTTTTTCTAGGGGCAAACTCGCATAGGGTTTCTAGTTCAAGTTTCATTTATAAAACAGCAATAAAACCTTGTTCATCTCGTCTCCTTGAAGATGACGTGATCGAAAGCTTTGCGAGTACCTAAATAGAGAAACAATATGTTCAGCAAGAAATCCTTACTTCTACTTACTAGCTCTTCACTATAGGAGACAAAAAAAACAAGGATTTTGAGCTATTTAAGCACTCGCAAAGTTTATAGGTCACGTCACTTTCAAGGAGACGAACTGAACTAGGTTTTATAGGAAAAATGTACTAGGAACCCTATGCGAGTTCGTTTCTAGAAAAAAGACACAATAAGGTGAAGGTTTTCGGCGATATAGGCACTAGAAAAGCTAATCTCTTTCTTCCCCTTGCGTGGGGACTAGTTGAAAAAGGGTTTTTTGCTGTTTTCGACGCAAAATGTACTCGAAACCCTATGCGAGCTCGTCTATTTTCTGGGGACGAAATCGAAGAGGGTTTTTTGTGGTATTTAGCCACTAAAAAAGCAAATCGATTTCGTCACGAAGGGACGAACTGTACTAGGGTACCTAAATACGCGCCCAGGGCTCCTTTGCCATCAGTAAGCTGCAACGCGATTGGAACGCACCGATCAAGGGGCATTGTTTGTCCAATCACCCAATTGCGACTTTATTGGTCCCGTCTTCGCACACAATCATATCTCTCTCTCTCGATTACCGTAACTCCTAGTGGAGCATGGTGCGTTGATGACTACCGTGTGTAGTCCATCAACGTTACAAAGACAATTGAATTCGGAGTGTGTCATAGTTGAAATAGATTGGATGCGTCAGCATCAGCATCGGCAGAGGCATCGGCATCAGAAAAATTTCAATTTAAAACACACGCATTTGCCTTTGATGACCCACATTGACAGCAGTAGCAGCGGCAGAAGCATTTTTTCTGCATCTGCTGTCAATGTGGGTCATCAAAGGCAAATGCGTGTGTTCTAAATTGAAATTTCTTATCATCTTCTGAATAATAAACTTGCGACGAATCGTGCCGAGTTTGGAAACTCGTTTCTCTATGAGTGTCTATTTCACAGAGTGGCGACCAAACGATCACGGCCACAGAGCACGACACATAATCATATAGTTGTAAATATGTGTCGACAGAATTTCAGTAAACAATAATTGAATGGATTTACATGTACATACATATACATACTTCTACGCATTTGCTAAAGTTGTGTTTTTAGCCTATTCAGACAATGAGATAATCAAAGAATATAATCTGAAAGGAGTTAATTGAGTGATTACATTATTTTATCATTTGCCAGCTCTTTTGAACTAGCTTTGTGCCACGACAATTTCACTGTCCAAGTGGATATATTCTATCAATTAAAAAAAATGTTGCCCTCTTCTTTTTCTAATGATTTCTTAAATAAATTGTCAAAACATAACCTAACTAAGTTCAGTTTTCTCTTCCACTTTCTATTTCTACCGCTCTTAATATTTAGCAAACAAAAAGTTACTTAAAACAAAGAAGTTGTAAATTATTTCATAAAAAAATAGCTCTTTTTCGAAATGTGTAAGAAATGATTTTGTAAAACCTTGGAAAATATAGCGACAAGCATTTGATGATAGGTAAATGATGCTTTAAAGTTCCCAATAGAATTTTTTAGTAATGGTAGCAACTATATAGTTCAAAATTTTACTGTAAAGTAGTAAATTCTTCATATAGTTACAAAGAAATTACACCGCTACGGTTTTGCCACTTAAAAATATTACTTTAGAGTTGCTCTCTAAGTAGTAGCAAAGTGGGCTACCGATACCGACGTACTTGTCGAATATGAACACTTCGCTCACTACAATGTTCCAAATACCACCATCCTGGAACGTCACAAAAACTACTTTGCAGGATTTGTTGCAATGAAGTTAAAATTTTGGTGTCAAACAAGTAACCGAAACATAATAAAGTTGAGGAATCAAAAGCATTGGTACTCTCTACTTAAAATGCTGCTTGGGAATGGACTTAGTCCAGCAGATATTTTGATCTTTGCTTGCTTTGTCCTAACTCCTAGTGGAGCATGTCACACACGGTAGTCGTCACCGTTTCATTCAACGACAGCTGAATTCCAGGTGGAGTACGGTTTTCAGCCATACAACTTCCTAGTCGCATTTTTGTTTATTATTCTATGATAAGAACATTTCTTGTCATCTTCTGAATAAACCTGCGACGAGCCATGCCGAGTATTGAAAACTGATTTCTCTATGAATCTCTATATCACAGAGTCGCGACTGAACGATCACGGCCACGGAGCACGACAAAAGCAAAAAAAATGCTTATTCCAACCAATATTATTCTTCGAATGCAGCCATTGTTACATTAGAAAAAATTGTTGCGATTATGTTGCAGTTTTTACTATTTTTCAAGATTATGCAACATTTGAATATGATTTGGTAAAAAGAAGGTGATCTCAATCAACCGTACCTATAATGTTTCGGTTGGATTCTTACTCGTAAAGATAATTTCTACAATTCACGATCAATACAGGGTGTTCGATGATAGAATTCTGAGTTCAAAGCTAAAATTATAAAAAAGAACAATTAATAATTTATTTCAATGGCAATATAGTGTAGTCAGTACGTGATTTCAGATTGCAAAATGCGGTGGAGAAATCTTTGTTGTTTCTTATGTTTTTGAAAGTGCTGAGCTCGAATCCGGAGCGCGAAACAGGGTCAAAACCGCAGAAAACCCCAACATTTTCGTAGTTTTTCCTGTTTATGGCTTATAACTCTGAAATTGTACATTTCTGGGAAAACCTGTCCATGAACATGTTAGAGAAAACATGATTGCGGGTCCAACGCGACATTAATCTTTAAAATGCGTTAAGCGGCATCGCTACAAATGGTTGTAATTTTTTTTTTGCGTTATTTTCTATTTTGACCCTGTTTCGCAACAAAATTTTGGTGGGAAGCTACGGATTCGGGCTCAGCAAATAAATACATAAAAAACAAGAAAAATTCAAGTTGTGCGACCAAAAATGAAAAACCGTTCAATCTCAAAAACCGTTCAATCTCAGCTGAAGCTACGTCCAGGTTAGCTGTTCAAACCCAAATAACATTTCGTTCCATTAATTTTATAGAGCTTTTTGAAATTTCGCCTAAATGTATGCAATCCCAATCAGTTAAGTTATTTTTTCAATGTCTAGCTAAAATTAAATTTGTTTCTTGGGGGTACTTAAACATTTGACAGCTAAAATTGAGTAATTTGCACAGATCCGTAATCTGGCGGTAAGTGTGAAAAACTCCTAAAGTAGCTATGTAGCTTCCAGTGGTTAATTTTTATTTGTAAATCCATATTATAAAATCGGCTGTGTGAAGTTAGCCAGTCATTTTTTTGAATTTGGTCCTTTTGCTCGGTGAACCGTTTGTTCTACAGCGGCTACGTTTGTTCTTGATTGTTCGCCAATTATTATCGTTTGTTCTCCTCTAATTATTTAATTATAGCAATTGTGAGTGTGAACTTAGCCAGTCATTTTTAAATATGGGTCGGAAAGGTATAGGTTTGGTATCAATCGAAAGCCAGACGTTTGTTCATTTTGTAGGGCGTTTGTTCATCCTGGAAACGGAAGGATACAGGAATTATTAAGGAAAAAGAGATTAGTTGTGACGTCATCTTCACTCAACCAACGCCATCTACTCAGCTCAGCTGTACGGGCAACCCGTGTCCCGCGAACAATTTATGCAAGATCCACACCATCATCGTACAGCTGAGCTGAGTAGATGGCGTTGGTTGAGTGAAGATGACGTCACACCTAATCTCTTTTTCCTTAATAATTCCTGTATCCTTCCGTTTACAGGATGAACAAACGCCCTACAAAATGAACAAACGTCTGGCTTTCGATTGATACCAAACCTATACCTTTCCGACCCATATTTAAAAATGACTGGCTAAGTTCACACTCACAATTTTAAAGTTGCTATAATTAAATAATTAGAGAAGAACAAACGATATTAATTGGCGAACAATCAAGAACAAACGTAGCCGCAGTCGAACAAACGGTTCACCGAGCAAAAGGGCGTAATTAAAAAAAAACTAGGGGGCTTCGCCCCCTGCTCGCTTCGCTCGCCAACCCCCGGGGCCGAGGCTAATTTCGGGCGCGGCCGAAATTTGGATACCCTTCGCTTGGGCTAAAAGTTTTTTCGGGCGTACCTATGACTTGTATTTAATCCCCCTCCTCATTCTTTTTCTTCCGTCTTGACAAAAGTTTTGGGCTTGGTTGAAATAAGTGGGCAAATAAAAATATTTACTCGGAAAATTTTATTGAAGTTGCCGGAGCATGACCCCACAGTACGATTCCATTCGTTTTGAACTTTTTAGTTGCTTTGATAAAGACACATTAATTCAAGGTTTTGTGAAATTAGTCTAAAAAAATGTTTCTTAGAAGAACCAATATGGGGGGTTTGGTTTGTATGGCAGCCCCATGACCCCATGGTCCGATTTGATCAATTCTTGCATATATTATGTGTTATGTATAGAAACACTTTTTTGTGGAATTTGGTTGAAATTGGTACACAAATAAAAAAGTTTTTGTTAGAAGAGCTCAAATTGGGGAGCTAGGTTTGTATGGCAGCCCCATGACCCAGTGATCCAGTTTGGGTGAATCAAACATACAAACAGCCTGCAACAATAAGAAGCACGTGTGCAAAATTTCAGCTTGCTAGCTTCAATACCCGCCGAGTAAAACGCGTCGCAACATACAGACAGACAGACAGACTGACATGCTTCAATCGACTCCCCAAGTCATGCAAGGCACGCAAAACCCAAAATATTCAATTTCATATTTTTTGTTGGGGAGGGAGGGGTAGATGGGTCGGACCTGACACATCTTTATTACCTTGTCAAGACATCCAACGGCTACCATTTGATATTAATTTGAAGTTTTTCGTGACATTCTATCAAAAGATATGACTGAATATAACTTTGTAGGGGAAGTAGGGGTAGGGGTAGTCGGACCTAATCCACTTTCCATCAACTCAAAGTATATGTCAGAATGAGACATTGATCAAAATTTCAAGTCGATAGCGATATTCTACCGAAAGTTATGGCCGAATTAAAATATCAAGGAGGGGTAGTTTGTATGGGAGGTAGGGGAACCCGTGGTCCGATTTGGCCCATTTTCAATACCGTCCAAGATTTTAGCAAAACAAACATTTGACCAAAATTTCAAACCGCTAGCTTCATTATTTCGGGAGTTATCGTGCTAACAGACAGACACACGGACAGACAGACAGACAGACAGACAGACAGACAGACAGACAGACAGACATGGCTTATTCGATTCAGGGACCGACCCTGATCATTTATATATATACTTTGCCATACCTCCGGTGGCTCCTTTGAGGTGTTACATAATATCGGCGTAACAAAAACAATATACCCTTTCACTCTATGAGCGAAGGGTATAATGACTGGCTAACTTCACACAGCCTATAAAATCGTTTGACAAATTTTTAATTTGAAAAAGTTATGGTTCAAGCACAAAAATATGTTTTAAATGAAAAAAAAAAACATTTTTTCTTTTACATTTGTTAAGTGCAAAAAGGGCTTTTAAATGCTTAAGCTTTTTAGTGTGCACAAAAATGCAAGTATGTATGTATTTGGAAAAAAATTTCAGTGGCTTTGTGACAGTTCGAACAGTTTAACCTGGATGCTATCCTCGAGGGTTTTGTTGCTAAAGGTATGTACTGAGTTCACCGAGCGAAAACCTTGCATTTATGTCTCCTGTGAAAACAGTGCCGCGGAGACATGCTTTTTATTCACTAAATGTAAAATAAATGTTCACTCGCGTTCTGATTGTTTATCGATGACATCTTTTCATTGTGAAATAAAGTGCAACTGCATTATTTTCGCTGGCGAAATGTCAAAAACCGGTGTGGAGACTTTCATGTGAAGTGAGTACCAACAAGCGAATTCGATTTCACGATCATCAAAATTTTTACAGTATTTGCATGGATTTCACGTGAACTAACGATGTTAGTACCTACTTTAAATGCTAATTTTTAATTACAAGCAATTCGTACCCTTACACTCAGAAAAATTTATCCAACAAACTTAAAAGTTGCAGTCCCATTATTTTAATTGAACGACAATTTACCAGATTTCTTCACAAAAGTAAAAATATGCAATAATAATTTTTATAACTATGGACGAATCATATTGAGATATGTATTTTGTATGAAATGAAATGTATCGGGAAAATTCAATGGGTATCGGATTACAGTTTAATCAGTTTGTCCCATTAAATTATTAAGATTTGATATTATTAACTTATAAAAGATTGGTTCAAACAGCTACAAAACTAATATGAAATCAATAATCAATCAAAAAATGCATTGCGTAAAGTTAAATAATTTCTTTAAATAAATTTAATAGGACGGAAAATGACATGATTTCTTCCTATTACATTAATTGGATTACATTAATCGGCACGACTCGTCGCAAGTTTATTATTCAGAAGAAGATGATAAGAAATATTCTTATCGTAGAATAAACTAACAATACGACTAGGAAGTGGTATGGCTGACAACCGTATCACCAGTGCCGGATTAAGCAAGCGCGGGGCCCGTGGCATATGTAGAGCGCGGGGCCTATTTGATATGGCTGATTTGAACCGCATCAGCCAACTATAGTCTTTGGATAAAAAAATTACGGATTTTGGTCGCTCCAGTAATATTAATATCAATTTTGTTGCTCGACATATCACTAAAGCCATGATGACGGCCGAACTCACTATGTTCAAACAATTTTGCGACAATGGATTCGGAACTTATGTCCAAACCTAAAAGCATTCCTTGCCCAAAGCAATTTTTGCATCTATTTTCGGTTTTTGGCCAACATTTTCTCAGGGGGTGCCATGATCAGCAGATCTCGCAACAGGAGGCACGAACTGAGAAAAATTGGGAACCACTGTTCTAGCGGGAAAAAAATCAAAAAAGCATTATTGTTATAAAAACGTGTGTATTGTGAACGCACCTACTACTTAACGAATAACTACTTGTCAATCTACGTTGACGTTTGCCTTGGCTCTTCCGGGTTATACATTGTGCGGAATAAACGTGTCGAGAGAAACTCCAAGGTGTTTTAATTCAACCCGTGAGAATATTCCCATCCCATCAATTATGAAAATGGGGGCAATATTATCTGTTTTGAAAATTGTTTCAAAAAATGTTTTTCATTGACGTGTGTGAGTTTGCTAGCATTTTTATTTTAATTAGTTAAACCGAATTTCTGTAGACAAACTGTACTTATTCGACAAAGAAGAATTGCTGTTAGAAGTCCCTTTTTGGACGACCACTAAAAATTTAAAAATTTCACATTTTCCGAAAAGTAATAAAAAACGGAAAATTATTTCATTATACCTACCTATAAATGTTTCCTATTAATATAGCTTTCGATTGAATTGTCCTTTTTCAGGTTTACTCAGGTTCATAAAAATTGACAACCAAACATCTAGCTAAAAGATGCCCACAATAAAGATACTCACGTAGCACTTATACCAGAAAGCCAAATTCACGTTAACATCTTCTACATTAATTCGGTTTTAAGGTTTTTAATAAAAAAAAATCGAAAATTTACACACTTCAATGAAAACCAACATTTTTGAGAATGCATTTTGAATCATTTTTTAAACAGGTATTTTTCCCGATCTTTTCATAAAGTTGAAAGCGGTACGCCACTGTGCATGAGAGATAAATTTGTAATTTCTTAATTCTATGGATGTATGCAAGCACATTTCCTAACATGAACTCCAAAAATCTTATTTCTCGCTAGAACGTGAATCTGAAATAATGTGGACGTAGGTTTACGGGAATACTATCATGAATTAAGGGCAGAATTAAGATCGAGAGTGAAATTCTTCCCGCTGCGATTTTATCAATAAAAATGCGTATTTACTGTCGTCGAATATGTCACAAACAGTGGGGAATTCCATAAGCTACAATCCGAGACCGGTTCCATAATTCACCTCGGCCATTTTATGTATTATTTTTCGATTCCCCGGCCATTTCACGATGAAATAACTGGGAATCGGAAAAAATACATAAAATGGCCGGGAAAAATTATGGAACTGTTTTCGGATTGCAGCGTATTGAATTCCCCAGCCCTCTTCACATATTCCAGGACAGTATGAATACATTTTCATTGAAAAAATCGCAGCGGACAAAAATTTCACTCTCGATCTCAGTACTAGCCTTCAGAAAGAAATATTTCTGTATTTTTATGCAATACAAGCCTTGCTGTAATTTTGGAACACCCTAGCGTAAATTGGTCAACATAAAGTGTTATAACAATTTCGAAGCATCTTGGTAATTTTTGTTTGAGAAAAATGCGGGGCCCCCCAAAGCGCGGGGCCCGTGGCATTTGCCACCTTCTGCCACGTGGTTAATCCGGCACTGCGTATCACACTCCGAGTTCAATTGTCTTTGTAACGTTGATGACTACATACGGTAGTCATCAACGCACCATGCTCCACCAGGAGTTACGGTAATCAAGATGGAGAAATTAATTGGATAGGCTTTTTAATTGAATTTGATGTATGTATTTATCAAGGCAATCAACATTATGCTCCGTAGCCAAGATAATTCGGTTGCCTAGAACCTAGATCTGAGGATCACATCATATGTAATTCACAGCACTATAGCTTTGACTACTCTGGCCAAAACTACCACCAAATTGGCGTATCTATGCCAAAGGCGAATTAAATCGACTGAAATCAAATTCATAAAAATTTGGATACACTTTGCTCTCCTCGGGCTAAAAGTTTTTTTGGACGTACCTACGAGTTGTATTTAATCCCCTCTCCATTCTTTTCCGCCCGTCTTCAAAAAATTTCCGTTGCGCCGACAAAACAATATTTGTGTGGTGTTTGGTTGGAATAAGTGGGCAAATAAAAATATTTACTCTGAAAATTTTATTGGGGGATGCGGGAGCATGGCCCCATAGTACGATTCCATTTGTTTTTACCTTTTTTGTTGCTTTGATAAAAACACATTAATTCAATGTTTTGTGAAATTGGTGTAAAAAATTTTTCTTCGAAGAACCCCCATGGGTTGGGTTTGTATGGCAGCCCCATGACACCATGGTCCGATTTGATCCATTCTTGCTTATGTTTTGATGTCATCAATAGAAAAACATTTGAGTGAAATTTGGTTGAAATTGGTGCACAAATAAAAAAGTTTTTCTTAGAAGAACCTAATTTGGGGGTAAGGTTTGTTTGGCAGCCCCATTACCCCATGTTCCGATTTGATTCATTCTTACATATGTTCTGTGTCGTCAAGAGAAACACATTTGTGTGAAATTTGGTTTAAATGGGTGCACAAATAAAAGAGTTTTTCTTAGAAGAAGCTAATTTGGGGGGATGGGTTTGTATGGCAGCCCCATGACCTCCTTGTCCGATTTTACTGATTCAAACATACAAACTACCTGCAGCAAAAAGAAGCATTTGTGCAAAATTTCAGCTTCATAGCTTTTAAATTGGCCGAGTAAAACGCGTCGCAACCGACGGACGGACTGACGGACATCACCCAATCGACTCCCCAAGTCATGCTGAGCATATATGTATACTTTTTATATGGTCGGAGATGCTTCCTTCAATGCGTTACAAACTTCATGACAAAAGTTAATATACCCTTTCACTCTATGAGGGAAGGGTACAAAAATGAGTCATGCAGGGGAAACTGCAGATTAATTATATCTGGACAGGAGGCTTTCTAGGCAAACATACGTGTGTTAAAACAAAACAAAAATAACTTTCTTTCTTTTTAACTTACTTTCCCTTCAAGATTCAAACACTCAACGAACTGGGTCTCTCTGGCTCAATTTTACGCAAGAACCTGCAAGAGGGACACTACTCCTAGCAAATTTCAAGGTTCAACTTATCTTCAATATTCTTATGACCAAAACCCAAGAAAAAACTGATATTCACACAAATCACCATTCAACAATCTTGGGAGACGATTTTCTTGAAGTTGATTGCAAGTTTAAGCCAATAGTATACCGGCTTTTCGGAGCTTCCGGAGAAAGGTGAAGTTGAATATCAATCACCAATATCACCGTACGTTACGCCACTGCTTAAAAATATTTGTATTACGGCAGTGTTAAATTTTAATCTGTTCTGTATCAATTCGTTTCGTACCCTTACTTAAATACCCATTTAAAGAGAGAACAGTTATTCTGCCAAAAACAGTTTTGTTATTTCTAGAGAACAAACGAATTTCAGTTATTACTACTGTTCAACAAAACCTGTAAGATTGCTCAATAATGGTTTTTTAAGTGAAACAAATAAATTATCACGCTCAAGTGCTATTATTCTTTCGCATCTCTATGTATTTTTTATAGATTTTAAATTTAAAGTTTAGCTTTGCCGGAGAAGAGCAAAAACTTTTGATAACTTACCGCCTTTTTCTCGTTCTGATTCCACGGGAAAATAAAGGTAAATGCATCGTTATGGGATGGAAATAGCAATAGTGATTTTGCACATGAGTGTCAGTTTGACAGCTTTTATTTATGTTGATTTTGGAATATAGGCATTGGCTATTGGATCCCAAAGGAATTCGTACTAAAATCGAATATGATGATTAGTTACTAATTTAACCAAATTGTTAAACTACGTTCGGATTTATTTAATATAATGCAGCAAAATAGTATAGAGTCTACGAAAACACTTCCACAAACATGTTTATCTACTTTTAAGAGATTTGGCACCAAATTCACACTGATAGATACTGAATGATAGTAAGTTACAAAGCACCTACTTCAAGATGTATGTCAGAGTCTTGTTACCAGTCGCTAAACGATACGATCTCTATAGTATTGGCATGGCTTACGCCTAATGAGCCACGGAACATTTCAGCGTAAGAAAACGTGCAGAAAATCTGTTTACATTTGATTTAGCTTACAGAACTAGTTTGGTTAGTATTTTGAGGTTTAAGCTATTTAAAATGTGTAAAGGTTTGTGTTCGTAGAGACGACTCATGGGATCATCGCTCAGCGATCGAAGTTAAACCACCGGTTTTGAGCACTATATGGTTATATTTTCTTTACAGACATGTTCCTTTGGGTCATAGTTGACACAAGGAAAGGACCACCATTCAAAAAATATTCAAATACGGCTCGGAATTGGATGAAAAACAGCAATCGCTGAGCGATGATCCTATGAGTCGTCTCTACGAACACAAACCTTAAATAAGATAGATACATATGAGCGGCTTATTTTGAAAGTGGCATAAGTCCACTTTTTATGAAAATTGAGTTAATGATGGCATTATCATGTCTTTGGCGGGTAAAGAACCCGAAAAAAAAATTCCAAAAATGTACTGATGTTTTCATAATCACAAATTTTGCTACTTAACTCTAAAAACAACATCAAAGTGTTTATTTTGAAACTGGCGTAAGTCCATCCTTGTGACTTACTCAACTTTCAAAATTAAAATGATTAGGGCCAGAATAAATTATTTTCTGATCAGAAAATATTATAGAAATGTATTTTTTGTAAATTATTTTTAATGTGCTTGCCAAATTTTATTATATTTTTCAGTAACATTAAATGGGATAAATTTCATATCAGAAGAAAATGAAAATAGAAATATGAAAGAAAATGTCTTGATATATAGTGAAGTGATAAGCCCTTCAAACTTTCAATTAAATGACTGATTTTATGGGTTGAAAGAATGCCTTGTTTAGAAGCATCATACGAAAAATATGTGCCTAAAGAAAAAAAAATTCTGCCCGCTCAGATTTTAGCTATTGAAAATCGCCATTTGAATTTGGCTTGGGCTAATATTTGATAATGATGTGTGAACGAAGTTCGAAGCACATTGGGCCGTTATGTCCTCAAATGCCTAGCAAAATGATTACCAGACTATCCGATATTCCCACTTAAAGTAAGCAAATTTTATATCGTTGACAACATTTTCAAATTATTTGCCGCAACGCCTTGAGGAATGTTTTTTTAGAGTTATTCAAACTTCAAAAATGAGCTTGATTTTTCGGTTTCACAAAGAAGGTCACATTTTTCTTAAAACCAAAACGGTTATCTTTTTTTTTTCGAAACAAAACTTGACAAATATCAGATCACACATCAAGTTAATAATCGACTTTATTTTGATTGCATATAACTGTAAGAATACTTTCTTCTCATTGTTAGTCTTCTCACTAATATCGATTATCATTTTGATTGTGAATTTTTCACGTTGACACTAGCAGTTTCTAATTTTCTAGTTTCTTTATTTTTGGTCACAACGTTTCTTCCAACTTCTATCTTCATGTCTATTTAAGGTGCTTATTGCAAGAAAAATTTTATTTCCTTTTTCTTTTTTTTTATGGTTTCTTATGTTTTTGAGGTGCTGAGATCCGTATTTCGTTGCGAAACAAGGTCTAAATTGCAAAAAACGGGAAAAAAATTAATATCAATTGCGGCGAAACAGCTTAACGCATTTTGAAGATGAATTCCGCGTTGGACCCACAATCATGTTTTCTCTAAGATTTACATGGAGATATTTTCGCAGAAATGTACACTTTCGTAGTTATATCTAACCAAAAATGGGAAATGGTTTTTTTCGGTTTTAAGTTTTAGCTGCCGACCACTATACCTATTTCAGGACCACAAAGTGTAACCGAAGTGTATTTTTTGTCTTTAAAGTGCTAATTTGACTAGACTACTGACTAGGGATGTCAAAAACCGGTCCATAACCCGGTTGTCAGTTTATTCGTTTTTTTTTGCAAAGCCAGTTAGACCGTCCGGTTTTAACCGGGCTCCAAGTACCGGTTTTCCGGTTAACCGGGTGTTTTCATTGATTGGCCTAGAATTTTAGTAAAAAAATGCTTACACACTCGTATTGTTGGTGTTCGTATTGTATGCAAAATCAACTTAAAATGCACATACATGATGTAGTATGTGAGTAGTCTGGCTGGTCTAGCGGTTAGTACGCACAGGGTCATGAGTTCGAATCTCACCGTGGATCATGGTGTTTTTCGAACTCACGAGCTTGTGACGGACTATGATCTCACTTAGATGTTAAACGAGTACCCATTTATGGGGATAAATAACACTGCTGAGCGTGATGCTGATCTCATTACCTCAACAAAAAGCAGATAAGATCTTGGAAATAGGATGTCACTAACACATCCTGCGACCTTAGTCCAATGCTGGATTGTCGCGCCTGTTATTTATTTTTATGATGTAGTAAGACAGCTAATTTAAAAGAGAAACATGTTGAACAAAAAAGACAATCAAATAAAATTGTCAGATGTGATTTAATTATTTTATTATTTATTAAACAATATCTGCCTTCGAAGAGATAAGATACAAGCAGAGGTAATTTGAAGAAGCGGTTGTTCTACGAGTAATAGCCAAAAGAAGAGTTTTCGACAATTGTTAAAGGGCTGAAATTTGATAACGAAATTTTCCATAGGGGATAAGTAATAGAATTGCATACTGAAAAATCAAGAAAACATAAAAAATTGTATGAATTTTGAAAGAATTTTTTTTCCGGTTTTAACCGGATGGACCAACAACCGTCCGGCTTAAAACCGAGAGGAGGAAAAAACCGGTTAACCGTTCTGAAAGTACCGGTTTTCGGACTAACCGTCCGGTTTTTGACATCCCTACTACTGACCAAACATTTTTTTTTTCACCTTTCTCGATTATTCAAAAATGTTGAATTAACAATTTTTAAAACATTCGTCTGTTCGAAGTTGAAACTGATTCATTATACACTGAAAAAAATATCTTTCCTATTATCCACGAATCGCATTCGTTGACATATTTTCATTGCCATAACGTAATTATTCGTTATGATAAGGTAGACGTTCATAAAGGTTTACGCTACATTTCGTCACATTAAAGAAATCTGATTCGTTTATATTTTTTTCGTCAATATCACGTATATTTACATTGACATGAAGAAAATATTCGTTCATTGGGTTAACAAAAACGTCTTTCTTAAAATTAATGATTATTTTCCTTGTCGTATATTTAACGTGAAATTTCGTTAAAATTAAGGAACATGTTGAAGAATATTTACGTTATATTCAGGAAGTTAAATACATTGATGGAACACTTTTCTACCTAATATTCACGAATCACATTCGTTGTATTATTTTCCTTACTGTAACGTACATTCTCGTAAAGACGATGAAAGGTTTCGTGAAGATTTAAACGGGTTTAAACCATTTTTCGTAATTTCAAAGAAAACTGATTCGT
Source organism: Microchrysa polita (assembly GCA_949715475.1). NCBI lineage: Eukaryota > Metazoa > Arthropoda > Insecta > Diptera > Stratiomyidae > Microchrysa > Microchrysa polita. The sequence goes on from OX454417.1 coordinate 76,175,995, forward strand.
TACAATATGTCAATTTTAGAAATTGTTTACTGTTCGTTGAAATCCAAACCAATATTTTCATAAAGTAAACTTTTGATTTGAAGAATCACTGTATTTTATTTAAAGTTTTATTGCTTCGAATTAATACTCCAAAAAATATTGTTCATAATTTCAATGTAAGCTGTTTATAGGTACAAATATTTTCATTTTGGGTATGTAAAATACATTAGTTGCGTTTTTTTTTGCTATCGCGGTTATCTCTGGCTCACAAAAGCGATCATGTGTAACTTCCCAGTTTAGATCAGTTGCTCGGCCAAACAGCTGACACATGACAGTTGTTTTGCATCTTTATCTCACTCTCTTTGGTGGATTTCATCACAAAAGATGATTTGAGAAATCTAAAACGACCATGAGAAAGATTCTCACATTTCCTTTTAATTGATATTTTTTACACGTACGCCAACATAGAAAAAAACAAAATTCCCGTATTTTTTCCCTATGCATTTGATTCCACGAAACCCTATCCCGCGCAGGGTAGTGGCACGCGTGAAACATACCTATGGGTAAGTGTCATTTTTTTATATGGAGTTCGCTACCCAAACCTACACGGAATATAGCAATCAAACGAACCTATTATCACAATGAACCCTTTATAGTTTTCAAAAATTTATTTTATGTACAGTTTATAAGGATAATGTATGCAGGTTTATTAAACTCATTTACCACCTGATTGGTTTTTTATTATCTTCTTCGTTTAAGAATGCAAGAATGAACATAGAAACAATGAACTGATTCATTAAAACAATGTAAATTATACATACGATCTATGTATAAATTCGTTAGAACTATAAACCTATACCTACATTCTTTTCACGAACGATTACATATTGCTATCGCTATCACTTTATGTGTATCCTAAAAACCTCCATAACGTATAGTCTGGTTAGTATAGGTAGGTAGCGCGCAAGGCTTCAAATCATAGGGTCCTGGGATCGAATCCCACTGTAGGTGTAGGTCATTTATGATGCTTTTCAGAGCAGAGGTAAAATAAATGTCGTCAACACTTATAGAGCTAGGTTTTCAATACTGGACTGCGTCAGTTTTTTTTTTAATAAAAAAAAATTGACAAACTCGGTCATTATCAATGAACAAGTTGTGATAAACGTACCTTAATTTTATGAACAATATACATTATCTCAACGAATTCGTTAATGCTAAATTCAATTCAGTGAAGAATAATGTTCTTCAATTTAAAGAAACCAAATCGTCAATCATAGGAATTAATTAACGCAATACCAACGAAAGTTTTCATATGGAGTAAGAAATGTTTTCGTGCTAGAAATTTTAACGAAACTAGTTTCATTGGCGTAACGGTAACGAACTACTGCTTGGGATTTTTTTTAATGCAGTTTTTCGTTAAATTTAAGTAGCTTTTCATGCTATATGCGACGTCTTTTGTTTCAGTGTAGCAAGAAAAGAAGCTATTTTTTATCCAATTGTCGGTTATCTCAAGTTTACCGAATGGAAAAACCCTTATTTTTTTATGGTTACGCAAAACGTTTAACATGGATACAAAATTTAAAATCCGAAGAATATAAATACAATTGAATCGAATCAAATGAAGATACCCATTTTTAAACGAATTGAAACGCAAACCTTTAAATATCTCGATTCATGATGAGGTGGACTTACGCCACTTTCAAAATAAGCGGTCCATATATGTACACATATGGCCAAAAAAATAAGTACACCTCTCATGTACTATTTTATGCCAAATTTTCATACCCTTTTTAAAATTGAATTACTCCAAATAGATAGCCATTACGACAATTAGGAACATTCGTCTGTTCGAAGTTGAAACTGATTCATTATACACTGAAAAAAATATCTTTCCTATTATCCACGAATCGCATTCGTTGACATATTTTCATTGCCATAACGTAATTATTCGTTATGATAAGGTAGACGTTCATAAAGGTTTACGCTACATTTCGTCACATTAAAGAAATCTGATTCGTTTATATTTTTTTCGTCAATATCACGTATATTTACATTGACATGAAGAAAATATTCGTTCATTGGGTTAACAAAAACGTCTTTCTTAAAATTAATGATTATTTTCCTTGTCGTATATTTAACGTGAAATTTCGTTAAAATTAAGGAACATGTTGAAGAATATTTACGTTATATTCAGGAAGTTAAATACATTGATGGAACACTTTTCTACCTAATATTCACGAATCACATTCGTTGTATTATTTTCCTTACTGTAACGTACATTCTCGTAAAGACGATGAAAGGTTTCGTGAAGATTTAAACGGGTTTAAACCATTTTTCGTAATTTCAAAGAAAACTGATTCGTTACAAGTTTCCAAACTCGGCACCACTCGTCGCAAGTTTATTATTCAGAAAAAGATGATAAGAAATATTCTTATCGTAGAATGATAAACTAACAATGCGACTAGGAAGTGGTATGGCTGACAACCGTATCACACTCCGAATTCAGTTGTCTTTGTAACGTTGATGACTACACACGGTAGTCATCAACGCACCATGCTCCACTAGGAGTTACGGTAATAAAGAGAGACATCAACTGGCTATTTCCCATGGAGTCGGAAAAACTTGTCTATGGCTTAATTTTTATAGTTTGGTTTCATCCAAATGTACCTAATAACCGTTACTATGAGCCAATTTCCATATAAGAAATGTTAGTTGACAGTCCCAGAATATTTTACTGATAAGCCCATACACTTTAAATGGGGATTTCAGCAGGATATTAACCCTAACCATACCTCACAAACTGGTCAAGGATCCGCTTCAACCAAATCGAGTGGCTTTTCACGTTGTTACTAGAGTCAAATTGAATCCAGAATGTTTAGGAAGAGTTGAATCAATGAACTAGAGACAAAGTTTTCACAAAACGGACCAAATACGGAATTTCCTGGAAGTAATTGGATATATGGATGTATGGGAACTTAAGAGTAATTCTTCACCAGAGGGCCTTTTTTCAAAAGAATGGATCATTTACTTTTAAATACTAAAATAAATCAAATTCTTGCCGAATCAGAACATAATATTTTGATTAAAACAAGTTTTAATCAAATTATCTGACATGTCCTTATTATTTTTTTCAGCCTATTTTAGTCAGTTCGTACTTTTTCAAGGTAGATGAAAGCTGTTATTTATTAAAATATGTTAATTTACATATTATTTGATTCCTCACCAATTTTAATTTATTTAAATCTTTCCATATGATTTTGTTTACTCAAATAACTACTTGGATACAGGGTGATAAGAAAAATTCGTATGGGTGGGTGTACCTACTTATTTTTTTGGCCATATGTGTATGTACATAAGTTTCGCTATGGTAGGTAGTTTTCGTAGGTCATTCTTGAAAATCAACACAAAAATTTTATTTTCTGTGCTTAGGTATATCTTTTGAGAATGAGATTATATTTTCTTACATAAAGTCGCTAAATTTTATTTTTAGCAAAATCATGCCAATATAATATCTGTTAATCGGACAACTTATCAGTCAGCGATAACGTGATCAAGAGGAGAAAATGTTAAACGATATAGATTCAATTCAAAGTCAGTTCGATAAGAACTGAGAAGAAAATATAAAAATTATTTCAAACCAGTTAGGAAAAGATTTTTTTTTTAATTGGGGGCAAAAACAAGAAATTACAATAATTGGCAATAACACTAGCATGCTATTGAGTACCTATGTATAGGTAGGTACTACATACATACAGCAGAGCCCCGATATTCCGGATCGTTTGGGACCGGACCCTATCCGAATTTTCGAATTGTCCAAATTTTCGAAAAACACAAATTTTCATCGTGATGGACAGTTTTTATTATAAAATCCTTAAGAAATACACTTCAGGCTATTCTCAAATTTTACGAAAATTAAAAAAAAATAACTTAAATCCGAATTTGAATAATCGAAATTCTGGATCTTCGAAGTTCAGATTATCGGGGTCTCACTGTAGGAATTTTTACATAAACTTAATTGTCTCATTCTTAGCGTCGGTTACTCGTACATGTTTATCCATAATTTAAGCTTAAAGCATACTTCTAGCATGGTCGTTTACACTATGGCTATAGAATATGCTTTAAGCTTATCTATTGGATAAAATGTATGAGTAAAGCGGCCTTATACATTTTGCTATTAGTACATGTTATTAGTGCAAAATAATGTAGAAATTTAGCTACTTATAATAATATTGTACTATTATGTGTACATAAAAATTAATTATTTAACTTTCAATTGTCACGATAATATTCAGATTTTCACGAAATGGCTTCACGTCCACTTGAATAAAGATCGGTAAATTTCAAAATTCCCGTACTTTCACGTGTACACTACACTCTGTGTCTATACTGTAGTAGTTTACATGTGTAATGAATTCGTAGCAGGTAAAACGTATAGACCTTCATTTTCATGTAAACATAAATAAAAAAATCCATTGAAATAACGCTGCTATAAACAACAAATTAACCAATATACTTATGCCGATTCTATCAATTACAAATCACAAAGAACACATGTGTGAATACTAACATTTTGCCGGTTTATTAGAAAAATTACAACAAACAATTCACTTCAAAGTCAATACACCCGCTAAACGTGAACCACACGTCGCGATCGCGATCCGACCACGAGTAATTGAAAATCGCTGCAAGTGCGAGTACTCACTCCCCTTCTACTCGCTGATTTAGCATTATGGTTATGGATGACTGTGACTGGCAAGCAATCTTTGATTTTCAACAATTCAATTGTACACCTATCTAAATTACAGCAATTGTATCTGATACTATCTGGGTAATGATAATCTGCAACAAGCGAAATTATTACCTCATGACGCGAGATAGAATACGCATAGAAGTAATTCAGCTATTTGTATTAACCCGTAGTATTAGCCCCGTTTTATTGACGTGTAAAATAGAATATGTTCACTTCACTTTTATCAATTTATGCTTGAACGCGAATGTTGCGTCCGTCTTCATTAGAATACGCGAACGCGAGCACTAAACTAAACTGATTTCAAGTACGTAAGAAAGAAACGGTGAGTAATAGTAATAGCAAGCAAGCTGCCCAACTAAAATGTACCAGAGAGGTGAATATTATTTGTGGGCATGGGCAAATAGTGTAAAGTTAAACTGAATATATTTAACTGATAATATTCTGCAACTACTATGCAGTAAATACCGCGGCGGGCAGACAGATTGGAGGGTTTTTATCGCATCGTTATACATTTTGAATGCGTACAAAAAATACCCGCATTCATGGCTCCAACTGCAATAAAATGCATTGTCATATTATTTTATGAAGAATATTGGGATTTTTCCATTTAATGATAGTGTAATACTTTTTTTTTCTAATAACCCTATTCCAAGAAATGTTTTTCTTTTTTTACTTTATCATTGTTTTTAGGGGTTTTACGATTCTTTTTACAAAAATCCCTCATAAAATCGATTTGTGTCCGTATGTTCACTAAATAACTCGCGAAAGGCTCAACCGATCGTATAGGAAAATGTAGAATAAGGTAGCAGTCTTTGGCACGAATACCCTAAAAATTGGTAGGGCAAAGAGGCTATATTCGGAGAGGTGAAAAAGTCGACTTTTTTTTATCGGAGAGGGGGTATGGGTTTGGGTACTCAAATCAAACGGCTCGACGCAGAGCCGTGCGAAGACAATTTGGCGCCCGGGGCAATTTTGATCAAGGCGCGCGCCGTCCACTTCATCATATGTCTTCAAAACCAAACTCCAAATCATTTAGCATGGGCGTAGCCAGGATTTCGGTCAGGGGGGGGGGGGGCAAGCCCGAAATTTTTTCAATATCAAGATTTTCTTAGGACTTGAAATCGTTAGTAACATAAATATTGTTAGGCAAAAGGAGGATGGGCACTTTTGTATGAAAGTTGGTCGTTGAGTGAACAGAAATGAAACTGGTGTCAAATGAAAGGGCTATATTAGAGGGTAACTTATATATAAATTTTAGTCCCGTAAACACTGGGGTTCCTGAGAAAGGACGACTTTTGTTCGTTCTTTGGGGCAACTTTGCCGATCTATAACTTTTGAAAGAATGAAGCTAGAGACTTCAAATTTCGTACAAGTGGTTTTTACTAGAGGATCTTACCTTTTGTAAAGTATGAATACAATGTGAACAATATTTCCTCTACCTCCTCTACAATTTTTTTAATTTTTTTGGTATAACTTTCGTCCGGATAGCAGTTGAATTGTCTTAATTGGTCAAACTATTCCCTACTATAGTACTATACTACTGTACAAAAATCAGGACGATTCCTTTAAAACAAAGGGTACTTTTGATACAAAAACCGTTTTCCCCTATATTCATTTTTGCTTCTAAATCTGCGAAAAAAAGCTCCAATTGAGCTGAAAAAAACATACATTGTTTATTGCACTTAAACAAAACAAACATTTAAATGAGGTAACAAAAGGCTAATTAATATTGGTCATCGATTATTACATCTAGTAAATGCTGCTCTGGAGGATTGAATTCTTCAAATCTGCCTAATCCTACATACCATAAAACTGGCAGAATATGGGCGCAGCTTCCCACTGTTCGCCTGCCAGTAAGACAGTTGCAGTAATGCTCTATAATGGAATGTATACCATGCTGTTCTCTGTCAATTAAAATATAGACATAATAAATTCGTTCTCTCACAAGCCGCGAATGTAGTCGAACCCGTAAAACCATACATTAGTCTACGTAATGTTGCATTCGCTTAAACCCTCAAGTGCATCATGCCTACACATTTCAACATAGTAAATCCCCTCCCGCAAATGCTCCGCAACATACGACCTAGCTAACTTTATATGATATGTGCCTAAAGCGTGCAAAATCAAACAATCCTCTGTTAATCGAAGAAAGCATTGTAAAAATGAGAGGTTTGGTTCCATACCCACGAAATTACTTCGGTGCCTATTTAAATTATTCATCTCTACATATTTATATAGACGGATTGATTCGGCTTATTAATGTTTTCATTAATTTTATTAATTATTTCAGGAGCCAAACGATGATCCTTGTAAAAGGCGTTTAAGAGACTAGCTCCTATTTTAAAGTCGTCAAACATGTGGGGAAGAGATCTTTTAAAGTTGATTTGACGAAACAGCTTATAAGATTGCTTCATATTTCCGTTCATAACTTCTACTACCCGGCATATGATTATAAGTCTTGATCTATTCGCCTGTTTCGTGGTTGATTGGCTTTCTCCCCTTTCCTTTGTAGGAGGTACATTAGTTTCATAACCATATGATTCTCAAATACCAAAACTATCCCTAAAACCACGATCGAGAATAAAAACGTCATTTTATTTACAACCTAAGTTTAAATCCTTTAACTTTTTACTCATCCGTTTTCATTGATAGTCCGATTTATACGACATACACGTTCAACGTTATGATACGATATATTTTGGTAAAATTGTGTATTTTTTTGCGAAACTTTACGTCGTTTAAGCCCAATTAACTTCTTAACTTTTGAAAATAGACTAAATATATGTAAAGCGGATTTGTTCACTACAAAACAAATATTTTATTTTATAAAATATATTTTATGTAATGATTTCGCAATATAGAAAGAATTAGATAAAAGTAACAAAAACAACATTAAAAATTCGCCACTTTTGACTTTGAGCGTGTATCATTTCAAAACGACTTAATATTTTTTAATCATTTTTTCCATCAATGATAGTGAAAACTGTTAAGTGTATCAGAAAATTTACTTCAAGTCTCTGAGTTACATATTTTTTCGGTAAATGTGATTTTAGTGCTTAAATAGCCCATATCTCCGATCTCCCACTGTTTAGCTAAATATCGCTAGAAAAAACGTTAATCTACTCGTCCTAAGCTTTCATTTGACATACGTTTCATTGCTGTTCATCAAACGACCGTTTTGACCATCCTCCTTTAGAGTAGTCTGACTGGTATAATGCACGCACCTTCGGTGTACAGGGTCATGGGCAGGGGCGAACCCAGGAATTTATTTCGGGAGGAGATTTGTGTATGCAAGTGACTCATGAAATCATACGTTAATTTTCAGACCATCTTAAGATAAGCGTTTTTATATATTCTAAATTTCACAAAAAATATAATTTAAAATATTTAAAGTTGATTTTCATCAAATAAATTTAAGTTCTTTTTTTTAAATACTCACTTAGGGAATAACTGGTTTTAGTAACCGATTGTTACGAAATTTTTTAAACGGAATCACCTTATTGCATTTCTTGAACATTAATTTAGTTTTTTTTACATCCATTTAGGTCTTACAAAATGAAGAAATGTTTTACCTATTTTTCAACGGTCACTATGAGAAATTTGTAAATTTTTCTGGTTTTTGAAACTCGCGAATTATTAAATGACCCTAAACAAAAACTACTCACTGAATATATCTAATCTTCTTTTCTATTTTACTTTATTTCGCATTAATTAAAATTTTAAAAAATAATTCGCAACTATGTCTTGTCTATCAGTACTAATAAATTTAAACTTAATTTTCAATGTCATATTTTTTATTAGTAGTGTAGTAACCAAGTGATAAACCTAGTACATGAGATTGCAAAATGTGGTAGAGAAATTTTTTTTTGTTTCTTATGTTTTTTTGGGGCGGTAAGCCCGAATCCGTAGCTTCCCACCAAAATTTCGATCCGAAATAGGGTCAAAATCGCAAAAAAAAATTACTATCAATTGTAGCGATACCGCATAACGCATTTTAAAGGAGAAATGTTTGAAGGTAAGTATTCTTTCATAAATCGCGCGCGCGATTGTATAAGGCGACGAGATTATACTTGGGACGCCGACAAGCTTAAAGTTACTAGGTTCAGCTAAATGCTGGAACCTTTGATATAGTACCAACCATAATGCGGCAGTTGTTCAGTATTAACGCAAAAATCGGTGAAGATATTGTGCCAACGATTTTTTGCATAATGTCACGAAAATCTAGCCAGCTCTATCACGAACTATTTTATGAGCTTTGCGAGCTGGGAGTGAAATATGGCGTAAATTTTTCACCGCAAAGGATAATTTCTGATTTCGGAAAAGGAATTCCCGAAACGTTAAAATCTTTCTTCCCCGATTGCGCATTCAAAGGATGTTTTTTCCACTTCGGACAGATAATTTGGCGAAGAGTCCAAAAGGAGAAGTGTGTTCAGAAATACGGGAACGATACTTTGTTTAATATTCAAGTCCGAATGATCAAAAGTTTGGCTTTTCTTCCTAGCGAAGAAATCCCTGAATATTTTTCAGAGTTATCAAGTACTTTGGAGGATACGAATGCCAAAAAAATAGCAAAATGGTTTGGGAATATCTATGTTCATGGCAAACCTACGAAGTCGGGAAAACCAGGAAAGCCAAGGTATGCGCCGACGTTCTGGAGCATTGCTTACACAGTTGCAGCAAATCTTCCACGAACACAGAATAATGTGGAGGCTTGGCACAGACGATTGAATTTTATCACAAGAAAAAGCCATATCGGTCTGTACCGGCTGGTGGAATTATTGGGAAAGGAATTGCTACTGGCTAAAAACCGAGGATTTTGTTTTCCGGGAAAACGTAGCTATCCCGATTGAAAGCGCTCTTTTTCCTATTGGGAACAGCCTGCAACAAAAAGAAGCATGCGTGCAAAATTTCAGCTCCCAGCTTTTATAGCGGACGAAGGGTAGAGAAATCTTTGAACGCCGGACGAGCCTTGAATACATAATTTGATTTTGGTTTCAAAATTATTTTTTTGATCTACGATCAATTACGCAAATTTTAAGATGTCTTGCATTAATGAAAGCCAAAAATAAATTTTTCGGTACGCCCTCTTGTATATGATAGTTTAAAGGACAAAGACTTGTGTACATCTCTAAACAAAAAAAAAAAAATACGTTACGACGCCCTTTGGCCACGGCACCCCCTTGGGACACGGCACCCGGGGCGAGTGCTCCCTTCGCCCTCCGCTTTGCACGGCCCTTGCTCGACGAGTACATTGAATATCAGTTAAGTTTTTCTGGTTTCGAGTAACGGTAACGGAGCTATGGTGGTTTAAGTTAAGTTTACGGTACTAATGGAAACAAACAACGAAAAGCAAAAACGTGTAGAAACAACTTGGATCAAAAGGACATAATTTCAGTGCTGGAAGTATATCTAACACTCGTGTAAGTCCAGTACAATTGGTTCAAAATAGCCCCAAACCTAAACATCCAAAAGAAAAGAAATTGTTGATGCCAAATTGTTGAATACACTGCCTAATATACGCTGTAAAAAGTTACACTAATTTGCGCCATGGGTTAAGGGGGGAGGGGGTGGCAAAGGGGTGAAAATTCAGTTTCTTGCAAACATCTGGAAAACTATGAGTCTGACCTTAAAATAAGCTGAGGACAAAACAAACAACATACAATTACCTTTGTAATGATATGTAACACTTAAGACATTTTCTCAGAAAATTATACCCTAGACCCAAAAGTATCATAGTGAATTTGGCTTTTTCGAGTTTTACATTTCGCACTGTAACTCTTGATAGAATAGACCTACTGTCATAAGATCTTGCCCATATATTGACAACAAAATTTATTTGTTTCGTATTAAAAATTGGAGTGCTCCGACCATTGACGCCCCCCTCACTCCTCTTAACATTTTTCAAAAAGGCATGCCTGTAGCTTCTTTTTAAACTGAGCCAGGCAGATCAAATTTGGTGGGGTGCCTAGTCTAAGCTCCATTATGCTCCCCACCAAAAATTATTACCATCCGATCAAACTAAGGGTACCCCCCATACAAAGTGAACGAAAATTCTAACAGGTTTCACATTTTTCATTTCTAAGTTCTATCTAAAACGGAAAAATAAAATTTATCTCTTAGAACGACATTATAACAGTTAATTGTAGTCCTCTGAATGTATCTGCCTGGCTCAATTTGAAAAGAAGCTACAGGAATGCCTTTTTGAAAAATGTTAGGAGGAGTGAGGGAGGCGTCAATGGTCGGAGCACCTCAATTTTTGGTACAAACCAAATAAATTTTGTTTGTAATAGAATGAACAAGGTTTCGTCACCCTAGGTTCTTTCTATCAAGAGTTACAGTCCGAAATGTAAAACTCAAAAAATGTAAATTCTCTATAATACTTTTGGGTCTAGGGTATAATTTTCCGAAAAACGTCTAGAGTGTTATATATCATTACAAAGGCAATTTTGTGTAGTTTGTTTCGTCCTTAGAAGATTTTAAGGTCAGATTCATAGTTTTCCAGTTATTTGTAAAAAAGTAAATTTTCACCCCTTTGGGATCCCCTCCCCCCTTAACCCATGGCGCAAATTGGTGTAACTTTTTATTGCGTATATTGGGCAGTGTATTCAACAATTTGGCATCAAAAATGGATGTTTGGGTTTTTAGCTATCTGTACTAGACTATGATATTTTATTATTAAAATTTTAATAAACTACAGATTTTGTAGCAACCGGGATCGAAAAACATTAAGGTGTTGTGTTGCCTCCAATTGATCCACGAAACTATACAGGGTGTCCCGCAACCGGTGGTACATAGGATAATGGGAGATAGTACAGCTCATTTGAGGACAATAAATGTTCTACACGACCCCTCTATCTTTAACCGTTAGAAAGTTATAGCATTTTTTGATAAAAGTGTCAGAAACCCCGACTTGCCGAGCAAAATCACTATTTGCCACGCTCCCAAATATTGGATCCGAAATTTGACTTCACTTTCTGAAACTGCACAAAATTCTACATAAAATAACGGTTTTGCCAATTAAATTATTTAAAAACCTACCCAGATACAACCACTCAAACTTTAAAGAAATTTGGAAATTGATATTTTCTTGTAAATTCAAATTGCAAAAAAGCGTACGTAAAATCGTAACGGTACTTTGAACTGACAAATGTGCAAAGTTTACAAAAGATGCATCATTATGTCAGCTTTCGAACGACATATAAAAAATAGGGTCTTAAGGACTGAAAAATTGAAAATATTACGTGTTTAACAGAAAAAAAACATGGTCTCAAGAGAAATTCAAAGTATACATTTTATTAAGTAAACAATATTTTTTTTATAAAAACTAAAAAGAAAGATTATTGAGAATAGGAACTTTTATATTATAAATGCTTTTCAAAGTGTCCTCCTCCATATCGGACACAAATTGGGCACCTTCTACCAACAGAAGAGACCGCCTTAAGCATCTCTTCCCTTTTTTCGCGCAAATTATTGCAAGCCATTTTAATTTTTTGCAAAAGATGTTCCCGGGACACTATTGGCTCATCGTAAACTTCATTTTTGAGTCTACCCCATACATGGAAATCAAGCGGCGTTAAGTCGGGACTTCTAGGAGGCCAAGCGACAGGCCCGTATCGTCCAATCCATTTTTCATGGAACTCACTATTCAAAAATTCCGTAACAATTCTTCCGCTGTGAGCCGGACATCCGTCCATTTGCCACCATATTTCTGATAATCTAGCTAATGGAATTTCATCTACGACCTTCGGCACGACTTCTGTTTCGAGAATCTGGTGGAACGCGGATGAATTGACTTTGAGGAAGAATAATTTCAGGTAGTAGTTCATCTCCAAGAACACCGATCCAGATATTTGCACTAAACTCGTGCTGGTATCTCGAAGTACGAGTTTCGCGGGGGTTCTGATGAGACCAGAAATGGGTGTTGCGGGTATTGAATACACCACTCCGAGTAAAAGTAGCCTCATCTGTCCATATTATTTTTCTTTGGAAGTGCCGATCCGCTGCCAATCTTTGTATGAACCAACTACAGAAAGTCCTTCTTCTTTCAAAGTCGGAAGGCAGTAGATCTTGCACTTCCGTTAAATGATATGGATATTGACTATCCTCTTGTAGTGTTCGGTGAATTGTCATACGAGGCACACCCATTTGAATAGCCGCCCTTCTCGTGCTTGAATCCGAGTTCGTCCTGAAGTGACGAAGAATTTCTTCTTGCAGCCGTGCCGTAGTACGTTGACTTCGCTCTAACGTGTAATGGTTCGGTGTTCTACCAGTTTGTCGCAGTGTGTTAAACGCCCTAACAAACGTTCGGCTGTCCGGAACCTGTCTTTGGGGGAAGCGACGACCATACTCGCGAACTGCTTCGCGTCCGTTACATCCAGCTATACCATACACCAACACCATATCAGCGTACTCGATATCCGAATATTTTGTCGCCATCTAATATAGTCTAGGAGATGGTTAACACTTTTATTTACTTGAAAGCTAAATGGTCGACGATACTCTTAATCGATAGTCCGTTTGGTGCTAAAAAATAAATTGCAAGTCTTGCTGTCCAAATCGGTTGCGTTTTTGAGATTTTTTGACGTTAAGGTGTCAAATTTATGGGTTCCATTTAACCGAAAGCTAAACGGCTGAATTTTTTATAAAGTCTCAAGCAGGACGGGATGAGTAAAAAACCACACTGCAAGACGAGCCAGGTGGTTGCGTTTTCAAAACAGACGCGTTCAAACATGTCAGTTTTTTAAGTTCAATTTAACTAAAAGCTGAATGGATGAAGGTTTTTGAAAAAGTCTAAATTGGTCAAGGTGAGTAGGAATCTGGACCGAAAGACGACCTAGGTGGTTGCGTTTTCAAAACAGACGTTTTGCAAAAAGGACATAAAAAGACACTAATTACACATCTTGACACTCGAACACCTCGAACGTGGGCATATGCAATGCAATTGATGTCCTTTTTGATATGACACCCCGCATGCCCACGTTCGATCAAGGTTTATAATTAGTGTCCTTTTATGTTTCAGAGCTTCCGATCAATTTTTTTCTTAGCAAATTTAATCGTAGAATCTTTTGATATTATAGATTCTGAAAAGTGAGAAAATTAGTGACAACTTGAATTATTCTCGTAACTACCCAAGCAGCAATTCATTGGCTCTAAAGAAGCACCTTACACTGTAGCAATCATATAGTACCACGAAATCAATTTATCGTGTGTTAAAGAAATATTTTGATCCGATAAAACATCCTTAAAGCATTTTCTGGAAAGCTTCAATCATCATTATGGAATAAATTTAAAGATGGTGGTATAAGACTTCCATAAAACTGTTTCTAAACGTTAACCTAAAAAGATACTCCTTTAAATACTCCACTCTTGTGTTTATTGGATGATACAGCACACACATGCAATAGTCTCTCTAAGTTAACTCACATGCACATATTCTTCTATAGCACAGTCGGTTTCATTTTTATAGTATGGTCACCCATAAATTGTTCACCGTAGATTTATAGAAGGATGGACTTTGTGATTTCTTAATGAATTGATACTTATGAAGTGGTCTAATAATTTCTTCAATAGAAATCCTTGAAATCTTGCATGAAACCCACACTTACTCACTTATCGTTATCTTCGGAACCAATTAAGGTGATCTCTCCGCAGAAATTTACTCTATTTTATTGATAAATCTATAGAGTTAGGGTGCATTGCAGAAGGTTCGATAAAGAATTGTCAAGCATTTCTATAGAAGCAACTAACCATTTGTAGTGTTTACGAGTAACGCCGACTATATGTGAGGTTGGCTAAGTGATAGCGTGTAGGATGGGCAACCAACAGACACGGGTTCGATGCCAGCTGCGGAAATTTTGTGTTTCATTTTTTTTTTTCAAATTCGTTCAATGACAGAAAATAATGATATAAATCAAATGACGTACGCTTTTTTGAAGCATAATTTAGTGCTACAATAAGGTTCTATTGGATTAAAAAACGGCGCCAAATGCCATAATTGGACTATTATTCAGTGTTTATACCCTGTAAAGTGCCCCTATTATTGTTAGAAGAGAATATTTTACGAAGTAATATAGGGATGAAATTGTTACTTGGGTATGGCTTTGGAAAGGTACACGGAAAACACGATAATTTTCCATTTAAGCTCGATTTATTCCGTTGAGGGTCCTAGAAACAGGAAACAAATACCGGATATGTAATGTACTCGGCGTCCCCTTTGATATGATACACCGCATGCCGACCTCCGGTCAAAGATTAAAGAGTATCCTTTTTTATCCTTTTTGGGACCTCTCCGATCAACATTTTTTTGTAGCAAAATGAGTTTTAGATTTCTGGGAGCCCTGAGTAAAAAACAACATAAATTAGCCTTACTCTACTTTTCTATTTGAATTGCTAATATGACTGGACTAACGTCTGTTTTGAAAACGCAACCACCTAGGTCGTCTTTCGGTCCAGATTCCTACTCTCCTTGACCAGTTAAGACTTTTTCAAAAAGCTTCATCCATTTAGCTTTCAGTTAAATTGAACTTAAAAAATTGACATGTTTGAACGCGTCTGTTTTGAAAACGCAACCACCTGGCTCGTCTTGCAGTGTGGATTTTAACTCATCCCGTCCTGCTTGAGACTTTATAAAAAATTCAGCCGTTTAGCTTTCGGTTAAATGGAACCCATAAATTTGACACCTTAACGTCAAAAAATCTCAAAAACGCAACCGATTTGGACAGCAAGACTTGCAATTTATTTTTTACCACCAAATGGACTATCGATTAAGAGTATCGTCGACCATTTAGCTTTCAAGTAAATAAAAGTGTTAACCATCTCCCAGTCTAATAAAACATCACACTAATAACGATTTTAATAAATACTACTAATAATAATACCTGTTTTAATATTAACGTTCTAGCAACAGATCAATTGTGTGATAATCAATGCTAATCAGTTGAATTAAACTGGTGGAATAACGAACTGAAGCAAATGACTTTAAAATAACAAGGATTAACCGTTAATATTACCGTTTTCTCAACAAGTACATTTTCACATTTTTCCAGAATGAAACATCTTCAAGGCAAAGTTCGTTGACACCTTAATTTCACTATTTTTTGAAAACCATTAATAATAATTGAAGTATGTATGTATTTTAATTAGATTTGTTCTGCTTTAGTTTCGCGTTTTTTTTTTCTTTTACACGTAATATTTTCAATTTTTCAGTCCTTAAGACCCTATTTTTTATATGTCGTTCGAAAGCTGACATAATGATGCAACTTTTGTAAACTTTGCACATTTGTCAGTTCAAAGTACCGTTACGATTTTGCAATTTGAATTTACAAGAAAATATCAATTTCCAAATTTCTTTAAAGTTTGAGTGGTTGTATCTGGGTAGGTTTTTAAATAATTTAATTGGCAAAACCGTTATTTTATGTAGAATTTTGTGCAGTTTCAGAAAGTGAAGTCAAATTTCGGATCCAATATTTGGGAGCGTGGCAAATAGTGATTTTGCTCGGCAAGTCGGGGTTTCTGACACTTTTATCAAAAAATGCTATAACTTTCTAACGGTTAAAGATAGAGGGGTCGTGTAGAACATTTATTGTCCTCAAATGAGCTGTACTATCTCCCATTATCCTATGTACCACCGGTTGCGGGACACCCTAAACTTTTGGTTAAATGAAAATTGGAGCTTTACGAGTAGTAATTAGCCGATAACGATTTTTTTATCTCAATCGATTTATAATCATCATCAGTGGCGCAACCAGGAATTTGTCCTGGAGGGGGCTAAGGCCATCCACATTACTCGACATTTGAGTATGCCTTTGCAACTTTGGTTATGGCTTAAGCTCCCGTTGTAACCTTGCTTATTTTCGATGTAAACTTTTTCATAGCGTAGCGTCGTGAAAACACGAGTATTAAGCACACTTGTAATCAGCATGTCACTAATAATTTACGCCCACCGCAATTGGAGCACAGTTTGTGAATGCCTGGTACCATACCAGGAAAATATAATTTTAGGCACCAACTAAATCTGTACAGAATTTGGGATAATGTCATTCCGCTCCGGGGAACTATATCTTCTCAAGAGAGAGCTCTGGCAGGACTTTATTTCACAAAAACTAATTCAGTTGGGATATTCAGTTCGGATGTGGATTGTTGCGATGGACACACCAATTGTATCCTGCTCATTCACTAGAAAATATTTGTACAACAATTATTTTAAAATATTTTTAACATATGTTGAACAGAAATATGTTTGATAGATACTTCCTTCTTATAAAAATCACATACACTATTTGACCAAAATACAATTAGAACAGATTTGAAACCTGAAAATCTATGCACGTTATTTTCGAGGTGTAAAATTATTTAAAATTTCAATTGCAATGAAAAATTACATTATTTAAAAAAAAACAACTCTCTCTCTCGTTTAACTTCTTCTGTTTTGCACAATAGTTTTTTTTTAAATTCCGCTAATTTTTAGAAAATCTGCAAACGAACTCATTGCTTCATATTTCATTTTAAACTTTCTCCTTTTCTAATTTCTGGGTCTGGGAGGGGCTTTAGCCCCCTTAGCCCCTCCCGTGGTTGCGCCACTGATCATCATCATCTTACAATAAATTTTCAATAGTCGAAAAATTGAACCACCTTCTCAAAATTCTGAATCCGCCACGGGAGTAACCTAAACTAAGCTATACATTCCCAATGAACTCGTGCATTCTGCCCATGATTATTGATTTTGATTCTTTGGGGGTCGCGATGTCAAAAAGGTTGAAAAACAATGTAATACAATGGTTTGTATAATAGAAATTACTATACAATGTTTTTCAATTTTTCTCCAGCCATAACTAATAAGACCATGTATGATCGATTGGTCATACAGAAATATGCAAACAAGTTGGTCTCATTTATTTGTTTTTTTTACAATTCCCGAAATCGGCATAATATCTGTAGTAAAAATATGTACAAAAATATTTTATGTATTTGGAATATTTAATCTGACGACTGGTTGTAGAATCTAATGACTCTTATCACAGTTTGGTCGATAGTACAATAGGTGTTATTTAGATTGTTTGAAAAAAAATTAACGATCATACTATGTACTAGTCATAATTCTAAAAAGCATCAGTTGTGTAGCAAGTCTCGTGGCAAAAACGGTGGTGTCCACTGTTAATATCTCGTGTTAAAATAGTTAATAGTGGCCGAAAAAATGATGTTAGTATTCCTGTCGTCCTCTGTTTTGTGTGTAAAAATATTAAGTTATGCCAAAAATATTCCCTTAGTTTTTGGTACCAACAAATTGTCAGAGAAACGAGCATGTCTTCTGAGAAACCAGCCAAATGAGGATTATTTTTTACTCAACCGCTCTTTGACATTGAATTTCGGAAACGCTGGATAATTTTCTTTTTCAATTTATCGATGTGCGGATAAGATTAGAGATTTCTACGTAAATAGGTGTGTTTTTTTTGGTTATCCCGTGTAGGTTTGGGTAACGAAACTTCATATAAAAAAAATGACAGGTGCGTCAGCTGTCATTTTTTTTATATGGAGTTTCGTTACCCAAACCTGCACGGGATAACCAAAAAAACACACCTAATGTAAAATTTCATTGAACATTGGAAATGTGTAGAGTGTATAGTGCATCAAGGAACTTCTTTTTCTTCATATTTTTTTAATGAGACTAGGGGGCTTCGCCCCCCTACTCGCTAGGCTCGTCAACCCCCCCGCAGAACAAGACCGAATTTGGGTGCTCATTTGCGTTTATCGTTGTTGATCGTTTGATCGTATTAGAGTCACACACGGTATTACTGTGAATAGGCTTACCATTGATGTGTCTTGGAAAAATTTAATTCAATTAGTTATTCCGCGCGTATTTTGTCAAGCTTTTATTTATTCAAAGCCGTGCGAACAGGATTTAGCGCCCGGGGCAAAAGTGCGCCCCATTTTATCGCGAAATCAGCACATACATCAGGCCGTTAAATTTACTCAAAAATGTAGAGACCGAGCGACGTTGTAACATAGTTGATATAGATTGGATGCGTCAGCATCGGCATCAGCATCGGTATCAGCAGAAACATTTCAATTTAGAACACACGCATTTGCCTTTAATGACCCACATTGACAGCAGAAGCAGAAAAATGCTTCTGCCGCTACTGCTGCTGTCAATGTGGGTCATCAAAGGCAAATGCGTGTGTTCTAAATTGAAATGTTTCTGCTGATGCCGATGCCGATGCTGACGCATCCAATCTATTTCAACCATAACATTTCAAATAGTTTTTTGATTTATGGCTAATAATCCGATAAAATTGAGGTCTAACTGTAGTTTCTTGAGTTGAAATAAAACGAAGCGCAGTATAAACTGCTCGGCTTTCCTTAAAACCATTGTTGAATACTGAATTAAATTCCCATTATAATTATACAGGGTGTCCCGCATTAGGTGGTCAATACTGTAAGGGTTTACAGCACAACTTGTTTCAGCAAAAAAATTACCAATACAATCGGAATTTTTTTTTACCGTTACCTTGTTATCGCTCTTTTTGTGAGTCATCGAAAATCGGGACTTGTTAAGCAAAATCATAATTTGCAGCCCTCCTGATGACTTAATCCAAGATTTGATTTCAGTTTCAGAAACTACATCAAATTTCACAAAAACAGATGTTTTTCCTGTTGCCGAACTTAATAGAAATTTTAAAATAGATTTTTCATCAAAAATTCAAACAGTAATTTCATAACGGTGCTTTATACGCACAACTCTGCAAAGTTGTTAAAGTTGCTTCAACATGTTGGCTTTCCAACGGTATATCATTTTTCATATTTTCATTGCGGGATTTTGGAATTACACATATTATTTTCTTATCGGATTATTTAAACTGAAATTTTTTTCATTTATTTTTTAATTTTACTATCGCAATTGGCCTCCTCCATTTTGTATGACTCGCACTCGACACCTTCGGCGCATGGTAAAAAGGGTCCGAAGGATTTCAGGAGGGATTTCCTTTATGTTGTCACAAGCATCAATAGCGACGATTTTTCGTATCGCGTGTAAATCTGACTCGAAAAAACGATCGCGGGTAATATCCCGGTTAAGACCAAACAGCTGACATTTGACAGTTTTTGCCAAAGCCACCTATATCAGAAAGCCGGGAAGCAGCAATACATGCACACAAAGCGAGCCTGTGAATATGTCGTATATACGTTGCACGATGCACTAACACAAGCACAGCGCATGTAAAAAAACCGTGTCTGCTCTGATAAAAACCGCGAAAACACGTGGAAAGCTCACTTTTTATCGGGATTTTTTTTCTTTCACTGCATTATAGGCACTTCAATTCACGACACATTGCACTTTTCGCGACGAAAATCGACCGGGAACCAATACTTTTCGTGTAAAGTTTTCCGCGACCCAACCCGATTTGCCTTTACCACAATGTAAATTTTCCAACTAATCGAGCCTATGATCTGCCGCAAAAGTATATGAGCGGGCTGGTTCCGGGCTTTGAAATATAGATGGCTTTGGTTTTTGCGCATCTTTGACTCACCTTTGTCGGCTTATTTTTTAGATGTGGTGGATTTTGTCACAAAAGATGATTATTTCTTTGCAAAATCATTTCTCGTGATGAGAAAAACTCTCACATTTAGTTTGAAAAAACAAATTTCCTCATATTTCCGCTATGCGTCCGCCATCTACATTTGAATTATCTAAGCTCTATCCCGTGTAGGTTAGTTGCACGCGTGAACTTTACCTGGGTAAGTGTCATTTTTTTATATGAAGTTCTACCTAAACCTGCACGGGATAAACACAACAAAACGTGCCTATTAATTCGCGGCAGCAGCTGTTCCCGGGAGGTAATCGGCTCGGAATAGACATTGTTTTTTAAGTTACGCCATAAATAAATATCTAGGGGAGTAAGGTCGGGACTTCTCGCAGGCCACGTAACTGCCCTAAATCTTCCAATCCACTTTCCGGGAAATTCTTTGATAGGTTTCGCATTCTGAGCAGGGCACCCGTCCATCTGCCACCAGATTTCACCACGCTGAGGCATCTGATTGATTATGGGCAATATTTCGTTTTGTAATAATTCGAGAAAGCTTCTGGAAATTAGTCGAGGAAGGAAGGATCAAATGGCCAATAAGTCACTAATAAGACACGAAATTCATATTGAAATCGAGATTGCCGAGTTTCATGGGGATTGCTTTGAGCCTAGATGTGATTATTCCGGGTGTTGAAAACGCCATTGCGTGTAAACGTGTCTTCATCCGTTCACACTACTTTAGTTTGAAAATCACGGTCTTCGCGGATTTTTTTAGGAAATCAATTTCAAAATGTTATCCTCCTCTGACAGTCGCTGGGTAGTAATTCCTTAACTTGCGTAAGGTGGTACGGACACCGACTGAAGAGTCTTTTGGATCGTCATCCGAGGAATATCCAGCTGGTCTACGCGTGCTCAATTTTGGGTTAGTATCGAAGAGATTAAGAATCTCTTCTTCACTTCCGACACTAGTACGGCGAGCTCCTTCTCTACCGGTGTGGTAATGTAAATACAAAAAGTGAAAAGCGTTGGAAAGCCAACCGGTTGAAGCAACTTTTATCAACTTTGCAGTGTTGTATGTATAAAGCACCGTTATGAAATTACTGTTTGAATTTGCGATGAAAAATCTATCTTTAAAAATATATTAAGTTTGAGTAACTGTACCTTGAAAGTGGCGATAAATTTGGCAACAGGAAACATTTCAGGCTTTGTGAAATTTTATTTAGTTTCTGAAAATGAAATTAAATCTTGTATATAATTCATCAGGAGGGTTGCAAATTATGATTTTGCATGACAAGTCACGATTTTCGATGACTTTCACAAAAAGAGCGACAGCAAGGTAAGGGTTTAAAAAATTCCGAATGTATTGGTAATTTTCTTGCTGAAACAAGTTGTGCTATCAACCCTTACATTGGGTGAGGTTATAAAACACAACGTTCGCGTAACGTTGCGCGTTTTCCGAAACGTTTCCTATTGTGTTCTGTAAACGCATAGATCCGGATCAGACTTGGTGTTACCATCGCCATCTCTCGGAAAGTGACAAATGTGACAATTGACACATCACAGCTGATACGTTTTGCTCGAAAATTAAAATTTCCAGTTTTAAACGAGATGCAGATACATTTTATTTTGATTATAAATAGTTTAATAAATAAATGAGGGCGGAAATGCACGGTTCGACGGCAGATTGTAAATTTCTGTCAATCAATCAAGCTATGCCTCGCAAGGGGGCGCTTAGAGGATCTGTTTGTAGGGACAAGTTTCTGATCCGTAACGGCCGATTGATTTGAAACGTTGCGCGAAACGTTGCGCAACGTTGTGTTTTATAACCTCACCCATTATTGACCACCTAATGCGCGACACCCTGTATAGAAGAGAAATAAACTTGGAAGCAATACTGACCCTTGAGGAACCCCGAGAGACAAAAATTGTATTTCACTTCTGGTTTCACCAATTTTAACTCTTTGATAAGTCTATTCATTAGATGAGACTTGATCCAGTTTAAAATAAAGCCACGAAATTTTTTAAAAGACTTTGCTAATAATTGGAAGAAGAGAAATAGGCCTGTAATTGCCGTTGTCGAAAGTCGCACCTTTTTTAAATAGTGGAACCACATCAGCACACTTTAGCGCATCAGGAAATACACCAGAAAATATACTGCGATTGAAAATTAAAGCCAAAATATCTGCAATAAAGCAACCGAACCATTTCAAGCTTATACTTGAAATTCTATCAAAACCACATGGCTTCTAACGGAGTAACGAGTAACAATGGAAATTAAGAGAACTAATAGGTAATTGATCTGGAACAAACACTGCAACTGGGAGTAGTCAAAACTTCAGACGAATCCGCCATAGCCATCGATTCGGAGTTTGATAGGTTTATTAACCTTCCGTTAGTCGCAATAAAAAATGTAACACGAATAGACGCAATGCATCTATTAGATGCCAACTTTGTCATCCTGCTGTAAGGTAATGAATATCTTCATAAGGTTTTTTTTTCTTCATTATCTGAATATTTGAAGCCTTGTCATACCAATTGTCAATAGCCAAACATGAAAATCAGGTCTGTTAATGATATTTTTTTTTGTTAAGAAAAAGTCTTAAAAAAATGAGATTTTTTGGAACTGTCTTACATAATTGCAGTTTTACAGCTTTCTGAGCATAACTAAATTTTAAAATAGGCATCAATGGTAAAACAAAGGTGTAATAGTGTAACTCTAAAAGTATTGCACTTAGTAAATATTTTTTTATCGTATACTGATGCGCCTATATCAATTACACGTTCAAATCAGTTACACGAGTGCTCGCAATGCATCTAATAGATGCTCGAGCCTCCTACGTAAAGCCATAGGACTCCACAACTTTCACTTTCAGACTAAAATACATACTTCCGTACTCGGGATACGAAGCTACTATGAGTTAGAAAGTGGAATTCGCAATAGAAAAGAAGTTAAGGTAAAAAAACAATACGTGGCATCTGTCAGATGCATTGCGTCTAACGGAAGGTTAATAGGACCCGATTGGTTCAAGATTAATAACCTGCCATTCCCCTGAGGTTCCCTTTCAAAAAATTAAGACGGTCTTCATAGTATTTATCCCTGGTTTCAGGAATACGTTTTTTGAGCTCATTGCTTATTTTTTTAAACTTGCTTTAAGTTTTTGGTTTTAAGGATGCTTCTTCAATTTATGTATCAGTTCATTTTTAAGTTTAACTTTTTGCAAATGGAAGCTGTGCTGTCCTGTTCTGATTGGACATGTCTACGCGCAAACAAGAACAAAAACCGGAATTTTTCGTTCCTTGCTTCTGAAAAAAAAACGGTATTTGATCTTGTCTAGTTTAGACATGTCCATTAGATGATGATTCGCCGAACGGTCGGACGTGGTTCGACGAGATCTCAGGCCGATCTAAAAATATGTACATAGGAACTGCGATTCACAAAGAAAAACGAAAATATAGGAAAATGTACGGTAATGCACAAGGGTCACCGTTTTGTCTAAAGCCAGTACCATAGGCGAGTGGTAGCTCACAAACCTATAGAAACTAGTAAAAACAAGTACCTAACAGTTTTCACTAATTTGAATTACAGAACTCCTCGGCAGAAAAAGATCTTGTTAATAGTCACAATAATGGCTATTATTGTTGTGGCAGTAGGACTTATTCTGTACTTTGTATTGCGACCTGACGACTCTGTCCAACTTCAGGGTGCCATTGTTTCAAATGGAAAAGGTTGTGCTGAGATTGGAAAGTATGATCGTTTTAATTTATAAATTTAGTTGAACGGTTATTACGATTTCACTTTAATTTTAGGTCATTTTTAGAGAAAGGTGGCACCGTAGTCGATGCAGCAATTGGCACCCTATTCTGTGAAGGTATCACAAACATGCAAGGCATGGGCTTAGGTGGTGGATTTATAGCAACGATTTATATTAAATCCGAAGGCAAAGTTCAAACATTGATGGCTAGAGAAACAGCTCCTATGGCAGCTACAGAAGATATGTTTGTGAATAATGTAGTTACTGGTAAGTAAGGTCTTTCTCCAACGTGGGACAGTGGCGTAGATAAGGGGGGGATCAAGGGGATCAATCCCCCCCTTCGTCACACATTTCTTATTATTACTTTAGGTACATAAAACAAAGCAAACGTGTGTAGTGTTTCATAAAAACGTGAAACCATTTTCAGAACAGCAATAGAAAATTTAGCACTTCCTCATACTATCGACGGACGTCTTTGTTGTAGAATCGATTCAAAGAATTTTTTCCTCATAAATCGCGTGAATCCTGGGGTCCCTCATGGTCGTTGCTCCGAAACGATTTATACAGTGGAACCAGCTGATGTAGAGACAACACAAAAATTCATGCTCACAAACGAACGTTCAGCTATCATTCATAGTCTTAAGCGCAATTCAACACAAGAGTTTGTTTGGTATTTCAAATTTAAAGCTTGATGTAAGAAATCGTAATTTAATGCGAAACTTTGTTTTTCACTAAAACACTCAGTACATTTTAGAAAACTCTGCTCTCAAGCATATTAAGTCAACAATTGTGCTCGCTTTTTTTTTTGTTGTGCTGCAGTTGTTTTCATAAAAAAAATTCCTTGAAAAACTGGGCAGCCGCAGAACTTAAATTAGCCAGATTTCTTCAGGGTTTTCAACGTGCATGGCTTATTTTTATAAATGCACTATCTCGACAGTTTTTATAGAGAATAAGGGCAGAGCTAGTTAAATCTGCGGAACCTAGCCAAATTCCAATATTAGTATTCCCGAGGGAGGGAGCTCTGGCAATGTCTTATGTGGTTCGATCCCTCATATTGCTGAAATCCAAACCACCTTGTTCGTAGTTTTCTCTCTAATACTAGATGAATCAATGTAATCGGAACCAACTGAAGATATCCACGCTAAGGTTTGGCGAATTGAAGTTCCATGAAAATTATGGAAAACGACTCAAAAAGAAATAATGAAAATAATGCCTTTGGACATAAGATTTCTCACAAAAAAATCTGTTTTAAATGCCGTTATGCGGCCAGCGCTTATGCGACTCCCTATTTCTCATTTCATATGAATTTCCTCGGGATCTCAATATTTATTCAGTGGACGTGCTCTCCTGTCACTCATCAGACCTAAACAAAAACTTTAGATCGCATCTTTCGGAAATCAAAGAGCAGCATATCGCATATAAATGAAACAAAAAAATGCATGCTTCGTCTTCTATTTGAAAATTGGGTAGCCCTCTCTTTAGCAAAAAATAGGGATCATGCAATGTCCTTAGTTCTGGCGAAAAGGAGAGGCGGAGAGGAGTAATTCTCCAATTAGTATCTTTTTTAAAGAATGACCTAGTAATATTTCGAAAGTAGGGCGAGTGCTAACATCACAGACGTAAAATTTATGCATGGCCTCGAAATTTATAGCAAATATAGCTAGCAGCTACGGTGTCCTACAAGTTTGTAAATTTTAGAAATATATACTCACGAATTACTTTATCGTTTTCATAATTTCCCTTTTTGGGACATATTACTGTTTTGAGGTGTTCCCGCCAGAAAAGCGGCGATGCTAGGTGTTCTATGACTCCGAAAAGTTTGGGAACCACTGATCTAACCCAATATAGTCTGGTACTCCAATCATAGTAGCGAAAATTTGTACGAAAATTGGAATACTTTGGATTCACTCACCGTAGTAAAAAAGCCAAAATCATTTCAGGACACAGTTTTTTCGTATATGTATGACAAAATTGCTATCTACACTGAGAAAAAAAATTAGAATGGTTATCTAAAGAAATAGTCGAATTCATCTAAAGTTAGCGTTGATTTTCAGCTTATGATTCTATGTAGTTGAAACAGCTACGGAGATATGGATTATTTTTCTATTCGTCATTAGTTGAAACATCTACTATATTTGCAAATTCAATTAATTCATTTGTAAAGACAGCTATTCATTATCTATAAATTGTTAAATGTTGGATAGCTAAATTGTGTTGAAGAAAAAAACGATTATTTGTAGTTAAATTTTATATTTGAATAGTACAATCAACAACTTTTGTGGAAGAATTGACTAGACTTTTTCTTCTAATCTTGCGTGATTATGAACGAATTTAATAGTATTTTCAGCTGCGAAGATTAGAGAAATCAGCTATTTCTTTGGTGAAACTATCTAAATTTAAGTCAACTACTTCACTTTAGATAAAAAGTCTAAACCATTTTTTTCAGTGTATTTTGCACCAAATTTGCTGAAGAAACGGCTAATTTGAAGTGTAATAAATACAGAAATTGTTATTCTGAAATGCAACATTTGATAACCGTAAAAGTATAAGCAATCTTGCAAAATGATCCCCTCCTCTCCGGAAAGCTATTTACGCCACTGACGTGGGATACTCTAGTCTCCGCTATCCAAGGATAATTCAACTTGATTCGAAAGAGCAATCGAGTGGTCATTGTGCCTGTCTGCAAAAAGAACAGAGAGTTGTTTTGAAATAGATCGGATTTCACAGAGAGATCTAGTGAGGTGGAAGGCAAGGGAAAATTCGTTACTCATAAAATAAAACTGTTTTTGTTATTGTTCTTGTTCTCTTTGAAGACAGGTCCATAGGGTTATAGATACTAAAAAGTGTCCTCTTGTGAGGAAAACTTAAGCCTCCACAATCACAGACTAGGCTACGTTCCAGTGGAGTCAGCAAGCTTTTGAGCGTGGAGATACACACATTAAATTTATCTTAATTAATCTCTAGGTGGCTTGGCATCCGGCGTGCCGAGCGAAATCAGAGGTTACGCAGAACTCCATAAAAAATACGGCCGTTTGGATTGGGCGGATTTGATTGAACCGTCTATCAAGCTATGCGAAGAAGGACATGAAATCAGTGTCTTTGTTGGCAATAAACTTATTGAACGTGAATCTATAATTATGGATATTCCTTCAATGAAGGAACTTTTTGTTAACCCAACAACCGGACGAGTGTACAAGGCTGGCGATATTTTGAAAAGACCCAAATTGGGGGAAACGCTTCGAATAATCGCCAAAGAAGGTGAAGATGTCATCTATAATGGAGGTCGTATTGGTCGAATGCTTGTTGAAGATATAAGAGGACATGGTGGGATTATAACGGAAGATGATTTGAAAAATTATCGGTATGTTACATTTTAGATTTATTAAATAATCACTTATACTACCGTGATATCAGGGTCCGCTGGGGCACAGCTGCTTCGACAACTGTGAAAGGATATACAGTGCACACCACATCCTTACCAGCAAGTGCACCGGTTTTGCATTTAATTCTGAATCTCATTCAAGATCATATAGTGGACAATATTGGTCTTCTGTGGCATAGGATAATAGAGGCGTTCAAGCATGCATATGGATTGCGAACGAAATTGGGAGATATTGAGTTCGTTTCGGGAATTGACGAGGTAAGTATCTTTCATTAAGTATAAAAAAAAGTGAAGGTTGACATTCTTTCAGCTGGTCGCCAATATGTCATCCCAAAATTT
Source organism: Microchrysa polita (assembly GCA_949715475.1). Taxonomy (NCBI): domain Eukaryota; kingdom Metazoa; phylum Arthropoda; class Insecta; order Diptera; family Stratiomyidae; genus Microchrysa; species Microchrysa polita. The sequence goes on from OX454417.1 coordinate 76,203,712, forward strand.
TGCTGATCAACTGTACACGAAAATCCAGGATGATAAAACTTTTGATAACTACTCCTACTATGGTGCTGAGTTTGCAACGGTCGAAGATCATGGTACGGCCAATATTGCCGTTCTTGGACGAAATGGAGATGCTATTGTTGTTACGAGTACCATTAACAATGTGTTTGTATTTTTATCAAAAACGATCTTCTAATTTATTTATATGAAGATATCGTTTTCGCATTATAGCTTTGGTGCAAAGCGAATTTCCCAACAGACGGGAATCATTTTGAACGATGAAATGGACGATTTTTCGACACCAGGCAAAAACAATGAATACGGTTTACCACCATCCCCGGCCAATTTCATAAAACCAAATAAAATGCCCCTCTCATCTATGATTCCCACTATTGTGTTGGACTCGAATAAAATTCCCAAACTGCTAATTGGTGCGGCTGGTGGAACCAAAATTACATCATCAGTGGCGCAGGTACATTTGAGGCAGACCTAATGAAGGAGCGAATTTATCCATTTCACTTGTAGGTCATCATCCAACATTTACTTCTCGGCGAGCCCTTACAGGAAACTATTTTAGCATCGCGAATACATCATCAACTTAGTCCAATGATAGTGCAATGCGAGCCCGGTGTTGATCAGGTGAAATTTGCCAATTTCAGGAATGTCGTTTAAAATATTTTACAAAACCCCTTTTTCTCAGAAAATCATTGATGCTTTTAAGGAAAGAGGACATGTCGTCAAAACGGAGGATGATGCCGCTGGATTTTCGGCTGTAACAGCCATTACGGTAGACGGTTCCAAATCTCTGGCCGTTTTCGATCGTCGACGACCAGGAAGTACGGCTTATTACTAGCCTGATTGAATCTTAGTAGAAAATTGTGTAAACATTTTTGATAGCATTAAATTATTTGTAAATTATATGGGAGTAAATCGTGCCATGTGGGTAGTATCTACTGTAATAATCCTAGAGTAATGGCTAATGGGGTAAGAAGATGCTGTAGAAGGCAATACTACCCTATCGGCTCAAACTACTCATGAGTGCTGATAATTCATTGGAGTCACTGCGAAAATACCATGTATTGTTTGAGCCGTAGCTCTCTTCCTATGAGCTTATGCACAGGGGCGGACCTACGTTTTGCGAGGCTCCGACAGATATTTGCGAGGCTCTTGTCTATGCAGTACTCTGAAAAGACTCTGATAGACAAAAATCTACAATGAAGCAAAAATCTCCCTTTCTATAGCATTTCAATGACACAAAACAGCATTCATAGGAAGAAGAATTGGACTGTATTGACGAAGGCAAAAAACTACGAGTATCATGATATGCAAGGTAAATAAGCTCTATTAAGGCTCTAATCAAGCGTAACAGTAGTTAGGGGGAAGAGCTATATTCCTTAAATTGGAGAGTACTACAAGATCGTTATGAATGAGACATCTTTTCAATTGAGATTTTCCAATTATGGAAATCCAACACTTATGACTGAATATATAGAGTTATGTATACAGGGTGTCCGGAAACTACCGCATAAACGCACCGGAAAATGATTCCTCGCGCGATTTCCAGCAAAACAGTTGTACGGAACATACCCCAATTCTGAACCCTTTAGCTGCCACAGACTTTTGAAGATTTTTGAAAAACCCATTTTCTTACACAACTTAAACCTCAATACTTAAAAAGTTAGACTAGCTAGAATAGCAAAATAAGATGATTATTGTAGTCAAACAAACCGCACTGAAATCCGATAAGAGGTTTGGATTTTACAGAACTTCAAAGTCAAATTTTTGAGATTTGATCCAAAAACAATATGTTTTTCCATCTCATCTTTCTCCAACTTCTGCCAAGGAGAGGTGCCTGTACGATTCTTTTAAAAATTGGCGCATAGTCTAAAGCCGGCCCCACATCGACCGGAGTGTGGCAAACCCCGTGCAAAACATTGATACGAAAGTCGTGCAGTAGCAGTGCATCAGTGTGTTTGAACGAATCCAAGGTATCATTCTTGGACCTTTTTTTGTGCGGTGTTTGCCACACTCCGGTCGGTGTGAGGCCGGCTTAACAATCATTTCATTCTTACATCATTTTATTCTAGCTTCGGTATTTCTAACAGTTTTAATGCCTTGAGTGCAGAAAACTAGTGTTAATTTTAGCTCGATTTCAATTCAATTCACACTGCCCCTAAAGATCTGCAATTTCTTCTTCTTCTTCTTCTTCTTTATGGCACGATGGCCCGACGTCGGGCCTTGGCCGCCTGGATTGAAAACCTCCAATTGTCGCGGTCACGCGACCTTGTCCTCCAGTTCCGAAAGCCTAGCATCTGGTCGGCGTCCTCACATACAGAATGCTCCCATCGGGCTCTCGGTCGTCCACGAAATCTGACTCCGTCCACTCGTTGCGCGTTCATCACCTTTTTGGGCATGCGATCGTCGTTCATCCTTTGTACATGTCCCGCCCATTGCAATCGCTGCAATTTCACGATCTTCGACACCTGTAGCTCATCATACAGCTGTATGTACCGGATGCGCCATTCACCTCGTTCACGAACGGCCCCGAAGATTCTTCGGAGAATCTTTCGCTCGAATGTGTCCAACAAGTGTTCAAAGTTTTGGGTTAGGGTACATGCCTCGCAGCCATAGCATAGCACATGTCGGATGATGGTTTTATACACGTGGAGCTTCGTGTTCCTGTGCACCAGCTTCGAATTCAAGAAAATGCTTTTTTCAAAAATTTTCAAATGTCTGTGGCAGCTAAAGGGTTAAGAATTGCGGGTTCCTTACAACTTTTTTATTGGAAATCACATGAGGAATCACAAACCGGTGCGTTTATGCGGCAGTTTCCGGACACCCTGTATACATACATGAAAATTCCAAAGTAACAATAGCTACTACCTGGGGCTAGGCCTGTTCGGTACTTAGATTTCAGTATCGGATACCGGTTTTCCTCAGTACCCGGTACTATACCCGGTGCACCGGCACCCGCCGGTTTTTTTTTAACACCCGGTTTTTTCAACCATGAGCCGGTTTTTTTTTCAGTACCGGTTCTTTAATCCGGTTTTTTAAACCATGTGAAATTGAGCCAGCGCTGTTTAGTTTAACGATGAGATCCTCCCTGATCGTCAGACTCCTTGTAGAACCGCTTCCACCCAGACCATTGAACTTCTGGAGTAGCCATTTTTCGATGTTTTGTGTCGGAGAGTTGGTAGCTGCCACCATTTGTCTGAACTCGTCACTTTAAGTAGGTGTTTTATCCTCGGCAGGGCAGGGTTTGGCATTCGCAGTTTGGTGGGCTGATCGATAATAAAAGTGCAATCTGTCAACACCTTTTCAACCCTCTTAATGGAGTCTGGAAGGGGATCCTTGCCCAACTCGAAATACCTTCCAGAATTAAGTTTTTCGAGCATCGCTGAATCATAGTCCTCTTTATCCACCAATACGACTACGTCCATCTTGTCCGCTCGCAGATAAAAGACCCATTTCTGCTTGAGCTCCTTAACGGTTTTTGACTGTGCTGCCCCCAGCATCGATGCCGTTGGATGTTGGCTCGCTATAGATGCCTCTAACTTTCTTCCGAATTGCCCCCTTGGTCTCAACATCTTCGAATTGGATACCTGCCTCTGAGTGAAATTTGGTTTGACTAGATTGTTGACTAGTAGTCTGGCTGGTCTAGCGGTTAGTGCGCGCACCTTCGGCGCACAGGGTCATGAGTTCGAATCTCACCGTGGATCATGGTGCATTTCGAGCTCACAAGCTTGTAACGGACTATGATTTCACTCAGATGTTAAACGAGTACCCATTTAAGGTAAGGTGACCAGACTCCTGAAGAACCAATGCTGTACACGTTCAGGCGAAATTCCGTTTTCAGGCAAATCCTCAGGCATACTACTAATCCCCCTCCTCTTCACACCGATTTGGAGAATGAATAATATCAGACAAGGCTGCCACCATCATGCATTCCATAAAATGATTTCATATTCTTATTTATTTCATAAGTGATACTTCGTAAACAGAATTGAGAACGAATAGTAGCCGCTGTTTTGGGAAATATGAGGTGAACCTTGGGGAGGCAAGGTTATGTTGATACTAAACAGGGAGCCCTAAAGTCTAAATATCTAGCAAAATGCCATCCACAAGGGGATTTCGGAATTAGCCCTTTTTACAATATTTTCAATTGCACAATTCTTATTGCATTAGCTAGAATTTTGACAATTCCTAGCGTATACTGGCGTGCATGAGATTTGGATTTCATTAAGCGTTGTTTTTCAGATAGTCCCATTGCCACAAGAACAGATCAGGTGAAATTTACTAAGATAATTTGGCTTGTTCTGCTATCCGTTCTCATAGGGAGAACTTTTGGTGTTTCCGATATTTTCCGCTATGTGTCCGCTATATGGCGGACGGTAAGATAAGTGTCGCTAGTGTCGGTAACAAGAACAAGAAAATTCTTCTTGCGAGAGCTGATAGCGTAATGTTCCGATAATTTTACATTATAGCAAAAATCAGTATTGTGGTATAGTGATACGATAGGGTTCCAATTGTGTTGCATGCTGGACTAACTTGCTTGAATAATACTGCTTCATGCTACCCAGTATACGCACTTATGTAGGATTTTTTCTCGAACAAAATCACAACCATCTTATTCACTGATCCGCAGGACCATCTTCAGTTGTTACTTCACAGAAGCGGTCTCAACGTCTCTACGTCCTGCTTTCTCGATCTGCAGAACATTATTGTATGCTGCAGACAAACTATCTACTTTGCCTACGTTTATCCAAATCAAAGACTCATCCAAAGACCATGCTCATTATCACGCCGCGCCGCCGTGCCTTACGTATCTGCCACATGAAATAAACCTTTATATGCGTAAATTACGAGTGTGGAATAAACGTACACTCTGCCTCACTTCCATCTGGCCATGGACATATATTTTCTTGATCGAAGAGGACATTTTGTCTCCTTGAAATTGAACTGAATAAGTTGCCTCATATTAATGGGAAAATTCCTGATGTCAAGGATTAGCAATACATATTTCATTTTCCTATGTTTCAGTTGAGAATTCAATGAATTTATATGGTCCTCTTCAGGTGGATCGGCATTATGCCCGTGTGTACAGAATTGATCTCTCGGGAATCTGGTCACCTCACCTTGAGTCAATCGGCAAGTTCCAGGCAAATCTCAGACAGAAACATTCGTCGAAAGAGCAGTGACTGCAGTTTTCTCCGTGAAAACGCGCATGTGGACTCAATAAGCAAACTCAAAGATCAAGTTCCGTTTTAATTTCAATTCATATTTCCCTCATCGAACCGTATGGAGTTTTTTCGTCTTGAGTGAATGGCCCTTTATTAGCTTTTATTCTTTCTATAATAAAGTACATGCTTATTAACTAAACCTACAAGAATAAATAATTAGAATTACAAAACTGAAAATGTTCGCATGTTTTAGGTATTTTATGGTAAACAGGTAAAAATAAAATAACACTCCTTTTGAAGTAGTTTCAAATTTAAAACGTCTACTTATGGCACAATGGCAGCACTAACTAAATTGGGACAATTATTGGGAAGCAGCATAAATCATCTGATATACATATGAATAAAAACGTATAAAAAATATAAACAAATAAGCAAAACGTCAAAAAGTGATTGACCCCTTAGGCGGTGGAAGGGAGTCGATTGTGATTGCTGTATAGTAGGACTCTGATAAGTTTTCTGCTGTATGTAATATAAACAAGATAAGCAAAGATTCAATCAAATCGTGTCTGGAAAACTACAAAGCAGTTATTCAAAATCGTATAGTGCATTTGTGCTATTGCTCATTCAATAGAATGGTACCAATCGTTATTGTGCACGGTGGAGCAGGTGATATCAACGATGCTCGAGTCCCCGGTAAGATACATGGCGTAAAGAAGGCAGTTCGAGATGGCTACAAAGCACTTCAAGAAACCGGTGATGTCCTTAGTGCAGTCGAACAAGCAGTTCGCAGTATGGAACTGGACGATAATTTCAACGCAGGCTACGGATCCGTCCTCAATCTGGACGGTTACATTGAAATGGAAGCGAGCATCATGCATGGGAAAAATTTGAAAGCTGGGTGCTGCACTCTCATCCAAGAAATCATGCATCCAATTTCAGTGGCCAGGCAAGTTATGGAGAAAACGAATCACACTTTCCTTGGTGGTGAAAGTGCAATGGCATTTGCACGACGTGAAAAATTCGAAGTACTTCCAGCAGGATCGCTAATCACGGAGAACGCAAAACTAGCGCTGGCCGAATTCAAGGAACGGCAAAAGAAAGGATTGGATACAACATTTGCTCAGACTGAACTAGACGAGAAGGAGCCCGGAGAACCGGGTACGGTGGGTGCTGTGGCGATCGATCGTGATGGGAATATTGCAGTGGCAACGTCGACTGGAGGAATTACAGGAAAGGTAGCCGGACGTATTGGCGACACTCCAATTTTAGGAGCTGGAACTTATGCTGACAATCAGATTGGAGGTGTGTCGACTACTGGCCATGGGGAGACACTGATGCGTTTCAATGCTGCTCAGAGGATTTTGCAAAAAATGCGATATAGTAACGTTACGGCGCAGGAAGCAACGGAAAATTCATTGAAGGAAATGACTGAAAGGCTTGTGGGTACTGGAGGTGCCATAACTATTGATAAGAAGGGCGACATTGGAGTCTACTTCACGTCCAAGCGAATGGCTTGGGCGTACATAAAGGGCGAAGACTTACATTATGGAATCAATGCAAAGGAGGATTTTGTTGAAAAGGTAAACTAGTAATGGTACTTTTAATTGATCTGTCAATTCAATCAATTGGTAAAATTTGGTTGTTAATTCAATATGAAAATAATCTCATGTATAATATGGTAAACAGTTTTTTTGTGAATAAAAATGAATCTTTATGTAAGTACGTTACTTCTCCTTTAGTAAAAATTCTTTGCAGAACTTTGTCCGTTTTTGTTTACCATTTCTGATGCTTAAAACATCCATACTTAACTAAGCTAGCTGTTCGATTGGCAGTTGGGTTAAGCAGCAACATGTCAACAGTCCTTTTACTGCGGTTCCACATCTTTTCGGCTGTATAAACATTACTTTCTGCAGAGGAGCCTGTGTCGCATGGAACTTTTTTAGCCGAGTCGCATTGCTTGGTAAATGGAAGAAGCCATCCGGATGTGATAAGTAGCTCTACCCGTCGGATTTAAGCAGACGGGTATTCAGAGGTGCAACGAATCTGAGACTGGCAAGTCTAAATCGTTAGGCTATACTTTTAAGGAGGTCAGAGGAAGATCAAACATGCTATTGAGAAGCCTTTAGTGAATAATGTACCTCGGGGACGGGCGTGCCCAAGGTGCCATGCTCTCTACCTATCAAGGTGATTGTGGTGTTAAGTCGACCGCTAGACTCGCAATCTATGTGGAAAATTCCTTGCGGAGAATCCCTTTCCGAATTTAAGTTTCAAAAAGCAGCCTAAAGCTAAGCAGCAAATGAAATTCATTTCCCGGCAATTAAAACCATGAAGCCAACGATTATTTTCCGTCTGGATAAAATCTGTCAATGTAGAAGTGCGGAAAGTCATCGACGTCGCAAGCGTAACACGAAATGGAAACAATAAGGACAGGACGGCCAAGTAGTTCTCAATAATGGTGCACATTACTTTGCCAGTCCTTTCTGCGGACCTGAACCCTTCTGCAACATCTCTTCATGTTTAGTAAAGAGAGCTTTCAGAGACCAGGAACGACTCAAGGCAACTGAGCACTGGGATAAACTACCAGGGCTCAGACAATCGAAAAAGTTTATAGCAGGGTATTCCCACAGAAGAACGGCTGAGCTGCTGCAGTTAAGCAGAGCTAAAGTACGCATCATCTGTGGCATTCTCACAGGTCACTCCTGTCTGAGATCACATTTACGCACAATAAGAATTGTGCAAGATGCGAGTTGTCGATTCTGTCAAGAAGATGACGAAACCTCTTTCCACGTCTTATGCGAGTGCGATGCACTGGCCCAGCGTCGCTGGTCACACCTCGAAGTGGCCTTTCCAGATACGGACGACATAGTTTCGACATCTATTAACGACTCCCAACTCGTTTCTCAGCACGTTCAACCTAGTCCTGCCCATCTGCGACTAGGGCGATAGCACAATAGGCCCACTGGCTTCAGTGCTGTGAAACCCTTCGGGTTCACGCCCCTCTACAATCTACAATCTTGCCAGTCGTCAGTCCTGCACTGAGTTTACAAATAGGAAATTAAGGCCCGTATTTATTAACATTCCTTAACTCAAGGACCCCTTGAGTCAAGGATGCCGAAATTCAATAAATTAAATGCCATTTCCCATACTTTTTCATAGAAATCATTTATATTCAGGAGTCAATGCATCCTTGATTTAAGGCGAAACTCAAGGAGAGCTTAAGTTTTCAATAGACTTGAAATATGTATTATATTTCAAGGAAGGTGGGTAGCTACCTTGACTTCAAGTGAGGTTGACTATAGAAAATTTCAAGGTCTCCTTGAGTTTCTCCTTAAATCAAGGATGCATTGACTCTTGAATATAAGTGATTTCTATGAAAAAGTATGGAAAACTACATTTAATTTATTGAGTTTCGACATCCTTGACTCAAGGTCTCCTTTATGCTTTATTACATTAAGCACATGTATTACACCGCACATACACGGTGAATCCATGGATTTGGTGGATTTTCGTTCCGTCCATGAGTGAGAAAATTCCCTTCTATAACTCAGACTACAAGGCAGCTTTTGCTCGTATACATACATACCGAAAGTGCTTAGCACCAAACTACCAGCTTGTTGTAGTAATCACTCGTGCATAAGCTCGTAGTCGTTAGTTGTCCACAAATGAAGGAATTACAGTAGAGCGTCGATTATCCGAACATTCGATTAACCGCACCGGGTATTTAGCTATTTTCATATGAAATGCTTCGAATCAAATGAAAAAATTAAGTGCCTGAAGGAAGCAAATTCTCACTAACAGCACTAATGCCTTCGAATTTCATATTTTTGCTCAGTGCTATTCGTTTGGCACATTTCCAGGTTGTCGCTTATATTATATTATTATATGCATATGCGGACGATTTGCAGATCCTTGTGGAATTCAGAAAAAGGCACCACACTAATGGGCAGGAGCAAGAGTACTGTGCCCTCGACGGGTGTAGCTTGTTTAGTCAAGAAAATTTTTAACGATGATGCTGATCAAGAAGTACGAGTATAGTAACAGTTGCCTCCCGATTGTTAAAATAATCGGATGGCTACTATTAATCGATGAATGGTTAAAAATTTACCCCCTCCCCTCCCAGTTCGCTTAATTAAGCGGAATGGGAAGAGTTCCTGGACCTAACGCTACTGTCGATAACGAAAAACTTAAGGCGGAGAGTATCCGAGCTGAGATCCCTCTGGAACCATAGCCGAATACTACTTTTTAGCATAGTAGTACCTTTCAAGGGCTCGTGTCCAGGGAAAATGAGTAAGAAAACTCTCCCTCCATGTTGGAACTTGGACCTTTCTAAGTTTCGGAAGCTAAATTTGACAAATATCAACATGGATTCGTTAAAAAAGGATGTACTGATTCGGCTATATTTAAACTAATGGAAGAAATTACTGACATGCTTGATCAAGGCTTAATAGTAGCGACAGTATTTATTGACTTAAAAAAAGCATTTGACACGGTTAACCACGAAGCATTGTTAGAAACACTTGAGGAACTCGGAATAAGAGGCATAGCTGCGAAATTGATACAAACTTACTTGCAAAATAGACCTATTCAGACTAAATGTAACAACCATATAAGCGACGAAATGATAATAAACACAGGTGTACCTCAGGGATCGATACTAGGACCGAAACTTTATATATTATTCATTCAAAATTTACGACATGCTAATCTTAGAGCGAAATATACTATATATGCTGATGACACGAGCCTAGTTTATCATGCTAAGACTGAATCTGAATTGGAAGAAATCATGAAATATGACATTAATAAATACTATGAATGGACGAAAGAAAGAGGCTTACTTATGAACTTAGACAAAACAACATATATGATATTTAAATCATCTCAAAATAAGACATACAATATAAACCTTAATATAAATAATCAATTAATAAACCAAACGCAGTCAACTAAGTACCTTGGAATTATAATCGACGAATATTTGAAATGGGACCAACATGTTGAAACAATTAAGAATAAAATATATGGAATAATACTAGCTATCAAGCAACATGGACGAATCGATAACAAAATTGCGAATTTAATTTACAATGCGTATATTATGTCGAGGATTAAATATAATATAGCAAGCTGGGGGCAATGCAGAAAGACGCTACTGGACGATGTTGGAAAATTAATGACACGCTCAATTAAAATCTTGTTTGGATTTGATCGACGAACACCTACACAGGAAGTATATTCACTGACAAGTAAACTTAACATTAACCAATTATTGGACATCGAAAAGCTAAAGATTATACATAAAATTAAAATTAACGAATTAAATACTGAATACATCCTTAAGAAAAACCTCGACAAGCATGATTACAATACACGGAATAAACATAAATATACATATGACATCCCACGAACGAATCGAAAACTTAATTCAACTACGATAAGCGGACTACAGCTCTACAATCGACTACCACTGGAGATCACCAACGCACCTAACATGACACTTTTCAACAAACGAGTAAAGAAATATTACACAGGTCTACAAAATTAAAAAAAAAATTTGGTGCCGGTGCGATTCAAGCATAATTTTAAAGCATCGGTCCTGTCAATACTCTCAGTGCCATTTTTTCATAAATACTACATGTAGTTTTAAGTTTACGTAAATTAATGAAATTGCATGGTAATCGATAGCCACGAGCGTTCCCAGATCGACTAAATATATCTAAAATCATTTGAATTGCTAAATATATACAGTTTGAGCATCGCATGTTCAGACGAAATAATATTTGAAGTTTTGATGTAGTCCTGAATTTTTTCTGTTGTGATTTACCGTTACTTTCAGGTAAAAGTTCAAATTGGGAGTCATGAAGCAATTTGTTAAGGCCTTGGACAAAAATCGTAGTTGTGGTAGCTGGGTTAAGTACAGCGAAGCTTAAAGCAGGCATTTTTGACGGCCCTCAAATAAGACTTTTAATAAAAGGTACCAGTTTTGGACATTCGATGAATGATTTAGAGTCCTTAGCGTGGATTTCTTTCGTCGACGTTGTGAAAAACTTTCTCGGCAATCATAAGGCTGAAAATTATCGGATTTTAGTGCAAAATATGCTGGAAAATTTCAGAAATCTTGGTTGCAATATGAGTACCAAGATGCACTACCTCCATGGTCATTTGGATAAATTTCCAGTAAACCTAGGGTCTTATAGTGTGGAACAAGGCGAACGATTCCACTAGGACCTGAAAATTGTGGAAAATCGTTATCAAGGTCGATGGGATGAACATATGATGGCGGATTACTGTTGGAGTATCATGCGTGAGTCCCCTGGAAAGTCTCACCTCAAGAAATCTCGAAAAAGAAGCTTCCTTCATGTCTGAAGAGTTAACAACATACATATTTTGGAACATTTCATCATTTCATCATATCTCGAAAACTACGCGTAGGATTTAAAAAATTGATATACCGTTAGAATCAGTATAGCAAGGCTACTCAAAAACAGTTTGAATCTCCCCGGCACCAAAACCCGTGTAGACCTGTGTTATCAATCAAGAAGACCTGAAACGAATCACAACACCTGAATTAAATTAACAAATATTTTCTTTTGCTCTAAATTTAATTAAATAGTCTCTAATTGAATTAAATTTTTATGAATTTTAAATTAATCTGAAAATTACACTGAATTTACGAAAATGAATTTCTTTATACCCATATCTTATTCAAAATTTTAGTTTTTCTGATATGGGAAACATGTATTATTTTACTTTTTACACATGAGTTATTGTATGTTTGTATCTAGCTTGAACCTTCTTTATAAAATAAAATGAAATAATAATAATAAAATCGACATATATTCAACAATTGCAGCAAGCAAAAGTTCCGGCAACCATATAAGGACTTCCTAAAAATTTACAAAAAAGGTATCATATCCGCAAAAGTTCAAGTTCCAAACTTTAGGCTATGTCAAGGGCACAGCAAGAATTAATAAGATTTGGTCCAAAGTCTCGTCTGTCCTTAAGAAAAAGAACAGATAGAACTCGGTTGGAATCTACTGGCCTGGCGAATCTCTTGAGCTTCTGATGAATGCACATTTCCCCGGGAGCAAGAGCACTTGCATGTTGAGTCCAAGTCCACGATCGCATAGTGGGACACTGGCAGTGTGACTTCTTATTCTCCATTATTACTGAGGTGAAGATGACTTTGGCAATTAACTGCTTCTCTTCCTTTACATCGCCAGGACCAAATAGCATACTATCGATCATGCTTCAGAAAACGATCTTGTAGTTGCACAGCTGCTGGAACATTACAGAAGTCTTTTACTACTCAACCACGTCCCCCTGAAGAAGGATTCAGCATTGAATCTATTCATAAGGCCTCTCAAACTTACAGGTTGAGCCAGGGCCTTGGAAGTGGATAGTGACACTACTCTCGACCAGAGTAATCCATGCTAACTAAGGAACAGTCATTCATGAGCAGAGGAACATGTCAGGGTGGAGTCATCTCTCTCCTACTGTGGCTAGTAGTAATTATTAAAATCCTAGTAGGCTTGACAGGGTGGGGATCAAGTTGGTTTCATTTCAGAAATGGGTCTCCCCGTCATCCGTCAGAGCATGGAAAGGGCTTTTGGTTTGGTCAGCAAATGAGTCAACAGCTATGGCCTGGGGGTGAACTCATGTAATGCTGGAAATAGAATGGCGGTAGCAACAGTAGCAGCAACGATAATGCAGTCCTTCTTCTTCGTTGCCTCGTTCCTTATACCGCTCCAAGGTTTCACGTTGCTCGACCTGCGGTGTAGGCACATTGCCCGTTTTGGCAGTAATATCTCAGCATATTTCTACAGGCGGCGCTCAGGATGGGTTAGCATGCAATCGAAATTTATATGCAAAGCAAGACCCTTCTATTCTTCTTTGTCCACAAATTTAAAAAGGTAATACTCGTACCTACGGTACGACACACGAGTTATCAAATGGGGAAAAAGTCAAAGAGCAAACTTAAACTTGAACTGCGGCAGGTTTCGGTCATCTACAACCATGAAAACTAATATCCTAATCCCTATCATGAAGCGCCTGATTCCAGGATGTAAGAGAATCTTGAAACAACAACACGTTCGTGCATCTTAATATGACTTTTCGGTAACACATTCGGCTGCATGGCACTGCCACTCACTAACGCAAAAATACTCACGGTCGCTCTCATTCCCATAAGAAAAAAGTAAAATTCACAATTTTCCAATACTACTCACACATTTTATCAAAGAAAACTTAATATTTTCACTGCATGGAAATCCCATGTAGTCTGGCTGGTGTAGTAATTAGTGCGCGCACCTTCGGTGCACAGGGTCATGGGGTCAAGACTCAACGTGAACCAATTCAGTTCATGGTGTTTTTTGAACTCACGACCCATGCTAGGGACTATGATCTCACTCTGATGTTAAACGTTTATTGGGATAAAAAACACTGCTGAGCGCGCTGTTGGTCTCAACACCTCAACATAAAACTAGTTAAGATCAATTGATAAATTGGATGTCTCTAACACATCTGCGGCTTTAGTCCAATGTTGTTATAATGGAATTTTGAATCTATATTATGTACTATACTGTAAAATGAATTATTTTTTATTTTTTTGCAATAAATAAATATTATTATTATTATTATTATTTAAATCCCAAAGGGAAGGTACTCTCTCATAGATAACATGGCACCTCCCCGCATGGTGGAAATACGAATATTGCACACAGACTACAAGCCATGGAGCGGGTTGCTGCCACAGAGATTGTATGGATTGTGCAAACTGTGTTCTCAGCATAGTGCATTTGGCAGTGGGCGGAGTTTCTGTAGGAACGCAGACAATGCAACATTGAAAGGCGTGAAGAGATTAGCTTAGTGTCTCCTGATATGGATCGGAACGGTGACTCTAGATGCTGAAAAGCGTTGTTGTTCTTGTTGTTGTAGCGATTCAAGAGATTTTTTTCTCTTGAATCGAAGGGGGTCTTGGCAGCTCTTGACCGTTTTTAGCAACGGGTAGCTCCGGGACGATTTACATCGAAGAACCGGCTGCCGTAGGAGCATTTTATGGACAATACAAACATCCATGGGTCACAGTGGGATTTGAACCCACGCACCGGCAACTCAGAGATAGACATCTCTGCCACTGAGCTACCGAATGCTCCTGAAAATGCTGAAAAGCGTAGAAGCAGAAACTGAAAAGAAGAGAGAAGAAGCAGGGCGCCCCGAAGACGTGGGTCGATACAGGATCAGACAACTCCGGAAAATCAATGGTCGATCAAAAGTTTTAAGGAGCATTCGAGCCGTTCCAATGATGAAGGTCGTATTGAGGAACCTGTTTCTTCTTCTTTTAGCGGTATAGAAAGGTGTGAGCCTCTGTACATCTATATAGACTCGATATATGGTTCATCATCGTTCTCGTCCGTGGTCTCCAGGGACAGGAACGTGGCTGCTGCGATAGGGTTTTCCCACAGTGATAGAGGGGTAAGGTCAATGGGCGCAGCTGGGCATTCAAACAAATGACCCACATCATGAGGCGCATCAGCGCAATTCGGGCATATGTTTTGTATGCTCGGGTCTATACGAGATAGATATGAATTAAGGCGTGAGCAGAAGCCTGACCGAAGTTGGGCTAAAGTCACTCTGGTGGGTCTCGGGACCCTAATCTCCTCAGGCGAAATTGTGGGTGGGAGCACCTAAACTCGCAATAAACCGACTCACTTTGTCAGTGTGAATCATTGCAATGGCGGCCCAGTATGATGGACCTCTCTCTCAAGGTTTCGTAGACGACGTTTGATGTTGTTGTTGTTGTTGTTGATGTTGACGTTTGATGTTGTTGTTGTTGTCTTGATTCGAAGGGGGTCTTGGCAGCTCTTGGCCGTTTTAACAACTCAGAAATAGAGTGATATCTCTGCCACTGAGCCACCGAATGCCCCTTGATGTGGCGTGGCGGAGGAATTCGGTCCATGAGATCACGATTAGGATGACCCTCTCGATAGCAACCAACAAGATACTGTTTTTGTAGTCAAATAGTCAATTGTGGCTACGAATTGGCATCAAATGTGACTCCTGATGTAAGTGATCCTGGGCAGACATCAGAAGGCACTCTGTGGCTGTGCGTAGAGCAGCATTTTGGCAAACTTGAGATTTATTCCAGTTTGTGTTACATAATCTATGTGACCACACTGGAGCAGCAAAATCAGTCGCTGCTCGACCCACCGCTTTATAAGTGGGTAGCATGGTTTCTTTATCTTTGCCCCATGTTGCCAGTACTAATTTTGTTCCTACTTTTCACAAACCGCTGCAGCATGATGAGCTGAAGTCATCATTTTCTCTAGCCCGAGAATCTTAGGATTGGCTACAGTAGGAACAGGTTTGTTACCAATACGTACCTCAACCGGCCACCGACAGTCTACTGACCAGGTGGTGAGAAACGTCGCAGAAGATTTTGACGCTAAGATTTCTGCTCTGGAAAAAAGCTTGTAATCGGGCTAGATAACGATTAATGAGAAGGCGCATATCATCCCTCTCGTGGCAAGTAAGGTACAGTTGTCAGCATAGGAAATCACTTCAATGCCTTCGGGTGGTGTTGGAAGACCTGCCATATAGATTTTACACAGGGTGGGAGAGAGTACCCCGCCGAGGTAAATGAAATTTTGAAACCTTCCCAATCGGCCTTTTTTTGTGATTGACAAACGTTCGCTTAGCTGACTTGGTTAGGTCAGCTGGTTTGTTTCGTCAGGAGGACCTTTTCCAAAACAAAAATACCTACTCCTGGGCTCGCGCACAAGTACTTGGTCTTCTTGAAGCGTTTATTTGGAGCCCAGCATGCCGCAATGGAGAGCAACGTAATCCTTTGTATCCAATTGAACACAAATATTGTAAGAATAGTCCTTTTAGGTGTTGAGTCGTCTAATCTAATACTTTTCGTTAGTGGCTATGATGAAAACGATAGGTGAATGAATGCGGCCTTCATTTTGGAAACAACTGTCGTCCAGAAGTTGGATAGCAACAATATGACCGACGGACAAAAGAAAATGACTCAAATAATCCCTGTCATTCGTTTTATTATTTTATGTACATAATGATATTCGTTTCATGAGGTTTTCTCTCTATAGTCTAATGTAAAATAAAATATTCTCTTAAATTATCGTTCGTAATGATATTACAGAATTTTGGTCGAAAATACAGCACTGTGAAATGTTAACCTTTAGCGGCCAAACGGAGGAGGCAACCATTTATGCAACTCTACTTATCCCAATCGTCGAAAGAGATTGTTTCAACAAGAACACTCTAAAAGAAGAAAATACCGGGGCCAGTCCAATCAAGGAAGAGACAAGGCTCAGCATAACGTGCTAAATCGAAAAAATCGTCCCGAAATGAATGTTTAAAAATGTTAAAATCCATCCTTTGTCTACAGTATCCGTTGCTTGTACGTAACGTTGAATTAGAGCACCGAATTTCCCGCCACCTCCTTTTGTGATTCATGCGCCTCCGTCTCGCCGTAACAATGCTTCGTCTTCGGGTCCCGATACTTGTTCTCATGCTGCACCGAATGCGAGTTTGTCCGACACTTGACCAGACACAACTCAAAATGATCTTTGACCGATGCAAAGAGCGCCGACTGGCGTCCCGACGCCTTGGACAATACCTTCTCGAGCAATTCCCGTTTGTCCGGATGCAAGCAGCACGAGACGCAATTTTCGTAAATGGCGCAACAGTGTGCTTCGTTGCACGTCTCACACGAATAGTGCTTGGTCTGTTCGGCTTCAACGTTACAGCATCCGGTCCACAACAAGTCGGAACGCGGACAGACATAGCCTTGATCGTCGACGAGTAGAACTTTGCCCTGAACGGAATTGCGACATGTTGAACTGAGGTCATTGGTGCGATTGTTCTCTTGTAGAGTACGCCATATCATGGGATGCTCGCGACGTACTTCGAATTCGTCTGAGTCGAGCGAGAGTGGTCCACCCTTGAATATAACGAAATGTATACAGAATTAACTATTTTGAGAAAATGGAGGATGTACTTACATTGCCCAACAAGTTCACCAGAAAGTACGTGAGCGAAAAGATGAAAATCAAACCCAAGACCAATCGACGCCGGATGAACGCCACCAGTGCGGCATAAAACATCGTGATCGGGGAAAAAGCCGTCAAATGATAAAAACGTTACACTTTACATCACAATAGCATAGTTGAACCGGTGCACTGCAAAGCTACTGAAATTTCGTACGCGTCCTTTTTTGTCTGTTTCCGATTTTATTTCCAATGGGAAATCCTTCTGGCATATGGTAATTGGACACTTGGACACAGATGGAATTTGATAACAAACTTTGACACTTGTGACGTCGCGTGTGAAGTTGGACTTGTATTGAAGTGCTGAATAACATGATTCAGCGAATAAAGGGAATTCACCGATTTACTGCTTGTAACGATTTTTCAACTGTAGTTAAAACAGTTTTATGGAAAATATGCAAATGCGATTTTGATAGCACTGTGCATGCCTGATAGAAATTATTTTATGAACGATCTTTGGTCAGAAATTCGGGTAAGTAATTTATTTATCTTAGTTGAAATAGATTGGAAATGTATTTCAACCACCTGTCTCGAAAAAATATACAGCGTGTCAAATAGTTCAACGTCAAGCCAGAAGTGGATAATAACGCTTTGCATGTATGGATGTGCTCTAAGTTTCGTCGTCGTTCTCTCCTATTGTCTCAAGCAACATGAACGTAGCAGCTGCAATAGGGTTGTCCCATAACGCCCTCGGAGTTAGGTTAGTGGGTGCAGCGGGGCATCGGAACAGGCGGTCCACATCGTGAAGCGCACCACCGTAGCTCGGACCAATGTTATGGATGCCCTAGTCTATTCGAGATAGGAAGAATTGAGGCGCGAACACCAGCCTGACCTAGGCTAGTGTCGCTTTTGTGGCGGCTTTCGGAGTCTCCGCAGGCGAAATAGGTGTTGGGGACGCTGAGAGAACTCTCTCTCTCTCTCTAGTTCCTGTCAACCCGTTGTGGGGCATAAGGCATTAACTACGCCTACTCTCCACCTCGTTCTGTTTTGCGCCAACGGCGCTAGCTGCGACCATCTACCATGGGTTCCTATCGCGGCCGGGTCTTCGCCTCGGAATCGCCCATGCATTTATGTATGGCCAAGAGCCGCACACCCCCCCTCGACACATACAGGAAATCATACAAGTTGCATCACATCTTTTTTATACTATCGGAGCAACCCATGCCGGCCCAGTTGCTCCAAATTCTTCTTATACGCGCCGGCATCGAAATAAATCCTAGTCCATGGATGTGCTGTGTCTGTGGTAAGAGGATTTACTCTAATGTACAATCCTCAGTGCACTGCTCATGCTGTATGGAATGGTGCCACTTCAAAAATTGTTCTGGGCTCAACAATACAGATTTACGATCAACAACAACGATCAGCACTTTCATAGCCCTGGGCTCATAAACAGCATTACTTGGGAACCTTTCATAACTTTCTCGTCAGAACATTTGCCAATTGTCCTCACGATTGATAAACCGTCTCAGTTTACGTACACTGAGAAGAAAACATATTCGAATTTCAGCAAAGCCGGTTGGATTGGCTTCCAAACCAACACAAATGAAGCGTTTTCTGCCCTTCCAACCCCTACTGACGTACGTACTGCTGAAAAAACCTGAGACGGATCATCCTGAATGCAGCCAAAAGATACATTCCAGCGGGCCGCATTCCCATCATCAGACCACATTTTCCATCTTCCGCTGCAGAATTGGCAAAAACGAGAGATGAACTCCGAACAGCAGACCCAAATGATCCTCGCATCGGCGATCTCAATAACGCTTTAGCTCAGCAAGTCAACGACCACAGGAAACAGTTATGGAACTCGTATTTAAGAACCTGCCACGTAAAATCCGGCGTAAGCAACCTTTGGAGAACGGTACGTGCTCTATCAAATCCCACAAAACCCAAAGGTAAGGTAGCCATGAAATTCGGTGATAACACATACAAAAACGACGACAAATGCGCTCACAATTTTAACCAACAATTCGTCGAACATCCCGGAAAAGATAAGCTCAAGCGCATAATTACTAGAGCTATCCGCAACAGCACCACTGACAAACACCTCCAGGTTACCCCAAACGAAGTCAAGCTTGCAAAAAAAAAATGCGAAAAACTCCAAAGCGTTCGGACCAGACGGTATTGCCATGATTATGCTCAAACACATTGACTCTCCGGCCATTGAGTATATCACTGCTACGATTAACCTGTCGCTGAAAACCTTCATCATACCTGAGCTATGGAAAAAAGGCCGTACCAACCACATAGCAGAATCATACCGTCCAATAACGCTACTGTCCCCCGTAGCCAAAATACTCGAGGCACTAGTGTTGCCTAAACTCCTAGAGCACGTCCAGCTTGCCAATCACACGGTTTCCGGAAAATGCATAGCACCACAACCGCTGTAGACAAGATTACCCCAACAATCAGCCGAAACCCTGCAAGCGCACTATCCTCGTAGCTCTCGATTTGTCAAAAGCGTTTGACACTGTTAACCACACAGTACTTCTGACAGATCTACGTAACACTACTCCTCCATGTATCCACAAATGGATCGCAAATTACCATGCCGGTCGTCAATCCTGCACCGAGTTTAGGAATGGGAAGTCCAAGCTCAGGAAAATTAAATAAGGCGTTCCACAGGGCGGAGTCTTATCTCCCACCCTTTTCAACCTTTACATGTCAGGATTGCCCACACCACCCACGGGACTCGAAACCATCTCTTATGCTGACGACTGTACCATCATGGCGACTGACAACGACATTTCCGAAATGTGCGACCGCATCAACGAATACCTGCTGACACTCAACGAATTCTTTGTGAGTAAAAGCCTGAAGCTCTCGGCACCAAAGTCCTCCGCCACCTTATTCACCAGCTTCAACCAGGAGTACAATATGCAACTCCCTATATTAATCGACACCAACGTTATCCCTACGATTCGGACTCCCAAGATCCTAGGTGTCACGATAGACAACTCCGGCAAATTTAACACCCACGCTGAGAACATCTGCTCTAAACTGAGGAAAAGAAACAAAATTCTTAAAGCTCTTGCCGGTAGTACTTGGGGCACCGACAAAGAAACACTTAGTACTACCTATAAAGCTATCGGTCGCCCCTAGTCAACTATGCAGCACCGACGTGGTCAAATGGTCTCTGCAACACAAATTGGGGCCACATACAAACCTGCCAAAACACGGCACTTCGCACCATCACCGGCTGTGTTAAGATGTCCTCAGTGGAGCATCTGCACCAGGAGACAAAGATGATGACTTTGAGAAGCCACAATGAACTTCTTACTAAACAGTATTTAGTCGGATGTTATCGAACAATGAACTCATGGACAAAACACCACCGCCACGACGAATAAGACGCTCGATCAGGGACAAAGAGCGCGAAGTCCAGCGATACAAAAAGGTTCCCTTCGATAAGTCCGACTACAAGGCGGCGACTGCAGACCTACACACACAAGACGTTCTTAAAGCTACTCAAAGCCTCACAAATAATCGTGTACTTGGCACCAAACCTCCAGCCATATCTCCTGACGAAGAGCAACTACCGAGAGCTACCCTCACCACCTTAGCTCAGCTCTGATCCGGTTGGTGCCCACGACTAAATTCTTATTTATCGCGTATAAATAACGAAGTTGCAAACACCTGCCCAGCCTGCGAAACTAGTCCACACGATGTAGACCACATTTTCGATTGTCCAGCTGCTCCCACGCAACTCACACCACTTGCGTTGTGGCTACTACCAATAGAAGCAGCTTTTTTTCTTAACCTTGACCTCGAAGATGGAATGCCCACTTCTTCTTCTTCCTTGCCTCGTTCTTTATACCGCTCCATGGTTTCGCGTTGCTCGACCTGCGGTGTAGGCACATCGCCCGTTTTGGCGATAATATCTCAGCATATTTCTACAGGCAGCTCTATCTTGGATCGTGTCATCGCCGAGACCAATGCGTTGTTGTTGCTTTTTCATTTGACACATCCAGGTGTTCTTCGGTCTGCCTCTGGCCTTGGATCCATCAAGTGGAACTTCCATTGATATCGCTCTTTTTGCGGGGTTCTCAGGCGGACGCCTTTGAACATGGCAATACCAATCTATTCGTCGGTCTTCGAGCTTTTCGGTGATTGGTTGGTCTATGGGCAAGCTGCCTCGGATGTAGCTACTCTTGATGTGGTCCCTTTTGGTTACAGCAACTGACATGCGTAACATTTTCATTTCAGTCGCTGTAATTTCTTTCGCGTAAACTTCATACATGGTCCAGCATTCTGATCCATATATGAGTGCGGGACGTACAACCGTTTTGTACAACTTGCCCTTTAGCTTCAGTGGCATTTTCTTATCGTAGAAAACTCCAGAGTTTTCTCGCCACGTCATCCACCCAACCTTTGTGCGATGTTTGATGTCATCATCGCATGTAGCTCCGCTGTTCACCATCGAGCCAAGGTACTTGAACTTGGTACAAGACTTAAGCTGCTCTCCTTTGACGTATATATCTGGTATCGGTGCATCTGGATCTGAGAATGGGCAGCATAAAAACTCAGTCTTTGTTATTCTTACCCTCAGTCCATGCTCCTCCAGAATGTCACACCATTTTGTAAGTGCAGCTTGCAAGGCAACTATGTTTGGGCTACTGAGGACTATATCATCGGCAAAAAGAAGAGATATTTCTAGGCCATCGGAGACACGTGTTAATAACTATGTATGTAGTAATACTAGTCGACAAGACCACTCCTTAAGGAGTTACGGTAAGGTGACTAGACTCCCAAAAGCCCAATGCTTGCGGAATTCGATTCTCAAGCAAATCCGGAGCACTACGTCCAGGTCCGAGGTCTATGTCGCAAACATGTCGAGCTACAGGGTCTAAGTAATCATACGGACGAGCCTTAAGATTAAATTTTACGAAATGGCATCCATTGGCTTACCGATCGCTTCGCTCGCACCTCGCCTTATCATTCTTAGCACCAGCACTGCGTCGCAAATGTAGGCGAATTCTGGAAAGCGCAACAACATGGTGAGGTCTGGAGGAAGCTTGCCCTTCGCTTCCTCTACAGGATTTTAGTTAACTTAAGGCCGATCCAGAGGTCTAATTTTCACGAAATGCTATCCATTGGCTCACCGTACGCTAGACTCGCACCTCGCCTTATCCTGTTTCGCTACAGCACTACGTCGCAAACCTGAATAGCCCGACATACAGAGCGAGGTCTGAGCGGAGTGAGGGGCGAGGTACAGGGGCTGAGTATTTTTTTTTGTGTGGACGAGTCAGAGAACTAAATCCTACGAATTGCCTTACATTAACTGCACCTCGCCTTATTCACTTGCTACCACCGCTGGTCGCAAGGAGGTTAGCGAATTATGAAAAGCGCGACAGACAGAGTGAGTTCTGAGCGAAGCCAAGGGCGACTCCCAGGATCTGAGAAAATGTATGGACGAGCCGGAGATCTAAATCCAAAAAATTGCCTTCCATTAGCTCACCGCTCGCTGCGCTTGCACTTCGCCGTATCCTATTTCGCAACAGAACTGCGTCGCAAAAATGTTGGCGAATTCTCTAATGCACGACTGACATTGCGAAGGGTAAGCAACCGAATTAAAGTAAACCAAAGGACGAGCCAGATGTCTAAATCTTATCTAAACCTGGTTGCAATATTTCTCGAAGAGAGTATGCATTTCTCCATGGTTACGTTTGTGATGCCATGCCATGCCCTTGGACTTTTAACGCCGTTTTTAATGAATTCTAAGGGAATTTGTTAAAAAAAAATTATCTAAAAGCAATGCTGAGTCTTTTCTTTGGTATGCATTTTCCTATACAGGTTGATAAAGGAATCGGATGGAGTACAATGGCTGATTTTTCCATATTGAAATCTCATCTTTTGACGGCTGTAATCTCTGAACCTTGGCAGCTGGAGCCTTGAAATGTTCACCAAATATGGGCAGTGCGGGTGCCCCACAAGCTTTCCAAATTTCCAAATTCCGTCCAATTTGCAAGTTATGGACAATTTTTGATTAGAAAACACAGAAGTTCGATTTGGGCAGCTAAAGCTTCCGAATACAGATAGATGGAACGTGAAATTTGGAGAAAATGCGCTAAGTAGATCTAAAAGTTTTCAAATTTCAGTGAGATCGGGAAGGGTTCTCGAGTTATCGAAATTGGACGATTGTCAAACGTAAAAGAGCGATTATCTCGCTAAATATTGACAGGGGTCAAACTCTACACCTTAAAAGCAGAATTGACTGATCACAGGACTCATCGAGGAGATTATTATGTAGAAACTAGGTTTCATTGTGTGGCATGGGGAGCTGTACATTTTGCTGTACGACAGTTCAAAATGCTGTACTGTACAGCAAAATGCTGTGCATCTGGTCAGCCTAATCGACATTTTTAGACAAAAATAAACTTTTTTTGTGGAAAAAGTCTAAATTAGAACATTTCGCATTTATTCGCATAAATTAGCAGTTTTCGCCGAAATTCGCATCTATTTCGTAAAAACGAAGTTTCTGTACCTCTAATTATAATTGGTGAATTTACAAAGGTAATCGGCAAATTTTACTTTTCACCCCCCTAACAAATGTTTGCACGGTAGGTCCCTGCATAAAATAATACATAAAATGGCAGATAAAAATTGTGGAATCATTTTCGGAGTGTAGTTTAGTTTATGGAAGCATTTGCGACATATTACTCGACAGTAAGTACATACGAGTTTTCATTGACAAACTCGCAGGGGAAAATCATTTTCACCAGAGGTGTACCCAGGTTTTGAGTTCAGAAATTTTTCATTGGAGACCATTGCAGCGAGCGAGCTAAGTGATATGGTTGGCGGTTGTGGTCGGAGTACACGATTATTTGATAGACATCTAGTCGCTTTTTCAACTTCGAAGCTGTAGAGCAGTAGCCGCGTTTTCGTATCAGTTATAGGAAAGAAGTCTTTTGTATTTACGGATATCTCTCTTCTTTGTCACTTAGTGACTTATAGAGGTAGACTTGTAAGCCACTAAATTGATGGCTAAGGTTGCAACCTCCTTCAATAAGCATATTCTTTACAGCAAAGCGTCTGGGGCTAGTGGGTGGATTGATTTTTTTTTGTAGGCACTATTGCGGTCAACTTGGCTGAGTTCGTTCGTTTTTACATTTCCTGCAGAGCTGTATTTAATCGAAACCGGCCTTGAAACTATAGTTTCCTTTTACCTTGAAATATTTATGTACCAAGTTCCAGGCTGAACATTATCACAGCCTTAGTATCTTCAGTTATTTGAGAGCAGCAAGTTTATTTTTCCGTCGGAACAATTTTCATAGAGTTATTAAAATAATAGCAATTATAGATTCAGTTGTATTTAATTGAAATCAATGAAGTTCCACAGTACAAAAATGCCAAAATTAGAAATTAATGTTAACATCAGACCTTGCAGATTGTTTTACATTTGAACGCACTTTAAGAATATTTCTTCAAAAAATTCACATTCTCTTCAATTTGATTTTCAATTCGCTCTCGGGTAGCGCTCGTTAGATTCGTCCTTAGTTTGGCCTCCATCACAGCATTGGCTTCCTTATAGCCGGTAATATTATGAAAGACACGAACAAAACGATCACCGGCCACCAGAATATATTTTCCAATCGGATCGAATGTCAAGGCCACAATGGTGCCGTCGAAAATGTGTTTGATTGTCTCATCGCATTCGCCCGTCTTGCCGGAAAACAGCTGAACATTTCGTCCCGTTGCAACGGCAACCACCTCTGCATTCAGCGATAGAGCGACTAGCGATGGTTGTGGTTTTGGGCTATACTTGGCGGTAGTAAGGCATCGTGGCAATTGTCCTTTATCGTATTCAACTGATGAAAAATTGGAGATTATTAATTAATTATTAAAATTTAGAAAAATTGTATAAAAATTACTTCGAGTGTCAAAGAGCTTCCATGTACCATCTTTCGACAACGTCACCATATGCGATGTATCCTGATCGAAAGCAACATCATAAATCCCGGACGTATGACCGCTCAAATCAAAGGCACGAATTGTCTTCTGATATTCTCCGGTTTTGGAGAATTTCACTTCCCAAATTTTGCAATCCGGTGCAAAGCCACAAGCAGCAATGAATCGTCCACAAGGTGATATTTTCGCCGAATAGGTATTCATTAGATATGTATCGATCTTGTCCAATTGATTGCCCTTCAAATCCCATATATACAAATCCGTTCCGTTGTCGCAGCTCATCATAAAACGACCCGTACACGATACGCCAAATCCGATAATATCCTTATGGGTCACCTGTTCGGGGAAAATTGAGCTGTAAACTAACAAAATAAGAAAGTAGTGGATTGTTAGCCTAATTACCTTGGGATAACATATTCCTTTTGTCGGACATGTGAACCAGTCATCCTTTTTGTCCATTCTGTAGATTTCAATGCAGTTTTCCACAAGTTTGTGAATAGCAATAGTTCGATCGTCACGATGCCAGCCCAGTTTCGTTGCTGAGTCATATTCGACATTGATCCTGAATGATTTGCGATTTTTGGAATCTTGAAGCGTTGCAGTGGACCAAACTAAAATACTTCGATCTAAAAATGAGACAAAAAAAAAGTAATTTTAAATGAAAGAACTATATTCAAAAGGATGAGCGTAACTTTCATAACCAAATGAGCATACATGTAAATTATTTTCAACATATTGTTTGCGTGTTAGTTGGCCAAGGATATTGAATTACATAAGAACATACGCGTTTGTAATTGCATGAAAGCCCTTTGAAGAAACTAACCAGAATAAAATTCCAAACTTGCGATCCGCTACAAAAACATATTGTTCAATAATTATGTCTTACAATAAATGCCTAGATCTCATAAAAAAGACACGTTTTCTAGCAGTCAATGCGGTTGCATTTTTTCTAATGACGAAGACGAAGGAAACCGCAAAATGTCGCACTTATCTCACCACAACCCAGCCTCTATGCAAACTTATAGGAAGATTAAGTGAACTGCTTGTTATGGTTTTTAATTATTGTCATGCAATTAGCAATTAGTCGCATAATGTAATTGGAGACAACCGACGAAGACCATGATGCTTGACATTCACCGTCATGATTCAGAGCTCCTGATGAAAGAGAAAGTTTTGCTTAGGTTTTTTTTCGCAAAGTCAGCGCCAGGCAGCAATTTAACTTTCTTGGTTGCAGGCAGTTGTTGAGATGGATAATAATCTTTTTTCATCACGCCAAGGTAATGTAATTATGACATCATGACGGATGCACTCTTGCAAACGTTTAGTAAGAATTAAATGGTTAGATTATGTATGTATATGCTTGGTCAATTGAGCGAATTATTTCGTAATAAAGGTAAAACAAATGATGGAGCGATTAAAAAAAATTATACCATACGAGTACTTCTTTCAATTAAAATCTCGACTAGGGACGAGAAATACCATCGTGGTCAATGACTTTAAATCATTTAATTATAAGCGATAGACCGAAAGAGAGGTCTTTATCGCTCGCAGCAATATTCATTGCATGACACTTTTCGACATCACTATGTGAGCTCTCAGGTAATTCTACAATTTCCTTCAACTTCGCCATGGAATTCTGTATGTTCAAATCTACAACCTACCACTTCTGTCAGTTACCAAGAGAAGGCCGTTTTTGGCTATTACCTATAGTATATTGACTTTAGCTCTAGACCCAAACATCGAAGTAATATTTGGTGGAGGGTCTAATGGGACTTAGCCTTAACGTTTAACAAAATTGTTCCCGCCTGCTGTGATTCGGCGAAAAGTTACAGGCATGTCTTTTTTTGAAATGTTAATAGGGAGTATAGGGGAATGCTTTGTCGGGGAAGCCTGAGTCTCCGTGTGGGACAGCTATATATTGTTAGGAATAGTTATCCCAATTACCATGGCTCCAATTAAATTACTTCAGGAGCTAGAGCGCCAAATGTAACTATCAAAAAATCTAAATTACACCGAATGTTTTTAGGTCTAGTATATAATCTGCCAAGAGAAGGTATATGATATAATATATCATTAGAAAGGAAATTTTGTGTAGTTTAAATCGTCCTCAAAACATTTTGCTGTAAATATTACAGTTAAAAAGATATTGGCGAAAAATCATAATTTCACCCCTTTGCCACCCCCTCCCCCCCAAATGTGACGCGCAAAAAAGTCTAACTTTTTACTGCGTAATGCGGTCAGGCCATAGAACAATTTGGCATCAAAAGTCAGCTCTTTTTTTGGATGTTTGGGTGTAGAGCTAAAGTCACTATACTATTAAGGCTAAGTCCCATTAGACCCTCCACCAAATATTACTTCGATCGGATTTAAACAAAGGGTACCTCCCATACAAATTATTCAAATTCAATGCCACTAGTTTATTAAGAAATAAGGGAACAAGTCAACCAAAATTAAGGTTTTGCTCGTAGGCAATTTTCGGGTCATTTTGTATGGAAGGTACCCTTTATTTTAACTTTAACTCACCACACTTGACGGAGAATATGCTATCGAATCGACCCATTTGCATCTTGAAAATGCAAGAATACCAACACTTTACCGTCCGACTATGGTTTCAATGAATCCATTAACAGAGATGCTGCCACACTTTCAACTCACTCAGTGCATTATTGTCCTGATATGTATAAATCTGTCTTTAAGCTAAACATGACTAAGGCCCTTCAATCATACTAGTCCATCCAACCTGTTAAGCCTAATTTCATCCAACCTTCCCACCAAATTACAATTTACGGGCGGAATTCATAGTCCCCACTTAAGTTATAAGGATTCCCTTAAGGAATAAGGGGTTCCTCTATACAGGGTGTCCCGCAACTGGTTAGCCATAGACGAATGGTAGACTCTACAGAATGTTTTAGGAAAAATGTCGCCAAAATTATTTCTCTAGCTTTTACCGTTAAGGAGTAATTGCCTTTTTTGTGATTCTTGTCAAAAAACCCGACTTCTTTCGAAAAACTCATATTTTCTAGCTTCCACTTAAGCCAAATTAATGTTTTTCATATTCTTCTGAAAGTACACAAAATTTCCAATAAAAGGACATATCGAACGTTTCGAACGGTTTCGTATCTTCCGATTTCGACTTTTAATGTCAAAATTAAACCCGAATTTCGTATTATATCAAAGGGGACGCCGAGGACATTACAAATCCGGTGTTTGATTCCTATTTCAAGGACCCTCAACGGAATAAATCGCGTTTGAATGGAAAATTTTCGTGTTTCCCGTAACTTATCATTTGTATCTTTCCAAAGCCATAACTACGCGAATAATTCAAGTTGCCACTTCCTTTTTCATTTTTTAGAATCTAAGATTCTATCATTAAATTTGCTAAGGAAAAATTGGATCGGAAAACACTGAAAAAGGACATAAAAGGACACTAATTAATACCTGCATATTAAAATGTTTATCCTTTAGACGATGAAAATGAAAAATACTCTCACAATATTGATGTGTACACAGCGAACCTTCGTACAAATAATTCAACACATAAAACACTTACGGTTTTAATTAGTAAAGTAGCATCTACAACAGTAGCGAAAAGTATTTTCCCATAATGCATAACAACCAAGTCTTTGCTTGATGTATAAATTTTACTTCCTTTTCAAGATTGAAGTCGGTTTGGTACATTTGCAGGCTATGATTTTTTTTCATTTATACGTATTATTCAGAAACTGGATGACTCTGTGCCTTCTTCTTATATGCCGTTCGAAAGCTAAGATACTACGCCAACTTTTGTCAACTTTGCAGATTTGCCACTACAATGTACCGTTACAAAATTCGGGTTTAATTTTTACATTAAAAATTGAAATTGACATTTCTGCAGAATTCAAAACGTCGTATCTCGGATGATACGAAACCGTTCGAAACGTTCGATATGTCCTTTTATTGGAAATTTTGTGTACTTTCAGAAGAATATGAAAAACATTGATTTGGCTAAAGTGGAAGCTAGAAAATAGGCGTTTTTACAAAAAAGTCGTGCTTTTTGACAACTTAACGGTAAAAGCTAGAGAAATAATTTTGGCGACATTTTTCCTAAAACATCCTGTAGAGTCTACCATTGGTCTATGGCTAACCAGTTGCGGGACACCCTGTATAAGTGAACCCTTAAGGGAGCTTCGTATTCATAGACATCACTTATTAGAGCGTTGCCTCATTAAATAAACGATTTACTTATTTGCCATATCTATTGAAAGTGACAAATAAAATATAAAAAAAAATATCAAGTAGTTAAAAATTCAAAATTAAAAAAAAAAAATCAAAGTGTTTAAATAAGGATATGTCAACAAATATATGAGCTCATATAAGGTTACTAGATATGAACCTTAACGAATAAGGGAACCCTTTAGGGATCCCTTAAGCGTTTGCTTATTGAGTGACTATGAATAGCGTCAGTCCCTTAAGGGTTCCCTTAAGTATAAGTGAGGACTATGAATTCCGCCCTACAATTAGTATTAAGTATTTATGATTGGGTGAGGTTCTGAAACCTACCGGTTCGCGCAACGTTCCCTTTAATTTCAAATCAACCGGCCGTTACGGATCTGAAATTATCTCTTTATCAACAGATCCCTTAACCCTTTCATTCCCATTGTAAACTGCAGTTTACATCAACTTTAAAACACCTTTTCCATGTTTTGGCTTACTTAAAATTAAAATGAGTGACATACACTGAAACTTACATATAACAACATTAGAATATTAAACAGTTAGTTAATGCATATGAATTGAAATTTTTATGAACGCATTTAGAATTAAGGCCGTCAGGGTGTTTTCGTCCATTGTGACAAGTGATAAATTGCTCCCCTCCTACATAATTCTAGGTGCAAAATCCATCCGTGAAAAAAATATACCGTTATTCGCCAACAACAAAAGATTCATTTGCCAGAATTTTCTGTGACAAAAATTTCATAGGGCGGCATTGGGGGACGTTGAAAGCTATGTAAACTGTGGTTTACATTGGGCATTTATGGAATAATATTGTTGCCGGTGTTTGAATGAATCCGATATGAAAAAGATGAACTAGGCGGAGAAAAGTAGCATAAAACCTTTCAGATGGTGAAAATTGAACGATTTCGACCTATTGGGGTATATTCCGGATTAATTGGTTAATCGAATTGTCCGGATTTCCAAAATGCACCGATAAAGACTACACCCTCGTCTAAAATATATAATTTATGCTAAAATTCTAACTAAATTTAATAAATTTAGCACCAGTAGATTCGACCAGAAAAACTTATAGTTTTGCCAGTTAATTTAAACTTGATTTAATTTAAAAACTCTTATTTAATTTAAACTTTGCGAGAGTATTTTGACGAACTTCTAAATGAAGAATTTCCTCGAGCAGCTTTTCAAGATGTTGAGCCGAATACCACAAATATTGAAGATATCTCAGAGGAAGAGGTGATGGAGGCAATGCATCAGATGAAACGCGGAAAGGCAGTCGGCCCGGACAAAATCCCCGCGGAATTTTGGTTGAAAATGGAAAATGTCGGGCTTAGTTGGCTCACAGTTCTCTTCAACAAAATCAAAGGTGGGCAACCGATGCCTGATGCTTTCAGGGAAAGTTTTCTTCTTCCTTTCTATAAGAACAAGGGAGATTCACGCAAACTCAACAACTATAGGGCTATAAAGTTAACACCTCATGCTCATACACTAAAGATCTACGAGCGAGTTGTCTGCAACCGATTGAGAAAGATTGTGCGGTTGAATGACAATCAATGCGGCTTTGTTGAAGGTCGATCTACAGTCGATGCGATTCAGTGCATTCGTATTGCGATGGAAAAGTATAGAGCAGCACGAAAGGACTTGTACTTTGTGTTCATCGATTTGGAGAAGGCATTCGATAGAGTACCTCGTGATCTGATATGGTTGGCCTTGAGAGCACTTAATGTCCCCGAGGCATACGTCAGGATGATACGAGACATGTATGATGGAGCTACGACTAAGGTTAGATGCACAGCCGGTGAATCAGAAGAATTTCCGGTGAATGTCGGAGTACATCAGGGCAGTGTATTGAGTCCGTTGCTCTTCAACATCATCATGTGCTACTTATTAACACGTGTCTCCGACGGCCTAGAAATATCTCTTCTTTTTGCTGATGATATAGTCCTCAGTAGCCCAAACATCGTTGCCTTGCAAGCTGCGCTTACAAAATGGTGTGACATTCTGGAGGAGCATGGACTGAGGGTAAGTATAACAAAGACTGAGTTCTTATGCTGCCAATTCTCAGACCCAAATGCACCGATACCTGAAATGTACATCAAAGGAGAGCAGCTTAAGTCTTGTACCAAGTTCAAGTACCTTGGCTCGATGGTGAACAGCGGAGCTACATGCGATGATGACATCAAACATCGCACAAAGGTTGGGTGGATGAGGTGGCGAGAAAACTCTGGAGTTTTCTGCGATAAGAAAATGCCACTGAAGCTAGAGGGCAAGTTGTACAAAACGGTTGTACGTCCCGCACTCATGTATGGATCAGAATGCTGGACCATGTATGAAGGTTACGCGAAAGAAATTACAGCGACTGAAATGAAAATGTTACGCATGTCAGTTGGTGTAACCAAAAGGGACCACATCAAGAGTAGCTACATCCGAGGCAGCTTGTCCATAGACCAACCAATCACCGAAAAGCTCGAAGACCGACGAATGGATTGGTATTGCCATGTTCAAAGGCGTCCGCCTGAGAACCCCGCAAAGAGAGCGATATCAATGGAAGTTCCACTTGATGGATCCAAGGCCAGAGGCAGACCGAAGAACACCTGGATGTGTCAAATGAAAAAGCAACAACAACGCATTGGTCTCGGCGATGACACGATCCAAGATAGAGCTGCCTGTAGAAATATGCTGAGAAATTATCGCCAAAACGGGCGATATGCCTACACCGCTGGTCGACCAACGCGGAACCATGGAGCGGTATAAAGAACGAGGCAAGGAAGAAGAAGATTTAATTTAAACTTTACTGATAAATGGCCCTAAATCCGGATTATCAAACAAATAATCCGGATTTTGAGGTCCGGATTGGCCGGATTTTACACTATTGGTTTCTAAACATAGCTCCAGTAAATGGGTGGGACCTTAGTCTTACTCATCGAGAAAATTTCTTTCATCGTTTCCATAATAAAAAAATTAATAACTCATATTGCCCTCAACTATTTGTATTTGAAAAAGTTTCCACTCAATCCCAATGTAAACTGCAGTTTACATACTATTATTTCCCAAACCCAAATTTTTTTTCCTTGTTTTCATTGAAAATGTATTATTAGACACAAATAAAGACGAAATAATAACAATATTATTTTTTTTGCCCGAAGGAATTTAATTTGGGAATGAAAGGGTTAAGCGCCACCTTGCTGAGTATACCTTGATTCATTCAAAGAAATCTCCAATGTGCCGTTGAACCAAAGCCGTCTTGTATTAAGACCGGAAGCAGAACACGGTCATAGCCTTAAACGTCAGATCATAGGCTTGAGCAGATGGAAAATTTACATTGCGGTAAAGGCAAATCGGATTGGGTCGATTTTCGTCGCGAAAAGTGCAATGTGACGTGAATTGAAGTGTCTATAATGCAGTGAAAGAAAAAAATCCCGACAAAAAGTGAATTTTCCACGTGTTTTCGCGATTTTTATCAGAGCAGACACGGTTTTTTTTACATGCGCTGTGTTTGTGTTAGTGCATCGTGCAACGTATATACGACATGTTCATAGGCTTGATTTGTGTGCATGTATTGCTGCTTCCCGGCTTCTAATAAAGGTGGCTTTGCCTTGAACCATGCATTTTCGCCCTCATTTATTTATTAAACAATTTATACTCAAAATAAAATTTATCTGCATCTCGTTTGAAACTGGAAATTGTAATTTTCGATCCAAATGTATCAGCTGGGATGTGTCAATTGTCACATTTGTCTCTTTCCGAGAGATGGCGATGGGAACACCCAAGTCTGATCCGGACCTATGCGTTTACAGAACAAAATAGGGAACGGTTCGGAAAACGCGGCACGGTATGGGAACGTTGTGTTTCAGAACCTTACCCATTGTTAAATGCCTTGTTTGGTGAATGAATAAAATGTGCGAGATAATCGTATTTTAATGTTTCCAAATGGAAATTTTCGCAAATTGGGGTTTTGAGACCCGGTGTAGAGGATATTCTCGCGAACATTTGTCTGCAGTTGAGATTTCGAGCCATATAACCGTTTGGAACACTGCTTGAAATACATATCACGCAACAGCAGCAGCATCAGCATCGCGAAATGTCAAGCGCAATGCATTTTACATTGCTGACAAAAATTCTAGGCAGAAAGCTCGGTATTCAGCATATTTGTCAGCTATGAAATTCTGCCGATGCTGCTGCTTCTGCGCGATCTTGGTTGAATTACATATCCCGCGTCAGCATCAGCATCGGCAGAGGCATCGGCATCAGCAGAAAAATTTCAATTTAGAACACACGCATTTGCCTTTGATGACCCACATTGACAGCAGCGGCAGAAGAATTTTTCTGCTTCTGCCGCTGCTGTCATTGTGGGTCATCAAATTAAATTTAATTATAATCTTTGAAGGTAAAATCCATGTTAACTGGACTTTGCTCATTGAGTTTAACCAACTACCTCCACACGTCGCATTGCAAGCAGTCTGAATGGTACAAGCACATTTTTATACCCTTCGCTTATTAAGCGAAAAAGGGTATATTAACTTTGTCATGAAGTTTGTAACGCATTGAAGGAAGCATCTCCGACCATATAAAATATGTATATATATGATCAGCATGGCGAGCTGAGTCGATTGGACGATGTCCGTCTGTCCGTCTGTCCGTCTGTCCGTCTGTCCGTCTGTCTGTCTGTCTGTCTGTTGCGACGCGTTTTGCTCGGCCAATTCAAAAGCTATGGAGCTGAAATTTTGTACATATGCTTCTTTTTGTTGCAGGCAGTTTGTATGTTTGAATCGCTGAAATCCGATAAGGGGGTCGTGGGGCTGCCATACAAACCTACCCCCAAAATTAGGTTTTTCTTAGAAAAACTTTCTTATTTATGCACCAATTCCAATCAAATTTCACAAAAAAGTGTTCTAATTGGTGACACACAAAATATGTAAAAATCGACCAAATCGGACTATGGGGTCGTGGGGCTGCCATACAAACCTAGTCCCCCAAATTAGGTTCTTCTAAGAAAAACTTTTTTATTTTCTCATCGATTTCAATCAAATTTCGCACAAATGTGTTTCTAGTGATACCACAAAACATATGTAAAAATGGATAAAATCGGACCATGGGGTCGTGGGGCTGTCATACAACCCTAGCTCCCCAAATTAAGTTCTTCTAAGAATTTTTTTTTCTTTATACATTAATTTCAACCAAACTTCACACAATTGTGTTTATATTGATGACACATAAGATATATATGAATAGATGGAGTCGGAGCATGTGGTCATGGGGCTACCATACAAACCTAGCCCCCCAAATCAAATTTTTCTAAGAAAAACGTTTTTATTTGCACACCAATTTCAATCAAATCACCGAAAATTATTATTTATATTGATGCCACATAACAAATGTGAAAATAAATGAAATCGAACTATGGGGTCGTGGGGCTGCCATACAAACTTAACCTCCAAAATAAGGTTCTTCTAAAAAATACTTTTTAATTTGGACACAAATTTCAAACAAACCTCATGGAAATGTATTTTTATTGATGTTACAAAACATATGCAAAATTGAATTAAATTGGACCATGGGGTCATTGGGCTGGCATATAAACCCAACCCCCAAATCAGTTTTTTATTTGTCCACCAATTTCAACCAAATCTCATAGAAATGTGTTTTAATTGATGCCACAAACATACCCTCCCCCCATCTCTTTCTGGTTCTTATAAGAAACTCACATCCCCCGCTTCCCCAATAGAACTTCGCCACGGCACTTATGTGAAAATTCATGGAAAAGCATGGAAGCGGAGAGGACTGAACCCAGGTCATAGGTACGCCCGAAAAAACTTTTAGCTCGAGGGGAGCGAAGGGTATCCAAATTTCGGCCGCGCCCGAAATTAGCCTCGGTCTCGTTTTTCTTGCGATGGGAAGCTTTTCGCTTCTTATCGCATCGCATCGCATCGCCCGCAATGTGAACGGGCTGTAAGTCATCTTTTTCTTCCTCTTTTAGCGGCGCAGAAAGGTGTGTGTTGTAGTTTTCAGTGAATTAAATGCAGACGAATTGACAAGAATATTAAATTTTTATTAGAGACATCCAGAACACGTCTTTACTTGGTGAGGGCTAGCTAAGAGACAGAGACCCGGAAGTAAGTCTCAACTTAGAACGATTAGAAAAGTGAAGATAGTAACACATTCAAATTACTGTTTAGTTGCTTAATGCGTTCAATTCTTTTTACTATTGAATAAAATATACTTCATGACAGTGTGGAACCGCTGTGCATCTATGTGGACTCGAGTTATAGTTCGTCGATGTTTTCGTCCGTGATGTCAAGGGACAAAAACATAGCTGCTGCGATAGGGTTTTCCCACAGTGAGATAGGGGTTAGGCCAGTGGGTGCAGCTGGGCATTGAAAAAAATGGCCCACATCGTGAGGAGCGCCAGCGCAGTTTGGACAAATGTTTTGGATGTCCGGGTTTATGCGAGAAAGGTACGAATTGAGGCACCCGACCGAAGTTGAGCCAATGTCGCTCTGGTGGCGCTCGGGAGCCTAATCTCCTCGGGCGAAATAGGTGGGGGACGCACTGATAGGGCTCTATTCACACCTAAACTCCCGATAGACCGACTCACTTCTGCAGTGGCAGTGGAATCTCTGCGATGGCAGCTCGGTATGCATCTACATCGACTGTGGTTGGGATGATCCTCACGGCAGCAACCAACAATATACTGTTTAGAGAGAAGAAGATTGTGGTCACGTATTGGCATCAATTTTGTCTCTTGATATAAGTGATCCTGGGCAGACATCAGGAGGCAACCTGTGGCTGTGCGTAGAGCAGCATTTTGGCAGACCTGAATTTTGGACCAGTTTGTATCACATAGACTATGACCAAATTGGGGCTGCATAATCAGCAGCTGCTCGACCCACCACTTTGTACGTGACTAGCATAGTTTCTTTATCTTTGCCCCAGGTGCTACCAGCTAGTGCTTTAAGGACTTTGTTCCTACTGCGCATCTTTTCGCAAACGGATGCCGCGTGATGAGCTGACGTCATCATGCTCTCTAATTGGAGCCCGAAAATTTTAGGATTAGCTACAGTAGGAACTGGATTGTTGCCAATACGTACATCAAACTCCCACCGACAGTCCCCCGACCAGGTGGTAAGAGATATCGCAGAAGATTTGGACGCAGAGATGGTGAGGTTTCGGCTTTCGAAGAAAGCCTGTAATCGCCCAAGATAGCGATTAATTAGGAGGCACATTTC
This sequence comes from Microchrysa polita, assembly GCA_949715475.1. Lineage (NCBI taxonomy): Eukaryota > Metazoa > Arthropoda > Insecta > Diptera > Stratiomyidae > Microchrysa > Microchrysa polita. Next base: position 76,240,303 of record OX454417.1, read on the forward strand.
ATCCTTATCCTCCCCTGTGGCGAGCACGGTGCAATCGTCTGCGTAGGAAATCACGTCAATTCCTTCCAGTGGTGTAGGAATGCCGGACATGTAGATGTTAAAACAGAGTGGGGAAGAGTACCCCACCCTGTGGAACTCCTAATTTGATTTTCCTTGGCTTAGAACGTTTGCCTCGAAACTCAGTGAAGGAATGCCGACCAGCTAGATAGTTGGCAATCCAACGGATCTCTTGTGCAGGAATATGCATATTCAGCAGGTTCGCGAGAAGCATTGAGTGATTGACCTTATCAAATGCACTCGATAGGTCAATTGCCACAAGAATAGATCTATGACAAGTACTTCGCTGGTTTAGCCCGTCACGGATGCGTGTAGTGATCGCATCGAGGGCAGTGGTGGTACTATGCATCTTCCTGAAGCCATGCTGGTGGGGTTCTAGCTTAGCATGCTTGACAAGAGTGGGGGGAATAAGGGCCTCCAGCGTCTTTGCGACAGGAGACAGTATTGTTATAGGTCGGTAGGATTCGCCGAGATCGGTGATCTTCCCTGGCTTAAGTCAGGGGATAATCCGTCCTGTTTTCCAGATTTCAGGAATGGCAAGCGTAGAGATCGACAAGTTAAAGCTGCCGTGAGATACTCAATAGCTGGAAGGTCGAAATGTTTCAAAATTGCCATTGAATTGCCATCGAGTCCGAGGGCCTTTGAGTTTTTAGCATTCTCTATGACTTTTTTAACCTGGTCCGCAGTATACAGGGTGCTTCAAAAAAATGTATACACACTTTGAACTTCCATAGAAAATTTATTTACCGTTCTACAAAGTTAAATTTCAGGAAAATAGAAAGCTGAAAGTCCAATGTAAATGAAACATTAATAGCAAATGTTAATACTGTTCAAATTGGTGACCTGCAGCATCAATACAATTCTGAGTACGAGTCACCACAGATTCTGTACATCGTATCAAAACGTCCAATGAGATTTCTCTACACACTGCTTGAATCTCATTCCAAAGAATGTCTAGGTTACGTGGTTTACGTTTGTACACCTCATCTTTTACTGTGCCCCACAAGAAGAAATCCAGTGGTGTAAGGTCTGGAGAGCGAGCTAGTAGAGAAATCTCATTGGACGTTTTGATACGATGTACAGAATCTGTGGTGACTCGTACTCAGAATTGTATTGATGCTGCAGGTCACCAATTTGAACAGTATTAACATTTGTTATTAATGTTTCATTTACATTGGACTTTCAGCTTTCTATTTTCCTGAAATTTAACTTTGTAGAACGGTAAAAAAATTTTCTATGGAAGTTCAAAGTGTGTATACATTTTTTTGAAGCACCCGGTATGATGGTATAGTGTCAATATTTCTATGGCGAATCCGTCTTCAAATTTTACGCTTTAAGCCGTCGGACTTGGGATATTCAATACGACCAAATTTGATAGCATTGTTGCCCTTTCCTTTCCTATGATTGGATAGGGCGCCGACAGTAGACCATAGTTTACTGACCCCTTCATTGAAGTTGGAGTCATTGAGGCACTTATTCCATTTCGCCTTCCGATAGTCTTTTACTTGTCGATTGAATTCGGAGTTAAGCTGGGATCACCAGGGTGAGCGTGTCTGATGTTATATCGTTCATCGGCTAATCTGGCGGCACTAGTAGGGAAATTAGGTCGAACTTTCGGGATACGTCCTGCAGGAATATAACATGCCGCTGCCTTGGCAAAGACGTTCCTAATATTTCGTTCGGCCTTATGAACGCTAGTTGGTGTAGGTAGCTCGATGAATTTCGCCAACAAGTATGCTTTGAAACCGTCGCAATCGGCTTTCTTGTGATTGACAAACGTTCGCTTCTGAGACTTTGTCAGATTTGCTGGTTTGTCAATTCTTGTAATGATTCGGAGGTGATCGAACGAGAGAGCAGTACGCGTCTCCCATCCAGTAGCACTAATTAGGCTACCACTTACAATAGAACTACTGCAAGTGCATGTGACTAGCTCGAGTCGGCGAGTCTTCATTGAGTGAACAGAAATCTGAGGCGTCAAGAGATTCGGCGATAGTTATACCCTTGGCACCGTTGTTGAGTTTGGCATGCCAGAGCTCATGGTGCCCGTTAAAGTCACCAAGATAGATCCTATGCTCTCCAGATAGGAGAGGACCAATATCGAAACGATAGCCAGAAGGGCAGCTAGAATGTGGTGAAACATATACATTAAAAATTTCGATATTAGTGCTCCCTGATGAAACTGAGATGGCTTGCATTTCCGCCGTACCGTCGACATCTACATCTAATCATTCCTGGCGGCTGGTCTATCTTTGCGCAGTATGACGTAATCACGCTAAGAGACGAGTTCGAATGGAGCAACGTCTCCTGTATGGCGGAAATCAGAATTCTGTTAGCACTCATGGTAAATGCCGTAGCAGTTAAACTGCAATAAGGACAGCGGGGTGAAAACTGCTGGAGGATGGGCCGGGGTTAAGCTAGGTATATCATTCCTGATCCTATTGATTGCTTGGGAGCTGTGGAGGAGATGGTGGGCTAGGGGCAGCCAGAGGTCGCCTTGAATTGAGACATTCCGCTGCAATATATGATATGGAATGCTGACCAACCCTTCTCAAGCCAGAACACCTGAGATGTACCCACTCCAAGCAGCAATTACACTGTACTGACCTGGCATTCGAACCAATTCGTTGGTTGCAAACGCACTACAAAACTATACCCTTGGGCCTGGATTTGTTTCAATGCCGGCGCGAATTAATAAAATTGAGAGCAGCCGCGCTGAGATGTAATGCTCCCAATATGATGAATCTCGAATCCACACATACGTATATACACAGTCAAACACAACCTGCCTGCATCGAACTTTCAAGGCTCTTGCCAGGGAGGCGTTGTGGCAGCTCTTGGCGGTTTTCGAGTAGAAAACGGGTGCGGTCCGCCCCGAAGAGGCTGATATTGCTGGAGAACAGCAACGTTGCCATAGGACCACGGCTGTAAGTCATGGTCGTTGTCACTGTCGATAGTCACATAGCTAGCATGGCCTAGCTGCAAGCTCCGTGATCATCGTATGAGTCGTCTCTACGAACACAAACCTTTAGCGATGTAATATCTGCACGAAATGAAAAAATTTTCCTAAAAAAATAACCGAATCATATTCACTATGCAATAATGCTCCATTTGTATTTTATCTTCGTTTTATGATTGTTATAATGTGAAATGTTCAATCAACAGAAAAATTCCTAGAATATTTTCTTCACCATAATGAATTGATTTATCCCAATTATAAATCGTTGGCTACTGACTAGATTGGCATTATAGTGTCTAAAAATAAAATGCGACTAATCAATACAATAGCTGACGTGGTGCATTGAGTATTCTCAATCGATGGCAAATTATGTAACGACTGATTAATGCATGGCATTAAGTTAACAAGCTGATATTTCTATTTGTGAACTCCAACTGCATTACATGATGTTTATGCTGCTCTAGGTATATTATGTACGAGTGCAGATGGACGTTGTTTCAATACATCACAATTGATTGTCCCGTCTTGCACATACGTGAATGTACATATGGCGGTAAAAGTAATTTCTTCATGCATTGCATAAAACTGATCTGGTCAAATGCCGTTTTATTGTGTAGTATGCAGTTAGGATTGCCAACTTATCGATAAATAAATCGAGACCTACATTTTGGTGAAAAGTTCAGAGTCCTAGCTATCGCCGTTTCAAAGATACAGCCGCCTAAAAATGTCCCAATATACAGTGTGTCTCACGACTCATGGTACAAACAATAGTGGATGATAGTACAGCTCATTTGGGTAGAATTAATGCTCTGCATGACCCCTTTATCTTTTACCGTTATACAATTTTAGCATTTTTTTTTTAATAGTTTGAAAAAGCTATGAACGCATTGGTCTCGGCGATGACACGATCCTAGATAGAGCTGCCTGTAGAAATATGCTGAGAAATTATCGCCAAAACGGGCGATGTGCCTACACCGCAGGTCGAGCAACGCGGAACCATGGAGCGGTATAAAGAACGAGGCAGAAAGAAGAAGAAAAAGCTATATGTTGTTCGAAAGCTAACATAAAGATGCAACTTTTGTCAACTTTGTACATTTGTCAGTTCAAAGTATACCGTTACGATTTTAAAATTTGAATTTTCAATGAAAAATATATTTTCGAATTTCTTTAAAGTTTGAATGGTAGTATCTGCGAAGCTTTTTAAATTCTTTGATAGGGAAAAGAGTTATTTTATGTAGAATATTGTGCAGTTTCAGAAAGTGAAGTCAAATCTCGGATTAAATATTTGGTTGTGTGGCAGTGTGATTTTGATTTTGCTTTTTTTATACCATTTACAAAAAATACTGAAATTTTATAACGGCTGAAAGTCGCCAAGGTAAATCCAGCTCTCTCATACGCAGAAGCGGCGAGGAGCTGGATTGAAATGGCCGATTGCGGCATGTCTGTAGAGAGGTGGATTATGGTTGAGGGCCTCCTCACCATAAACTTTCAAAAAGTCATGGAAGCTTTTCCAGGCCCGCCTCCAGTGTGTGAAGATGGGGGTTGGTTTCAGAGTCGCGTGAAACTGATGTAGTTTGCGGACGAGAGGTCAATCTCTATGTTCAAATTTGCCATCACCATGGCAGGTGAAATTTGGCCTGGCGCCAAATTAGATGTGATTTCAAAGGACGATATCCCATCACGACCGAGGGCGCGGGTGTGGCTTCCACCCTTGGTGTCCGATAAGGACCAGATTTTGCACATAATACGAATGTGCAACCCAAATATTCCAGCAGATGATTGGCGAATCGTGAAGCTGGAAGAGCCCGTCAACAACCGCAGGGGTGCGGTATTGTTAATAAACAAAGCGTCTTTAACTCCTTTAACCAAATCAGGTGGGGTCGTGAGTTTTGGCTTCCTAAAATTAAAACTCAGGGTATATAAGGGAGACATAAAAAGAGCCAACCAGTCGGCTTCCGCACCCGTGGAGCATGTGGAAGATGTCGCCTCAGTTACGGTCTGTATAGACCAAGCGGCTTACATGTCTGGAGATGAGGTTGTAGATAACGACTGCGTCTCTCTCTGTTCAGACTTAGCTGCTTTAGACACCGCATCTCAACCGTCTCCACTCGTTGACTTCCATGAATCCGGAACGGATGAGGAGCAGAATGTCACGGTGTTGGAGGTAACATAATGATGAGGTGTACAGATCAACCTTCACCATTCAAGGGCAGCTTCAGCTGCTCTCATGCATCGTCTACTCCAGGGTAATGACGACATCGTTTTTGTTCAGGAACCCTTAGTGGGAAAAGATCTGGTCAGAGGTCTTACGTCTTCCGAGTTTAATATTTTTTACGTCTCTGGACAGGGTACACCGCGATCCTGCGTTCTTGTTAGAAAAGCCCTTAAGGCGTTTCTGTTGCCTAATTATAGTGATAAAGATTTTGTTTTGGTTTGCCTGGAGCTACAAGGTAAGGTATATTGGGTTGGTTCGGTTTATATGGCTTATGATAGTACTCTACCTTCTCCCAACTTCAAGGATGCCATTGCGGCAGCAAAGGCTTCAGAAACTAGTGTAATCCTCGGGTGCGACTCTAACGCACATCATATAGTCTGGGGCAGCTCAGATACTAATGAGCGAGGTGAATTGCTTCTAGAGTACCTTTTGGGTACCGATCTTTTACTTTGCAATGTGGGCTGTGAGCCTACTTTTGTTACAAAAACCGACAAGAGGTTTTGGACATCACTCTAGCATCGGAGGATGCAATTCATTTAATCAAAGAGTGGAGAGTTTCGTCAGAACACTCTTTCTCGGATCATCGGTATTTACAATTCAGCCTATTAGAGAGGCCCGAAGTGACTCCGCACACAGTCAATCGCAGAAGGACCGACTGGTCTAGATTCCAAACGGCTTTCGCTGAAGCGTTGCCATTATTACCTAATCTGCCAGACAATGAACAACAGCTGGATGAGATGGTTAACACTTTTACGGCAGCTATGAAGGCAGCGGTTTCTGAATCGTGTCCTGTCACTTCTTTTTCTGGAAAGCGAAAACCATCATGGTGGAGTAGCAAGATCTCCGAGCTAAGAGTCGTGTGCAGGAGAAGCTTCAATAAGGCGAAAGCTTCGATAATGGAGTCGGACTGGACGTCATTTAAAAAACATCTTAACTTTTTCAAAAAAGAGGTAAGATCAGCAAAACGTAATGGTTGGAGAAACCTCTGTCAAAATATCGAAGGATCTTCGGAAGCCTCTCGATTTCGGAAATTGATGGCTTCAAATCCATCTATGCCCAGCTATCTTCTGAAACTATTGAATGTCTACTTGACGCGCATTTTCCCACCTGAATGTCCCACAAGTCCCACAGAACCATGTGACAGTGAATCTATTCTATCTCGTGAGAAGATATTATGGGCTATTTCTAGCTTCGAACCTTTTAAATCAGCGGGACCTGATGGAATTATCCCCGCAGACTTGCAGCAATGCGTGGAGATTACTTATCCTTGGATAGAGAACATACTAACAGCCTGTCTTGGTCTAGTCTCTAGTGTATATCCCTCGCACATGGAGAGAGGTGCGGGTTACGTTTATCCCGAAGACAGGCAGAAGCTCGCACGCACGACCTAACGATCTTAGGCCAATTAGTCTTACTTCAACTTAAGTTACTGGAGCGTCTGGTTGATATTCATGTACGAGCTAGCATCCCACCGCATCTTCTTCCAACGGCTCAGCATGCTTATTGCAAAGGAAAGTCAGTGGATACAGCTCTGCACTCATTAGTCAGTTATATCGAAAAGTCGCTTTATCAAAAGGAATACACAATGGCTGTTTTCTTAGACATTGAAGGTGCTTTTAATAACATCAAACCTAGTGCCATTACCGACGCACTTCAAAGTCTTCACGTCGAAGGGTCCATTTGCACACTAGTAAATACGCTATAAACATCTAGACAAATTCACACCTCGGCGCTGGGCTCGTCATCTGCAAGTAGGTATGTGTGCAGGGGTACACCACAAGGAGGTATTTTATCTCCCCTACTCTGGAATATAGCTATTAATCAATTGCTTGTAAATCTCGAGGATATGGGTTGCAAGGTCACGGCATATGCTGATGATGTTGTAATCGCTGTGACAGGTAAGTTTCCGGAAGTACTTAGCGGACTATTGGAGAACGCCTTGTCTATTTTGGAAAACTGGGTAAACCTCAGCGGGGTTGGACTTAATCCAGCTAAAACTGAGTTCATGCTCTTCACTAGAAGACGCACCATTCCTTCTGTTAGCCCTCCCATGCTACGGGATAGGCAACTCACTTTTGCTGAAAAGGCTAAATTCCTTGGACTGTGGCTCGATAGAAGGCTTAGCTGGAAACCCAACATTCAAGAGAGGGTGATTAAAGCAACTATAGCACTCTATTCGTGCAGGAAAGCAGTAGGAAAGAACTGGGGCCTGCAACCAAAGGCACTGTATTGGATCTACACTACTATCGTACGACCGATTCTACTGTACGGCGTTTGCGTATGGTGGTCGGCACTCAGTAAAACTACTTATTATAACCTGCTGGCGAAAGTACAAAGAATGGCTTCCATTGTTATAACTGGAGCCTTGCGCTCTACACCTTCGGCTGGACTTGACACTTTGCTCAATCTGCTGCCGTTGGATCTACTCGGCCAAAAAATGGCTGTCAACACGGCACAACGCTTACGTGAAACTAGTCAGTGGCAAACACTAGAGTACGGCCACTCAACGATACTTCGAAACTTTAACCTCCCCTTGGAGACTGATTATATTAGTCCCAAGTATGCTTTTGGCAAAAACCACGATTGTTTGATTCCGCCAAGGGATCACTGGGATAACAATACTCCCCTATCTACAGGGTATTTGGTATTTTATACAGATGGCTCTAAGAGAGATGAAGGAGTTGGTATTGAAATCCACTCGGATGGACTAGACATTAACTTGGCCCACTGTCTACCTGGCCACTGTAGTGTTCTTCAAGCGGAAATTTCTACAATAATGGAAACTATAACCTGGTTGGGAAATCATGTAGTCACGATGCGGGATGTCATCATATACACTGACAGTCAGGCTGCAATTCGATCTCTCGAATCTGTGCTGATTACATCGAAAACTGTTGATAGCTGTCGCTCAGCGCTTAGAGTGATGGGTCAATATTTTAACATCGTTCTCTGCTGGATACCAAGTCATAGTGGATTTGAAGGAAACTAGAATGCGGACCGTCTCGCTCGTAACGCGGTCACTATGACCTTTGAGGCCGAACGCAATAATATAAAATTGCCAATCGCTTTCTGTAAACAGACAATAGAAATAACTGTAATGCACAGGGCTAGTTCAAGGTGGTCTAACGGTACTACATGTGCTACAACAAGATTAGTTTGGCCACGACTTGACGTGGCCAGATCAACTAATTTACTGTCAGTAGACAGGAAACATATCGGCAAGGTGGTCGGGATCATAACGGGACACTGTCCTATCGGGGAGCACGCCAGGAGGCTCAGAATTCCCTATAACGACTTCTGTCGCAGTTGCGATGACGAAGAAGAGGAGAAAGTGTTCATCATTTTCTCTGCCACTGCCCGGCCCTGGCCGAGAAACGTAAACGTTTTCTTGGCTCAATGTATTTTCACGATACAGATGATCTGCGTGATGTGAGCCCGCTATTGCTCAACAAATTTATTGCCAGCACGGGCTGGTTTTCAGATTAGGTGTTAACTTTAGGGTACACTCGGTGGTATCAAAATGGACCTACTTTTGGTCTAAGTGCGCTAAGTGTTTTATCACTTGGCGGCCACTATACCTAACCTAACCTAACCTAACCTAACCTATAACGGTCAAGGATAGAGAGGGGTCATGTAGAACATTAATTCTAATAAGCTGCACTATCATCCACTATTGTTTGTACCATGAGTCGTGAGTCACCCTGCATATATATACCCAGTTTGACCCTTGTAGATGCTCTGGTTAGCCAGATAATCGCACTTTTGTGTTTTCATATGAAATTTTTCGAAAATGGGGGTTTGAAATGTCGGTGTATAGTGCATCGAAACTAGAGATGCCACGGATATCCGGTTACTATCCGCTATCCGGCCTATCCGGCAATTTTTTTTTGTATCCGGTATAGGTCAGATACCGAATATTTAGTTTTACGCATTTTAATTAAAATTCTGTAATCCGTTTTATTTATATTTTATGAAGACTCCTGAGTCCTGACATTTAATAATTAAAGTCCACTAGTCGCAAATTATGATGAATGAAGACAAATTCCTCGCCATTTGTGGGTAGTAAACGATTCCGTTTATTCTCGTAGACAAGCTCAATTGCAGCATCGCTTTTTTGCATATCCTCACTCGGCATGCGTTCTACACCGATTTCATCAAAGCAGGTCCAGTAACTGTCGTGTATATCATCAGTGTACCCACCATTTAAATTTGTTGTCCCTTTATTAGGTGGTGAGGAAGAGGCAACCTCAGCATCGGGTTCATCACAGCTCATGTTTAAAGCTTCTAAGAGGATTTTTTGTTTCGCTCTCACCATTTTGAACCGTTCCTAAGAACCTAGTTTTAAACCTCGGATCGAGAAAAGTTGCAATCGAGTATTTATCATTTTCATCTAACTGAAAACGCTTTTCTATCTCAGCTTTTAATGAAGGTCTCATTCGTAGTAAATCAGGTGTTCTAATCACCGTCTTCTCCTTTCCCTTGGGCAAAGTTACAACATGCGGAATTACCTCAGAAATGCACAAAAGACCAGAGCTTGTTATGCTCGTTATTTCTTCGAAGGGCTTGAGCAGTTTTATGGATTGTTCCATGAGATCCCACTGAGACGGTGTCAAGTTGTTTACAGATGCATTATCTGTTATATACAAGGATACATCTCGTTTCTGCTCTAATAACAGCTCCATTAAATAAAAGGTGGAGTTCCAGCGAGTGCTAACATCTTGATCTGGTAAATTAAGTTCCTGACGAATCGCTTTAAGTTTTTCTTGTGCTACACCCGAGTGATTAAAATGGGCGGCAATCCGTCTCGCAGTTGCTACCATCTCCAATATCTTCTGTTGCGACTTCAACGACTCATGGACAACTCGTTGTAAGGAATGGATAAAACATTTCGCAAAACCGTGCAAGTTATACGCCTTTTATCAACAACAAGCAAATGACTTTTGTTTTGAGGAATATTCCATCTTTCTGCAACGGCAGTGTTTAGTGCTTTGTCGTCTGAATAGGCGATAGAAATTCAGAAGCAATGTTTCGTCGGATATCCGGTAGCCGGATATTCGGCGCTCCGGCCGAGAATGCGGAAAGATATTCGGTATCCGGTATCCGGCCAAATAACTATCCCCGGCATCTCTAATCGAAACCTACATTTTGCTGAAAAGTCCAGATTCCTAGCTGATCTCCAATATTTATAAGACGACTTGCAGGGAATCATCATCAATGTGGCACGATAGCCCGACGTCGGGCCTTGGCCGCCTGAATCGTTGACCTCCAATTGTCGCGGTTACGTAACCTTGTCCTCCAGTTTCGGAAGCCCAGCAGCTGGTGGGCGTCTTCACCTACGGAGTTCTCCCAGCGAGCTCTCGGTCGTCCACGCAACCTCGCTCCGTCAATTCGTTGTGCGTTCATCACTTTCTTTGGCATGCGATTATCGTCCATCCGTTGTACATGCCCCGCCCATTGCAAACGTTGAAGCTTCACGATTTTCGATACTTCCAGCTCATCGTACAATTGATACAACTCATGGTTCTACCGGATACGCCATTGGTCTCGCTCGCGAACGGCCCCGAAAATTCGCCGAAGGACCTTTCGTTCGAATCGGTCTAGCGAAATTTCGGAGGCTTGGGTGAGGGTCCATGTTTCGCAGCCATAACATAGCACGGGTCGGATGATCGTTTTGTACACGCGGAGCTTCGTGTTCCTGTGCGCAAGTTTCGAATTAATTATAGGGAGGACCGAGAAATATGTCTTATTGGCTAGTTGTATCCGTCGCTTAATTTCGTCGGTTTCGTTGGCGTCCTTTGATAAGTTACAACCCAGATAGTTGAAGTTGTCTACATACTCGATATTAAGGTCCCCACTGTGATGCTTGAATTTGCTGGCGTCCTTGTTTTCGATTGCATCATGGCCTTTGTTTTGCTTTCGTTGATATGTAGTCCAACTTCCTTTGCGGCGTTATTGAGGTTATGCAGAAGGCTTTCTGCATCACCCAACCTTCGAGACATGATGTTGATATCGTCGGCGTACGCTACTAATTGAGTCGACTTGATGAGTAGCGTTCCGCTGCTGTCCATATTCATGGCTCGAATTACATACTCCAAAGCAAGGTTGAAGAGCGTCGGCTTGCAGCGAATACACCCGAAAAATTAAGTCTTATTGGTGATCTGATAATAGTCTGACATCTCTGTTATCTTGCGTCGCGCAAGTGTCATTGCAAAAGATAGTCCACCTATAGATACACTCTAGTTGTGCTTGTGTAACTACATAGAAAGTTTACCTTGAATCTTTTGGATTCCAATGCACCGTACCCGTGTGCGCCTTTCTCGAATTTCCGATTGTTCCAAGTAGCATAGGTGCGAACAAAACCGCTGAGCTGCGATGAACGATGAATGCATTCCCGTTGTTCGTTTATTGTTGTGTGAACTATAGCAAATGAGTTTTTTTTTGTATTCTTCTCTTTGTTCTGAGGAGCTATACATTACATTATGCTCCATTGAATGAGGATTTCCACTCAACCTAATCACATTTCCCGCAATTTTCATTCGAGACCGAAGTGAGAAAAATCTTTATTTTTCTTTTCGTTCATTCGAACACATAATATAATAGATTTCTTCTTATTAATTAAGATTCATGAGAATGTTCATATGCGTTTGAGAGATAGATGGGAAGTCTACATATAGGAAAAGTCGTGATCAGATCTCGTTAGCTTCATTGGATTTCCTTACTAAGCAAGCCCATTCAATGGAGAATAATGTATTCAATATGAACGGTAGTATTTTGCTGGAATGTACTCTTGCTACGAGTACTATGTATCTGTATTAAACTGAGCATAATAACTTCCTGAATAGGGAATTATTGCACTACTAATGTAATAGTTATATTGCTATAAAATGTGTTACATTTTTGTTGTCTATTAGTCGAAAGTCAAAACGGAAGTAATTTCATAAAATTTACATTTTCAGGTGATTGACAACAATTATACCCTACACCCATAAGATGTTATAGGGTATATTGTTTTTGTTATGCCTATATTATGTAACACCTCAAAGGAGCCACCGGAGGTATGGCAAAGTATATATAATATAAATATATAAATGATCAGGGTCGGTCCCTGAATCGAATAATCCATGTCTGTCGGTCCGTGCGTCTGACAAGGTAATAGAAATGTGTCAGGTCCGAACCATCTACCCCTCCCTCCCCACAAAAAATATGAAATTGAATATTTTGGGTTTTGCGTGCCTTCTAGGTCTGTACATGGGTATAGGGTATACACTCATCGTGCTATTCGCACGATTAGAACTCGGTCTCGTTTTTGATAGTGCGATTTCTACTAAGTTGTAAAATGTTGTATACGTATCCCTCGATTTACACGGAAGGTTGGTTCCTGAGAAAACCGTGCAAATCGAGATTCTTTATTTTATATGTATTTATATATATTTTATCCGTGTAAATCGAAAACATGGAGTAATACGTGTAAACATAGCTTTATTTTAAGAAATGTAGGCAAATATAACAAAAGTAAACATAAATCACTCACAAGAAAATATTTTGATCATATAAATTGACAGTAGTAATTCAGTTTTAAAGGCGTGAATCGCTGTGCATATCTGTGGATGTGTTTGATTTTTTCGTCGTTCTTCTCGCCTATTGTCTCAAGCGACAAGAACGTAGCAGCTGCTAGAGTAAAGTTAGTGGGTGAAGCGGGACATCGGGACAGCTGGTGGGGGCGCTGAGAGGACTCTATTCGTACCTTATCTCCTTATTGATCGATTCACAACGGTTGTGTGAATATCTGCGATGACCGCATGGCATGTTGTGTCGTAAAATATATCGGGAGGTACCCGTTTGTATCTGTGGAAATTTCTCCCGAAATCTCTTACTCCACTCCTAACATGTCGTGGAGGGGGAGTGTTGTCCATGAGATGATGGTTTGGGTGATCTTCTCGATAGCAACCGACCAGCTATTGTAGAGACAGGAGGAGATTATGATCACGCACTGGTAACATGCTGGTTTCCTGATGAAGATGATCCTACAGGATCATCTTCCTATAGGAACATGGGCGTAGCCATGATTTCGGTCAGGAAGGGCAAGCCCGAAATTTTTTCAACGTCATGATTTTCTTTGGAGTTGAAATTGCCGGTCGCGAAAATATTGTTAGGCAAATTTTAGAGCCACATTTTAAGAAAGGACAGTCGAGAATGATTTTCTACACCACTTAACGAAAAATGGCCCCTGCACGTGTTTAGACTTTTACTGGTGATTATGATTACATTCCACTGGCCTCCAATTTCAGCTTTTTAGAACGTAGCTCGTCTATATTTAGTGCTATTTTTGTCTTCGGACTGCATAGTTCAGTAATATCGTGTCGATTTAGTACCATTCCGTGAAAAAAATACAGAAGTTTTTTTCTCACTGTTTCTTTATGTATTATGGGGCGCTGATTCCCAATATGAACTTTGCACCCTAAAAAAAGTGCCGCAACCTTTAAAAAAGGGGGGAAAGGGGGGCATTTTTTCGGTTTTTTGCGATTATTTCAAAAACGGTAAGAGATACAGAAAAATGGTCCGAGGACGAAAAAAACTACATAAAATTATCTTTGCAATGATATATAACACATTAGAGTTTAATTGAATATTTCGGCGTTAGAATAGAACATAAATTAGAATATTTTCATTTTAGACCTTTTTTAAAATCTCCATAACTTTTGAAAGAATGTTAGTTCAGCCGTTAAATTTTCTATAAGTACTCATAATAAGTTCAAGATCATTTTAAGGTAAACATTGAGTCGCTCCGGTCAAGGACCCCCATTATCCCCCCATTTAAATTTTTCAAAACGGCATGACCATAACTCCCCCCAAAATTGGAGCAGAGTGGTAAATTTTGGTTTGCTGCGATTGGAGGTCATAGTCACCCCACCCACCAAAAATCAGCTCATTCGGATGAAAACTAACGGTACCTCCCATACAAGACAACTTTGTTCTACAGTTTATAAAATGAGTAGTACCTAAGTAGAACAAATTCCTGATGGGTCACTTTGTATGGGAGGTACCCTTAGTTTTTATCCGAATGAGCTGATTTTTGGTGGGTGGGGTCACTATGAGCTCCAATTTCAACAAACCAAAATTTAGCACTCTGCTCCAATTTTGGGGGGAGTTATGGATATGCCGTTTTGAAAAATTTAAATGGGGGGATACTGGGGGTCCTTGACCGGAGCGACTCAATGTTTACGTTAAAATTATCTTAAACTTGTTGTGAATACTTATACAAAACTTTACGGCTGAACTAACATTCTTTGAAAAGTTATGGAGCTTTTAAAAAAGGTCTAAAATGAAAATATTCTAATTTATGTGCTATTCTAACGCCGAAATATGCAATTAAACTCTAATGTGTTATATATCATTGCAAAGATAATTTAATGTAGTTTTTTCCGTTCTCAGACCATTTTTCTGTATCTTTTACCGTTTTGGAAATAATCGCAAAAAAACGAAAAAATGCCCCCCTTTCCCCCCTTTTTTAAAGGTTGCGGCACGTTTTTTAGGGTGCAAAGTTGATATTCGGAATCAGCGCCCCAAAATACATATAACAAAATTGAGAAATAAACTTCTGTATTTTTTTCCTGACGAAAATACGATATTATTGGACTAGCATATTTCACTTGCAATTTAAAAGAAATAGACAAAGAGATCAGTTTGTGTTGTCTGTTACTGTTTTTCTTCTGACCAAAATTTATAAATCTTTTTTTTTTATAGAAATACAGTCTAAGGTTTTGATAAGATTTCCTCCAAATTTAACAAAATATTGATTGTGGCTAAATTTAGCTACAAAATGAATCTTGATCAAAGAACTTGAAAGACACGGAAATATGAGACTCGGTATTTACAAGGTCCTTAACTAGGCAAAGCTGTATACCATTTGTCAGATGGAATGAAGTTAAATTCCACTTGGCGGAGAGACCTTCATCTGACGGTTAAAATTGTGTTCTGCATCCCAGAAGCCATGAAATGAAATGCATGACTATATGGGATTCTCGCAAAATCTCTCTAAGGGAACGATTTCTATTTCTGATCTAATTACGTTATCGATTCATGATGCCCACATATACGTATTCCAGTTAAAACTATCAAGGGCCAGAAAACTACAAATATTTTAGTTTTCTAGGCTACAGTTTCAGCAGCAGAAAATTTTACGTAGTGCCTGGAATCAATCTCGCATTTTTACGCCTTCAAGCATTGTAAAATTCAGCGATTTTTTTATTACATCGGTAAGAACTTTTTACCAAAATCATCTGCCAGGGGGAGGGGGCAACCGCTCCTCCTTGCCCCCCTCTGCCTACGCCCATGCCTAGGAGGACATCAGGTGGGAACCTGTAGCGATACGCAGAGCGGCGTTCTGGCATGCCTGGATCTTATTCCGATTTGTGTCACAAACGGTTTGTAACTAATTTTGTCACATTTTTTTTATTAAAGCTTGGTAGCAGCGTCTTGTCTTCATCAGTGTCTTTAGCAACAGCAATGCGATTGCTGTTGTATGCTAAGTATGGCGATTAAATCTTCTTCATCTGTCATGATTTAGGCAATATGTATCTGATTCTCTTATGTCCCCAAAACATTCTCCATCCTATCGTTATTTCAAAAACTTCTTGCATTGGCACATTCTCACCTTTAACTACATCAGGCCATCGACTCTTCCAGCAGGCATTCAATGTTGACTTCTTCATCTCATTTAATGTCACATGTTTTATGCAATCTAAAATTGCAAATTTTTTCCATGCGTCAATTATGTCAAGAGAAGAATCATTTTCCATTTTCTCCAAAATTTACTTAAACGATTGCTTTATGTAAAGTGCTTTGAATGATGCAATTATGCCTTGGTCCAAAGGCTGAACTAGGGACGTTGTGTTTTTGGGCAAAAACACAACTTCAACGTAGTCGTACTGAATGTGGTTTGAATGTCCGGGCGCATTGTCAATCAACAGCAGAGCTTTAAATGGCAGGCCTTTCTAAGTTAAATACCATTTGACGTCAGGTATGAATATGTTGTTGAACCACTCAGTAAAGAGCGTTGCAGTAACCCATGCCTTTTTGTCAGCCCTCCAAGAAACAGGGAGATGATTTATATTTAACCCCTTAAATACTGGGGATGCTTTAGATTTGTCGATCATTAAGGGCTTCATTAAAAAATGGTCTCCCGAAGCGTTGCTGCAAAACAACACTGGCCGTGTTTTTTAATTAGCTAACCTACACTATCCGGGGTAATTTTCATACAAACGCTAACCTGTGACTTTATTCAGGTTAGAAATTATATTGCTATCCAGATTTAATGAGCTTTCCAAAACTCGCCTAAATGTATGCAATCCCAATTATTTTCTAGTACATTTTCCAATGACTAGCAAACATTAAATTTTGAAATGAAAAGCTCTAAGGTATAGTTTACATGCAACACACAAGTATGTGCAGAAAATATAGTTTTTGTTTGTAACTTCATGTTAAAAATGTTGTTCGTCGAATTCTTATTCTAACAAAATTATGATTCCTACATAAAAATATGTTTTCATTAAAAAAAATTACATGTTAACTTTTGCGTTTGTAAAGTGAAAACGGGGCTTTAATATTGAGCAATGTTTTGAAATTAATGGCAATGCCTACGTGACAATTTGAAATTTAACCTGCATGCTACCCTCGATAGTTTTTTTTGCGCGTCTGGGTTAGCAAACCTGCCCCCGATGTAAAGAAACACGGCCACTGTGAATCGACTTTTCATTTAGAAAAACCGTGTAAAAGTGAATTTTGCATCGGCAATATCGTTTAAATCGAGAAAATTGGATCTTTTAACCCTAGTTTACTGTTTGGGGTGCAAATGCACCCCAGCGCATGTTTTACTTAATATAACTTCGAAATTTTTCAAGTTTTCATTATCAATTTTTCAATAGCTTAACAAAATTTAGTTTTGTTTTAGTTTTTAAAGTTTGTATAAATGTAGCTACATAAACTTATTTTTTACGAATTTTTTGTGGAAAGAAGTCATTGGTTCTGTCGTAGGTGCATTTGCACCACAAATAATTTTTTTCAATTCAGAACTATTTATTTCAATGTTAAATTGATATTTATTTTGAAATAAAGGTAATAATATCTAAACTTACATCTGGGATGAGAAAAAAAACTTTAAAAATGTTATTAATAGTATGACATTTTGTTTCTTCGGAATGGCTTTTGGGACAGCAAATGTGGCTGTGTTTCAGACACGATTTGAATTTGAAACTGTTTCATATTTCTCTAAATTTCATAAATAAACAGCAAAAACTTAGTCGAATGATCAGAAATACTAACTGCAGAAGAGTTTGGTGACTAAAATTTCGAATAAGAGTTGCATTTCGGAATTTGTGAACAAAATTTCTTTTTGAGCCCATTAGTTTCGGCCTGCTATTTTTATCTATGCGAAGCGATTTCACTTTTATAACTGAAGTAATAAGTTCTGCTAATGACGAGGAACCTGAAGAGATGCATAACTCTCGCAAAATCAGTGAATTGGATGCACACCATACGGAAGTTTCATGAACATGACTCTTGTTTGAGTTTATCATGTCACTCAAGTATGAATATCATTGCCTGCCGTGCAACCAAACTCAACATGTTTGCCTCCATTATTTCTGAATTCGCACTCACTATCTGATTTTTGTTTTCCCTATTTAATTAACATAACACACGATCAAAATGAATCAAATTAAAAAAATTTGGAAGTCAGTTAATGCAGAAATATGGGCATACATACTGTGGGGTGCACCCCATAACATGAAACTAGTAAGAAAATTGTTGCGGTAAACTAGGGTTAAAAACCCGTGTAATACTGAAATCGTGCAAAAAAAAGTGCCGTGTAAATCGAGGGATAGGTGTATAGTTAATTGCATAATGGATAGTATAAATTTTGCAATTAACGTCATAATTTTATGTCCCCGAAATGGAAAGTATAGAAGCCTCTATCTTGTAACTTCGTTCTCAATAATATTTTAGATTTGGGCCTTATGTGACTCAACAGCTGTAAACTATCGTTCATGTATGGGTTTCGATCAAAATCAAAATTTCTGGAATCCCAAAAAACGGTAGCTTTAGTCAACCGATGAAGTAAGTCTAGAAGGGATGTCAAAAACCGCCCAAGGTATTTAGGTTATTTTAAAAGCAGTTAAAGCCAATTTATCTTATTGCTTACTTGTGTTAAATAAAATGGTGAAATCACTCACAATATAGCTCTATTACTCAGGCGGTTCTCTAGGACCACCACATAGAGGGCTCCAGAGCAAATAGATAAATTTCCGAATCGAGAAAATACACTGCCTGTCATAACTATAGCCGCACCATAAAACAGAGTGATCCTTTAAAATTTAAAGCGGTCACAGTTATTCCACATAATATAAACATAAGGGATAATAAAAAGACAAATAAATTCACAAGAAGTTTCCTTATATTTCAAACCGTTATTTCTGTAAAGGAAAATCTAAATTCCCCATCTGCCATAACTATAGCCGCACTTGGAACAAGTATGGAAAATACTAGGTGTGTTTTTTGGTTATCCCGTGCAGGTTTGGGTAACGAAACTTCATATAAAAAAAATGACAGGTGCGTCAGCTGTCATTTTTTTTATATGGAGTTTCGTTACCCAAACCTGCACGGGATAACCAAAAAAACACACCTACTGATTAAAAAGCGGAAATTGAGGAAAATAATAACGGGAGAGATCATTTCGGAATAAATTAGACTGTAAGGGATTGGTTTGGATTATTTTTCACGAAATAATTTTAACAGTTTTTCGAGTTTTTTGCTTATTAACCCCTAAGCATCGATAACCGCTGCTTTTTGATAAAAACTTTTCGAAATCGCGTTTTTTTTACAAATTGTACGTAATAATGTTTCTCCAAGTTTTGCTGTCTAATTTGGATAGATGGGAGGCTCCCTCCCTAACATTTGTACCATTGGAACCAACTTTAAGCACGAAGACTGGTGAGAGATGATGCAATCTCTTGCTTCAAACTCCGTTATTTGTCCTATCTTCTGTATAAAATGGTAGCTGTTTATCCTCAGGACATTCCCAATTAATTTTTCCTATGCTGGAAGAATCACGAAGCCGTTCACGCCAGCGACGCGTGGTGCAACCCGTTCACACTTTGAATTTTTTTTTTTTCGTTCAAATAATATGAGGTTTTATGTATGTATGTCACTTACTTCTAACACGACGCAAAACTAACTACACATAAATCTTATCTTGTTTTCTTTTTCTTTTGTTGGGGAGTGTCCCTCATGCAACGATTCTTCCTTTTCCAGGTCACCATACAGGCATTCCCACAGCAACTACTATGTGGTGATCGGGCGCCGGGCTCGCCGATCTGTTCCAGCGAGTACGCGGATTCGTATTTGTGGACCCGTTACGACTAGCGGTCCTCCTCAGCAATCCCTAGCTTTCTAACGAACGGTATATGCTTAAACCGTTTATTCGCCTGACGTTTCCAATACTGTTAAATGAATTAACCGTTAACCGTATTCGAATGAAAGGAATATTGGTTGTGAGGGCAACCAATAAAGGGTTACCTTACCTGTTAAATGGTCACGCCCGTCGGAATTCCACACTAGCCCGTACCTCCGTTCCGTTTTTTCCGACTCACGGAAGAAAGACGGAGCACTTTTGGGGCACCTGGGCTTCGCTAACAAAGGAGCAGCAGACACGATCTTCAATTGTTCTTCACACAGAAGCTGCAGCGCGACGCGCCTGCTTTTTTTTTCATGTGATTACAGAATTTCTGGTAATTAAAACCACGGCACACCGCAGAAGCACTACAAACTCCTTTTGCTCCCTCGCACGTAAGCTGCAACGCGGCAGAGCCCGCTCTTCTGGCGGTTACGCCTTCCAAAACGCAGAAATTATTCTTTGCGTATTAAAACACAATGCGGACACAATACGCTAGGCACACGCAATCCCTAAAAAAACCAATGATCCTCTTTTCCAAAAAAAAAAAGAAATTCACTTTAAGTTTAATCACTCACCCAATTATGTGACCTGCCTCCGCTCGTGTCTTTTGGAAATGCCACTTCCTCGTGGTCTGGAAAAGTGACTTCTCGCGAAGCACGGCTACGTCCCACTTTTACGTAGTGCCATGCTTATCGAGCTGTCACTTCTCCCACAAAATAGTGACTGCCATAGAGCTAAACTACAGGAGAGTCACCCATACAGACAATATACGTGAGAGTAGAAGCTGTATACGGAATGGGTTTCTATAGAAGTAATAAACGGGATGGGTCTCCATAGAAGTAATAAACGGGATGGGTCTTTACAAGTTCCTTAATAGTATTAATTAGGGTTGTTTATGTGTTTAAAAGAGTTGTTGTAAGCCCCTCTAATACAGTGGAAATTTCTCTGGAATATCCTGACCATAAACTGTTTTCGTTTTAATGAAGAAGGCATGACACATAACGGAATTTGAAGCAAAAAATTGCAATATCTCCCACCAATCATTGCACTTCAAGAAGGTTTTATTGTAACAAATGTTACGGAGGTGGCCCCTCCTTCATCAAAATTAAGCAGGAAATTTTTAAGATACATTATTACCTAAAAAAAATAATATTTCAAAGAGTTCTATGTAAAAGAAAATGTTATCGATACTGAGAGGTCAATAAGCAAAAACCCCTAAAACCGTTATAATTATTTATTAAGAAATAAACAAAATAATCCCTCGGAATCAATTTTATTTAAAAAAGATGCCAGCTGGTGGGTCATTTTTTTTATATGAAGTTTCGTTACCCAAACCTACACAGGATAACCAAAAAACACACCTATTGATATGATTTCATATTGTACAATAGAGTAGTTATGCTGGAAATACATTAGACGCGTTGAATGCTCTCGTTGCTGCTGTTACTTCATCGTAGATATGATATACTCGTGGCAGCAGCTGGAAAAGATCTGCATTAAGGCGCGTTTAGATGGCATCAAACTTGTTTGCATCCAACTTTTCCCTCAAACTTATCCAAGTTGGAAGGCTGTTTACACGTACGATATTCTCTCAAGTTTCGTTACCCAAACCTACACGGGATAACCAAAAAACACACCTATTGTTGAAGTTTCAACAATCCGACGTAGATAGAAGTCCGGACTGAATAATATCTGTTTGGACATGCTCGCGGACATCCGCTAATCTTTCGCGTGCGTGTCCTTTGTTGCAAGAAAATGCATTTTCAATAAGATTAAGCGTTGGCAAATATGAAGGTAAAAAGTGTACCATTAAGCCAGCAGAATCGACTTTTGGCCTTTATGAATTTTGGTGTTTTCCATTTTATCAAAAGGGTTTCATGCCAAGATGTCGATTAATTCGAGAAAAATGCAACAAAACTTTGGCGTATTTCATGTATGGCTTAAAGTTATGTAGAACAGGTAGACGAATTTGTATGCCTAGGTAGCAGGACATCGTTCGTCGCATTGACCAAGCAAAATGTGCTTTAGGCATGTGGTCCAAGCTCTGGCAAAGTTGTTATCACAGTGTTAAAACCAAACTGGGCTGTTGCGCTCCCTGATTCTTTTAGTGCTGATAGCGTTATGTTCCGTAATAATGTATATTACACAATTTTAATTACATACAATTATGGAACCATAATACATTTTTATCTGAAATAGTATTTTGCAACAAGACCATAATCATAAACTTGGAAATGAGATTCAATAAAATATGTCCACACACGCCTTTTAAGTACCCTTCTAAGTTGCAGGAAAACTTCGTCAATGCACTACTTTTATGTAATGTAAAAGTGATATGTATGAAAAGTACAAGTATGTACATACATACATACATAATAAATTTCACCTCTTACCCTATTTATGAAACTTTTAACCTGACACTTCTGGTTTTTACACTCCCAGAGCAGAACCCGTCCAATGTTCGTTTCTATCTATATGTACTAATTACAAACTTGGACTTGCATAATAATTTTATTGATAAATCTATTAATTTACTGTCTTCGCTGTCACCAATCAGGAAGAAGTTTACGTGCAATTTACACACCTCACTACACTACACACATACGTTCAGTCAAAGAGCTCTACTATTATGCAATTTCTTGCCTACATGAAAATGCCATTTATGTGGAACCTTTCCCTTTCATGCTTAGTTTCGTGCTGGTGCTATAATAGCACCAAGCAGCGCGTATTCTATACCTTTTGCGAATCGAATATAAATAAATATGTACAACAAAACCGCCTTCGGCAAGTACGAAACATGTGGGATGTGAAAGTATGACTAAGCCGCGTCGCCATCGAGCGATGATGATGTAAACTTGGCGAATCGGAACACAAATTTAATTTAAATATATATAAACACTTGATTTAGACACTAATGGCATCTTAGATGAGATGAATGCAATCTGTTTAGGAGACACAGTTAAAACTATAAAAAGACATCGGATTCAAACTAGTTTCCAACATACGAAAAAAAGTGCAATCTTTAGTTAGACAGCATACTGACATAAATGAGTGCTCTTATAAACACCTTCGGTCAGTTTGACCACTAGCTCTATGCCATATTTAATGAAGTGTATATGCAATCTTAAATCATTATCGAAATTTATGTGAAGGAAAGCAGTAGAAAAAGTAGATACAAATTTGCGTCATGCATTGGCCATTTAATGAAACCGCACACTGATCTAACATGTCTATAAAAAGTAGCAACGAAATGGTAGAGCAACTTTTTGAGATCAGCTAATGATTACATGACCTAAAGGAAAGTCATTCACATCTTTTATTGCATCTATTTCCAGTCACTGACATTTTTCTTAAAATACATTTGTACACTCTAGTGTAAGCTGACCAGACGTACAGCATTTTGCTGTACTGTACAGCATTTTGACCTGTCGTACAGCATTGGGAAATGTACAGCAAAATGTACAGCATTCCCAATACCACACAATGAAAACTAATTCCCTACATCAGCGGTTGGCAAGCCGGAAGCGGCTTTTTGACTCATTCAGTGTGGTTTAATGAATGAAAGCATTTTAAAATTCTGGAACATGTCATCCCGCCCCAAGGTCCTCTATATCGGCCGTTTCATCACCGCTCTATAAAAAAATCGAAAAATATACCCCCATTGCCCTTGCCCATAGGGAGTACCCCATGGAATATTATTGGTCTTGGGTAGCATCTTTGAACGGCTGTAACATTCGAAAAGCCCGGTGCTGGGTTCCAAAACTCCAGCTCCTCTTTCATGCTCCGCTTCATATTCACCATTCAAGTACCACTAGGAATAAGTTGCCATTTTCCGTACGACCAGGGTTGAGGACCTGTGAAGCATCGTGTAATGTTTCCAACTGTATAGACCGGTATGCTAGGTTAGGTATACAGGGGTCGTACGCATTACACAAAATAAAAATATAGGAATATAGGAGAATATACGAGAAAATATAGGAGTTATATAGGAGGTACATATTTTGTTTGTAACATATCATCACACATACATATATGGCCAAAAGAATAAGTACACCCCTCTTGTACCATTTTATTCATGATTTTCATTGCATTTATTATATTGTATCGAAATAGATAGTAATTATAAGCAGGGCCGGCTTTAGGGTGGGGCAACCGGGGCGGTCGCCCCGGGCGCCAGGTTTAGGGGCGCCAAAACCAGCACATTTAATATCATTTTTTTTTACAAATTTTATTGTTGCTTAAGAAATTTTCTTTTTTCTTTTAACTGATGTTAGAATGTGAATGCTGGGTATAGTACACAACCAAACAAGTATGTATGTGCGAACATACATCCCAATAGGAAAAGGAGCGCTTCTCGGGAAGCAGAGAAGCGCTTCCCATTCCATTCCTCTTCATGTACTTTTTAGCATTGCATGTCCGCGGCGGCAAGCAGTTCCTTAAGATGCGCTCCAGAAGCGCTTGTAGAGAAGTGAGTGGTAAGCGCTTCTGGAGCAGCTACAAAGAGTCTATAATTTTTTATTACGATCTTGAAGTGCTCCCTCACCATTCGTAATTATACTCCTGTGGAAGCACTTCCTCCGAAGCACATTTGCAAATGATGAGGAAGCGCTTCTATGTCGCTTCTATCGGAAGCGCTTCTATTTTTCCTATTGGGATGATTCATTTTGCATTGTCTATATGAATCGTTACTATTAAGTAATAATTGCTCAGTTAAATACGAGGGCAACTAAAAAATAAGCTTCGCACTTCGTGTAAGGCATTTTTTATTACAATAAATAAGTATACCATCTGAAAGCTTGTACTTTAAACTATATGACGAGTTATCCACTTCTGAAATCCCGCTTCGAAGAACTCCGCCGATCCGGGATGGCGCCATTGTTCTTTTCTTTCCGGAGTGACGTAGTGACACCAAGTTTCATCTCCCGTAATAATGGAGTCCAATAATTTCTCGGTACCTGGTGATAGCGGTAAAAAATACCCAAAAATTGAAACTCTCAAAATATCAAAAGACCTCTGGAGGCCTGCAAAGTTCAATTTTGAATGGGAAATGGACGGTATTTGACTCATCCTGAACTTTACAGGCTTCCAGAGGCCTTTTGATATTTTGAAAACGGCAAACGCCACTTAAGTAGGGGCTTGCTATATCGTCTTCGCATTCAACATTATGAATGTTTGTGAGCTAACATGTATGATTTCTTATGTTTCTGCGATTGCCTGTTTTAATTTTTGAACGATTCACAAACCCCCAAAAATGTACACTATTATTGCAGGATTCACTCCGGCTTACACAAAACACCTCGCTTTTTCATAATATTGACGAAATAACAATTTTCTAATCTCTCGCTTTGATCTAAGCCGTGACCTACCTAAAGCCGAGTCATGAACAAATGTGATTGGAAAGATGCATTTTTTTCTGTTCGGTTTATGCAATCGATGGTAGGGGAAAATGAACATGAAGTAATAAAAACAAAAATAGAATCAAATTTAAGTTTCGACGATGGAAGCCAAACAGTTAAAGGAGATAGTTTCAACGGTGGTACAATGAAGAAAAATATTTCCGAAGAACGTTCAAGTTGCGTCAATGAGACAGGAGCCGATGAAATTAGTAGGGTTACAGCCTCCTGATTTCGTCGGCTCGAGATTCATTGACGTATCTTGACGGTTCTTCACATTCCGAACTTGAATTGTTGTCTGATCCAGCACAATGGTCAAAAATTCTAGGACCTCAGTTTGTAGAAATTGTCTTAAGAACATAAACAAAGAAAATAGAAAAAATGTAATTTCCACTTGACAGTCAAGATAGATACATTTCCCTAATATTAATTTTATTTAAATTAAAAAGAAAGCTAGAGAATGGCGAAGAAATCAAAAGGAGGAGGCTAGTTTACTCAAAAAGCACAAATAAGGCGTTTTGTTTTTGCTGCAGCCAACTTAGGGCGGAAGCAAAGTTCGCATTTTCAACAACGGACTACCAGGACTGGAAGCATGAATATATTATAATAAATAATATATTATATTATAATAAATTTTGATTTTCTATACCCTTCACTCGTAAAATAAAGGGTATATTAACTTTGTCATGAAGTTTGTAACGCATTGAAGGATCATATCTATGTATAGATATATGATCAGCGTGACAAGCTGAGTCGATTGGGTGATGTCCGTTTGTCTGTCTGTCCGTCTGTTGCTACGCGTTTTTCTCGGCCAGTTTAAAAGCGCTGCAGCTGAAATTTTGCACACATGCTTTTTTTATTGCAGGCAGTTTGTATGTTTGAATCGCTAAAATCGGACCGTGGGGTCTTGGGGCTGCCATACAAACCCCAACCCCCCAATTTGGTTTTTCTAAGAAAAACTTTTTTATTTGTGCACCAATTTCAACGAAACCTCATAAAAGTGCATTTCAATTGACGCCACAAAACATATGTGAAAATTAATGGAATCGGACCATGGGGTCATGAGGCTGCAATACAAACCCAACGCCCTATTTTGGATCTTCTAAGAAACATTTTTTCTACACCAATTTCAAAAAACCTTAATGCGTCTTTATTAAAAAAAAAGTAAAATAAATTGAATCGTACTATGGCGTCATGCTCCCGCATCCCCCCAATTAGGTTATCTGAGTTAATTTTTTTTTTATTTTCCCACTTATTCCAACCAAACCTCACAAAAATGTTGTTTTATTGACGCAACGGAACTTATGTGAAATGAAATTTTAATTTTCTTTACTTGCATTCTATTAAAATTTGTTTGTGCTTAGAAACTATAAGGGGGCGCTTTCTTCAAGTTCGCCCCGGGCGCCGGTTCACCTAAAGCCGGCCCTGATTATAAGAACTCGGATACAACAATTCCAGGGAACCCTAAAAAGAAGATGGCTCTCCCCTATATTCTTGGTCCCGACCGGAATAAACTCTGAAGTGGATAATGAGCTTGGTCCAAATTATAAGTACGCCAGCGTTTTTTAACTTTTTTTCACAAACGGTTTCTGACTTTTTATCAGGATTTGTGTTTTGTTATTTTTGGTGTGTAACTAACGTCAAATTAAAAACAAAAAATACTTAAAAATGCTTACCAGGCCTATAGAAAATCGAGTGGGGTCCAAAACTGAAATTGCGGTCAAACTATTCTGTCAAACTATTCGCTCAATCATGAAAGGAATCGGCTGATCGTGCATTCAGTTCATAATTCATTAAGAACTAAAGAAAATCAGACGGATCTACGATAAAATCCATAATATGGCTCTCAAGGATAATTGACAATCACATTATCACTATGGCGAAAAAAGTTCCCTTGGCATTATTGATGCTTATCGCGGGAGTATTGGAAATATTTCATCTCACCGAAAAGTCAATGGAAGACTACAAGAAGTAAATCAATTTTGGCGAATAAATTCGAAGTTTCCTTCGCCATCGAAAAAAATATAGAAGGTGCGATCAATTATGGAGAGAGATAGTCCTCCTTGGTCGAAACAAAACAAAGAAATATTCAGAATATTTTATTTTAGTGCCGATATCGTAATAAATTTGAATCATAAAAGACTCCTATCGAAATATTCTTTGTCTCAGAGAAAAATAAATTTGATCAACGCTACATTAAAGGACTTTTTCCAACCGGAGCCAAAATATTACGGTCAATGGTTTTTTTTTTAGAGTTTGTTGTCATTCAAATCCATCTAGTAACTATTACAGTGAGACAATTCCAGTATAAGAAATGTCTGTTATGAATCATATCGCATTATGCTAAAGAATCTATGCCAGTTAGGTGACCATTCTAGCAGAATAATAACATTAACCACACCTCATAAGCTGGTGAACGATTAGCTTCATTAACAAGAAGTGTAATTTTTACTTGGTGAAGTCGTTTACCGAACTTTAATTCACTCGAAATATCAGAAAGAATTAAGTTAAAGAATTGGAAAAAGGTATGCCCAAATAAGGACAGAATCATAAAGGTTTTCTTGAAGTTACTTGGTATACGGTACCATTTGAACCATGCCGCCAAATTATCTCCAGAAAGTCAACAAGAACGGATTTTTCTCTGAAGAAAAATGGACAATATGATGAGAAATAATGAAAGACAGTAAGCTTTCGTCGAATTAGAGCATGAAGTTGGAACTAAAGCTAGTTTGATTTAAATTAATTGAAATATACTTATTATTTCGTCCAGCCTTTTTTAGTCGTCTCACTTTTTTAAGGGAAATGAGAGCCGTTGTTTTAAATTGTTACTGTTTATATTATTTTATTCCTCTCCAATTAGGTAACAAAATATTATTAAACGATTTTTATTTTCTTCAATAACCGCTGGGCTACAGGGGGTTAAGAAAAAAAATATTTTACTGTACTTATTTTTTTGGTCATTATGTGTATATTTTTTCACATTTATTTCTTTTTATGGAGCATTTCAATTTCCTTTTCAAATTGTTTTATGTTTCACATATATTGGAATTTTTAAAATTTTTAGCCTTTTTTAGAGAGACAAATGAAAAATATTGGAATATATAGGAATAGGGGCAAAATATAGGAGAATATAGGAGGTGCGATGCAAATATGGGAAATATAGGAAATATAGGAGGAGTACGGACCCTGGGTATATTTGTAGCAGCATATTTATGAGATTTGACCCGCGAATACGTCTTGTAACAAAAATTTACTCTGCCCACCCATGCAGGTTAGGCGTTGTAATTTGTGATACTTGGTGGAATGTTGGTCAGTGAGGGTAGTGGTTTAAGATACAACACAAACTCAAAAATTCGAATCACTCCTCTAACCGATTTCATATTATCCAGCGCTAAGAATGTCCTAATTGTCTACCTTTGGGCTCCAGGAAATTACTATTTAAAATTACATGGAATCGGATGCTGGTCAAAGATTACTGGTGCTTCAGAAGACTATAGTCAGTCTTGTTTGTTTTTAGCCTGTAAGGTTTGAACCCCCTCCGTACGATCGGTATTTAGCTAGATAATAGCACTTTTATGTTTGACAATCGCTCATTTTCGAAAACTCGGGAACCCTTTGACCGATTTTTCTAAGATTTGGCACGCTTGTAGATCTACTTGGCGCTCAAATTTTCTTATAATTTCTAGGTCCTCGTATCAGCGTCCATAAGTTACAGCGGCCTAAATCTTAGTTTTGTGTTTTCTAATTGAAAATTGTCCATAACTGGGAAATTTGTGAGCGCAGACTTGCAGAGCACCGTACTGCCCATATTTGGTGGAAAATTCAAGGGGGACATTGAGGACTTAGGGCTCCCTTATGTGTACAACAGAACCTGGTTCACCATACATTTCCCAGAATATCGGCTACGACTCGATTCTGTTTACAGAAATGAAGGTAGGATAATATTTTGCAGGGACGTAGCCAGGATTTTGTTTCGGTAGGGGTCCGACGCTCAGTTTCAAAAATGTTGACATTATTAAAAATTAGAATTTAAAAACTATTTTGCGCATAGGTATGAATTTACCTTACGTAAAAAATTAAAGCATTACTGACTGTTGTTTGAGTGAAGAAGTTTGCAAAGTATGCTCGCGTATTCGGTGCCCACGTTCCTGCCGCTTTTCCCTTCCCTTTGCACGGCTCTGAGAAAAGCGACTTTATTGTTACAGGAAAATATTTTATTTCCTATATGAAGCCTTACGAAATTCGCCGAAGATTCTATTATTAAAAACTATCTCATTCTTGGGCCAAAAGGGGGAAGAGGGGTTGCGAATTTAATTCCGCAAGTATGCGTACAGCATTGGGCCTTCAGGAGTCTGGTCACCTTACTCTAGTGTGGTGAAGGCATGTTTGATACATTAAGTATGAAATAGTGCATTGGCTGAGTATGCGAACAAAAGAAGCAAATGGACACGTACTTAGCCTATACGAGTATAAGTGGTCGGTAAACTTATAGCCAAATTTAGGAATGTACCGAATGAAATAACCTTGAAATAACCGAATTGTGTCCTTTTCAAAATCGATACGGATTGTTCGTAGGACTCTTTTTTCTCTAGCGAATAACCGACATAAATTTAACCCGTTTCGCCAGAGATCTGTGGTGATAACTGATCACATAGCCGAAGAAAAATTATCCAAAATATGGCAATCGACCGGCAAAAATCAGACATCTTTGGATTTTTGCAGGAAGGTTGAGGAATTTGGAAAAAATACCGATTGATAGTCCGCAAACTTAAAAGATGGGGGAAGGAGCAAAGTTAGCAATTATTTCAAAATCGGCAGAAGATACAGACCATTTTTCTAAGGACGAAAAAAAACTACATACAATTTTCTTTGCAATGATATACGAAATCTTAGAACTTCATTGGAAAATTCGGCGATAGCCTGAAAAATAAATGAAAATATTTTCATTTTAGACCTTTTTAAAAATCTCCATAACTGAAAAATGCAAGTTAAGCAGTAAAATTTTAGATGAGTATTCACAATAAGTTCAAAATGATTCTTGCTGAAAATTGAGTCGCTCCAAATTCCGAACATTTGAATTCGACAAAACGGCAAGTCCATAACTCCCACAAAACTGGAGCAGAAAGCTAAATTTTGGTTTATTGCCATTGGAGGGCACCATTATACCACCAACCAAAAATCAGCTCAATCGGATAAAAACGAAGGGTACCTCCACACGCATTACATTTTTACATTTTCGACTGCCAAACATACATTTTTTCTTGTTGTATTATGTATTTTGTTTAGTTGCTGAGCACAAAACTCTAGGCTCCCACCAACATTTCGTTACGAAATTGCAAAAAACGTCAAAAATTACTATGAATTAAAGCGAGACCGTTTAACGCATTTTAAAAATTTACGTCACGTTCGATGCGATATGATAATTTCCTTCAACGGTTTTAGAGTTATAAGCCAAACAACGAAAAAATGCGAACATTTTGATGGGGTTTTTCGCAATTTTGACCCTGTTCCGAAACAAAAGCTTCGGATTCGTGATCCGGACGCTTCACCACATCTTGCAATCTCATAATCACTCCTCCTAAGCTAAATTATATTCGGCCGCGAGAAACGATATTCTGATGTAGAAAAATACTCCATCCAAGTCTTTAGATTGAGGACTAAGATGGTATTCACATTACCGACATGTTTTACAAAAAAACGCTAAATTAATCGAGTCGAAACTAGGGATGTCAAAAACCGGACGGTTAGTCCGAAAACCGGTACTTTCAAAACGGTTAACCGGTTTATTTTCGGTTTTTTCTCCTCCGGTTTTAACCCGTTGTTTGTCATCCGGTTAAAACCGGAAAAAAAAATTCTTTCAAATTCATACAATTTTTCATATTTTCTTGAGTTTTCAGTCACCAATTCTATTACTTGTCCCCTATAAAAAATTTTTTCAAAATTTCAGCCCTTAAACATATTTTCGAACTATATAAGGGGCGCCAGAGAAACTTACTTATTTGAAGGGTCAATAAAAACAAAAGTAGGTACTTCATAGTTATTGTTTTAATGTTTAATGAAAATGACATCGGTTAAATGGCGACCCCCTTTGTGCATACACTGATTAAGTCGATTTTTGAAGTTCGTCTCCACTCTTTGCAGTATATCAATCGGTATGTTAGCAATGGCGTCGCGAATCAAAGGTTTTTAGGTGAGCTATGGTCCATGGTCGATCGACATAGGGATTTCAAATAACCACATAAAAAAACCCATAGAGTAAATCTCGAGAGCGTGCCGGTCATGGGAAATCGCCTCTCTGAAAGATGAGGTGGTCGAGGAAGCGTTGTCGAAACAAACTTATTCAGCCTCGTGCAGTGTTTGCAATTTGTGACTGAAACCACACGTCCTAACGTTCGTTTAAAAAATCCGCGATCATATCCCCAGTGAGCGACCGTTAGAAAAGAAGCTCTTGACGGCGAAGGCCCGCTGATATCTAGACCAGAGCATGATGGCAACTGACTAGAATGGGAAACAAACTTGGGGACTTCCCCCTCCAGATGCGCCCTCTGTCACCCATCTACCCGCCCAACTTACCGCTCGGAAGTTTTTTTTTAAATAAGTAGGTTTCTCTGGCGCACCCTGTACATGCATTTTGATATGATTGTGCATACAGCGCCCGCTCTAGGGGGGGGGGGGGGCGAGCCGGGCGGTCGCCCGGGGCGCCAAATTTTAGGGGCGGCTTTTTGGCTAGAACACGAAGAAACAAAATAAAAGCCAGAATGAAAAATTCAAAATCAATTTCCATTAAGTGGAAACGAAACCTTCAGATGAAATAAATAGTTGAAAGTTGTGTTTTGAAGAAGCAAAGTCCTTGAGAGTCAACAATTGATAGAAGGTTGCATTTAGAATACTACAATGCTTGCCTGGTAAGAGTTGCGTAATTGTACGTCTGTGATGCTAGCCCCCGCCCTACTTCCGAAGCTATGCGCTATTCAAGTTCTACTTTAAAACTGCAAATTTCGTCCTCCAATTAAACATTTAGTACCCCTGCTTTTAACCAGCATTAAGGATTATATTTGATCTTTCTATGCATGATCCCTTAGTTTTACCAAAGAGGAGATCCATCTAGTTTTTAAATAGAGGACAAAAGTACCTATAGAACGTAATCTTATTATTGAGTTTATATGCGGAACGTCGCACTTCAATTTCCGGAAGTAAGGTCTAAAACTTTATTTTAGTCTATTGAAACGGAGGAGCGCACGTCCCCTAAAAAAAATATTAATCCTCCGGAGAAATTTATATTAAATGAGAAATAATGATTCGTATAAACACTAAACACATAAAAGCGATTAACACAAAGTCTCCGGAATGTCATACCCCTGCAGGAGTTTTGGAAACTTCTATAAACCTTTGCCGCCAATTTGACTTCAATTCACCCGTTCTTCTCGTGGATGGATCGCCTCAGTTGGTTGCCATTGCATTGATTCATCTAGAATTTAAAGGCCAAATTTCGAACAAAATTGTTTGGGTTTCAGCAAGATGAGGGATGGAATCACAGTACACATTACCAGAGCCGCAGTAGCAGTACTTCCTTTTTATCCAACATGCTAAATCAGAACTTAGCTTGATTCCCCCAAGTAGGCTGGATTTCTTAAAGACATAAACATTTTGTCAACATCATGCCCCTAGCCCGGAATTTTTTTATTGGGTCGGAGGGTATGTCATTCCCAATAAAGTATATGACAACAAAAATATTTTTAGAAAAATGGTTAAACATTTGAGAAAGATAAATCGAGAGCGGCCTTTTTCCTTTTAACGATAAATGGCGTTTGAATACATCACATGACCTTTGTCCCAAAACTATCCCTTTCAGATAAAATGTTTTTAAATCGATTAACTTTCCAAAGGAAACTTAGTGTGAGGAGGCCTTTATTCTAACATTAAAACATGGCGGACAGCAAAAACTCTATAAAGTATACATTTAAGCCCCGAAGTCATGGAGTGATGAAACAGGGACAATATAGGCTTTTTGGCGGCGAAATGTTTTCTTGAATGAGGTTGGTTGGCCAACATGATCGGAATCATAGGTGGTTAGGATGCTCACAAAGAGAACTTAGGATGTCACTTGGGGCATAATTTAAGTTTCGAAAGGCTAGGTCACGCAAACGCGGGTAGGATATGGATATTATGATGTTCATGACACCTACATGTGGGTGTTCAAGTTTCGGATATTAAATGCCTAAAACTGCAGTCTCAATAGAATTGTGCGGATGATATACATTTAGAATCCCTGTCTCGGAATAACCGAGACCACCAGACTGAAATCTTTCTTAAAATTGCGATTGAGACCAGGCGCCAACTGACACCACCAACACGCAGATTTGTAGCACTGTAATTTTCATACGTAGAGCATCGATTTTTTATGAGGTAATACATCAGTAAGAAAAAAATGTATCCTTGATCAACCGCCAGACAGGGGGAGGGAGGGTCAAGCGACACTCCCCGCCCTGCCTCCCCAACCTCCTGGGCTACACCTATGATTTTCAGGATGTCGCATCATTTATGAAAATAAACCACGGACTTTCCACACTGAAGAAGTCCGGCTAACTGAATTTGATCGGCTGCGTAGTCTGCAAGGATGTTATAGGAAACTACTAATCTACTTCAACGACGTAGTACATATTACCTACTATCAATATGCCTGGTATATCACCAGGGGCGGCAATTTGTCATCTTGCCCGGGGCGGCGTAAGTCCTAGAGCGGGCGCTATGTGCATACGATACGAACACCAGCATTACGAGTGTGTTTTTACTACAATTCTGAGCAAATCAATGAAAAGACTCGGTTAACTGGAAAACCTGTACTTTGAGCCCGGTAAAACCCGGACGGTCTAACCGACTTTGCAAAAACCGAGAAAACCGAAAACCGGGTTATGGCGCAGAAAACTAGGGCTAATTTTGGCTCGATTTCGACATAATACTTTGAATAGATTTTACCAATTGCAGATCTATAGAGGCAGTGTGAATTGAATTGTATTGAATTCGAGCCAAAATTAACCCCAGATTTCTGCACTTAAAATACTAAAACTGTTAGAAATAATGGAGCTAGAATAAAACGATGTAAAAAAGATATGATCGTAAGATTATGCGCCAATTTTTAAAACAATCGTACAAGCACCTCATTTTGGCAGAAGTTGGAGAACATTGAGATGGAAAAAAAGATTGTTTTTGTGTCAAATCACGCAAATTTGACTTTGAAGTTCTGTAAAAACCAAACCTCTTATCCGATTTTAGTGTGGTAAGTCTTATTTTATAGATAAATCTGTTGGCTGTAATAATCATTTTGAGTCACTATTCTAGCTAGTCTAACTTTGGAGATATTAGGCTTTAAGTCGTGCAAGAAAATGATTTTTTCAAAAATCTTTAAATGCCTGTGGCAGCTAAAGGGTTAAGCTGAGGGGGTATGTTCGCTGCAACTTTTTTTGCTGGAAATGACATGAGGAATCAGAATCCGGTGCGTTTATGCGGCAGTTTCCGGACACCCTGTATATATAAATGATCAGGGTCAGTCCCTGAGTCGAATAACCCATGTCTGTCTGTCCGTGTGTCTGTCTGTTAGCACGATAACTCCCGAAATAATGAAGCTAGCGGTTTGAAATTTTGGTCAAATGTTTGTTTTGCTAAAATCTTACACAGTATTGAAAATGGGCCAAATCGGACCACGGTTCCCCCTACCTTCCATACAAAATACCCCTCCTTGATATTGTAATTCGGCCATAACTTTCGGTAGAATATCGCTATCGACTTGAAATTTTGATCAATGTCTCATTCTGACATATACTTTGAGTTGGTGGAATGTGGAGTAGGTCCAACTACCCCTACCCCTACTTCCCCTACAAAGCTATATTCAGCCATATCTTTTGATAGAATGTAACGAAAAACTTCAAATTAGTATCAAATGGTAGCCGTTGGATGCCTTGACAAGGTAATAAAGATGTGTCAAGTCCGACTCATCTACCCCTCCCTCCCCCCAAAAAATATGAAATTGAATATTTTGGGTTTTGCGTGCCTTCTAGGTCTGTACATGGGTATAGGGTATACACTCATCGTGCTATTCGCACGATTAGAACTCGGTCTCGTTCCAGTTTGCTTTTATTTAACTTCAGCGTTAAATTTTCTATTGGCACCACTGTTCTAATTTCTTATTTACTACAGAAATGAAGCAAAATGATAGACTATCAACATTATGACCATCGCGACTACCTACGGAACATTGGACTACCAAACCAAACTATCTAGATACATAACTAAGCTTAACCTAAGACAACATCTTAGACCTAGTATAGCGCTCCGAGAGACTGGTACTGCGGTGAGTGAAAGTAGAAAGTTGTGCCCCAGAAGTGGCGCAATCAATATAGAGTGTCATGTTGTCTTGTAGGTAGTATAAGTTGGCGACAAAGCTGCTATTGCTTGCTATACTAAACAACATTATCGCCGATCGACGCAACAGTGGAAGAAACAAATCAAAGTATGTAGTGCTGAAAAGAAATTCAGCGTTACGTATAGCCGTATAGCCGTCCTCATATGCAGATAAATTTGATATAACCTTTTTTTTGTGGGTTTATCTGCATGATTGAATAACTTATACCTTTGGTCATGTAAGTAAGCAAGCAAGCATCGTACAATGTTGAGCTAGAAAAAAAATGCACGATACTTGTACTATACATACGGTTCAAACTACAAAGTTTCCTCTTCCAAGATACAGACATACTCAGGTGGCAAATCGTTGTCATAACTCGGAATATAACAATTATTACACAAATGTCTATGTGTTTGTTAGCTTTTATTGTCATTTTGCTGAATACGATCGCAGATAATCTTCAACAGAGCAAAGATGCACGTCTTTATAGCTGAAGCAGATTATATTGTTAATTTTAGTGCAAAATTGAATCCAACGATTATATAATGGAGGTCGTGATTAGCAGCATCAGTATCGTTATGATGATTGTTTTTGTTTGTTTGGCTTATGTTTTTTATAAGAATAATCAAAATAAGTGTTACGACAATGCGATGCGTCGTTTTGACCCTTGGCATTATCGTTTATACACGCATTTCAATATACGGATGAATGATTTGAATTAATTTGTTGAACCATGTAACTTTGATTAGTGAATGAAAATCGAATGCGTTTACGTTTGTTATAGTTTGAATCTGAGAGATACAGGTCAATTAAATGTAGATTATAGCGAAATATGCAAATTAGAGCGTTATATGGCAAAATTGTTAAGAAAGTCCACCGCATCCCCAGGTGGGATGTATAAATGCGTTTGTGCGAAAGGGAAAAGCAAGAAAATATGCTAGAGATGCCAACAATTATTGACTAATCCTTGAAGACTAACCCACAGCATAAAATCCAAAAAATAGCTAAAAAAACGCCTAAAACGTACCGTAACACACTAACTTTTTTAGCTGAAGTTCATGAGTAAATTTTCTATTTCTTGCAAGGTACAATCATTTCAAATTGCTTGAACTTTATTTTTATGTTTTTATTTTGGTTTTGTTCCCGCATTATTTCTAAAAAACACCTCAATGCGTGTTGAATCAATACAAAGTCAAAGACAAGTAGCGTGTGTGCTTCACATTCAAGGGAATCCCTTTAGCATAAACAATAAATATACGCGGCCACTCGTAATAATAATTACACATTATGGAATATGCCCGTCGTATGCAATTTAATTGCTGACCAGCATACAGCTTTCAACAATTAAACGGCCACCATAATGACCATTCAAAGTGTAAAAATCAATGGAAGTCAAGGTCATCATTTCCCACTCGTATTAGACACTTGATTCTTACATTTCTCGGTTTCGCAATGGTATAATAATGAAATGACCTTTGCCTCGATGAGAAGACTTCAAATGTGATTCACTTGAAACGTTAAGTGTTGAGCGATATTACACGGATTGTATGGAAAGATGTGTACTCATCGTAATTGTTCGATTTTAATTTGGAAAGTGATGAAATAAATATTGGTAAAGTGCAATCTGGATGAAACTACAAATTGTTTTATAGAAAAAGCTTTTGAATTTGTTTTTTTTTTTCTTTTATTTTTAAACTATATAATTTAAGGTGCGCTAATAACTAGGGATGAGCATCGAACGTCGATGTTTCGAAAACATCGATGTTTTTGATCCGATGGTCGATGTTTTTACCATCGATGGTTTTGTGTCGATGTTTTTCACCATCGATGGTTTGCGTTTCGATGGTCGATGGTTTTCACCATCGATGGTTTTCAACCATCGATGTTTCTTTCCTCAACATATTTTTTTTTAACAACTCAACTTTGTCATTGTAAGTGTTTGCTAATACCGTAAAACATTCCAATCAAAAACAAGAACTGAATGCATCGTAACATACAACATGCAATCCATCTATCGTGAACACTGTACACACAAACAGTGGGTCTTTGTTTATACGCCCAGGCACAATTTCCAAATATGGTTTCACCCTGAAATAGTTTCAACCTTTCCTCACTGTTTACGTCGAAATAGAGGTTCGGTAGGTGTGCTAGAAAATGGGTGAATTCAAATTGTAAGACGAAACCGGACGGGTAAACTTGCAAGACAAGAACCATCGTTCTTTCAATCTGAAATGCATAATGCTTGTCTGCTGGCCACTACAAAAGCTCTCGCCGTCCGTTTGTTTGTGCTAATAAACGGACGGCGAGAGCTTTTGTAGTGGCCAGCAGACAAGCATTATGCATTTCAGATTGTAAGAACGATGGTTCTTGTCTTGCAAGTTTACCCGTCCGGTTTCGTCTTACAATTTGAATTCAGCCAATCGTCGCGCATCTTGTCTTTTCATGCACCGTCAAGATACAACGTACGACGGACAGCCGAAGTATGTCCGATTATAGTCTAAGAAGAAAACGATTATTTGGTGGTGTTGTGGTGCCTCCAGGATTCGCGAAAATAAAATGCAATTTTTTACTGCAGTAACCTATATATTTCGAGCCATGAGGCTCATCTTCAGGGTTAATATTCTGCAAAAATTACATTTTTGAAAATTAAAAATTAAAAAATACAAATTTGAATTTAATTTTCAAAAATGTAATTTTTGCAGAATATTAACCCTGAAGATGAGCCTCATGGCTCGAAATATATAGGTTACTGCAGTAAAAAATTGCATTTTATTTTCGCGAATCCTGGAGGCACCACAACACCACCAAATAAACATCAAAGATTCCGGCAAAACAACACCAGATTGAGCTTCAGCTTGATTTACAACAAAAGAGAACGATATTTGGTCGGCAAAAATCAAACATCTTTGGATTTTTGCAGGATGGTTGGGGATGGCCCAATGATTATGGGAAAAAATTCCTCATGATTTGAGGTACGCAACCTTGAAAAAATAGGGGAAAGGGGGGAAAGCTGAGTTCTTAGCGATTATTTCAAAAAACGGCAGAAAATACAGACAAATGATCTAAAAACTTATAAAAAAACTGCATAAAATTTCCTTTGCAACAATGGATATCTAATACATTAGAATTCGATTGGAAAATTCGGCGCTAGACTATTTCAGCTCCAATTTTGGAGGGAATTATGGACATGCCGTTTTGCCAAATTCAAATGGAGGGATAATGGGGGTCCTTGAACGGAGGGATCGGTTGCGGACCTCTAATCAGTGAGGACTTTTTTCCCATAATCAGGCGACCATCCCCAACCATCCTGTAAAAATCCAAAATCCATGTTTGATTTTCGCCGCTCGATGGTAATATTTTGGGTTATTTTTCATCGGCTATTATCGTTCTTTCTCGCTCAGTGTTCAGAGAATATGGAGAAAAGGGAACAGCGGGCCCGTCGCGTAAAATTTGCCGACTACATTTGAAAAGTCACCAATTTGAGGTACGGAAATTTCGAAATACGAAATAGATGCGAATTTCGGCGAAAATTGCTAATTTATGCGAATCAATGAGAAATGTTCCAATTTGGACTTTTTCCACAAAAAAAGTTTATTTTTGTCCACAAATGTCAATTACTGGAGATAATTTTTCATCTCAGATTTTTTTAGACGTTTTCCGTTAATAAGAACATAGAAATTGTTAAATGCAGAGAGTTTGCTGAATCACGAGCATCATGGTTTGCCGAACACCGAGAAAGCACTTTAGTTGGAGGTTTGATGAATCAACTTTGTTTTTTGCAATGCGATTTTTAGGGAGAGTTTTTTCGTGGTTCGGCGGGCCCCCATAATTTAAATGAACTTTACATAAAAACGATAAAAGCGTAACGATATTAACGGTATATACCGCAGCAGTTTCCCGTTTTACCGTTACCGTATCTAGTATCTATGTGTGTTGTCTGAATTCAGCGAATTTCAGCGAAATTTCCAATATGCAAAATTAGTTTATGCGAAATTCCTGTTTTTTATTTGCAAAATTTCTGTACCTCTAATATATTTTTTAGCGTTCATGTAAACATCGAAAAATACAAAGACAGAAACACGAAGGATTGTATGAATATACATATAGATATTTTATTCAACCAGTTAAGTTGTGACACGCCCTAACTTAATTTTGGACCATCGTTCCACAATTCGATGTAAGTCCATTTTATCGTCAATATCCTTCGCAGAAAACGTTAGCATCAAATTGTCCAAACGTTCATCCCCCATTAATGAATTATCTCAATTTACTAAATGATCGTTCGCTTGAAGCTTTCAGTCCTTAGTTTAAAGGCCTCTCTCGCTATCTCCCCAAAACTTTGACGCTCGGAGCAATTATCAAGAAGGATTTGAATTTCAGCATGAAGGCATTCAGGGATCTCCTTTGAAATACAAAAATAAGTTTGGATCACTGCAGGTACTGAGATTATCGTGTAATTTTTCCCATCGGACAGAATTTGAAATATGTCTTGAAATGGTTGGAGCAGTTTGGCTACTTTTTCCAATTCTTCTGTGTACTTTGAGATAAAAACGTCAAGAAGGATTTTGAGCTCTTTTCGGTAAAATGTTGCAAAGTCTGTTTTGGGCTGTTGTTTGAGATAATTCGTCCAATTTTTTCGGAGCACGACGAGTTCGCTGTTGTTTTTGTAGTCCGATTCAGGGCCAATATTTAATTTTCTTGCGAAAATCAGCTTGGCACTAGCACATTGATTTTCATGTTGTTTTTAAATGTCTTTATAAGACTTTGTTGTACTGCGAATGAGTTTCATGGCGACAATAATGTTAAGGTCCTGAGCTTCCAAATTTTCAGTTAAATTTTTTAACTTAAACATTAGTTTTATGTTTTCATGCCGAATAGCTCTGTTAATAAGTACTATGTTCATTAAATTACATATTTTTAATATTGCAACTTTCAAATGCCTTTATCCTGAAACATCGACAGGTATTCTTTTGTAAATTTATTAATGCCGAAAATCGCAATCCTACATATTTCCACTGAGATCAAATTTTCCGACTGCAGATGAAAATTGAAAATGTTAGGGGGTGAGACACCCCCATACCCCCAATCCCCCCCCCCCCCCCCCCCTTAGGTACGGACCTGCATATATCTATTCAATCAGCTTAATTTTTGCTACCGAAGTGATTATTTTTTTTTTAATACTCAAAAAACCCAAAACATCGATGTTTTTGGTTCGATGTTTTCTTACCATCGATGGTTTCGTCTCGATGTTTTTTCGATGGTAACCATCGATGTTTTTCTTTCGATGCTCATCTCTACTAATAACATTATATTATTAAAATGAGACTAAAAACATTTCATACATTTTCCATCATTTTTAGTATCTCTTCTCCATATTCGTGCGGTTTGCGTTTCCTTGTTTGTGCATACTACACAACACAGTTCAAAATTTGCTTTTTCACTTAGATTTAAAGGTGCCAATGAAAACGACGATGTAAATAAAAAGGCATGGTACTGATTAGTAGCATGTAGCACAATATCTCTCTGTTGTGGATTTGACCTTATTTATCATTTCGATTTTCTTGATCTTAACAATTAACACTCCCACACTAATTGACAAACATCAGATGCGATCGTTTGTAATAAAAGTGAAAACTTTCATGATTTTGCAATTATGGCAGATTTTAATTTTCCTTGAAAGAACTCCACAAAATGTTCAAATTGAAAGAATATAGTAGATTTCGTTGGTGCATAACTTCGGCGTAAGTATACACTGCCTGGCATAACTATAGCGGCTCAGCGCCCGCTCTAAGGGGGGGGGGGGCGAGCCGGGCGCCAAATTTTGGGGGCGGCTTTATGGCTAGTAGGTACTCGTATAAGAAAAAAGTGGAAAAGGCCGAAAAGAAAATATTAATATTAACTTCGATTTAGTGGAATTGAAACCATAAAAACTACAGATAAAATACTTCAAAAGGAAAGTTGTGTTTTGAAGAAAAAAGTCTTTGCAAGGTTTTAATGACCCACAATTGATACGGAGTACTGCATTCGGAATCATAAAAGGCTCAGGAAAAATTTGCCAAAATTGTACGTCTTTGACTCTAGCACGCGTCTCACTTCCGAAAAGCAAAGTGGGACAGCATATGAAATGAGAAATAAGAAGCCACATCGCATAACACTCACCACATAAAAGCGTTAAAATCAACCTCTACTGTGAGAAATTGTATGCCCGAAACATCATTTTCATCACTTTTTCAGTCATTTTAGATAATTTCCAAACACCTTTTGCAGCAACTCGACTTTAATTTGCTTGATCTTTTCGCGGATCAGTTAATTCCAATAGCATTGATTCATCTAGCACTGAGATGACAAATTTTGAACAGGTTGGTTTGGATTTCAGCAAGTTGAGGGATGGAACCATACAGTACACATTGTCAGAGGTGCAACCAATCTTCCCTAATATTTTTCTAGACATGCTAATATCGAGATATTGCTAGATTCTTCCGATTTAACTAGCTAGCTACCCAATTCTCTATAAAAATTATCAAGATGACGCATTTATGAAAATAAACCACTGAAGAAATCAGTTTGCGAAGAGATCCGACTAATTGAGGTTTATCTGCTGCGCAGTGTATAGGTAATGTTATCAAAAACTACTCCAAAAGATTAGTAATGAAAACGAGCACCATTGCAAATTTCCAAAATTTT
The DNA here is from genome assembly GCA_949715475.1 of Microchrysa polita. NCBI lineage: Eukaryota > Metazoa > Arthropoda > Insecta > Diptera > Stratiomyidae > Microchrysa > Microchrysa polita. The sequence continues at coordinate 76,282,456 of OX454417.1, forward strand.
CCCAAGCAGTCGTTCACAAAATGTGTTGAGTCTTTTAGTGATAATTTTGCATTAATTTTCAATTTCTTACGTCGCTGTGAAAGCCTCCAGGTTTCCGTGTGCCCTCCGTCTGCCTATTTTTTGACGGTGGTGAAAAAAATGTCGCTCGGGGAATTCAATACTAACCTCAATTTTTGGAACTCCAAATAAACTCTATATCAAGCCTTGCTGAACTGTGGCGAATTTCGCTTAGGAGTCCGCACGAAAGCGGAACAGTTTTCTAGTGCATACTTTCTGGGACTTTTCAGTGGATCAAGATTATATTTTCTGAATTATTAGGGCGTTGGTTCGAGTCCTACGTGGCAAGGAAGAAGAAGAAGAAAGGTTCGAGTCCTACTGTCACCATCAATTTTTGTGTTGTCTTCCAAAAAATGCTTCTACCCAACTAACAATTATAGTTATATATTACTTCGTAGAATATTCTCTTCCAATAGTATTAGAAGCAGATTTCATGATATGAAAACAGAAAAGTGTCATTTGCCGCCGTTTTTTCTAAACCAATAGAACCTTGTATTTTATATCTTATATCATCATTACTTTCGTGCCTCGTGCATTACCTCCGATAACCAATGTGAACAGATTAAGTATTAATGCCATCTATAGGAAGCTTATACAGGGTCCGCCAATAGGGACGCTCGATCTTTGACAGCTCATGGCGGCCATGTTGTTTGTGGTAGAGTTATCAAACCTAGTTGTTATTATTCAGTGTATCTTCACAAATCACCATGAACCAATTCAGCCGCGAGCAACATGTGCAAATCATTAAAACGTATTACGAAAATCATTCATCGGTTCGAGCAACGTTCCGCGCGTAAACGCGGTAAACGGCGAACGATACAGATCCATGATAACGAACTTTTTCTGGCATGAAATCGACAATATGGATGTCGAGGATATGTGGTTTCAGCAGGACGGCGCTATGAGCCACACAGCGCGCGCCACAATGGATCTTCTGCACGAGCGCTTCGGAGGAATGGTTATCTCGCGCGGAGGCGACATCAACTGGCCACCGAAATCGTGCGATTTAACCCCACTAGACTATTTCTTGTGGGGTTTTCTTAAATCGCAGGTCTACGCAAACCAACCACAAAACACTGATGACCTCAAAGTCAACATACGCCACCCCATCGATGAAATACAGCCCGATTTGTGCGCCAGAGTCATTGAAAATTGGACTTCTCGTATGCGCGCCACCATGCGAAGCCGAGGTGGCCACTTGAACGATGTTATTTTCCATACATAATGCCTTCGAATACTCTTTCAAACAAAAAATAAATTTCATTTATACCTCTCACACAACTTGCTTTATTTCATTTTAAAGTTCGAGCGCGCTTATTGGCGGACCCTATAGAATGACACCGATATCTGATGAAAAAAGTAGCGCGCAGCTAACATTGAACCCATGCCCACTGTATCGCCCGTCCTATGCCTTAACCACTCGACTAATCTGAGCATTGCTCGTAAGCAGTTGGAGTTGCTTCTATTGAAATATTTAACACATTTCTATAAAATCTGTTATGCAATTAATCTTCTCTCATGTGGTTTTACCATTAGTGGCAATAGAAAAACTGACAGTCATTCGTTTGCAGTGAGAAGATTTTACAGTTTACAGTTTGTTTCAATCCACATATTTATCAATAAAATGTACTCAGTTTATGTGTAGGGATTTTCTTAGCGGCTGCAGAAATTGACAATAATTCAAGACTTCAATTGAAGATAGTTGGTTTCCATTTTGGTATTTCAAAGTACTTCATCACTCTCAACTCTTCCAAAAATTACGAAGCCCTTACTCCTACAAAAATACGATAAACAATTTATCGGATGACAATTTTATGTCATACTATTAGGATAAAACAACACTACCGATTATCTGCTATAGGAGAATATTGCATGTGTGTGTTAATTTGTGAGTGATGATTACATATTTGCTAACAGGATTACCCCTGTGTGTTAAGCCATCCAATAAAAACAATAAAAAAGTTTTAATGGAGTACCTATATTTTTTAGCTTCATATTAAGAGCAAGTATTACAGAAGCTTTACAGCACCGCCTTTGAATTGCCTTGAATAGTACCTAAGGGGCGGCAATTTGTCCTCTTGTCCGGGGCGGCGTAAGTGCTACAGCGGGTGCTGAGCGGCACCATAAAACAGACTGTTTCTTGAAAATTTAAAGAAAGAACAGTTATTTCACATATAGGTGCTTAAGTGATAGTCTAGAGAATTAAATTGGCAAAACCTTGGAATTAAATTGGCAAAAACTGATTTTAAAGAGGAAATTTATCCTGCCCAATACTTTGAATGCGCATTTGCCGGATTTTCATAGAGTTTAATACAAATTTTGTACAGAGTTCCTTAAAACTGTTTAGCGGGGTTATTGAACTATTTAAGAGTTAATGTAACAACTTTTCCGGAATATCCTGATCATTGTTCCCGATTAAATATTGGAGAAACGACAAATAACGGATTTTGTATAAGCAAAATTATTTTGAGTACGACCAAGGAGAATTTAATACATACATAGAGCGCTAACTCCATACAAGCAATTTTTCTTAACAAAAACTTTGCAAAGAGCGTGACGACAATATTACAAGTAGGCAATCGCGTATTGAAAAGTGCAAAAGAAAATCTCTGATTTCCAATGAATATGTACCTCCTTCCGAAAAAATGTTTGTATGTATCTCTCCGACTCCGTTGAATATGTGTGCGAGAATTTTATTCTCTCGTTGCAGCTTGAGAGCATTGAAAAGCAATGGGCCTGTCTACACGCGGACAAGAACAAGAAGAAGAAATTCGCGAGGAGTCAGCTATAAAAACCTGTTTTTGTGTTTTTATTTCACGTTTAGACAAACCCAATGTGTTTTGAATGACAGCCGACTGGTCACCAAGTGGACTTTGGATTTCACATACTAATTTATAACATCAATCATCAATGTGGCACGATAGCCCGACTTCGGGCCTTGGCCGCCTGAATCGTTGACCTCCAATTGTCGCGGTTACGTGACCTCGTCCTCCAGTTTCGGAAGCCCAGCAGCTGTTGGGCGTCTTCACCTACGGAGTTCTCCCAGCGAGCTCTCGGTCGTCCACGCAACCTCGCTCCGTCAATTCGTTGTGCGTTCATCACTTTCTTTGGCATGCGATTATCGTCCATCCGTTGTACATGCCCCGCCCATTGCAAACGTTGAAGCTTCACGATTTTCGATACTTCCAGCTCATCGTACAATTGATACAACTAATGGTTGTACCGGATACGCCATTGGTCTCATTCGCGAACGGCCCCGAAAATTCGCCGAAGGACCTTTCGTTCGAATCGGTCTAGCAAAATTTCGGAGGCTTGGGTGAGGGTCCATGTTTCGCAGCCATAACATAGCACGGGTCGGATGATCGTTTTGTACACGCGGAGCTTCGTGTTCCTGTGCGCAAGTTTCGAATTAATTATAGGAAGGACCGAGAAATATGTCTTATTGGCTAGTTGTATCCGTCGCTTAATTTCGTCGGTTTCGTTGGCGTCCTTTGATAAGTTACAACCCAGATAGTTGAAGTTGTCTACATACTCGATATTGAGGTCCCCCACTGTGATGCTTGAATTTGCTGGCGTCCTTGTTTTCGATTGCATAATCGCCTTTGTTTTGCTTTCGTTGATATGTAGTCCAACTTCCTTTGCGGCGTTATTGAGGTTATGCAGAAGGCTTTCTGCATCACCCAACCTTCGAGACATGATGTTGATATCGTCGGCGTACGCTACTAATTGAGTCGACTTGATGAGTAGCGTTCCGCTGCTGTCCATATTCATGGCTCGAATTACATACTCCAAAGCAAGGTTGAAGAGCGTCGGCGCCAGCCCGTCGCCCTGCTTGAGTCCAGTACGAGTTTCAAATAGGTCAGTGAGTCGATTCTGCACTCTGACCTGCGAGACGGTATTAGTCATCGTCATCCTTGTGAGTCGCACTAACTTTGCCGGTATACCAAAATTCAGCATAATGTTGTACAGTACACTTCGATCGATACTGTCGTATGCCTGCTTGAAGTCGACAAAGATTTGGTATACGTCGATGTTATATTCCCAGCACTTTTGGAGTAGTAGCTTCACTGTGAAAAGCTGATCGGTCGTTGATCGACCAGGTCTGAAGCCGCCTTGATACTCGCCAATGATTCGTTCTGCGTACGGATTAATTCTCTTTTCAAGAATTTTAGATAATATCTTATAGGCCGTACAAACTAATGATATGCCCCTGTAATTCTCACACTTCAGCTTGTCACCCTTTTTGTGAATTGGGCAGATTATGCTTTTGCGCCAATCTTCGGGGATTTCCTCGTCGTTCCATATTTTCAGCAGTAGCACATGTATTGCGTTGGTCAGGCACGTTCCACCATGCTTCAGCAGTTCTGCTGGGATCTCGTCAGCGCCGGGCGCTTTATTATTTTGAAGCGACTGTATGGCAAGACTCACCTCCTCTACTGTTGGGGGTAGAACGGGAGGGCCTGGTTCGGCTAACTGCTCAAGAGCTGGCTCCGCGGGGGATGTTGATGGTGCATTGAGGAGCTCTTCAAAATGCGAGGCCCATCGTTTGTTGACGCTTTCGATGTCGCTGATGATGTTACCATCCTTGTCCTTACATAGGCTTGTCCTGGGTTGATATCCGTTCTTAACATTATTTATAAGTTTGTACGCCTGTCTAATGTTCTTACTGGCTAATCTTTGGTTTATTTGCTGTAACTGCTCGTCAAAATGTTTGCGTTTCTTACGTCTAATTAACTTATTAGATACTCGCCGAAGCTCGTTATATCTTTCTTTCTTGGCTCGGGATGCGCGTTGTGTGTATTGGCGATAGGCCTCAATCGAGGCCCTGCATTCTTCGTCGAACCAGTCTGCTCGTCTGCGCCGGCCTTTATAGCCCACGACCTCTTCTGCGACCCCCTTGATGCTGTCTTTGAGCTCCTCCCAGAACTCATGGATGCCTAAATTGTTGATGTCATCAAGCATGGGCGACAGTTTTTCCTCTAGTGCTGCTGTATACGCAGCCGCCGTGGCATCATCAATCAAATTGTCAACCTCGAAGATCTTGGCAGGGTTGATTCTCGTTAGGTGCACCGAAGAGATTCTGCACCTGTAGGTCGTCTTCACCAAATAGTGATCGGTGTCGCAGTTGGCTCCTCGATAGGATCGAACATCTAGGACATTAGAAGCCCATCTCTTGCTGGTCAGTACGTGGTCGATCTGGTTCACGGTGTATTCATCTGGAGACTTCCAGGTCTGCTTGTGGATTCGTCGATGAGGGAAGCATGTAGAGCTTATTACCAGGTTTCTGCCGCTCGCGAAGTCGATAAGTCGCTGACCGTTGTTGTTGTTTTCGTCGTGGAGGCTATGACCTCCAGTAGTAATTTATAACATAAGATGTATAATATACACTTGCCGGATCTTACAAATACACTGCGTGACACCCGCGAATAAGCAACTGTGAAAAAACTGCGCGTTTCACTAAATTTTCTTCAAATCACATTCGCGAAATTTCTAAACAATTTTTCGGCTTCGCTCGTGTCGGTTGGGTGAAAGTTGAGCAAAAATTACAGCCGACAGTTCACGAAGTGTACTCTAAACTACAACATGCACTTTTAGTCTAAGAAAAATGTCATATTTGGTCGGCAAAAATCCTACATCGGAAATTTGTTTGGATTATGGTTGGGAATGGTCCCCAGATTATGGCATTAAAAGTCCCAACCGATCGGGGGTCCGCAACCTTATAAAAAGGGGTTTCGGTTTTTTGCGATTATTTAAAAAACGGTAAGAGATACAGAAGAATGCTCTGAGGACGAAAAAAACTGCATAAAATTATCTTTGCAATGATATCATGGGCGTAGCCAGGATTTCGGTCAGGGAGGGGCAAGCCCAACATTTTTTCAACATCATGATTTTCTTAGGAGTTGAAATTTCCGGTCGCAGAAATATTGTTAGCAAAATTTAGAGTAGCCTGGCTTGTGGTTGAATTGGTGCACAGGGTCATGGATTCCAGACTCACCGTGAACGAATTCATTTTATTGTGTTTTTCGAACTCACGACCTACGTGACGGACTATGATGTCGCTCAGATTGTAAACAAGTATCCATTTATGGGGATAAATAACATTGCTGGGCGTGCTGTTGATCTCAATCTCAAGAAAACAGCAGCTTAGGTCTTGGAAATTTGATGTCACTCACACATCTGCGGCCCTAGTTTACTGGTGGACGCATGTTATTCTTTTTTTATACCCTTCGCTCATAGAGTGAAAGGGTATATTAACTTTGTCATGAAGTCTGTAACGCAGCAGAAGAAAGCATCTCCGACCATATAAAAAGTATACATGTATGATCAGCATGACTTGGGGAGTCGATTGGGCCATGTCAGACTCTCCATCTGTCTGTCTGTTCGTCTCTGTGTGTTGCGGCGCGTTTTACTCGGCCAATTTAAAAGCTGTGAAGCTCAAATTTTGCACAAATGCTTCTTTTTGTTGCAGGCAGTTTGTATGTTTGAATCGTTAAAATCGGGCAATGGGGTCATGGGGCTGCCATACAAACCCAACTCCCCAAATTAGGTTCTTCTAAGAAAAACTTTTTTTATTTGCGCACCCATTTCAACCAAATTTCCCACAAATGTGTTTCTATTGATGACACAAAACATATGTAAGAATGGATCAAATCAGACCATAGGGTCATAGGGCGGCCATACAAACCGAACCTCCCATTTTGGTTCTTCTAAGAAACATTTGTTACACCAATTTCACAAAACCTTGAATTAATGTGTCTTTATAAAAGCAACAGAAAAACAAAGTCGAACAAAATGGAAGCGTACTATGGGGCCATGCTCCCGCATCCCCCAATAAAATTTTCTGAGTAAATATTTTTATTTGCCCACTTATTCCAACCAAACCCCACACAAATATATTGTTTTGTCGACGAACTCTTTCGGATAATAACTAAGGGTATCTCCCATACAAAGTGACCCATCAGGAGTTTGTTCTACATACTACTCATTTTATAAACTGTAGAACAAAGTTGTCTTGGGTCACTTTGTATGGGAGGTACCCTTAGTTTTTATCCGAATGAGCTGATTTTTGGTGGGTGGGGTGACTATGACTTCCAATCGCAACAAACCAAAATTTAGCACTCTGCTCCAATTTTGGGGGGAGTTATGGACATGTCGTTTTGACAAATTTAAATGGGGGGATAATGGGGGTCCTTGACCGGAGCGACTCAATGTTTACCTTAAAGTGATCTTGAACTTATTTTGAATACTTATACACATACATTACGGCTGCACTAGCATTGTTTCAAAAGTTGTAGAGCTTTTAACAAAGGTCTAAAATGAAAATATTCTAATTTATTTTGTTAGGCTAGCGCCAAAATATTTAATTAAACTCTAATGTGTTATATATCATTGTATAGATAATTTTATGTAGTTTTTTTCGTCCTCAGACCATTTTTGTGTATCTCTTGCCGTTTTTGAAATATTCGCAAAAAAACGAAAAAATGCCCCCCTTGCCCCCTTTTTTAAGGTTGCGGACTCCCGATCGGTTGGGACTTTCTATGCCATCATCTCGGGACCATCCCCAACCATAATCAAATAAAATTTCCGATGTAGGATTTTTGCCGTTCGATGGCCATATTTTGGTCCAATTTTCTTAGACTAAAACCCGAAATTGAAGGCAGAAACACTATCCGCGAGTACTATTGTACATGCAATCATAGTATAGTGATCTTAGCTGAAAAAATTATGAAACCCAAACATACAAAAAAAGAGCTGACTTTTGATGCAAAATTGTTCTGTGGCCTGACCGCATTACGCACTTAAAAAGTTATACTTTTTGGCGCGTCACATTTGGGGGGGGGGGGCTGGCAAAGGGGTGAAATTATGATTTTTCGCCAATATCTTGTTAACTGTAATATTTACCGCAAAATGTTCTGAGGACGATTTAAACTTCACAAAATTTCCTTTCTAATGATATATTATATCATATATACCTTCTCTTGACAGATTATATACGGTGTAATTTCGATTTTTTGATAGTTACATTTGGCGCTCTAGCTCCTGAAGTAATTTAATTGGAGCCATGGTAATTGGGATAACTATTCCTAACAATATATAGCAGTCCCACACGGAGATTTAGGCTGCCCCGACAAAGCATTCTCCTATATCCCCTATTAACATTTAAAAAAAAGACATGCCTGTAACTTATCGCCGAATCACAGCAGGCGGGGAAAATAGTGGTAAACGTTAAGGCTAAGTCCCATTAGACCCTCCACCAAATATTACTTCGATCTGATTAAAACAAAGAGTAGCTAAAGTCACTATACTATCATGGCAAGCGTACATTAGGTAGCTGTGCTCAGCGCCCGCTCTAGCACTTTCGCCGCCCCGGGCAAGTTGACAAATTGCCGCCCCTTCGGTACTGTACCAAACAGATTGATAGTAGTAATATTCATTGTTCGCTGGTTTTTGATGATTTGAAACAAAGAAATTTTTACTTCCGCAATCCAGCCTTATACTTTATTATTCTCCTATTTCGACGTACGTTTCGGTCTTAGACCATTGTCAAGAATAAATGAATTATTTATTGCTTTTCACTAAAAAATTATTTCGTTGAGTACTGCACACTATTGAACTACACTTACGGTCAAAAGTATCGACTCAACCTAAAAGCGCGTGTATTTGTACGTGTTTTTCGAAAAGTATAGCAGTTATCCATAAAAATCGTATGTCATTGAAAAGCTTAAGGCCTCAGCTTTACGTTGGTACCATTTTAACCAATATTTGGTGAGCACTTTTAAAATTGATGCTCTTTGAACGAAAACGTAGCGAAAATGAGCAAATATGAAAATGGATTTTGGTTAGGTTTTTTGCAAATAAAACAAAAACTGTTGGAAAATAAGTTAATTATTTATTATTTTAGTATTTGGTATTTCCTCCTCTTGCTCTAATGACAGCTTCCAGTCGATTCTGCATTGATTTGATCAAGTTGCTGATGGTATCTTGAGGAATACCGTTCCACTCCGCTAATAGGGCTGCCTTCAATTCTTCAGTGGACGAAGGGACTGGATTTCTGGCTCGGACTCTTCTCTTGAGTTCGTCCCATAAGTGTTCAATTGGATTGATGTCGGGACTGCGCGCAGGCCAGTTAAGTGACGACATATTGGCTTCATTCAAGAACTGCCGAGTGAGGCGCGACGCATGACACCGGGCATTGTCGTGCATCAAAGTAAAGTTCTCGCCAATAAATGTTGCATAGGGCACAACGTGGACACAGAGAACATCGGTAACGTATCGCTCAGCTGTCAGCCCTACTCCTCGGCCTCCTGCGGGCACGAATACGAGATCCGTTTTTCCCTCCAATGAAATGCCAGCCCACATCATACAGGAGCCGCCGTATGCAACCGTTTCAGTGAAACAGCACTGCGCAAATCGCTCAGTTGGACGCCTGTAGACTCGACATCTTCTGTCACTGCCATGCAGACACATTCTCGACTCGTCAGTGAACAATACTGAGCTCCATTCCGTATCGCTCCAAGTAAGATGATTACGAGCAAATAAGAGGCGCGCTTGTCGGTGTCGTGCAGTCAATTTGGGGCTCCTGGCAGGCCGTCTTGGAGTGATATTCGCTTCCCTTAATCGTCTCCTTACCGTGCGGTCACTGACAGCTACTCCGCGAACACGCCTCAGGTTCCGCTGCGCAGCAACACCCGTGAGGAAACGATTTCGTAACGTACTTGTTACAATGAAACGGTCGTCTCTCTCTGAAGTGGATCGAGGGCGGCCCGTTCTTGGTCTCGAATTAAAGCTACCAGTCTCTCGAAATCTCCTGCTAACTCTTGAGACAGCAGACTGACTCATTCCAAGACGGCGAGCGACGGTTCGCTGACTATGATTCTCCGACAATAGGGCTACAACTTGTGCCGCCTGATCTGGCGTCGTATCCATTGATGAGAAAACAGTGATTGAAATTACTTCAGAGGTAAGTTACCTATCTTTACTGATGCAACTGATAATGAGAAACCGATTACGGGCGCTTTTATAGGGGTAGTTTACCTGACCTGACCTTTACCTGAAACTTCAATTTGTCTGGGTTTTTTGTTACAAGTGGCAATAATTTAAAAAGTACAAAGCAAATGTTGATAAAAAAGGGTACCAACAGGTAGCTAAGGTTTCGAACTTTTAATCGACATACGACTTTAATGAATAACTATCATACTTTCCAAAAAACACGCACAAATACACGCGCTATTAGGTTGAGTCGATACTTTTGACCGTAAGTGTATTATTAATCTTTAATATTAATTAATAATAGTTCATAGATATACATACTATCTAGATCAGTAGTTCTCAATTTTTGAAGTTCGTGCCCCTGGCGAGTTCTGTTGATCCTGGCGAAAAAATAGATGTACGAAAATTTCCGTTGGCAAGGAATGCTCTTAATTTTATACGTAAGTTCAGGATCTATTTTCGCATTTTAAATTGTTTGAACATTGGAGTTTGTTAGAAGTACATATTTAAAGTTTTTTGATCTCCGCATGCTGAATTTTGTCGTCAGTTCGGCCGTTACCATGGCTTCAGTGATACCAATAGACTAAAATCAGCAAGATTTTTACCAAAGATTCATTCTATCCATACAAAAACTAGCTGACCTGTGCGGTTTTTTTCAAAATCGTCAGCTTTATCAATTTCATTCCGCCATATCATCAACTGTGGTCATCAAACGGATTAAGTAGCAGCGATTTTTTTATTGAGAAAATAAAATTGTTTGCAATTTGCAACGTTTTGCAGCAAACGGATTACCCCTGGTGAGTTTTGAAAGAGTTTCGAATGGTTCGTTTTAAAGGAAACTATAATCGTCCCTAATCGTCGCATCTCATTAAGGGGTGCGCCCCTGAGCTTGGGAAACACTGATCTAGATGTATAGAATGGTTGTTGTAGAATCGGTTCAAAGGTGTTTCGCTTCAAAACAATTTACATAGTGAAACCAAGAAACTATGAGCATAAAAAAACACAAAAATTCATGGTTACATTGGGATTAAAACCACCACCATTCATAGGTACTCTTAAGCGCAATTCACCACAGTTCAGCAAGGCCTTATAGACTTTGTTTGGAATTTCAAAACTTTAAAGCTTTATCTAAGAAATGGAAAATGCATGCGAAAATTCGTTTTCCACTAAAACACTAAATACTTCGAAAAGGTTTGTGTTGGAATAAAATTTTCCCCGCAAGAGGATTTCAAAAAGTTTGTCATTTTCGGTTTCGACCGGCAGTTTATGGCACGACACCTCTCATCAGATGCCGTCGCTAAGTGCCGTGCCAATACCGGGAATGCAACCATTTTGCCCTTTATATAGCAATGACAAAAAGTTGAGAGGATGGATCACTTTTTAGGCGAATAGCCACTTGCTATAATGCGTCTATTATTCGCAACGTGTTTTGGCATGGCGCCAATGGCATGTTTAACTACAAAAAAAAAATGTTTCCGACGCAGCCTCCGCACACTACGACACTCCCATGGGCCCTCTACGCTCTAAGTAAATACATTTTTAGAAAACTCCGCCTTTAAAAATGTTGGGCCAAAAAAATGTTCTCGCTTTCATTAACCTCCTACAGTTGTTTTCCATAAATTCCTTAAAAACTTCAAATAGCCGGATTGCTCTAGGTTTTTCAATGGCTTATTTTCATAAACGCGTCATCTCGAGAATTTTTAAAGAGAATCAGTTCACAGCTAGTTAAATCGGGGAAACCTAGCCAAATTTTGATATAAGGATGTCCGAACACAAATTTGGAAATTCTGGCAATGTGTGCTGTGGTCCAATCCCTAATCTTGCTAAAATCCTCCTAACCACCTTCTTCGCAGTTTGCCCTCCAACGCTAGATGAAACAATGCAATCGGTACCAACTTAAGTAATCCATTCACGCGAAGGTTTGGTGAAGTGAATTTAAATTATGCCGCAAAATGTCGAAATTTTGGAAAACAACTGCAAAAAATTATTGATAATGCCTTTGTGGATGACAATTCTCACAGAGGAGTCTGTTTTAAATGCCTTAATGTGCTCAGCGTTTATTCGACTATTCGCCTATTTCTCATTTCAAATGAATTTCTTTGGGAGTTCAATATTTATTTAGTGGATTTGCTGTCCTCTTACTCAACAGACTAAACAATACAATTTCTTGCAATTTCGTCCTCTGAAAATTAGGCAAAAACTAGGTTTCGTGCAAGGTCCTTAATTCTGGTGAAAAGAAGATGAACTAAGTGTTCAATCGGAGGACGAAATTAGCACATACGAGTAATCTTTTTATTTTATCTCTAGAATGGAAACCGCAGACCTTTCTAAATCGAACTTGATGTTGATTTTTTTTTCTTTCGACTTTTTATACCCTATACCTACCCATAAGATGGTATAGGGTATATTGTTTTTGTTACGACGATTTATGTATCACCTCAAAGGAGCCACCGGAGGTATGGCAAAGTGTATTATATAAATGATCAGGGTCGATCCCTGATTCGAATAAGCTATGTCCGTCTGTCTGTCCGTCCGTGTGTCTGTCAGTTCGCACGATAACACTTGAAGTTGGTGGAAAGTGGAGAACGTCCGACTACCCCTACCCCTACCTCCCCTACAAAGTTTAATTCAGCCATATCTTTTGCTAGAATGTCGCGAAAAACTTCTAAGTAAGTATCAAACGGTAGCTGTTGGATGCCTTCATATAATATTAAATATGTGCCAGGTCGGAACCATCTACCCCTCTCCTCCCTACAAAAAAAGATGAAATTGAATTTTTGTGTTTTGCGTGCCTTCTAGGTCTGTACATGGGTATAGGGTATACACTCATCGTGCTATTCGCACGATTAGAACTCGGTCTCGTTTTAATCTTTTTTTTTCAAGTGCTAGTCAAAAAGCCGCCCCTAAAATCTGGCGCCCCGGGCGACCGCCTGGCTTGCCCCCCTTAGAGCGGGCGCTGCTGCTCATGTCGTGAGTGTTTTTTATTACCTAGGGTGGGCTAGACATCGAGATGACTTTCAGCATCCCGCCCTAGGTATGGATAATGTACTAATTGATTACGATTTGCTTTAAAATTGTCAATATTAGACATTTATGCACATATATCATGACCAAATAAATACCTTTAAGCCAAGTGAATGTTTTTTTTTATTAAATATAATATAAAAATGGAGCGAAAAAAATGTATAGTAATTCATCAATTGAGAACGGTTGGACCGATTTGGTTCAAATTTCAAATTTTTTTCAGTTGTTTGCAATTACCAGGAGAAGGTTTTAACGAAAGAAAATTTTGGGAAAATCCTCCGGAAAAGTCGGAAAATTAGAGAAATCGAAGTAATTCATCATCTGACAATTTTTTGTACCCTACAGTAAGCCTATAGTATACGTGTGAACAAATTTCACACATAGGTACTGTCTGGATGAGGCCTTTTTTATATGGAGTGACAGTTAGTTAGTGTTCCCTGGTACGTCATTCTTAATTTTAGTAGAAGCACTGTAACTTCAAAGGACGCCAACGAAACCGACGAAATTAAGCGACGGATACAACTAGCCAATAAGACATATTTCTCGGTCCTCCCTATAAATAATTCGAAACTTGCGCACAGGAACACGAAGCTCGGCGTGTACAAAACGATCATCCGACCCGTGCCATGTTATGGCTGCGAAACATGGACCCTCACCCAAGCCTCCGAAATTTTGCTAGACCGATTCGAACGATAGGTCCTTCGGCGAATTTTGGGGGCCGTTCGCGAGCGAGATCAATGGCGTATCCGGTACAACCGTGAGCTGTATCAATTGTACGATGAGCTGGAAGTATCGAAAATCGTGAAGCTTCAACGTTTGCAATGGGCGGGGCATGTACAACGGATGGACGATAATCGCGCATGCCAAAGAAAATGATGAACGTACAACGGATTGACGGAGCGAGGTTGCGTGGACGACCGAGAGCTCGCTGGGAGAACTCCGTAGGTGAAGACGCTCATCAGCTGCTGGGGTTCCGAAACTGGAGGACAAAGTCACGTAACCGCGACAATTGGAGGTCAATGATTCAGGCGGCCAAGGCCCGACGTCGGGCTATCGTGCCACATTGATGATGATGATGACTGTAACTTCAAAATCATGTTTTAAACATGATTGATAGCACCAGTGGCGGCTCCTCGGATGAGGCAACTGAGGCGGCGCCTCACCTTCATTTCCGTCGAGTAATACATTCTAATTTCTCACAAAACATAATTCATCAATTATGATAAAAAAAACCCTTAAGATATCTTTAAACTCACTTACAAGTTCCTTTCCACAATCACAAAATCCCTAAAATAATTTGTGTACACTAATTCATACAAGTGAGGCAATAATTTTTCCGCCGCACAATCCCGAACAACAACTGCACGCGTATCAATACACTCACCCGATTCTCTATGGGAGAATGTACGGGAAAAAAGATACCAGTGAGGCGAATCAGAAATCGCCTCAGCGTGTGTATCTGAATCGAAACAGTGCGACGGCTTGTTCTCGCTTTGTTGTATGCTTTGCGCATTGAAATGTAGCTCTGTAAAAAGAAGATGAGATAGGAACTTACTGAGCATAGTTTCGGTTTTCTATTGTATTTTGGTTGAAATAGAAAAAGGAAAATATTTGATGATGTCGCTTCTTCTATATGATTTTAAAAAGGCAAAATCGATAGTTATGTGGTTTTTGTTACTGTTCATTATTTCATTTTAATATATTGACGCCCAAATTTTTCAAATTGATTTTGAATGATTTTTATTTTATGCCATGAATGTCACAACATTCCGATGTCTCAGTCGTCCAATGCCCCTATGTACCAGTGTCCCAATGCCCCAATATCCGATTGTCCCAAGGTCATAATGTCCCAATGTCCTAATATCCCAGTGTCCTAATGTCCCAGTATCCCAGTGTCCACATATCCCAATGTCCCATTGTCCCAATATCCTGATGTCCCAATGCCCCAATATGCCGATGTCCCCACGTCCCTGTTTCCCCATTGTGCCTAATGCCCCAATGTCCTAATGTCCCAAGACCCTAATGTCCCAATTTCCTAATATCCCACTACCCCAAGATCCTAGTCTCCCAGTCTCCCCGTGTCCCAATATCCAAATGTCCCAATGCCGCAGTGTGTTTTAAAAAATGGTCAATGCGATGAGCCGATAGACGCAATTGTTGGAAATCTTTTGTAAACTTTAGCTATTAATTTACCGTTATTCCATCCACTTATCTAAATGGAAGACATTGATTCTTTAGAAGGACCACCAGAGGATCATTCGTTCCAAATTTCATAAAAATCTTCTCACGAAGAGAGACAGTAGAAGCAAGTCTTTCTGCAACTGTAGACTTCATTCTGAAATTGGGTTACTCGCTTAAGTCTGTGAGGGTGAAAATTTCACCGTTTATTGCATATATCTTACCCGTTATTGTGCCGATCGAAGATTTTATTTGGAAAGGCACTAGAACAGGATATGTGGAATATTTTGGTAAAAAAAATTTTCTTGGGGGCTGTTGCCTGGAAGGCTGTAGCCTGGTCAAACACAAAAGCAAGTTGTCTCCGGTAATCATAGACTTGTTCGCTTTCGTTTTTCTTTTTCCTTTGGCGGGCGAGACGCTCTCGCGTCTCTTGATCAATGTAACAATCCAATGTGTTTTTTTTTCGCCTCACCTATTTCCATAGGCACGAGCCGCCACTGGATAGCACTCTGCTTTTCCCTCACTGCAGGGGGGTCCACTCGAGAAATAGGCGGGAGGGCCCCGAGTGAAGTTGTTCCGCCACTGGCTGCAGTCATTATGATAATTATACAAACCTATCAAAGCAATCCTTTTCAGATCTACAACCCTTGTAAAAGTTTCCGCAATTAAATAAAACAATTTGATTTCATCAAAATAGTTCAATTCATATTTTAAAAATTGACTTTATTCAATATGATTATTCTTCTCCTTCGCTTTCGTCATTACGGATTTTGTTTTTGTGTTCTGTTATTTCTTCGGATTTTTTTTTTTCTTTTTTCTCTCTTAAATCTTAGCAAATGACAAAAAACACATCATGAAACAATGCATGTTGTTTTTTTTTTACAATAAGTGCATTTCTAAGAAAATAATAATAAAAGATAGTATATGTATAACCATTACATCAATATGAAAAGGAAACGAAAAAATAAAAATAAATCAACATAACTTTGTGTGTAAAGTTAAAAGTTACATTATTTACAATACATTTTTCTGTTTTATTCGAATTTCATTAATGTTTTTTTTTTATTAAACTTTTTGCTTTTATTTTCGCAATTAAAATAACATTTTAGGACACTTTCTCTTGTAGTTTATTGCGAAATGAAACGAAAACGAGCTTAAATCTATACAAAAAAAACAGGTTCGGTGAAGATGATTTTATGTACAATAATGAGTAAAAAAAACTGTTGCAAGTTTTTTCCGATTTAATGAATAATAAATAATTTCTTTTTCAAGTAAATAAAATTAGGAGAAGTGATCATGTTTAAATGAAAAAAAGAAAATGATAAAAGTTTAAATAAAAAAATATTTCGAATATTTTAAAGTATAGTATGTATACGGAAAATAGTCTGACAAAATTAATTTTAAATTTTAAATATTATCGTTCGAACTCGCAGTTATTTTATGTTTGCGTTTTTCTATTAACTTTACAGTATGTCAAGAATTATTGTAGCGGCTCTTGAGAAATATTTAGGACGAATTTTTTATATTATCTAAGGATTGTTCAGAATTTGTATTAATTGACATTAAGCTCACTTTTGTGCTTATCTATTTATTCAAGCCTATACAGAGTAAGATTTGTTTTGTGGTTGTTTTTCTCTAGATTTATTCTTCTTCTCTTGTTGTATCAAATTAATAGGGGGAAAGCATGAAAAAAGGGGTAAAATGTAAAAGTACTTTTGTTTTATATAAAATCACAGCAACAAATCAGTTCATTTTTAATATTTTTGTTTCGTCAGTTGTCAGCGTGTTGATGGGTTATCCAATTTTGTTTTCTTTTTCTTCTGTCTGAGCTTAGGAATATATTCGAATTGCTTTGCATGGATATGTAAAAAATAGGAATTTTCTCAAAATGTTGATGCGATCTGACAACAACGAAACAAAAACATAAAAATCTCGTCTCGTCTTAAGTTTACGAAAAAAATACAATAACAATTAAATTAAAAAAAAATTTAATACAAGTACCTAGGAAACAATAGAAAATCCTACTGTTCCAAGGCCGTTCGAAAATCTCTTCGAACTCGCCACAACATCAATTCGAGACATGCTCGGCTATCTTCAAAACTACTGTGTCCCGTTTCGCACACCTGAATGTCACGTTTCAAGTATGCCTTCGTGAGACTTTTTAGACCCCGCCGAAAGGGGAAACCACTACAATGTGGAAATGCTATTGACGTATCAATGATGTTTTTGTGAAGGATTCGCAGCACGCGTAGATCATTTTCGAGGGCGTGTCCTATCAGAATGGTGTTTGCCGTGAAAAGTTGCAGCAGATCCTGTTGGATTTCGCGAAGATTTTTCACGATCGAACTTTTGGCCAGGAGATCTTTTTCCGTGATGCCGGAGAATCGAGTGTTATAGTCGACCACTTCAGATTCGGGACGGACAAATTGTTCGTAGACCAGCTGACCATCGGCACCAACGACTGTAACTTTGGCCACCTCCAGACCGAGTCCGGTGAAGCACATTTCACAGTCCATTGCGTAGACCTTGGCATTGTTTGGATTTTCGCTCGATTCGCCTACGGGCATTTGGGTTTGGACGTAATCGTCGTAGGGTCCGTTGGTGCCGACCGATACGCCCGACCAGACATGCAACCGATTCTTTGAACATCCCTCGGACGTGATGTCTTCGTCACAACACGTGTACTGACTGCAGAAACCATGTCCCGGTTTGTAGACTTGCATAACCTTGCCCCAGTGATAGGTGCATTCATCCTGCGTTAGATAGTCCCCGTTGTCCGTTACGTAGAAAGGACTTTTGCATCGGGCGCATGTTTTTTCGAGTGATGAATACAGGAATTGTTGTAGTATTCCGGCATCGGTGGAACATAAGCTCGAGCCGAGCCCGACATCTTCTTCGCCATTTTCGGAGGCATCACTATCAACGGATGGCGGACTAGACGAATCACTTCCCCTGCCACTATCGCCGGACATCTGAATCACGTCACTATTATTATCCTCCCACGTTCCACTGTCTCGTTTGCCCAGGGCATCCTTCTTCCCCAGAAAGCTGTTCAACAATTTAGTGTTACCATATGCACGCGGTGGATATTTGTAAATTTCCGCCAGGCCGGCATGTGTTTCACTCTCCACCGGATAGCCGTACATGCGCAATTGAGCCGGATCGATAATGTAGTGACGCAAAAATTTCACCAGTTCCGATTCTTGGAGATTCAATTTTGTGTGTTGCCGTAGTGGCGGTGTTACGGCTCGTGATATTTTCGCTAAATTATCAATATTGATCAAAGTCGATTTCTCTTGCGTGCCCGGTGCGGGTTGCTTGTTCTGGCCGGCGCCGGTCAGAGGGCTGGTTTTCGTTTGCTTACGATACGGCTTGGGCGTTGATTGTTGCTGCGGTTGTTGTTGATTCTCTTTGCCCTCGTCATCGATGTCCATTGGTTGAGACGAAAAAATGCCGGCGGTTTGTCGCGTCTGTTGATTGGCCGCGGCCGCTTTTCGTTGACGACGATTACGTCCCGATTTCGTGGCGACTTTTTTCACTTTCTCCTTAATTTGATAGGCTGTTGCGAGGTCCTCGTTCGATTGTCTATTGTCATCATCGTCATCGAGTTTTTTGCGTAAATCATTAAGGGCGCTTGTCGTGTGGCCAGTTGGGTTGTCGGTTGTGGTGTTGCCGCCGTTGTTGTTGTTGTTGACGAAATTGTCTTTGGAAGGAGGGAAAGGAAAAGATCAATCAGATTTGTTTGATTGTTGATAGTTTTTTTGTTTGGAACGGGTCAGGTGAAGTTTTTTTTTGCAAAAGAAAAAGCCAGAATGATGTGAAGAGCGATCGGTTAGATGATTCATGTGCGAGTGAGTCTTAAAAGTAACGTTATTGACAAAACTAATGTTATGGTAAGTTATGGTTGAGATTGTGACATTCAAACTCATCTACATACATGTGACGGTTAGTTTGTTACATAATTTAAAAATTGAAAAAAATCACAAAATCAAAATATCAGTATATGCAAGTAATTTCCACCACCCGGCGCGCGCGGCGCCCGTCTTACTAATCCACCACGCCATTATCGTGCATCGGACTGCGCCGTTGTCTCATAGGTCTTTCTATACAGAAGCCAAAAAACCGATAACCCATATTTTCAACCCCAATTTGATAAAGCCGTTTCTCATTGTTTTTCTTTCTTATTTGCAAAAAAAAAAATCGTACAAAGTCTACTACGACTCTTACACACCTTCAAAATTTTATTAATGAGCTCATTTAGATACACCGCAACGATTAAGTGACTAATCGCAAATATTTTTAATATTGATTGTAAAAAAAATTGTGTACGCAAAAAATGAAACGGAAAGGAACCCAATTTTCGATAGAATTTGGCAATCATATTGCATGTGATTTACACAATGACCAGTAGTCAAAGTCAGTTGCGATTTGATAAATTTATGGGGAAATTCGCTGAATTATGAGATTAGAAAAGCGAAGAGATTTAGCTTGGCGACAGAGATATGTGAGATATGATGTCATAATTAAAAATGAATTTAAGGTTGCCTATATAGGCAAAGAGTCAAAAACATATTATCGGATTATCTGCGAGTGTTTCAAGGCGAACATGTGTGTGATTGCTGGTTGAATAGATGATGAGTCTATGGTCAAAACAAAACGACTAATAGCAGACCCATGATTTATTGCGTCATCATAAAGTTAGAATAAGAAAAATTAATAAAATTCGCACGAACAATAAATTAACACTATTCAAATTGCCAGTAGGCAAAAAAAATGCTATTTTTTGTAAAAATGACTATACACTGAGAAAAATTAGTTACATCCATTAAGAATTAGGTTTTGTTAGCAAGACAACTGTTTTGTCGAATTGTAAATCGACAAGGAACTATTCTGGGACCAACTTGAAAATCTCACATTCGGATGGAAAATAAATTTAAGAGAACTCCAACCAACCAACACCGGTCGAGATGGTTTTGTAGGTTGCGTTTTTTTTTGCGGTTTGTTGAGAGAGCTACCACCGTAAGGGTACTTACGACGACGGATCGGTCGATTTCTTTAGAAACCGAGGCTGACTTCATCATAAGGCCGCGCGCAGACTAAAGGCGTATTGAAGTGTAGCGCCCAATACAGGCCGACAGGTTTTACGCTACCTGTTTGTCCACCGTCAGGACAAGTCTCTGAGCGACCTCACGTTTTGTATTGGGCAACAGGTTTTACGCTACGCTACGCTCCAATACGCCTTTAGTCTGCGCGCGGCCTGAAGGTTAATTTTTCATGGCTTCATTTTTTCTCTATCTTTTCTATATGCGCCAATACTCACAATTCATAAATTATTATTTTATCATGAAAAAATTATAACGAAGATTAAATTAATATGTTTACACATTAAACAAAAACTCAATACATGTAGCCCATAGACTGACCATGACACTTTTGCCTAAATAACCTTCAAGACGGTTCTTATTAACCTATACGCGCTACATTTATCCAAAGAACTTTAAGCGCTCAAATAGGGTCTGGCTGGACAATTTTGTTTGTGTCGCGAGTCTGTGATGAGTCGATTGCTTATCGGATTGTAAATTGGTATTAATAAATTGCGGTGATTAAAACAAAAAGACTTTTCTGTAAACAAGCACAGACTAATCCGCTTATTTGCTTGAATTTAGGGCACACAAATATTGAGTGCAATCTTTGTTGTAGTTAGAATTGAATTGGGACTAATAAGATATTGAACAAATTAACTGATCAATTTATTAGTACATTTTGGATGTGATATCTATATGTAAAGCTCTTTTATTGTCTGTCGAATTTGGAGTAGGGTGAGTGGAATTTGACGAAACAATAAATCGCTTATTGCCTATTGCTATAAATTATGACGTGTTGTTGACGTACGCTGAATGAGTGTATTTGACACTCATATTGATCGACGCAATTTTTTGCCGATTGTCATAAGAAATCGATTGCGCAGAAAGTCCTCTGTTGGATTTCTTATATACAGGGTACCCGGAAACTACCGCAAAAACGCGCCGGAATATGATTTCTCATGTGATATCTAGCAAAAAAGTTGCACGGAACATACCCCTAATTCTTAACCCTTTAGCTGCTACAAGCATTTGAAGATTTTTGAAAAAAATCATTTTCTTCCACGACTTAAACCTGAATCTCTCCAAAGCTAGACTAGCTAGAATAGCGAAAAGATATGATTGCCACAGCCAACTAAGTTACCTAAAAAATAAAACTAACCACATTTTTTTTAGGTCAAATCACACCGCCTTGGCAGAAGTTGGAGAGAGTTGAGATGGAAAAATATTTTTTTAGGTCAAATCACAAAAGTTTCACTTTGAAGCACTGTAAAAACCAAACCACACCGGTTTGGTTTTTACAGAGCTTCAAGCAGGGCATCGAGCCTGCTAATTACATCGGAATAGTGCTCTGTAAACTTAAACTTCGCATCAAATGTTACTCCAAGATCTTTACCAGAGTTCACACACTTAAGCGGCAGCGCATGTACCCTACATGTAAAGCAAATAGGGTCTGGTTTTAGGGAATAGATAATAACAGAACATTTAGCCACAATCAACAGTAATCTATTTGAAGAACACCAGAAAGCCACGACATTCAAATCCTTTTGTAAGGACACCCTATCTACTATAGATGATACGGGCTTGGAGATCTTAACAATCATCAGCAATCAGTATTTAGTAGCGAGGTAAGCTCGTTTATAAAAAAAAAACGCAAACAATATAGGTCCCACGATTGAGCCCTGAGGCACACCAGACGATGAGACCATTTTATTATAAATTACACTCGACAATATATCAACCAAGTAGGATGAAATCCGAGACAAAAGCCTTTCAGGGAAATTAAAGGATATGGTCAACAGAGTCGAAGGCTTTCGAGAAATCAGTGTAGATGACGCGACGTGTACATCAAGATGTTTATTAAATGATTTTGTGATAAAGTTGACGATTTCAACGAGATTAGTTATGGATTTCTTGTTCAGAAAATCATGTTGATTGGGACGTATTAGGTTAGTAAAGTCGACATTAATGTAGGTGGATACTATCTTTTCAAGTAGTTTAGAGTAGGATGACAATAGAGACACTGGATGATAGTTAGATACACTGCTAGTAACTACCTTCTTAGGGATCGGAACAATGTGGGAACATTTCCACTGTGAAGGAAATTTTCCTTCTTCGTTTGTACCGAATACGGATATCGTTTTTCGTTTCTTTTCGAAGTAGATTGCGGATAGAACGTGTAAACCAAACTGGACATTGGTTACGCATTTTTGAACTTATAGGTACGAATTCACAGATGATATTATAAAGAACACTGTAAAACATGTTGACAGCTGCATCACAGCTAAGTCCCTTTAGGAGGCTGGGCCAATCAGTGTCTATCAATTTTTGATTGATTGACTCATAGTCTCCTTTCCTGAAAGTATGGCCATTATTACTTTGAGGACGATCAAACCGGATGTTTATGTCGACAGATAAGGCCGGATGGTAAGCATCAACAGTTACAGGAGCTCTTATAAAATTAAGGCAATGCTCTGACATAATATTAAAAACGAAATCCAGCTTATGTCTCATACAGTTATCTGTAGTAAGCCACAAACTTGTATGAATGCATTTACCGAAAGAAACTGTGCAGATGACCACCCATTAACGGATTCACATAATCAGGTCTCAGTTAAACGGATAAAGTCGTGATTGGATGTTAACACCGAAATATTGAAACTTTGAAGTTTTGTCCTCAACCACTTACAATTTGAAAATATAAGTTAAAATGCATTATTTTCGAATTTTTCTTGATATGGAACGATACGATGAAAATTCCGTTTAGTAAACTCCTTCAAAAGAATACCAGATGACCAAAAAGAATCCGTAAAAAGGACAAAGAACAAAGATTGTAAATGGTGAAAGAACTCGATCAGAAAGTTTGTCTTTTGTAAGTTTACGGCAACTCAGTAATGCGGGAACGTATCCAAGCTTGTAAATTATTTATCATCTTATCTCGTCCTCCGTCGTATCAGAAGCGAGTCTAGAGATAAAGAGTTGCTTAGGAGGACAACAAACTCTTAAATTACTTAAAGGTGCCGTTGATGGACGAGTAATATCAACAGCCGAAGGATTTCATTATGATAGCTGCTGGCCCGAAAACTGTACATAGCCTGGTGACTCAGGACGAAGCAGCAATGGGATGATTAATCGGCAAAGCAGGCAAAGTAGATTTGGGGATGAACACGAAGTTGTAATCGGTGGGTAGCAGCCGGACCAGCTAGGTGCGGCATTACGTGTGAGCCTGTATTCGGTTTACCTTGTATAACAGAATCATCATTGTAAATACACTCAGGCAGCATTTTTCCATAGATGTAAATCGACAGTTGGTGGAAAACCTGTAGAGACCAGATACAGCATCGCGTAGTGAATCGCCAACTGAGTCGGGCCAAATTTTTGTCCAAATAATTTTGTCCAAACCCACTAGGAAAAATTAGAAGTCCTTCTCGAAGAAGATGTTTTGAAGGTCTTTTTCATTCCAAGGGAGCAAATATGGAGGTATTTAGAATGACTTTAAAAATGAAATGAAATCCTTCTCGAGAAGGTATTTAGAAGTTGTGTAGAAGGTAATAGTCATTCCGAGGAAGTAAATATGGAGGCATTTAGAATGAGTTCAGAAGACAATATAAAATCATTTCCTGGTAGGTGTTTGGGAGCGAATTCGAAGGAATATGCCGTTTGTTTTACCGTTAACTTTGCGACGTACAATTTCGTATATTGCTGGAAATCATTTTCCTGCGCAGTTCGTGCATAATTTTTGTTGTGAGTGGTAGATTGATTCAGTTCGTAGCAGAAAATTTCGATTACACTTAGTTTGAAGTTTATAAAGTGCATATTAGTTTATTTACTTAAAAATAACGAAATTGTTGTTGTTTTCTTTTTTATTTTAAAAATGTTAAGAGTGTGATATAATAAATTTAATATAAAAAATTCTACATAAACTATAAGTGTTTCTTTTTTCATCATCAAGGGGCCCTATACGCCCGATTGGAGAGTTCTTAGAACTCGTGAGATGCTGATCTATCTCTTTCGTAAGCAATGTTTGCTCTTCTTCCTTCTTGCCCTCTATACCACTGCGTTGCGTAGCTCGACCTGCCGTGTAGGTACGTCGCCCGTTCTGGCGGTAATGTCTCAGCCTATTTTTACAGGGAACTTACTCTTTTGGATCGTGTCATCGCCGAGACCAATGCGATAATTTTGTTATTATCAATAAATGAAATTTGTTCCTTTCTGAACGGCGATCTCAATTCAAAAGTAAAGACTTTAGTATCAACTTAATTTGCATAATTTTAATACATTTTTGGACATTGAGTGCGGGAGGTGGTATTTCAAATATAAATAAAAAATAAATATAAAATAGATCTACCCGAAACTAATCCACACCGAATGTACAAAAAACGCGCTTATTTTTAGTGAAAACATCTTTCTAAAAGTCCTTCCCATTTTCATTCTAAAGTACTACCTTTCAATAAATCCTTACTATTTCCTTCCGAAAAAGAATCCTTCTTAGAAGTTCTTACTGATTCATTCTGAAGTTCTGCAAAAGAAACCTTTCTAGAAGACCTTACTGATTCATTCTATAGTACAGCAAAAAAAGCCTTCCATGAAGTCCTTTTTATTTCATTCCGAAGTACTGGAAATAAAACCTTCCTAGAAGTCATTATGGAATCATTACATAGTACTCCCAAAAGATTCCTTCTTGGAATTACTTCTTTCTGCGGACATGGCTATGGAAAATGGTAGATATAAAGGTAGGTAAAAAGAATGAATTGTTTCATTCCAAGGAGACCTTTGGAAGGGCTTACTTCACACTCTTTTTCCTAGTGGGATAGCTTGGCACATTTACTGTGAAATGTTAAACCACAAAACCCAGAACAAATTATGATTGGTGCATGGTGAAGCAGCGCAGATACTCACTACAGTAAAACTTCGTTATAACGCTCTTCTGGGGTCTGAACCAAAAAAGCGCTATAACCGGGAAAACGCTATAGCCGGGAAGTCCAAGAAATATACTTCATAGACGCATACACCTTTTAGGTGGCGAAATTTATTATTTGATTGATAAATGGAATGAAATAGTAGGGAAATGGCAATCAATTGATTACTGGTTAAAAAAAAACAGATACAGGTTAAAAAAAAAAAATATTTGACTGGTAACAGACTGCAGCACTAAGGTTTTCAATTTATTGAGAAATCTTTCCTCTATGTCCATGCTATAGGCAAAAATTGCTCGAATCTTCTTTATTGCAACTAAGACTGTAAATGTTTTTGGCATGCTTGACGCCTCTTTCTTGTTCTCTTCAGTGTGGACGGATGCTGATGCATTTACGATATCTTCAATTATACTTTCAATTGTTGTTATGTCTTTCCCTTTTCCAGGAAATTTGACCTTGATGTGATTTAACGAAGCAACTTGTACAATGTAAAGATAGACAACGTGTTCAATGAATTTGTCAATATAATTTTTTTTTAAGAAAGTGAGACTGGGAAAACAGCGTTATAACCGGGAAATAGAAACGTTATAACGAATCGAAATTCCCTGTAATAAATGCTAATGGGACCGGGACCGAGAAAAAAGAGCGTTATAGCCGGGAAAACGTTATATCCGGGAGCGTTATAACGAAGTTTTACCGTATAAGAGATATCAGAAAAAACTTTCACGTGATAAAGGGATAAAGTGGTTAGATCCCAATTGATAAAATACAATGTTTATGTCTAGTACGGCTCTGCACCACAATCAAAAAGTAGCAGTCGAACAGAATTCACAATATATTCTATAGGCACCAACAATTATGCAATAATGCAAAATTGAAAGTTCAGTACAGAACACAAACCGCACTTTCAGAAATTGATTGTTAATGATCGCTGTTTTGGTTTATTTTATGTGTGTTATTTGTTCAGAAGTAGAATAACGATGGTCTCGCACATACACGCAATCATACACCAACTTAGTTGGTTTAAGTTATTTTTCTTAACGAGTCACAGTTTGAGGATTACTTCAGTTGCACAAGGACGCTATGTACAGCAAAATCGTTCGGCAAAACTGTTGGTTCGACAAGTTCAAAGACAACAGCTGTAACAAGATGTTTTTGGCGACGTATCGGATTTGTGGTGCACGACGGATTTTGACAGTTCGCGTTTTATTGAAATTTTCATATAAATTATCGTGGTAACGGTAGGTACTCTGAGGTAACAGTATCTGTGTGCACTAATTATTCCGAATACCGTAAAATTAACTCAAAAATTTACAGGTATGATTAAAAATGTTAAAGAATAATTTTTTTTACAGTTTAAAGTTTTTTCCAAACAGGACTCCCTCCTACACTTTATCATTATTATAAAAAATACCGGCGTACAGAGGGCTGCGTCCGCAATACGAGGGTTTTTTAGAATTTTGATGGATAGTGAATATTTTTTGTACCTATATTTTATAAGCAATAGATAAGAATTGTGCACACCATTAATGAAATGCTTCCTGTAAATCTATTTTTGGATTGGTTTAATTAAAGGTGGAACGCGTTTATTTACCCAGTTGATATAAAAGTACTCCAAGGCAAAACTACAGGCATTTTTCGATTTAAGATTTCTGATGGCCTTTGAGAAAAAAGAAACTAAGGCAAACGTAAGGATGGCTTGGCTTTATATATGAACTGAATTATCAGCTGTAAATCTACTGTTATTGTATTTTTAATCAAGGAAAAGCAACCTCCATGAAATGATTCCATTGTGTCCCCTGACATAAGAGCCCACGCAAGCTCTCCTATGAGTTTTGAACAAGTATATTTTTGCAGCTATTCAGGGACACCCTGTTAGCTTGGTCCTACAAACTTCAAAAATATTTGTGGCAAACACTATTACCATTCTATGCATTTCCACTAAATTGCGTGTTCATTGTTTCGTCAAGTTAAAAGATATGCAGTGAAGAAATGCTTAAGAGGCTTCCCTTGCATTGTGAAAGGCCTTACTAAATACTTACTTAGCTATATTTCCGGTTTGGATACAGTTATTCGAATGAAAATTCGTAGACATATTCCCTATTTAATTTTCTGAAAACCCTTAGCAGAATTTTCATATTTGAAAACCTAAGATGGGCTACACACGAACAAATTGAAATTTTACAAATTTACTGTTATTTATTTTTCCTTAGCAAAAGTCAACAGTCTTAATATTTAACGTATATAAGGCCATACTGACCAATATTTGTGCAAAGTTTCATATCGATCCCTATAACGGTTTAGAAAAACGGAGGTCGAAAAGAAGTTTAACTTTAAACGCCAATAACTTTTTTACCGTTACTCAAAACTGGAAAATTTTAACTGATATGAGATGTACTCGTTTAGATCTTTGATTTAAATACCCATACGTCAATCTCCGATAAAAACTAAAAAAGTCGACTTTTTTCAAACGTTCGGGACACCCTGTTATCTTCTTCCTACCAACTTCTAAGGTATTTGTGCCAAAGACTGTAATCATTCTACACATTCCTACCAAATTTCATGACAATCGGTTGAGCCGTTCGCGAGTTATTTAGTGAACAGACGGACAGACGGACGGACGGACAAAATCGATTTCATAAGGGTTTTTTGAAAAAATATTTTCTAAAAAACCCTAAAAAGCACTTTTTCGATATTTTTTTTTTAATTTGCTATTTTGTAAGTAATCATTAGTATCAACAATTTGGATGTACCTTCATCCCAAGCCCCGACGAAAACATATTTTTAAAATGTTCGTCATGATCACTTTTTTTTTTTGGCTTTCTGAAAAACTTGAGCCATTATGTAATGAAATGACATGACCATCCGAAGATGCCCAGGGGACGGAGCCAATGTCTCTACATTGGTGCAGGTTAGGCATGAAGAATTAGGGCTCCTCAACGAGCGAGCAGCGGCATGCGCTTGCTGTAGCTCAGTTCGGGAAATACGGGTGGGATTTGTGCCACTCGTTGCCCCTGTCCTTCTACAAATAATAAAATATTAAGGGATGTAGCATGCCAAAAGGAACTACAATACAACAAAACGGTTAAAATTAGTAAGAAACCGTTTAAATATGAGCCGACGCGCACAGGCGCCATCTTATTGAAGCTCCGTAGACCCGGATGACGTCGGATCCCGGCCTAACTAAACCCATACTATTTCACAATTAAACCCATCCTGAGGCGCCCGCGGTCGAACTAAAATGTCGTAGGGCGCCTCCCTTCACGCAAAAACCGGTGGTAAGGATCAGCACTTCACCCTATTATTGGTCCCTGGAATGGGGGTATAAATAGTGCGGAGCACTACGCGTCGTTATTTAACCTTGAAGCTTGCTGAATTTAGCACATAAATGCCCCATTTCACAAAAACACAACACCACAGACATCACAATAAACACTAAAAGGACACTTATCTGTGGTGTGGAACAATTGCCCAAAACGCGTATGGCGTATCACTCGATTCCATCCTTCGTTGTTTTTTTTCTAACATCTCCACCAGAAAATAAAAATATTACTCCGGCCAAAACGCATGTCTCCCAGGTGACAGTCCAAGCCAATCTCCACTTATAAAAAAACGCCAAAAAGAGCAAACGCATGCTGTCCTCGTGACAGCCGTCACTTAAATCCCCTGAAGTTGGTCGCGGACAATCGGTAACATTTTTCAGACCAGCTGTTCGAATATAGATGTCTGCTTTTGAATTTGGCGGGATTTTCACAAATAATAATGGTTTGAAAAAATTTAATTAATTAATATTTGCAAAAATGAAAAACAAATTCAAAAACAGACATGTATGGGACGAAGTTGGTCCGTTACAATTATCAAGAGGAAAAAAAAATCGCTTGTCTTCATAGATAAAAATATCATTGAAGGAGATACTTCACACGCTTTACTAATACATTATTTGCTTATAGACATTCGTGATAAATGGGGAAGTTTCGAATTTTAACAGATGAGGCTGGTTATACCCTATACCCATAAGATGGTATAGGGTATATTGTTTTTGTTACGACGATTTATGTAACACCTCAAAGGAGCCACCTGAGGTATGGCAAAGTATATATATAAATGATCAGGGTCGGTCCCTGATTCGAATAAGCCATGTCCGTCTGTCTGTCTGTCTGTCCGTCCGTGTGTCTGTCAGTTCGCACGATAACTGCCGAAATAATGGAGCTAGCGTTTTGAAATTTCGGTCAGATGATTGCTTTGATAAAAGCTTGGATGGTATTGAAAATGGGCCAAATCGGATCAAGGGTTCCCCTACCTCCCATACAAATGACCCCTCCGTGATAGTGTAATTCGGCAATATTTTTCGACAGAATGTCGCTAGGAACCTGAAATTTTCATCAATGCCTAATTGTGACATATGCTTGAAGTTAGTGGAAAGTGAAGAAGGTCTGCCTTCCCCTACCCCTACATCCCCTACAAAGCAATATTCCGCCATATCTTTTGATAGAATGTCCCGAAAAACTTGAAATTTATCGCAAATGATAGCTGCTGGATGCCGTTATAAGATATTAAAGATGTGCGAGATTTAGCCCATCTACCCCTCCCCCCTTAAAAAAATTAAATTGAATATTTTCGGTTTTACGCGCATTCTAGGTCTGTACATGGGTATAGGGTATACAGTCATCGTGCTATTCGCACGATTAGAACTCGTTCAAAATTGATTAAATTGGGTTGGGTTGATGTACGCAAAAACTTGCCAAGGCTTCTGAAATTTATATATCCCTGGCTAATGTGATACAAGGAAATGTCCCGAAAGTGCTAAATAGCGACACTTCGCTTATAACGACGCGACCCTAATTAATAAATTAATATAAACAGACACGGGAATTGTGCGATGACATAAGAGTACCGATAGATATTTTCGAGTTATCGTTCTGATCAAAGTCATCAATCTCAACACATAAAGTACCATAAGGATGACTTATATACTAATTTTCGTAAATTCACATTTTAATATTAATATATGTTTTACAAGGACTTACAAATAACCGCACCAAAAATTAATATTTTTATTATTTACTAGTAACTATGTACAATATAATGAATGAAAAACAAAACACAAACTGAATATAGTATTTTTATAAATGTACACGTAATAACCATGACAATGATAATGTGCATAATGTAAATTAATTCATTTCCTTCACCAATTTATAAAAAATATACATATATGTATTCTTATGCTGTATTATTTAATTTAATTTTGTACAAAATTTTAATATACATAAATTTAACAATGTTTACATAAATGACCATATCACAAGGAGGTACCAGGTACCAATATTGGCATATTATACAATTCGTCTTCTCGGTTAAGTATTCATTCATTCAGCATTCAGAATAATGATAAGTGCGAATTCAATGTTACGACGAGTAGTCTAGCTCCTGGCATATTTTACTACGAGTGTAATGTATTCAACATCCACCGGAAGTTTAGCTTTGTTCATTTCTTTGCTTCTGGTATTAAGACAATATATTTGTAGACTTGGCTTATGAATTTAAAGTAAATTTTTCTTCTTTTTTTAAATTCTGTCTGGATGTTTCACTTGAATACTAATGAGAACGTTAATAGTGTGCGTACAATTTGATGTACGATTAAAATGGTAGATTCTCATATACCAGTTATAAGTCACAGTCATTGCGGCAAGATCCATTAGATTAGATTAAATGAGGGCATCGGTAGATTTGCCATAAGCACTGCGACCGGTGGTCTATTGTGCCTTTGTCCACGCTACAGGTTAGATAAATTTATCTAACCGACATCTGTCGATAAATCGATTAATTTGTCCCATACTAAGGGAGGCGATGTCCTCTGTCAGTGGGAAAGTTATGCCGAAGCACTCCTCCCGTCGCATCGCCAGTCTTTCACAATCGCAAAGTATGTGAGTGGATGTTTCGTCATCGGCCTCGCAGAAGCGGCAGGTCACGTCTGCGACTAAGCACATGGTTCTTAAATACCCGTTCAGACGGGAGTGGCCTGTAAGGAGGCCACTTATGATCCTGACCCTGTTCCTGCTGAGTTTAACTAACCCAAGAGTGCGTTTCTTAGAGTAGGTTCCTACAAAAAGCTTCGATTGCCTTAGTCCTGGAAGGGCCTCCCATCATACGGTGGCTGTCGTCTTTTCCCACTCAGTGATTTTGTTTCTGCATAGACACAGTGGTATACCACAGAAGGGTTCCGGGCCGCAGAAGGGGCTAGCAGAGGCTACCCTAGCGAGTTCGTCCGCGAGCTCATTCCCTTCAATTTCAGAGTGTCCGGGAACCCATAGGAGTATAAGCTTTGATAGCCGCCTGACTGTCGGTAAAGATCGCTATCTTTCTGTTGACATATTCTTTGTTCTGACATTCTCTAGCGAAAACTTCTATCGCAATCGCATGTACTTCCGCCTGGAACACAGACGCATTTCCCCATAGGGACTGAGTAGCTTACACCTGGACCACTGATGCCCGCTCCAGAGCCTGTGTCAGTTTTGGATCCATCTGTGTAAAAGCTGATAATGTTGGGATAAAGGGACCTGAACATATCGGTCCAACTTTCCCTCGCCCAGATTGCTGATTTAAAGGACGCGTTGAAGCGTAATGTTTTAACTAGGTAATTCGAAGGTAGGCAGAGGGTATTGCTACCTTGTAACCATCCTAGTTGATCAGCCTCGCCGACGCTTCAATGTGAATGTGTAGTGGAGTGAGGTCAAGAAGAACCTCCAGGGCAGCGGTGGGTCATGAAACAATAGCTCCAGTGATAATTAGACAGGCAAGCCTCTGGACCTTACCTAGATCCGACTTACCGGTGCTTGTTGAAGCCCTTTTCCACCACACCACCGACCCATACTCCACTATAGGTTTAACAACTGTCTTTTAAATCCACAGAATTAAATGTGGATTAATTCCCCAGGTCTTACCTACATAACCTCTGCAGGTCCATAGTGCCTTGATCGCCTTCTCCGTGACCGATTTCAGGTGGTCATCCCAGAATAATTTGCTATCAAGAGTGACTCCCAAATATTTGACTTGGTTAGTCATTTTAATTTGGGAGTTGTACATTGTAGGACAACTCAGGGTTCTTGTTGTCCTGCTCCTACTGAAAGGAACCACCGTGGTCTTGGACGGGTTGACCCGTAGACCACTCTCCGTGCACCAATCTTGAACTATCCACAGAAGGAGGGACAGTACCCCCTGTGGGCAGCCACGAGTGGCTAAGGCGGAGAGGGTGGACCCTCCGATGGTGGTATAAATGTTCCTCGATGAAAGCATGCGTTGCACCCAGGTAATCTTTGTCACATCTGCCCCTTTTGTTCTTAGCGCCGTACCGATGGACTCGAAGGACGTATTGTCAACGGCCCCTTCTATATCCAGGAATGCACAAAGTGCCATCTCCTTCTTTGATATGGCCACTTCGATTTCGTCCACTAGGGTATGAAGTGCAGATTCAGTCGATCTGCCTGGTTGGTAGGCATACTCCTTATGTGTGCGTCTAATATCTTCTCCATTGCTTTCATGAGGAACGAGGTTAGACTGATTGGTCGATACGATTTCGGATCGTCTGTCGACTTTTTTCCCACTTTGGGAATGAAGACCACCCTCACTGATCTCCAAGCTGTTGGGATATATCCCAACGCGTAACTACTTCTATATGTATTGACTAGGAATGAGATCAACTCTTCTTGCGCCTTCTGTAATAGCGCTGGAAAGATACCATCCATGCTAGGCGATTTGAAGGGATCAAAGGTCCCAATCGCCCATATAACCTTATCATAGGTAAATATAGCCCTTGCTGCACTCCACTCGGACCGGTTGGACCTGCTGAAGGTTCAGCAGTGTGGGAAAGCGATCTGATTTAATCTGCATCCTGGGAAATGAGTTTCCAGGAGCAGTATACCTGTCTCACTCGAATTTTCAGTGATTGTGCCATTCGGCCTTTTGAGTGTGCTGATCGCATTAGCCCCATTTTTCGCCAGCACCTTATGTAGCCTAGCCGCTTTTGTGGTGCTGTTAACATTGTCGTAGAAGGTCATCCAGCTGCTCTGTTTCGCTTCCCTAATCGTCTTATTATATTCTGTCAGGGTGGAACGATACACGTCCCAGTCTCCGTTACGCTTGGCCCGATTAAATAATTTCCTCACGTTTTTCCGGAGGCGAGCAAGATCATTGTTCCACCACGATATACACTTCTTGTCTTTAATGATCCTTATAGGGCAATTTTCTTCGTAGGAAGACACAATTGCCTTGTTAGTATCGTCCATAGTCTTCTTGTCTATGTGCTGCAGGTGCTCCCTGAGTGTCTCAGAATATCCAGGCCAGTCAGTGAGCTGAGAGACCCTCCGCTCGATGTGCACAGGGTCCGAGGAGGCTTTATTAAAACGGATGTGCATGATGGTTCGTCCGATACATGCCAGTTGCGGATGCTGTCCGTAATCGAATTGCTACACAGAGTTATGTCAAGGACAAGATCCATACAAATTGAGAATCAGTGGCTGTCACTAACTCTCAATTTGTATGGATTTTGTCGCAATATAAGAATCTATAGCTGTGACTATGACTGATATATGTATGACCTTATATCGGACAATTTTTTCAAAAAAATTGTTTAAAGGATGCCTTATGAGTGGTGTGTGTCTCATAAACATTTTTCAGCAAACTCATATAAATGAATCGAAAGACTTAAGCCAGTAACTTTCGTTCATTCATTCATCTCATCCCAATCGACGAAAGATGCACAAATTTTCATTTTCATTGCCTCTTTTAAGATTATTCCGTTTACTCGAATTTTTTTACCAATTATTTTAGAATGAAAGTACATATGTTTTTTTTTTTGTAATGTTTTTGCTCATACAACTATACCAATTCGAATGTCTATTGTTCATTATAGGTAATGTACAAATTTTCAGATTTTCGAAAAAATCGAAAGTCTTTTAAAAACAACCAAAAAGCACACACAAAACGAATGTATGTACTAGAAACAATATCTCAAGATATTTCTCATATAGTGAAAGTGCTACTGTATTTCAGTGTTTGTTTTTTTATTTATTTGTTTCAACCAACCTTTCATCATTCATGACGATATTATATTTTCTGCAAGTAGGCCAAAACATATACAAAAATACATCTCGTCAATGTGTAAGCCTATATGTACGTACATGTACGCAAAACTTTGTGTAATAAAATTGGTTATTTTTAACGCTCCACTCCAGAAGATTCGGATTATGAATAAATCAAACAATATGCAAATAAAGTTGCGGTTGCGGATACACTACTAAAAATTGTATGGTTCAGTTTGTTTGTTTTCGTTTCGGCTGACAAAGGGCTTAAGTGGATGCTCTACGCTTAATACGATTTAAAACAACTTAATGAATAATTTCAGATACAAAAAGTCAAAGAATTGTGTGATGCATGCATAAGCATCTTCCTAAAAATATTTATACTACAAAATATGCCTTCAAGCGCGTGTTGAGAGAAAGCATCATCATGTCCACTTGGCACATAAGAAAATTAATAATAAAATATTATATAAAGACAGCAGACGAAAACGAAAGAGAAAAAAAAGCACACTAACAAAAAAGCATTCATCTTGAATGAAATCGAAAACGACCATTAACGCGATCCAGTAGTATCTACATTATACCTATAATGGGCATAATTTGGCAAATGATTATTGCATAACAATTGATTCATAATAGACGAGAGTAAGAAGATTTTTTTCTTTTCGAATTTTTCGATGTCATGTCAACATATACAACACAATAATTTTGTGTTGTAATCAAAAAAGTGTATTTTTGAGAGTGTGTGATTTGTGCAATAGGCGGATGATGTATTAATTTGGGATGCCGGATTAGGATCGATTGTTTGTAATGCAAAAGTTGCGTTTGAAAAGTTAAAAATTGAAATGTTGAAAAAATGCTGCTGGGGCTGCAATAAAGCATTCAATCATTTTGGGTATCGTTTGAATGCAGTCATTTTCACTCACCCCACTTAAAGGTATGTACTGAGTTCACCGAGCGAAAAACTTGCATTTATGTCTCCCGTGAAAACGGTGCCGTGGAGACTTGCTTTTTATTCACTCAACGTAAGATAAATGTTCACTCGCGTTCTGATTGATGGCCGATGACATCTTTTCATTGTGAAATAAAGTGCAACTGCATTATTTTCGCTGGCGAAATGTCAAAAACCGGTGTGGAGACTTTCATGTGAAGTGAGTACCACCAAGCGAATTCGATTTCCCGATCATCAAAATTTTGACAGTATTTGCAGGGATTTCACGTGAACTGACGATGTACCTACTTTAAGTAAGCAAAGATTCACATCTTTGCTTAGAGATATAGATCTTTGCTTCGTTAAGTGGGCAAAAGGCTGCATTCAGATGACGCAAAAAAAAAACAATCTTTTAAATTGTTGTCTAATATATTCTTATCTAATTAATGATCGTGACAGCTAAATTCTAATTCGATTACTCAGTGGTTATATCAGATTTATTGATTATTCTGCATTACGTGTTATTAATTCAAATTAAATTATCAAATCGGTTCTAATCCAATTATAAATACAATTTTTGCGAATGTTTGATGAGAACTTCTAGTTTCAGATCAAAACTCGATTTATCCAGCCGAAATTGAAAAATTGTCTACAAATAAAATGTGGTCGTGAACTCAAAACTTTATTATAAAATATACTATTATCTAGTTGTTAGTTCAGGTGGCGAACTCTTGTTCCAAAATGAAGTAGGACAAGTGCTCATTTCATACAAATTTTAATGGGGGGAAATTTAGGAACGTGATTATTGATAATTAATTTTGAAAGGGAAGTAGAGAGAGGCAGTGAGCACCTAGCTGAAATCTAGGACACAGTGAGCGCTCATCCGAACTAAATGGCTTCCATAAATTTTGTCGGCTTCGAGATAATGAAGATATAAGACAGTGATTAGGCTACACACTTAGTTTTCCCAAGTGATCAATCTACAGACTACAGATGAGTTTTTGGTTATTTTTTTAGGAATTATAGGTATTGAAAGAAATAATAATTTGCACAAGCAAGATGTACTGCACATTTGTGATGGTATATAATGGCGTAAATCAAACCATGAATATAGACCCGAATCACAAAATCCCTATTATAAAATGAATAATTAAAGATTCATTTGCTGCATTCTATAAATAAGCTAAGACTATCTTAAAGTTGATTTCAGGGTTGTCCAACTTTATTTTTCAAAAGGCCGATTTGTTGACTGAAAAAAACTGAAGGGCCAAACAATGTTTTTCTAATCGAATCCCTCCCAATTTTACCTTCTTATTGCTTATAGATGCAATTCGACCAAAGTTTGAGTACTTTGGATGCTACATTTTTGCATATCGTCATACGGAAA
Organism: Microchrysa polita; assembly: GCA_949715475.1. Lineage (NCBI taxonomy): Eukaryota > Metazoa > Arthropoda > Insecta > Diptera > Stratiomyidae > Microchrysa > Microchrysa polita. The sequence goes on from OX454417.1 coordinate 76,319,100, forward strand.
TTTTCATAGAAATTTTGACATTTTTCAGCGGGCCGCAGACAAACTAACACATCAATAAATTACACAGGGGAACAGCATTTTGTTTATTTAGATTTGATATTCATTTCTAGCTAATTTTTGGTCGTAGAATCCGGAAATGCTAACCGTTTTTCTCCTATACGTCCAGTTTTTGAGATACAGGGGGCTCAAATTTTGGCCCCCATACAAACCTTCCCTTCATTGAAATCAAAACAAACGAAACTCGCTAAAAATTTTTTTTTTGTAAATATTGATTTTATATCTTAACAACATTACCTAAGAATTAAAAAAAAAAATTACGGCAAAAATTTTCGTTTGTAGCTTTTTCTGGAGTGTTCAATTTCCGGACTGTCCCGTTTTATGCCCCATCAATAGTCCGCCATCATATTCGCATCCCATCTGCCTTGATATCGACTTTCCATGATTTTGAAATCTTGATGAAATCGCTCTCCTTGCTCATTACTCACAGCTCCAAGATTTTCCGGAAATTCATCTAAATGACTGTGTAAAAAGTGAACTTTGATGCTCATGTTGCAGCTAAGCCTTTGAAAACTGTCCAATAGTTGCTCGACTACTATCGCATAATTCGATGCACTTATATTGCCTAGAAAGATGTTGACTATATTCTCAAATGCCAGCCATGCTGTCTTTTCATTTTCTTTCATTGATTCCAAAAAAATTGTATCGCTGAGAAGCTGCCGAATTTGTGGACCGTCAAATACTCCAGCCTTTATTTTCTCGTATGATAGCGGATGAAGGGCCGACAGCATATATTTAAAATAATTTCCTGCTGTTGGTAAGGCTTTTACAAATTGTTTCGCCAGGCCTAGTTTTATATGCAACAGCGGGAAAATGTTTTTTGTCGATCCACAAGCGGTTCATGAACAATATTTTGATCACCAGCCTTCAGATCAGATCTCGGGGCCAATTCCTTTGTATTCAATGTTTATCGCGAGTTCTGCTATCCCACATACACAAAAAGCACGGATATTTTGTATATCCACGTTGCTAACCGAGAAGGAAGAACCATCTTGAGGTCTACACATATGATATGCCTGGTGGACAAAGGGGCCTATTTTTTGCCCTTTGACTTAGAAATGTATAACTGCCACATATATAGCAAACTGACTCCGGGTGTTGAGACACTTTCGACAAGGGATCGTAGAGGCTTCCATTACACAAGTTAAGAGCACAAAAATAGGGTTATATACTCGAACGGAGGCTTTTAAATACATTTTTTGGATTAAAAAAGACTTAAAAATGGCCGAAGAATTTCACAACTTTTAACAAAAAATCCAGGACGCGACAAATTACTTTCATTTATTTATTTAATATTATTGTATACAAGTACTAGAAGGTCCTGCACAAGGATGCAACCCCGTAGCTTTTAAAAAAAGTTGTTATTTAAGGGGGCCTATTGTAATTTTCCGTAAAATTAAAAAAAAAAACCCGTTATCTCAAAAACCTGACGTATAGGGGAAAAACCAACTGCATTTTTGGAATCAGCGAGGCCATTTTACTATAAATTAGGTGCAAGATTCAAAAAAACAGAAAAAAGTGTTAAAATTGTTCTCCTGTGTTATTAAACATTATCCCAGCAAACAATTTTATCGTTCACGAATGTAGCTCACCAATTGGCTTGGTTGGTTGCACACTCCTGATTCTAATGGACGGATTTCCCTCGCATTTTCAAGTCTTGGGGGACAACGGTTCACGGAAAATCCGCACCGACTTTCTGCAACAAGTTAAGATTTCTTTTCGCAAGATGGTTTTTATGCGAAAAATTTCAAAAGTTTTAGCGCATAATTAGATTTACCCAACGTACAGACTATTCTATTCCGCTCAAGTAGATGGGATAGCGATGGCCAAAGAGGCGCAATAAATTAAACATTTGTTTTGACTTTGCAAAGTATATCTCGTCTTACTGCGAAAAAATTCTAAATTTATGGAAAATAGTTTTCAGTAGTCGCGGTTTATTTATGGTTCGATAAATCTTTCTTATGGTTTTTGGCTCCCTTAATCTCGTAGGCCCCCACGCGGACCCTGCGGGCCCCTGATTCTAAGGTACATATATTCAGCTAAAAAAATTACATTATAAAAAGAATGGTCCGTAAAGGGCACAATTGGTCAAAATCCACTTCTTTTCCTTAAAACTAACTTTACAGATCCCCAGGCGCCGAATAATATTTTGAGTGTTGCATTATCTAGTGGCAAACACACAAGCACACAAATATTCTGTGCAAAGTTAGGAATATAAGGCGTGTTTTTTTGCACTCTGGTAGAGGTTAGTTTAGTGTAACTAAATACATGGGGTTACAATAATAGCAAGTCAACCCTAATGCGGCACAGTTTAGTTACGCTAAACTAAGGGGCGGTTCAGACTATCGATAAGATTTGCTAAATCCTAGATTTAGTTGACAGTAGTACCATATTGTACTGCAATTTGAATAATGCAAGTACATTCTACGAGGCATTTTGAATTTAATGACATACGATTTAATCTAGTAGGCGGGTTTTCACTCGATTAATTTAGTGGTTTTAGTAAATCCTGTCCATAGTGTGAATGCCATCTTAGATGTCGTCATACCTTATATCGTAGAATGTACTTGTATTATTGAAATTGAAGTACAATATGGTACAAATTGTTAACTAAATGAAGATTTCGGTAATCTTGTCGATAGTTTGAATCGCCCCTTAGAGGGGATTCACACTATGGACAGGATTTACTAAAACCACTACATTAATCGAGTCAAAGCCCGCCTACTAGATTAAATCGTATGTCATTAAATTCAAAATGCATCGTAGAATGTACTTGCATTATTCAAATTGCAGTACAATATGGTACAACTGTCAACTAAATCTAGGATTTAGTAAATCTTGTCGATAGTTTGAATCGCGCCTTAGGCCTGTATTTTTTCGATTTTATTATGATTGCGTATAACTGTAAAACTAGGTAACCGAAATTTTTAAATTGTTTTTTTTTTTTGTCGCAGTGGCAATCTATGCGTAGAAGTTTTTAAACGAAATATGTTTGGGGTCGTGTATATAAGTGTTGTTACTGAAAGTCCTTATTGACCGCAAAGAATGCAACAAGACAGTTCCACCCACGTAATTTAATGAAATTAAAGAACACACTAGGTTGCACTTCTTGTTATAATTTTTATTTGAATGCATTTCGATCTCAACTGTGGGAAACCATCATCAGCAAAGGCTTGATGAGCACTATATGGTAATAATACATTTTAGTCAAGTCAATATGTTGAAATTTAAGTGTTACCGTATTTGCAAAAAAAAAAGTCCGTCGTCATACCTATAGCCGCACTTGGAATTAGTATAGCAAAAACTGTCTAAAAAGCGGAAATTGAGCAAATCAATAGCGGGAAAAATCCTTTTTAAATAAAATAGACTTTGGAGAACTATTTCCTTTTTTCTCAATAAATTATTTTTACGGCTTTTCATGTGTTTTGCTTATTGACCTCTCAGTATCGATAAGGTTTCTTTTTTTACATAGAAAACCCTTTGAAATTGTATTTTTTAAGAAATTTAAGTAATAATATTTCTTAAAGATTTCCCGTCTACTTTTGATGAAGGAGGGGCCACCTCCGTAACATTTGTTACATTTTAACAGTCTGGAATTGTATAATGTTTGATGAGAGATTATAATCTGTTGCTGCAAAATCCGTTATGTATCATGTCTTCTGTATTAAAACGAAAACAGTTTTTGGTGAGACATTTTTACTGTATTGGAGGTGGTTACATCACATCACACAATACATAACAACAACATACAACCCTGCTTAATACTATTGAGGAACTGTCAAAAATTTGTATTGAGATCTATAAAAATCCGGCAAGTGCTCATTAAAAGTATTGGCCAGGATAGTCTACTTATAAAAAAGTTGATTTCGTCACTTCCCGCATTGGAAAAATTTCATATGATGGTCCTGACGATAAACTGCTTCCATTTTATAAAGAAGATAGGACACATAACGGATTTTGAGGCAAAATATTGGATAATTGCTCACCAGTAGTAGGACTTCATGTTGATTCCAATGTTACAGATGTTATGTTGTTTCAAATTAGACAGAAAGCCTTGGAGAAACGTTATTACGTAAAGTTTATAAAAAAACAAGATTTCGAAGAGTTTTCTATGTTAAAGCAGCGGTTATCGATGCGAAGAGGTTAATAAGCAAGGAACTCGAAAAACTGTTAAAATGATTCCGTGAAAAATAAAGAAAACAATCCTATATAGGAGGCTATAGTTATGGCAGGCAGTGTATGTGTATAAAATGGTCCTATCCTCTCAAAAAAGTGTCCTGACCTGAATTCCGCAATTTACAGTTCGATGCGAAAAAAAATTAATAAAACTTCAAAATATCGTATCTATATCCTCAAATAACTCACACTTTAATTAAATTTAAAAAAATTATTCAAAATATTAGTGCTCTAAAAACAGTGTTTAAATCGGTATTTATCTATAAACCCTAATCGATTTCTGAAATTTGTGATATTTAAGTATTTAAATTTGTGGACTATGATTATGGGAATTTTCTTCTGCTATTTTGGGCGGTTTTCTTAATTAGGACATTTTGCATTTTGCCAGGCGTTCAGTTTGACAGAGGTACTCAAATTTATATTCATGTCGAGAGTAATGATTCTATCATGCAATAATTATAGCGCTGGTGATCGTTTAGGAAAGAAATTAGTGTTTCGATTCATTTGAACGACTCTTTCTATATGATCGACTCACAAAAGCAGATGAGTGTTGCAATGCAATCTAATGATTCGACACATCCATCGTGAATGAAACATGTTTAGTGTGTCATTTTTATTTCAAATGTGAGCATATAATTTCATATCAATGGCGTTAAAAATAGGTGTCCCACTTTACTGACAAGAAGAGTGATTTTGATTAGAATATTGTGTTTAGACAGACATGTCCATCACACTTGTATAATATTCCACATCAAACACAAAAACTTATCTCCTATTTCAACATTTTCAGAAAAATTCATCTTGAAAAAAATATATATGTCATTATCTAACATATTGTTTTCTATTTCTTAAATGTGCTGTTTAATCTTTCTATAGAAAAAAAAACTGCCAACAAAATAAATTCACCGCGCAATGTCATAAATAACACTCGCAATCGACAGGTAGTAATGTCACATAATGAGAAGAGATAAAGTTCTCGTAAATTTAAATAAACAGAACTGATGATGGCGCAAGCATCAGTTTATTTTTATTTATTTTTTTGCTACTTATTTATTTAATTTTTTACTTAGTTTTTTTTTTTTTTTTTATTATATGTCAACACCATTTTCACAAAGTACGGCGCGGTGGCAGAATTCTCGCATAATTAAATGTGCATTGTCAAAGAAAAGTTTTGAATTCCTCTATTCCGACTGGTGAAAGCTGTTAAACAATGGAACAAATTGTTCAAAAAGACTAAATCACACACATAATGTGCGGTGGTGTTAGTCAGATTTAATTTATATGTCAGGTAATTAGAATTGTTAAAGAAAATATAAAAATAAAAACATTACATAAAGTGTCGTTTTACAAGAAGGAGAAGAGTGAGTAGTCGCTGTGTGTAGCGCCGATATTTCTTTTAGTACTGGAATTTATGGTGATTTTCTTATCAATTTATCGCACATATGACTGAATTTCTGAATAATAGATTGCCAAATGTTGACATTGATTTGTCCTCCTCAAGTATATCTTATTGACATTTTTATGGCTATGGTTTCAGTAAAATTGCAGTGTTAATCTCAGTTTTAATCACTATTGTTAAAGAAGGTTAAACGACTTAACCTATCAGCAGCATAGGGTACCTGTTACACTATCAAAAAAGGGGACAGAACGGACTGTCTATTTTCTTACGGTGGCAATGGCAACTATTCAAAATTTACCTTTTGCTAAAATCCACCAGTGGTGGCTCCTCAGACGAAGCAACTGAGCCGGCGCTTAATTTTCGTTGAATATTAAATTTAAAGTTATCACAAAGCATAATTCACCAAACACTGCAAAAATGCTCTAATGTTACCTACTAACATACAAGCTGCATAAATAAGCGCCGATTTCCTAACATATGTAGGTATATATACTACTCATACAAGTGAGGCGATTATTTTTCCGCTTCACGATCTCGGCGTATCAATACATTCGCCCGATTCTGTACGAGTGAATGTACGGGAAGAAAAATGCCAGTGAGGCGACACAGAAATCGCCTCAGCGTGTGTATATGAATCGAAACAGTGCGATGATTTGTTCTCGCTTTGTTGTATGCTTTGAGTATTGAAATGTAGCTCTCCAAAATGAAGTTGAGATAAGAACTTAATTTAAAGTTTCGGTTTTCTGTTGTATTTTGTTTGCAGTGACGTATCGTACAGTCTTCCATTTGTTCACGTTCCAAAATAACGAATGTCCATGACAAATTGGCAAATTTAAAAATTATGTTAACGAATTTCCATCACAATTTGATGATTTTCCATGCCCTAGTGAAGAAGTTCCATGTCAAATTGGCGAATTTCAAAATATTGTAAACGAATTTCCGTTAAAAATTGATAAATCAAGACAAATTCGAAATGTAAATCCATCAAATTGTACTGGAAAATTTGTCAAAATGATTTGAAAATTCGTAAAGTTCACATATAGAAATTCGTTAACATGATTACGCCAACATCGCCAATTGGTAATGGAACCTCGTCAACATGTTGTAAAAATTCAACAATTTAAAATGAAAACTCGTCAATTTGATCTAGAAAGTCATCAAATTGTATTTGAAATTCGTAAACACCGTTTCAAAATTCGTCAATTTGACATGGAAACTCATAAACTTGATATAGGAATGCCTCAATTTGCCGCAGGAGCGTTTTCTTTATAATGACAACACAAACATTCATGGTGACGGTGGTATTTCAAATTAAAACTTGACTGCACAAAGAAAGGACCCCCGTTTTGAGTCTGAACACAAAGTTTTCAAATTGATTTTGAATGATTTTTAATTTATGCCGAAACGCCTAATATTTGAAATGGGGAATTATGATGCGTTGAATAAAGTTGTGCAATGTGATTGCAAATATCGTAAATGAAAAATTATATAACTTAGAAGACATTATAATAATGGTAAAATTATCCTCTATTAATGTAAGCCCGCCCCCCCCCCCCCCCCTCCATTGTGTCGCCTCACCTATTTCCATAGGCACGAGCCGCAACTGAAATCCGCACCATTTATAAAAGTGACAGCACAGAGCAGATATAGGACTTACTGCTCTGTAGTGACAGTACCTCACTTTTCTTAAATTCGACTTATTTTTCTCTTACTTAAGCAAAGAATTTTAGATAGATCGATTTTTACCAGATAAATTTCGACTGAGTAGTCCGAGCTGATTGGAGCTGATAATGCTTTATTTATTATACCCTTCGTTCGTAGAGTCAACGAAGGGTATATTAACTTTGTCATGAAGTTTGTAACGCATTGAAGGAAGCATCTCCGACCATATAATAAGTATACATATATGATCAGCACAACATGGGGAGTCGATTGGGCGATGTCCGTCTGTCTGTCTGTCCGTCTGTTGCTACGCGTTTCACTCTGCCAATTTAAAAGCTATGAAACTGAAATTGTGCACAAATGCTTCTTTTTGCTGCAGGCAGTTTGTATGTTTAAATCGGTAAAATCGGACTATGGGGTCATGGGGCTGCCATACAAACCTAACTCCTAAAATTATGTTCTTCTAAGAAAAACTTTTTTATTTGTGCACCGATTTCAACCAAATTCCACACAGTATTTCTATTGATGACACACAACATATGTGAGAATCAATCAAATCGGACCATGGGGTCATGGGGCTGCCATACAAACCCAACTCCCCAAATTAGGTTCTTCTGAAAAAAACTTTTTTGTTTGTGCATCGATTTCAACCAAATTTCACACAAACGTTTTTATTTTGATGACACAAAACATATTTAAGAAGTGATCAAATTGGATAATGGGGTCATGGGGCTGCCATACAAACCTAACCCCCCAAATTAGGTTCTTCTAAGAAAAACTTTTTTATTTGTGCACCAATTCCAACAAAATTATACACAAACGTGATTCTCTTGATGACACAAAACATATCTAAGAATTGATCAAATCTGACCATGGGGTCGTGGGGTGGCCATATAAACCCAACCCCCATTTTGGTTCTTCTAAGAAACATTTTTTGCGCCAATTTCACAAAACCTTGAATTAATGTGTCTTTACCAAAGCAACAAAAAAGTTAAAAACAAATGGAATCGTACGGTCATGCTCCCGCAACCCCAATAACATTTTCCGAGTAAATATTTTTAAATATTTGTCCACTTATTTCAACCAAGCTCAAAACTTTTGTCAAGACGGAAGAAAAAGAATGAGGGGGATTAAATACAAGTCATAGGTACGCCCGAAAAAAACTTTTAGCCCAAGGAGAGCGAAGGGTATCCAAATTTCGGCCACGCCCGAAATTTGCCTCGGCCCCCGGGGGTTGGCGAGTGTAGCGTGCAGGGGGCGAAGCCCCCTAGTTTTTAGGTTAAATTTGAGCGAATTTGTTTTCGGTGTACTTTTGGGCCAACCAAACCACATCGCATGAATTTTTACCGAGCCAAAATAATGAAATAACTAGTTTGGATCTTTGGAACCGTTTATGCAGAAAAAGAGCTGAGAAAGATACCGGCAGAAAATGATCAATATGTGACGACGTACGCCGGAATGATGAATTGTATATGTATAACAAATCAAGGAAGCATTATGTATGTATATGAGTCAGAAATAATTTGTTTTAAAAATACCAATTCTCTAAATAGAATAATAAAATCAGCTCAGATATTTATGATTTCTACTCCATTTAGACGTTCTTCCTCCTTGAATCGAACAGTATAGTTGTACCTCCAGACAACACACTACACATATTTTCCATTGTCTTTAATTCAACAATAATCAAAGTCTATTGTCGTTGCCAGATAGACCATCTATAAACGTATCTGGAATATTGTTCCTCAACAATAATAATAGCCTCGCGTTGGCAGTTTCTGTGTAGTTTATAAATAACTACATAAATTGGTACTAAAAATATCAACTCTTTATTTTTTCCGTTTTTTTTTTTATGAAATTCAATTGAATCAGTGTTGTCTTGCCGTGGATGGAAGTGGAAGTACATTTCAGTCCTCATAATAGTCAATCGTCGTCAGTACACACTCTATGGACTATGACTATGGTATCATATGATTTGCAACTGTACTCAAATTACAAAACATTCACGGCTATTTGCATCTCATATGTAAGTAGACGATATACTACACGGTACGGTATACAAAATGTATCTAACACATTGTATAACCTATAACGTACAATGTGACCTTAATGTTCTCTAGACCAAATTGTGCAACATAATAGGGTAACGTCGTCGTCGTCGTCGTTATAGTGAAACACTCGCAAATTGGTACGTGTATTTCTCCTATAACAGACGTGTCAAACTCGCGGCCCGCGGGCCGCATGCGGCCCTCCTCGCAGTTCTGTGCGGCCCGCGGCCATGTGGAAGCAGCACAATCTGTACCAACACAAAAATGGGGAAATTGGAAAGGCGAACAAATTAAGAAATTGAACTCAAGTCTACAAAAATAACTAAAACTCGTCAGTGGCTTATGCAAGATTATTTTAGGTTTTTTCTCTCCAAATACGACCAGCAATTTCAGGCTGGTTATTTGATTTTATTAGATCTTTTTTGTACAGGACGACACTAAGTCTTTTCATGAAACTGTTCTGTCCCGAAATGCAGTTAATAAAAAATTGGTTGGCTTTACCGAACATGAGATTTATTTGGAAAAATTACAAAGCTGTAAAAACCAGACCTATACGCATGAGTTTGTTTAAAACCATACCCAAAAACTTTTTGTCTCTTTTTGCCACCTTTCTGCTGAAATTAATTTATTCTGACTATTTTGCCTCCCAATGTTATTTTTGGCGACCTCGGATGACTGGTGCTAAACATTTTTTATCATCTGTTCAAAATTTTCCGCAAATCATGTAATTGTGGATACTTGAAGATCAATCATATTTTCACGTTTTTGCTCCTTGCCTTAATTTTTTAATGATCTTGAAGTACATTTTCGAAAGGACGAAGTTCTCACGGATAATCCCGAAGCCTCTATAGTGATCTAGACTCTCTGCTATATTTGAAATGGAATATTCTGTAATCAACTTTCGTGATACGATTACATAAAAGTTTTTGAAATTTTCCTCCTGCGGCCCCCCTAAACCTGAGGAAAGTCTTATTTGGCCCGCGCCAGGTTTTGAGTTTGACACCCCTGTCCTATAACGTCTACCGGGTGTAACTTACACCACACAATCATGGAAAATCTATGGAAAATGATTAGATGCATATAGGTTAGGTTAGGTTGTAAGAAGCATATGTTAATACCGGTACAAAAAACTAACGGAAGCAGTGAAATGTAAAGAGGAAATCATAGAATATCACTTGAAACTGTAAAGTCTTATAATGAGGTACCAGACTAGTACGTACCAGTACCAGTCCATAGTTTAACTTTTATAGGAGTAGGTACATTATTGTTGTTGTCATTCGACAAAGCAAAAGTTGCACTAAAGTAGGTACCTTGTTATGGAAGTTGATTAAGAGCAGATGTTGTGTATTTTAGTGACCATTAGACCTTACGAATATATACGAACGGTTTAACTAGCTGTTGCACACCAATAGAAATATAATTTATTGTTTTAGCTACTAGCAGCTGAGATTGCTGCTGCAGGCACATAATAATAGGTAGCCGGTCTGGGTGGAAAATGGGGTTGATCTAGGGAGGGACTAAGTTGGTCTATTATCCAGCTAGCGTTAAAACTATCGGGATCAAAGAAGGCTGATATTGTGCGAAATTGACATACTTCCATATTTAATTCAAATTATGCTATATATGCAAATTTAGCACTTGCATGGTTATTTTCATGCTGTCATATGTGATTTTCGGTAATACGTTCTACACTTTTTTTTTCTATGTTGAATTCTAACGTGGAAATACTGTGAACTACACACCACACCCAACACGTGCTTACAACAAATTTAAAATTTGAATTAATTATCCGTTATTAGGGCGTTATTAATTATCCCGTTCACACCGGAAGCGATGCAATGAGACGAAAAGCTTCCCATCGCATGAGAAAAAATATTTTAGCATTTAAATGGGAACCCGCGCGAACCTGCTTGTACCATTCAGACTGCTTGCGATGCGACGCGTCGGGTTGTGCGAAGAGGAACTTTTCCATGACAAAAAAGCGTGCCTTTTCACCGGCTGGAATGCGCATTGCCGCCACTGAAATCTTTAACCAGCACTGAGAGATCGACATGAGAGGCATGATTCGTATACAGATTGGCTTCGTAGTGGCATGACGCTCTAATTGAATTTGAATGAATGTTGTTATAATTAAATATGTAGTCAATACATAGAAGTGGATTGGTTGGTTTCGTGCGCCATGTTTCACGAACCCGATCTTAAATCAAAACCATGCCAATATCTGCGCATATCAGCACCGAACAGCGGCAAACTGCACGAACCAGCGCCCTATGAAATTCCCTTAAAAATCAGGTTTTCTTGCCATCGAAAGAAATCGCATCGTCGGGCCCGATGTTGCATTGTATGTGCATACCTCGCATCGCATCGCCCGCCACGGAAAAGCATCATACTGTGTGTGTACGTGCCCTAATGCATATGGGTTATATTTTTGAAAACCGTCATGAAATGCAAAGTTTCGAATCTCCGACTAATTGATTATAAGGCGAGCTAACGTAACCTGTTCTAGGCCAAATAGACATTTCAAAAGGAAGATTCTACTTTTGAAGGTGGGATATCTGTGATATCTGAAGTTTGCTTAACCCCTAAACGACCATAGGCAAAAATGTTTGCTCGGAGTTTGTTGACATTTAAAATTGTTCACTTAAAAAATAAAACAGAATACTCTTTAAGAAATTCATAAAGGAGTTGGGGCAACAACATTATTATGGGTATAATTTCCTATCTAACCCGCTTTGCTCCCCCAGGGGCCCCCAAAGTTAAGTAAAAACTATTTACACTTCAAGGAGCTGTATAGTAACGGTAAAAGCGAAAAACTGCTTCAGGCTTTGTAAAATTGTAACGATCCAGGTTTTTTGAAGTTCAGTGAACTCATACAGGCCTAAAATAAGTTGGGCAAAAATATTTGCCTATGGTCTGAGACGGAACAAAATGCACTTTGTGTTTTTTTAGTATATTCGCAACTTTTAGACTTAAAGTCGTGAAAATGAATAATGTAAGGTTTTGCAATGTTTTCGCACTTGCACTTAATGTGGTGAGTTTATTGAATTCGCAATGGGGTAAATATAAAATTTTATGCACTTGAAAGGTCAAATAATTTGCAGTAAATAGCATTCATAAATGTAAAAACCTTCCATCTCACGACAGCCGTTTTTTTAGAACCAAACGAAATATAGAAACTACTGCTTTACGAATCTAGTGATTATGTCGAAGAAAACGTCGTCAAATTATATTATTATACATATGTGGTCTTTTCTAGAAATGATATTTGACAAATCAATGCAAATCCTAAAAATTGTCTTTGACTCAGCAAAGTCTGCTGCATCTCTAAAATGATAAGATAGACGTTTCCAAAATAAGGCCAGCTTTATTTTTTTTTAGCAATTCGGTGCCTCTATGTATCTGAAACTGGCTACATAACGTTAACGACTACACTGAAAAAAAAAACAATTTATAGCCTTGGTGAGTTTGTTGTATTAGGTACATTTATGCCAACGGACAGCAAAGAAAAGGGTTGAAATGTACGTTGACAGTTTTTTGTAAGCGTCAATAAATTACACATTCTCTAGCAACATTCTAATATGACAGATGGAAAATGTCCGGCCGATAAAGAAACGAGGGCACATCGGTTCCCGCAGTTCATTGTAAGGGACATTACATCCATCTTCATTTGACCCACCACACAATTCAATATAAAAGGGCGCGATTTTTCGCTGCCTAATATTCTACCGTAAGCTTTAGCTATCCTACAATAATCTGATAAAGGTCGCACTGAATATCGAGCCGGTTTTGCGAAGGACCACATCAACTTAAGTAGACCACGACCACCCTTTTTCAGAGATTATCAGGACTGGCTTTTTCAGGCAATTAGCTCTTCATAAAATGGAAAAGCGGGAGAATTGGAAAGTTTGTGCTTATTGTATTTTTATGGACGAAAATTACCGCACAGAAGTACTTTGTATCCAACGCAATGTGTTCCTTTGCTCTTCAACATCTCTCAATATTTACCACACCTAAAGATTAATTGTTTTCAATTTGGAAGTTATTTATTATTTACTCTTAAAATACATATGAATAACACCTCAAAATGCCGTTATTATGTTAAGCCTTTTTTAGGTGATAAATTCTGTTTCAATCCACACGCATATATATTTGCCAAGCGAAATGAGAGCTAAAATGAGGGGGGGGCACAATTTTTTGTGACATAACTACTATTGACCTACAGATCACGAAAATGAAACGAAAAAACACGCTTCGGCCTCAAATGTATGGTCATCAAGGGGTTAAAATCGTTCCGTGAATAAAAAAAGTTGTTCTTATGCCGACTCCAGACTAATCGGGGTTTGCCAAACCGCATGCGATACAAAACACACGCCTGGGAGGGACAGAGGCGATGGCGGAATTCAACAAACATTATTTGTTCGTATGTAATTCGTTGTAGCCTTAACTAGTGAACACAACACGTTGGAAACACAAATGCAGCAGTCAGTCAGTCCCCAAAAAAAAAACTTGAACCCTCCAGTAAAACAAGCCAAAGAAGAAAACCATATTTAAACTCAATCAACGTTGTGAATCGAACTGTTCGATTGGGCTGTCAATAAATTAAATATTACTCTATCCTGCGTTATCCTTAGTTATTTACGGTTGTACAAAAAATCCTTCGGCAAGTAGTTCGGCATGTAGGCGTTTCTACTTTGCGAAAAATCCGATTACTAAGGTGACTGGGAGAACAATCCATTAGATCTGGAGCCCTAACGAAATGTTTTCAAAAACTATAGACATTTTAGTGATGATAGCATAACATCCAATTAATTAAAATTTATTAAATTAATTAATTGATTAAAAATATTAGTCCAGTCATTAGGTATGTATGTAAATACATTTTGGGGCTCCAAATAGAAAAAAAAATGTCAAAGACTAATTTTTGTTGTAATGGTATCTGTAGGTTTCCAGGAGTTTGAAACTCATTTTCTTATGAAAAATATTTGAAACACACATAATTTGTTTCGAAAATTAAACTCAGGGAAGAATTTTCTTTTTAATCGGAATAATTCCCAAAAATTTTCCTTCGAGTATTGATTTTTGCATTACATTACAGACATGGTAGCAAGATTGAATACAGAAATACAGTATAACCTCGCTAGTCCGACGCTCGGTAGTCCGACGCTCCGGGTAATACGACCCAATCATGGCAACATCTTCACCCACTATACAAAATACTTACACTGGTCGGCATATGTATTTTGACATCTCATACCCTCCAGCCCCGACACTGGTTTTGTTTAATTAAAGCCAATAACGGTAAATTTCTTTTATCAAAATTAAAGCACATATCGACAGCAATAAATATGCCTTATATTTTTCCTGTCCTCTTTCGGACTCTCATGTTATAGAAAAAAGAAAACATGAAGGCGTAACTCTGGTGTGCCATAAGTATTTTGACAACATTTTATCTCTTTGATTGCACCCATTTTTTCGCAAAAACTGATGCACAACACATATTTTTATTAATTTTCGAGTTCCCCGTATTAATTTTCAAATAAAAAATATCACCAGTGGCTCGAAACATAAACAAAAATCAGAATTTCGAAGATTGGTTTGAGCATCGATTGATGCAAGCCTTAGTCCTGGTTTACACATTGAATACGCTACTATTCAATTTTATTTTATACGGTAAACTGTTTTGTAGTGTACATACATACAGACCTCCCACGAAAGAGATTATGCAATGCGAGTCCTGTCACCATAAACCCATAAATTATAAAATGTAAAACAATAAAAGTGAACAGGACACGCAACACGATCCTTTTCCGAAGAGTCATAAATTACATCTATGCATGTACACGCAACCACTTGAGAGCAAAAAGGATCTTTCCCAAAATAGTCCCAGTGTTTTGACCACACGTGTCAAAGGAGTAATACGACTCCTTGACGAGATCATGCATGTATATTCATACATGATCAATAAGATGTGTCGGGATATTTTATATATTGAGAAATGGGCGTATCCTTCTTGTACTCAAATGAGATACATTAGCATATATGTAGGAACTCTTTAGTACATAAGAATAAATTTGTATAAAAGGACGAATGTCGAAAAATAAAGTTAGGATTCTTGATTTAACTTTACTTAAAGTGTTGTCAATCCGCAAGTGCATCGCCAGGCTGAGCACGAGCGAGAATCCTAGAAATGGTAAGTGCGCGCCTGACGGGCACAAACCTTTTCGACACAGCAACTCAGCTCCTCGATTGAGCAAGAGTTACCTGTGGGTCCCGAGGCATCCAGGAGTTGTGCTGGACCAAAAAAAAAATATATTAATTATCAATTGTTTTAGGCAAATTGCGTGAACACCCCGACAACATCCCCATTACATGGCGATCCTGCCGTCCACTTGAAGATTGCCCGGATTAGGGACAATATCAAGAGGAAGCGAGACGAGAAAGTGGAAAAAAGGGCGATACTAATAAGCGATGTTGCTAACACGACGCTGGATGTAACTCGCTCATATGAGGAGTATTCACCAGGTGAAGTTTCGAAAAATACCCCAATTTACACGCCAGCAAGAATAGGACCGAAGCCGTTATCGATCGAGAGATATCGACAAAGGCTTAAGGTCAACAACAAAGAGAAGGAGGAAAAATTAACAGAGATCCCCAAAACAGCAAAAAAACAAAAAAAGAAACGCGGAGGCTTTCAGGCCAACACACGAAAGCGAATTGCTGACATTCGCAGGAGCATACATGCAGATCCCCCACCACCATGGGAAATCGGGCAGAGACTGCACTCCCAACTTTTGATACTGGAGGAAGAACTACGCAAAAGGCGCAATAAAAGTAAATAAAAAAAAATATATATATATGTATATACACATATAAGTAATAAACCAATAATACTAAATGTTTGAAGTTTACTCAACAATTATATAAAAAAAATGTATTTTAATAATTTGGTATAGGCAAGTAGGAACTGAAAGCCTAAATTATATATAAATTTTAATAAATTCAGGGGTATTAACATATATGTAACTCTCAGTTTTATCCGTTCTGCAAACAAAAACAAAAATTCTGGCCAACGTACTGCTTATTTATTAACTAATTAACTTTCGAAATGGCTGTCTTCAACATCGAGATTGCCCTAAAAACTGTTCCGATGTTCAATGGGAACTACAAAGAACTCGATTCCTTTTTAAAGGTTATCCAAATTTTAAAAACTGGATTTAATAGAACCGAGGAAAATAAATTAATCGAGTTTGCGTATCATATTCGACTGAGCCAACCAGTCAAAACGGCTATAGGTTCCGTAGAAATTCCTACTACATTCCTAGAGTTAGAGGCAGCACTAACAAATAGATATAAATCTAATCTAACAATCTCAAAAATTCACTCCATGTTGAACACCAGCACCCAAAGACAATCTAGTGTTCAAGCATACAGTGACAAGATTACATCATTAGTATCTGAATTGAATAGTCTTCAGATAAGAGAGCTCGGCAATACAGCATCTGCCGCTGAAAAAAATGTCGTCACTAGGATTAACGATTCGTACGCTCTTAATATATTTAAGAACGGATTAAACGAAAACCTAAGACATACAGTAATTGCTTCACAGTCCCAAACTTTTGCTGACGCAACAAGTCTGGCCATGGATTTGGAAAAATCTGACCATAGTAGCCAAATCCTTCACATGCAAACAAGAAACCAATTTAACTCTAATAGGTTCGGGAACAGAAACGAAAATAATAGACAAAACAATTACAGGGGACAATCCAGTTACTATAACCGAGGACAATCCAACCAAAATACGGGGAATAGAGACCAAAATCATAACCCTCAAAATAGAAATAATTATAATAGAAATTATAACCATAACAACGGTCAAAACCAAAACGGCAATAGGCGACATGGACGCACAAATCATGTAAATGTCTTATACGACCAGGGAAACATAACAGGCCCGGAGATGGAAGAATAAACTATGAAAAACCACTTCCCTCCGGACCAGATAAAAAATTACGTGTATACAAAATAACAGAAAATTTAACCAATTACATAACATTAATAGTACAAAATATTAAAAAACCATTTTCTTTCTTAATAGATACTGGGGCGGATATTTCTATTTGTAAAGAAATTATTCCTTTTGATATCTCAATACAAAACAAATGTAAACTCTCTGGGATAACAAGCGAAGAAATATTTTCATTAGGAACGTCTGAACTTCATTTTTCCTTGCATAATAACAATCTGAATCACAACTTTCATATTGTAGACAATAATTTTCCAATTACCACAGATGGTATAATCGGAAGAGATTTCCTAATCAAATATATGTGCAAAATTGATTACGAAACATTTACAATTAATATTAATTTCAACAACGAAGAATTAGTCTTACCCTTAAAAACCAAACCAATAAGCATTAATCGGATTCTTTTGCCCGCCAGAACGGAAACAATTCACCCGATAAATTTGAAACTACATGAAGATAGCGTCATTCTTAGCCAAGAAATTTCGAATGGTGTTTACATTGCGAATTCCATTGCACCCACAAAAGGAATCTGCCATATAAAAATTTTAAACACGAACAACAATGACATATCGATTTCAAACCTCAAAATAAAATCTGAACCTCTGAAAAATTACCAAGTTGTAAAATCTTCACAACCTACCTCACAAGAGCACAGAACAAACAAAATTTTAGAATCTCTAAATATTGAGATAAGCGATAAAAATGCAAAAGATTCTCTAATAACTATAGTAAAAGAATTTCAAGATATTTTCCACCTAGAAGATGAACCATTATCCACAAATAATTTCTACACACAAAACATTTCAACCACAGATTCGAGTCCAACCTACATTAAAAATTACAGACTCCCTCAAACACAACAGGAAGAAATCGATAGACAAGTTCGAAAATTACTGGATGACGATATTATAGAACATTCAACTAGTCCATACAATTCACCACTCCTATTAGTCCCTAAGAAAGGAGCTAGCGACACAAAAAAATGGAGACTGGTTATCGACTTCAGAAAATTAAACACGAAAATCATAAACGATAAGTTTCCACTAACACGGATAGAAGATGTTCTCGACAAATTAGGAAGAGCTAAGATATTCTCAACATTAGATATGACAAGCTCTTTTCATCAAATCAGTTTAAACAAAAAATCTAGACCCTTAACCGCATTTTCGACTTCAAATGGACATTTTCAATTTAAACGACTACCATTTGGCTTAACAATATCCTCTAATAGTTTTCAACGCATGCTCACAATAGCTCTTTGTGGCTTAGATAGTAATGCATTCTTATATGTTGACGACATAATAGTTTTTGGTTGTAGTTTAAAACATCACAATGAAAACTTAAGAAAAGTATTCACAAGAATACAAAAATATAACCTAAAACTAAATCCCGCCAAATGTTGCTTCTTAAGAACAGAAGTTGTTTACTTGGGACATTTAATCACCAGCAATGGTATTAAGACAGATCCGTCGAAATTCGACGTAATTAAAAACTATCCTGTACCCAAAAATTCCGATGAAGTCAGGAGATTTATTGCATTTTGCAATTACTATCGCAGATTTATTCAAAATTTTGCCCACTCAGCAAAATGCCTTAACACTCTTTTAAAGAAGAACCAACCCTTCATATGGTCAGAAGAATGCCAAAAGGCATTCACATTATTAAAAGAAAAACTGATGAACCCACCCATTCTACAATATCCTAATTTCGAAAAGACATTTATACTAACAACCGACGCTTCAGACCTTGCTTTAGGAGCAGTTTTATCACAAGGCGAAATTGGATCAGATCTACCAATTTCCTATGCAAGTAAGTCTTTGAACAAACATGAAGTAAATAAACCAGTAATTGAAAAAGAACTTCTAGCCATTCATTGGGCTATAAACTTTTTCAGACCATATTTGTATGGACGTAAATTCATCGTGGTCACCGACCATCGACCATTAGTTTCACTATTCACCCATAAGAACCCTTCTTCAAAACTAACAAGGATCAGATTAGACCTTTCCGATTATGACTTTGAAATAGTATACAAGCAAGGGAAAATTAATACAAACGCAGACGCACTGTCAAGAATTAAAATTGACTCTGATACATTAAAACAAATGATACCCACGAAAATTGATGATTCGGCTCCAAAAACTTTAGAAGTTTTAGCTATTACACGAGCTATGTCCAGAAAGCTAAATTCAGAAGAGAAACCCATGGATTGTAGCATCACCCAACCGAAGTCTAATAAACTTTATACCTGGGAATGCACATCTCTTTCTGACATTAGGGACATGAGAAAATTAACATTTATTTTTGAACGCAATGGCCACAATTTTAATAAAAACGCAAGATGTAGTGATAATCCACGTAGCCAAGGCTACCAGTCGGAGAAACTAACATCAAAACTGCGAATTACTTTCTGTAAAAACGAAGTTACTGCAAGATATAACGATAAAAATCCTGACAATCCAGATTGTCCAATGGATGAAATTATATCAGAAATGCAAAAACGGAATATAACAGAATTAGCGCTAAACAGTGAAGATGAAATATTTACATACTTCAATATAAATGAATTTAAAGAAAAATTTAATAATCTGCAGAAAATAAAAGTCGACAAATATATTGATCACTTAGGCCAAAAGAAAATAACCAATAAATTAGAAATGATTGAAGAATTCAAGCGTTCACTACTGAAAATTATTATTTATAAACCTCCCAAGCGTATTATCGATAAAGAAACACAAGAAAAACTTATCGAAGAATTTCACAATACACCCTATGGAGGACATTTCGGAGTCCGTAAAACTATACTAAAATTGAAACAAAGATTCGTGTGGAAAAATATGTCCAAAATGGTTAAATCATTTGTATCAAGTTGCTTATCATGCCAAAAGAATAAACAAACAAGGCACATCAAAGAAAAGATGGTTATAACTGAAACCCCTAGTTCTAGTTTTGAGATAATTTCGATAGACACGGTCGGACCATTGAGAATTTCCAATGGATATCGATACATATTAACCATTCAATGTGAACTCACAAAGTTCATCGTAGCCTACCCCATTGAAACGAAGGAAGCTATTTCGATTGCCACTACATTGGTAGAACAATTTATACTACATTACGGATGTTTTAAAATATTAAAATCCGACAGAGGTACAGAATTTTTAAATGAAACTTTAAAGAATGTTTGCGAACTACTCAAAATTAAGCAGATCTTCTCTGCACCTTATCATCATCAAAGTTTAGGAAGCGTGGAAAGAAACCATCGCGTGTTGAATGAATTCCTATTAAATTTTGCTAACGAAGAGGAATGGGACAAATGGATCCCATATTACACATTTGCATATAATATTACACCCCATGTAGACACCCAATACAGTCCTTATGAATTAATTTTCGGAAAACTGCCAAGCCTACCAAATGATATTACAGATAAGAAAGAACCAATTTATAATTTAGAAAATTACGCTAATGAATTAAGAATAAGATTACAAAAATCCATTGAAAATGCCAAAACACTTATTGAAAAGGCAAAAATAGATAGAAAAAATTATTATGATAAAAATTGTAATGTTTCAAATTTCAAGATAGGTGATTTTGTATTGATAAAAGTAGAAAATAAGAAAAAACACCAAAGTCCATATGTAGGACCTTTTAAGATTTTAAAAAGGGAAGGAGTCAATTCAGTTTTAAATGTAAATGGTTGTCCTAAAACCTACCACAATAACATGCTAAAAAGCCATAAGTAAATCCAACCATTGTAACAATTTCATTAGAAAGAATTCATATAAATTAGGCACTAAATTATATAAATTCATTCTCAAACGGTGAGGGTGTAGTGTACATACATACAGACCTCCCACGAAAGAGATTATGCAATGCGAGTCCTGTCACCATAAACCCATAAATTATAAAATGTAAAACAATAAAAGTGAACAGGACACGCAACACGATCCTTTTCCGAAGAGTCATAAATTACATCTATGCATGTACACGCAACCACTTGAGAGCAAAAAGGATCTTTCCCAAAATAGTCCCAGTGTTTTGACCACACGTGTCAAAGGAGTAATACGACTCCTTGACGAGATCATGCATGTATATTCATACATGATCAATAAGATGTGTCGGGATATTTTATATATTGAGAAATGGGCGTATCCTTCTTGTACTCAAATGAGATACATTAGCATATATGTAGGAACTCTTTAGTACATAAGAATAAATTTGTATAAAAGGACGAATGTCGAAAAATAAAGTTAGGATTCTTGATTTAACTTTACTTAAAGTGTTGTCAATCCGCAAGTGCATCGCCAGGCTGAGCACGAGCGAGAATCCTAGAAATGGTAAGTGCGCGCCTGACGGGCACAAACCTTTTCGACACAGCAACTCAGCTCCTCGATTGAGCAAGAGTTACCTGTGGGTCCCGAGGCATCCAGGAGTTGTGCTGGACCAAAAAAAAAATATATTAATTATCAATTGTTTTAGGCAAATTGCGTGAACACCCCGACCACATCCCCATTACAGTTTATTACCAAACAAAAAAATGTTTTAAAACAAAATAGAAACAAATCTTGGCGCTCTCTGAAAGAAAGCGAATGTGAACCCCGAGTGATGAGTGAGCCACGATGAAGAACTCTAAGAAAGAAGTGAAATTTAAACCAAATTGTGCCGCAAAAAAAACTAATATAACTTCCGACGATTCAATGATGACCAAAAGAAGCTTTGGCCATGGAAACAGTGATTTAAACTTAAGCAGCCTAGGCCATTGTAAGCAATATATCCCTGCATCATGAGAGCCTCCACTGTGGTATTAATTTTGATAACCATGTATCCGTTTTCCACATAAACTGGGCAATTTTTTAAAATATTGTTTTTTTTTTTGTAAAAATATAATAAAATAACGAATATTAGCCGAAAAAGCTTTTTCCGAAAGTTGCAGTAGCTTGAACTTTTTCCTTAGTAACAGAGGTTTGCTTTTGGTTTGGTTTTTAAATCTTTCTTTGGTTTGACTTTATCTGCGTATGCATGCAATTTGCCTTTTTTAGTTCTAGGCCGAAGGTGGTCGTTATTATCTCTGCCTCCCAAGGCACATTCTTTATATTCATAATATCGTTTGGTTCAATTAGGACATTTTCCATAAATATTTGGAAGATTTTTCGGTTATTATTCGATATACACATATGGGATGATGCATGGAATAGTTTTCGATTTCTTTTCTCTTATTCAATTCTGATGGTTAATAATGAACAGTCTACCTTATGAAATTAAATTCAATTGCAGCGTCTTCAACCTTTATACCAGGGTTGAAGTTTGCCTCTACGGAAGCTTAAACCAAACTTGGAATTTCTGATTTTTTTTCCAATGTTTCAAGCCACTGGACACATTTTCTGCTTGGAATTCAAAATATAAACACAAATCATTAATAAAATTATGTTTTATCCATTTTTTTCCAGAGTAATTGGCGTACAATCAAAATTTTTAATATTGTCAAAATACTTATGACGCATCAACATTTCGCACCGATCTGTTCTCTTCTTTATACCAAGAGAGTGCGAAAATGGACAGAAAAAATATTGAGCATATTCATTGCTGTTGATATGTACTTTGATTTCCTTATAAGAAATTTATCGTTATTTGCTCTAGTTAAACAAAATCAGTATCTTGGCTCGAGAGTACCAGATGTCAAAATACATATGCCGGCTAGTGTACTTAATAAATACGTATTAATAAAAAAAAATATTTTCACCAAATATTAGTTTTCCAGAAAAAAACGACTGAAAGCTGAAAAAAAATTTTCGAGAGCGTGCATCGCGGTGGGTTGGTGAGCTTAGCGAGCAAGGGGCGAAGCCCCCTAGTTTTTGTAAAATAATTTACTCATGTAAAGTTGTACGAGAAGTTGGTTTGTAAATATTGGCTTTGCCACAGGAGCAAATGTGGATTGGTTTGTGTGACACACACAAATAAATAACGTGCCATACTTTTCTGTAGCCTATAAAATCAACCTTCTCACAATATCAAGGAGAAAATTAAACTTCGAAATGAAGTTTTTAAATTTTTGAGTTATTTCGCGAAAATGTTTAATTCTGAATGAAAGCAACGCCAACGCACTTTTGTACCGTGTTGCTTCCCCCCTCATCTACGGTTGGAGACGCTAAGCAGTACGTAACACCCACGACCTATCTTCGGAGCGAGGCTGGCCAACCGTAGCGTCGTCGCGTTGAAATACGAGTAAAATGTAATAATTTGCATAAGATTCGGTTTTTTTACGCACAGATTTTAGGGCAAAAAATATTGACAGTCCGGGAAAAAATATTATCGAAACAGTCCGACAATTTTTTTAAAGCAAATTTTTTTTTGTTTTGCATTTTTTCCTAAATTTTACTTTTTGTTTGGGCTGTAGGAGAGGTATTTTTTTTTTAACGATGTTTATTTATTGAAAGAGAAAATTAATTAAATTAATGAATTAAAAATTGAAAATAAGCTTGTGAATGCTCAATATATCGCTTTGTAAGAGTGTATGCTTGAAAATCGTCTAAACGATTTTTTACTGACCGTTTAAATTTTTTTTATTTTTAAGTGTCTTATGTTTTTTATAATAACATGTTTTTCTTTTGTCATGCAGCAATAAAGCAATGTCTTTTCACTATAAGAAATTAAACAAAATAGCACTGCGAGTACACATGTATCTATTTTTCTCAGAATTCTATGTCACTGTCACATAGTGTCAATTCTCTGAATATAATTTACTGAGGTCGAGTTCTAGGCTAAACATGATTGTCTCTAGGTTATGAATGAAGCAACAATTCAATTGTAGCCTATGTGTGGTATATGAATATCAACACATATTCCACCATAACTTTATTACAAAAAAAAACATATACGGGTAATAATGATGACAAACATTTAAAAGTGACTGGAGTAAAACATCAACAAGAATAGCACAATCACTGGGGTTGAGTCTTAAAGAAAGAATGGTTAATTACATTAACTGACAAAATGATTTTAATTTGTAGTATTTTGTCGCAGAAAATTCCTAATACATAGAAACAATAAAAAATTAGGCAATAGGGTAATCAATAAAAACGGCATACAATATCACACTTAAAAATGCATTTGTCGACGAAGAAAAATGATGAAATCGTAAATTTAGTTCAATAACCCAATTTCTTCTGTTTTTCTTTTTCTTCTCATCATCTATAAATAATGTATGTGTGTATTGACTTGTCTTTGCCATAAAAAGCAAACTTTGGATACATCTGCGCGCTTGATGAATCACGATGACAATGGCATTTTGTGAATACATGTATAATAATGAAAAAAACATCTTTTCCAAAAATATATCGTATAGAAATTCATGCCAAATTAATGTTTTTTATTCGACGAAATCTATATTACTGTGTTTGGAAGCCATGATATATTATTTGCAGCGATCTAGAAAATATTTAAGTCATTCAGGCAAAAAAAGCAGGCAGAAACGCAAGTTTTATATATCGAGCGCTCTAAATTGGAATTCGTATATGTATGACTCACTTGATTGATTCGAATGACGTAGCAAATTGGCAATACGTTCGCAAAGATTTGCGTAATGGGAATTTTAGTTGATTAAGTTTTCTAATAGGTGATAGATAGTATAGTGACTTTAGCTCTAGACCGAAACATCCAAAAAAAGAGCTGACTTTTGATGCCAAATTGTTCTATGGCCTGACCGCATTACGCAGTAAAAAGTTAGACTTTTTTGCGCGTCACATTTGGGGGAGAGGGGGTGGCAAAGCAGTGAAATTATGATTTTTCGCCAATATCTTGTTAACTGTAATATTTACAGCAAAATGTTCTGAGGACGATTTAAACTACACAATATTTCCTTTCTAATGATATATTATATCATATACCTTCTCTTGGCAGATTATATACTAGACCTTAAAACATTTGGTGTAATTTAGATTTTTTGATAGTTACATTTGGCGCTCTAGCTCCTGAAGTAATTTAATTGGAGCCATGGTAATTGGGATAACTATTCCTAACAATATATAGCTGTCCCACACGGAGACTCAGGCTGCCCCGACAAAGCATTCCCCTATACTCCCTATTAACATTTAAAAAAAAGACATGCCTGTAACTTTTCGCCGAATCACAGCAGGCGGGAAAAATTTTGGTAAACGTTAAGGCTAAGTCCCATTAGACCCTCCACCAAATATTACTTCGATCGGATTAAAACAAAGGGTACCTCCCATACACATTATTCAAATTCAATGCCACTAGTTTATTAAGAAATAAGGGAACAAGTCAACCAAAATTAAAGTTTTGCTCGGAGGCAATTTTCCGGTCATTTTGTATGGGAGGTACCCTTTGTTTTAATCCGATCGAAGTAATATTTGGTGGAGGGTCTAATGGGACTTAGCCTTAACGTTTACCAAAATTTTTCCCGCCTGCTGTGATTCGGCGAAAAGTTACAGGCATGTCTTTTTTTTAAATGTTAATAGGGAGTATAGGGGAATGCTTTGTCGGGGCAGCCTGAGTCTCCGTGTGGGACAGCTATATATTGTTAGGAATAGTTATCCCAATTACCATGGCTCCAATTAAATTACTTCAGGAGCTAGAGCGCCAAATGTAACTATCAAAAAATCTAAATTACACCAAATGTTTTAAGGTCTAGTATATAATCTGCCAAGAGAAGGTATATGATATAATATATCATTAGAAAGGAAATATTGTGTAGTTTAAATCGTCCTCAGAACATTTTGCTGTAAATATTACAGTTAACAAGATATTGGCGAAAAATCATAATTTCACTGCTTTGCCACCCCCTCTCCCCCAAATGTGACGCGCAAAAAAGTCTAACTTTTTACTGCGTAATGCGGTCAGGCCATGGAACAATTTGGCATCAAAAGTCAGCTCTTTTTTTGGATGTTTGGGTTTCATCATTTTTTCAGCTAAAATCACTAGGTATACTAAGATGTGAGAGACAAAGTTGTCTGTATATTAGAAAGTCGTGCAATGATACATAGATACATGTTACGGAAATAAGCGAAATGAGGATTAAATTTAAAAAAAAATGAGTTCGAAAAAAACTGCTAAAATTTTGTGGCAGTATTCAATTTGATTCAGTTGACTTTTGTGAATTGCGAACAACTTAAACTTCTCACAATTGCGTTTAAGCTTAAAAGCTTCGTAAAAGCGTGAACGCAATTTCAATTGGTTCAATTAATTCGGCATTCGCATAAGTAAGCTGACCATACATACAGCATTTTGCTGTACAGTACAGCGTTGGAAAATGTACAGCATTCTCCATGCCATACAATGAAGCCTCATTCACTACATGATAAGGTCCTCGATGAGGCCTGTGTTCAGTCTTGTCTGCTTTTCAGGTGTAAAGTTGGACTATACTGAACTTTACGATCGATATTAAGCGATAGAATCGCATTTTCATCTTTGGCAATCATTCATTTTCGATAGCTCGGGAACCCCTTACTTGTAGACCTGGTTCGCGCTCACACTTTTTGCAAATTTCACAGTCCTGCCTATCCTCGTTCGAAAGTTACGGCTGCCCAAATCGCAATTTTAAGTTTTCTAATTGAAATTTTTCTACATATAACGGGATTCGTAAGCGAAATCTTTGAAATTTAGATAACTGGTAGAATACCGTGCTATTCATATTTGATAGAAATTTCAAGGCTCTAGCTGTCAAGCGATATAATTGCAATTTTATGTTTTCGAAACATTAATTTTCCATAACTTGGAACCAACCGAAGTTTCTGAAATTATGCACACTTTTAGAGATACTTGACGAACATTTCATCCAAGTTTCAAAGACCTTCCTAACCGCGTTCGGAAGTTACAGCTACCAAAATCGCACATTTGTGTTTTCTAAGCTTTTAAATCGGTAGTTACTTTGCGGGCATCACAAAAAACCAAATGCCGGATCATACGAGTGTCCAACTTACAGAAATCTTAAATTTCTGAAATCTATCTTGTTTGAGTACTCTTCCTTGTTTTAGCTTATCGTGTTATAACATATCTACGTTTGTGCTGCTGATGATTTTTTGGCAAGGAGAATCGGTGGCTTTTTCGGAGGCTGTCGTTGGAAGGCTGAAATTCCGGGGAAATAGGTTTAACACAGCGAATCAAATATTGCACGTCGAACAACGTTACTTAATCGAGGTTGTTACTAGCGACTCCTGAATGATACGCGATAGTTTAATTCCGTCAGCCGACGACGCATCTTAGGAATAACTGAGAAGATTATGGAATCGCCCAAAAGATTATTATGAGTGCGCAGAATACGCTCTACACATTAAACGATCGATCCTCGAAGGTTATGGGGTGAACTTAAAGCCGGCCTCACATCGACCGGAGTGTGGCATACAACGCACAAAAGACCGGTTCCAAGAATGATTCCTTGGAGTCGCCCAACCACACTGCTGCACTGCTGCTGCACGATTTTTCTTACCTATCTTTTGTGCGGTGTTTGCCACACTCCGGTCGGTGTGGGGCTGGCTTAAAATTGAAGGTACCGAGCGCTAATGTTAAGAATCGTTGTGAGTGGTTTATGTCAGCAGCATACAATATTGTTCTGCAGAGCGAGGAAACAGGACGTACATATACGTTGAGGCGGCCTCTGTGAAGTTATACCGTAGGATGGTGCGGCGTATGAGCGAACGAGATGATTGTGATTTTATTCTAGAAAAATCGGGTAGTATAATACAGCATTGATCAAGCAAATTAGTCCTGCATGTGCCGAAATGCCGCTAAATTAGAAGGCGATTGTTTCACTAGATATTCTCAATACTGATTTTCGCTAAAATGCCGAATTTTCTTAGTAAATTCCATCTGATCTGTTCCTGTGGCAGTGGCAGTCACACTATCTGAAAAACAACGCTTAAGGAAATCATAAACTCATGTACTCCAGTATACGCTAGGAATTGTAAAAGTTCTAGCCAAGGCAGAAAGAATTATGCAATTGAAAATACTATAAAAATTTAATTCCCAAATCTCCCTGTGGATGGCATTTCGGTAAATATTGTTACGAAACGTACCTAATTAATAGCAAAGAACTAAATTTATAATTTAGTATAACCCCCCCAATTTGGCGTGAAGGGAAGATGGGAGGGGTAGTATAGCTGATAATTTGCCTGCAAACCGAATTCCACAAGTATGTACAGCATTGGGTCTTTGGAAGTCTGGTCACCTTAGCATAAGGTTCTAATCGCAGCTTAACGCCTAATATTTTTTTTTGATTAACCCTTATACAATATCAAGTTGGTGACATAACATTATCTTGATTGTTCAATCAAGCTGTTAAGTGCATCATCGGCCGCTCTCAGAAATGACAGAAGACCATTAGGCTATTCGCTCGACGATTGACATTCTAAGTACAGACGGTAGAACAAACGAATCTTCGTAAAAGCTCTTTTGATTTAGGTGCTAATGGTGCCTGTCAGTTATTTATTTTCGCCGAAGAAGATAATAATACAAACATGTAAACCATTGCAAATTGAAAGCACGACCAAAATATTCATTCATTTATTAAGTTAATAGGAAAAAACTGTATTCTGCCCGAAATTTGAATTGATCAACAATCACTAGAAATAATTTTTGAATTTTAGATTCTTTTGATTAATACAAATTTACCAGAAGCAATAAACACACGAACTCAATAAGCAAAATACCTTTCTCTGAAATATACATGAAATTTGAAATTCATTCATTTCACATAAGGAAAAAGTCCAACTGTGTTTCCCTGGTTGAACTTGCTCCATTGATAAATATTATTTCGTTATTTCGCTATAAATTCGCAACAACAGAGATCGTACAATTTCAATTCTAACTAAAAATGATGAACAAATTCGTATTCAATTTTTTAATGAAACCAAAACACACCATTTGCAAGTCATATCATTAATAAGTAAGACTTTTGTACTTTCTTCTACTGTTAGCCGACAAGTCAAACCATATGTTTTCCGACTACAATATCTGGCGCATTATTCCAAAATGAGTGTAAATGGAAATTATCAAATTGGGTCGTTGACATAATCTCCCAGAAAAGACGAAAAGCACACAGGAAAAATAGAAAATATAGACAACTTCTGTAAATATGTGCATAAGTACTACACCAAATAAGTAGGTAAGTATTCAAATAGAATATAATATCAAATAAGGTCGCATATGGTGAAATTTGTATTATTTTGTATTCAAAATTCTAATTTTGTGTCTTGTCGAACAAATGGCTAAAAATGGTGTACATACATTTATACAATTGAACTGATACCGGTAAATTTTAATATTGTTAGCATAACCTTGACAGAAACTATGTATT
The DNA here is from genome assembly GCA_949715475.1 of Microchrysa polita. Classification (NCBI taxonomy): domain Eukaryota; kingdom Metazoa; phylum Arthropoda; class Insecta; order Diptera; family Stratiomyidae; genus Microchrysa; species Microchrysa polita. The sequence continues at coordinate 76,348,778 of OX454417.1, forward strand.
AGTGTTATTTAAACAGTTGAAAGAAAATTATAGATTTATTATTCTCCCCTTCTCCATAAGAAAGTTTCATACAATATTGTTCCATCGAGACTGGGGCAAGTTTATTTGAATATAATAGAAGATTATTCCCAATGCGTATTTGTTAAATTGTAAATGCCGTAGTATATCGTAAACTTTACCCTGCATGTTTTTCAATCGATCTAAACTTTAGTGGGATTCGACGCATAGACTGTTGCGCATCGAGTCCCACTAATGTTTAGATCAATTGAAAAACATTGAGGGTAAAGCTTACGATATACTACGGCAGTTACATATTTAGATAAATATGAGATCCGTTTTGTTGGGTCCGGTACAGGACAGACACACATTTGACAGGAGTTTTTCTATACATAAAACATAGAATTTGTATGGAAGTTGTGCTGTTCTGTCCTGTACTCGACGTAATAAAACAGCACAATAATTTTTCTATAGCAATAGAGATTCAATTCACAATTCACGATATTTTCGAGGCATTAATCTTAGAAGAATGCATACAATTCCCAAGGAACAATAATTAAAAATAAAACTAACACAACACCAAAATGTATATGAGTATATAAGTGAAATAAATTAATTTTTTTTTCTTCTAATTTTTACTACTTCACCGTTCCTTAATGAAAATTCAACACACATAAAGTGGATAAAACAACAGGACACTTACCTTCAGCGCATGTAGCTAAAAATTTGCCGCTACTCGAAAACCCAATATCACGGATCTCGTCGGTATGACCCTTAAGTGTTGTTACTAGCCAAGGATGTGCCGGATGTGATTTATTTTCGTGATAACGTTGCTGTTTGTTGATACCACCGCCACCGTTTCGTCCTTTTGGCGACGACGATGCGGAAGTTGATGACGATGTCGTTGATGATTTTCCATGACCCTTTTGACCGTGACTAATGGCAAATTGATTGCCATTAACACTGCCCGCTGTGTTACCACCTCCTTCAACTTTGCCGGGTCCAACAGTTAAGTTGTGTTGATCTTTCTGATGACTACCATTGCTACCAAAATGCTGTTGCACTGTGTCATCTGTGAAATAGAAAAAGGAGAAAGAGGAAAAATTTTAGTATTATAAAATAAGAAGTCTGGTTAGGGTAGTGGTTTTTGTGTGTTCGCCTTCGCCTAAACGATGAGTTCGAATCCCACTGTGAGCGAATTCAGTTTATTAAGTTTTTTTTTTGCATACAAAAACATATGATTATGGAGTTTTGTTTTTAGGTTTTTTATAGGAACAATACGAAATCCTTAACCCATTAATGCCTAAAGGATATTTAAATAACCATGCAACATGTTTAGTTACAGATTTCGATTTGTTTTTTTGTCATTACTTAGACTAAAAATTGCACTTCACGATATTCTTTAGAGGATATATTGAAAAATTCAAATGTTTGCAAGAAAAGCCTTTTTATTGTATACTACGATAAAATCCTTAAGGGCTCTCGTCCACTGCAAGCGTAAACTTGAGCGGCGCGGCGCTCCAGCGGCAAAGCTTTCACAAAATGTGCGAAAAAAGCTTTTTCTAGCAAAAGGTATAAGCACACACAATATTCAGAAAGCTTTTCCATTGTATTGAATGGAATATTTGTTTATTTTGCATAGTTACGCCATATTTTGCTTGGTTACGCCATTAAAATTCGGAAAAGCTTTACGCCTGCCGTCCATTACCTGCTTCGAGCGGCGCGGCGCTCCCGCGTTTAAAGCTTTTCCGAATTTTAATGGCGTAACCAAGCAAAATATGGCGTAACTATGCAAAATAAACAAAAATTCCATTCAATACAATGGAAAAGCTTTCTGAATATTGTGTGTGCTTATACCTTTTACTAGTAAAAGCTTTTTTTCGCACATTTTGTGAAAGCTCTGCCGCTGGAGCGCCGCGCCGCTCAAGTTTACGCTTGCAGTGGAAGAGAGCCCTTAAACGCGGGAGCGCCGCGCCGCTCGAAGCAGGTAATGGACGGCAGGCGTAAATTCACTAGCCAGAGCAGACATCTGGAAATTTTTCCTTGGATTAGTTAGATTCTAGTACCCTTTATCTAATACCGAAGGAAGATGCGGCCCCGCATCAACTGTTGAGGTTCAAACCCAAATTTACCCCTTTCGGTATTTAAATACCGGCAGTGGCGGATTTACCAGTAGGCTGGAGCCTAGGGCGGCAGATTTTACGGGGGCGGCAAATTTTGGACAAATATTTTTTTTTACGTTAAACACATCACTTGCACATTTATTACAGTGGAAACCGAATTCCGAATACGACTTTCATTTATCCTTTTCATGATTTTGTACTCAACTTTGCAGTAAGTTAATTTAATTTAAAAGATTGTTCTCCCAAAATTCTTCAATCTACCAATGTCAAAATTAACAACATGCGTTGGAAAGAAATCACGCAAATTTGCAGATTCATTTGTTAAAAGTACCGTTATGAAATTGGTTTTTAAAATATTCTATTAAAAATCAAATTTGAAATTTCCTAGATATAAAAACTGTATCTTACATGTGTCTTTGATAGAAAAGTATTTGAAACCGGAAAAAGACAGACAATCCCCGACATTCGCGATCCCCACATTTACGAACTCACTTTAGCTTCATGTTTTGCGACACTTCGATACTTCTTCGCGACTACGTTTTAGCTCAAATGCGAATACATAAAAAAAATAGCTGAAAATTTGCATGATCGTTCCAAACATTGCACTTTCTTTGAATGCAAGAAAATATACCACTGCGGCACGTTTGTCCTCTCAATTCATTTGGAACAACTGAAGGAAGTGAAGAGATGGGGCGAAATGTGAACTGTTTCAAAGAGTGCAAGGAAACAAAAAAAGACCCCCAAAAGTTGAGTGACAACCTTCCCACTCTACATATAACATTATTGATATTTTATGAACATTTTAAACAAGTTCCACCTCTATCCTAAACACCGTACCGCGCAATTCGCGATAGTTTCGTGGAAAGCACCCATGACGAATTTCGGTGGTTCACTGTAGTTTCAAAACCCCATTTCAAATATTGTAATTACGTATGCCAATGTTATTGATGGTGTTTTTGCTCAAACAAATTTTACCATTGTATCAGTATTTCTGAATTGAGCATTAAAAGCAGAACACTATGAAGACGAAGAATATACCCTTCAAACCGACGCCGACGTTCCAACCAATGAATTTTTGTATCGCTTTTTCTTTATGCATAATTATCTATTACATAAAGTTTAAAGAATGCTCAGGACCTACGAAGTGGAAGCACTCACCTATTAAAGTGCAAAAAAGAAAGTTGACAATAAGTGAAGGTCAATAGCAATATTCTCGTAGAGCTTGGTAGGGGCGGCAAAATGTCAACAGCCTACCAGCGGCAAATGTATAAATCCGCCACTGTATACCGGATAGGGGTTTTGTATGATGTATAAACAAATTGTACAAGTCTGAAACATAGAAATAACCATTAGAGTGGTGTAAGATATATGCAAGATATATGTACGTATCCCATGATTTTCCTACTGATTTACGTATTTATGAGTATAAGTCATATGTGTCTCATAGCCCTTAAACATTAAAAAAAGCGAATTTGTTGGTTTAAGCGTCGAAAAATAACAAATTCACTGTCTATGAGTCACATGTGTACGCATTATCCTTCCCCGTTCAAGTCTATGAGTCACATGTGACTCATAAATGTATGGATTTTCAGATGCCGGTGGAAATCGGTTAGACAGTGAACACATAACATATATTTAGGTCTCATAGTTTTTTTAAAAAATAAGGAGAAACATCAAAGGACCACGATTTGTCCCCTACACGATACAATTTTCTTTAATTAGTACTCCTTCGACGTTTCACATGGTGATACACATGGACCAATCCAGAGTTATAACATGCGGGCTAGCAGGCAAGGTTAATGGCATTGAAGATTAAGAGTGAGGATCCGATTCAGTATCCATCGTTTCGCGACATAATTATTCGATGACTTAAATTGTTGGCTCTATTATAGATTAATATGTAAATTCGTAAAGGATTTCGCTAGTTGTGAGGCTCATGTCATTCCTACGGGGTGCTAATGAGCCACTGTGATCTCTGGGGGCATTCGGTGGCTCAGTGGCAGAGATGTCTATCTCTGAGTTGCCGGTGCGTGGGTTCGAATCCCACTGTGACCCATGGATGTTTGTGTTGTCCATAAAAATGCTCCTACGGCAGCCGGTTCTCTTGAATCACTGTGATTTCTCTTGACAAACAGTTTATCTTCCACCATTACTATGGTCACAATTTTAGCTGTTTCCAACATGTAAACATTAGTTCACATAACAATGACAACCAGGGGCGGATTTGCCTCCTATGGTGCCCCTGGACAGTTTTCAAATTGCCACCCTCCGACACTATCGATCGTTGAAATTGCATTTTTGTTTTGTCTGAAGGTAATTGAATTTTCGAAAGAATTTTTGGACTTCTTGAATGTTAAATCTTTTTGATTTAAAAAATTTTAAAGTTTTGAATTTTTATTTTATGTTTATGTAGTCTGGCTGGTCTAGCGGTTAGTGCGCGCACCTTCGGTGCACAGGGTCATGAGTTCGAATCTCACCGTGTTCCATGATGTTTTTCGAACTCACGAGCTTGTGACGGACTATGATCTCACTCAGATGTTAAACGAGTACCCATTTATGGGGATAAATAACACTGCTGAGCGTGATGCTGATCTCATTACCTCAACAAAAAGCAGATAAGATTTTGGAAATAGGATGTCACTAACACATCCTGCGGCCTTAATCCAATGTTGGATTGTCGCGCCTGTTATTTTTTTTTTTTTTAATTTTGAATTTTTGAAAGTTTGAATTGAATTTTCAAGTTTTTCAAATTTAAATTTTGGAATTATTTATAACTTTAGAATTTTAAAATTAAAAATTCAAAAACTCAAAAGTTTAAAAATTAAACTTTTGAGTTTTTGAATTTTTAAATTTCTAAACTTTTAACTTTCGGATTTTGAAATATTTGCATTTTTTGAATTTTTAAATTTTTGACTTTTTAATTTTTAAATTGTCGAGTTTCCTGTTTCTGTTAACCTCTTGTGGTGCATAGGGAGTCAACTACGCCTACTTTCCACCTCGTTCTGTTCTGTGCCATCGTCTTTAGGTCTGACCGCCTCTTGTTCAATGAAGCAGCCTCGCTATCAACCTATCTTCTCCAAGTGTTTCTTGGTCGTCCAACGCGGCGTGTTGCATTGGCCTATTTAGCAATATTTTTCGACCCTCTTCAGAGGGTCGTATGACCTATCCATTGCCACTTTTGGCGTCTTGCATTGGCCTTTAGCAATATTTTTCGACCCTCTTCGAAAGGTATGTAACGGTCCGATTCGGACACATAAATGTTAATTTTTGAATTATCTCAATTTTTTACAAACAAATAGTTTGATTAACTTTTTTTAACAGACAATTATACATGTTTGTAAAACCCCGCCAAAATTCAAAAATTGATATTTGTGTGTAAACGTACTCCAATTTAACAGCTGTTCTGTCAAGTCGGCCAGAATGGGAAATTTTAATGATGGCCGGGATGTTCAAACTGGACCTTAACCTATCGCCACGGAAGGAAGAGAAAAAATGGAAAAATATTGTTGTCTGTAGGAAATATTGGTTTTTACCTTTTTGTTTCTATTTGATATAAATGCGGTGCGTCGTTCCCCTTCGGGTTAATATTTTCTATGTCGTGAGGGCAAACTGACTTTAGGTCCCTGCGCCCATTTCCACGGGTGGAGTAGGAATTTGAATGACTTTTTAATTAAATTGTAAAGAGGTGAAGATTGACCTCTGTTCTCGCTCGGTCCTTGTGCCGGTGGCGCGAAAGAACAGCGAGCAGGGGTTTTCGGTTGCGGTAGCTAACCATGGTGGCAAATTTATTTAGGGGTGCGTATAACCTGCCCCATCCTCCCGTGGTGGACAAATCGCGTGGGGATGCAGTTTGTCGACCGAGGTGGGTGTAGCTGGCCGAACTAGAATAAATTCCTGGGTTTCCCCCTGAATGCCGCTGTTGTATATTTACTGCTACTGTAAAACGAAAGGGCTCCAGCTGTGAGTTTGAACACAAAAAATAGATAAGCGTTATGCCACTTATTGTTTGTTGTCCTCAAAAGCAAATTCTGATTTTTGGGTTGGGGAATTTTGGGGATTTATTATTGAGAGGTTTGGGTTCGTTTTCACATTTTATTATTTCTGATAAAGTCCAAAAAAGAATGTCTTTAAATAGAGTAAACAAAATCTGCCACTGAAGCTAAAGGGTAAGTTGTACAAAACGGTTGTACGTCCCGCACTCATGTATGGGTCAGAATGCTGGACCATGTATGAAGGTTACGCGAAAGAAATGACAGCGACTGAAATGAAAATGTTACGCATGTCAGTTGGTGTAACCAAAAGGAACCACATCAAGAGTAGCTACATCCGAGGCAGCTTGTCCATAGACCAACCAATCACCGAAAAGCTCGCAGATCGACGAATGGATTGGTATTGCCATGTTCAAAGGCGTCCGCCTGAGAACCCCGCAAAGAGAGCGATATCAATGGAAGTTCCACTTGATGGACCCAAGGCCAGAGGCAGACCGAAGAACACCTGGATGTGTCAAATGAAAAAGCAACTACAACGCATTGGTCTCGGCGATAACACGATCCGAGATAGAGCTGCCTGTAGAAATATGCTGAGATATTACCGCCAAAACGGGCGATGTGCCTACACAGCAGGTCGAGCAACGCGAAACCATGGAGCGGTATAAAGAACGAGGCAAGGAAGAAGAAGAAGAGTAAAAAAAATCTAAACACTGCATTTTATGTATTTTATTTTTGCATTTATTCTACTTATATACATTACTGATTAATCACCATATTCAATAATAAAAAATCATCATCATCACCATCCTCTCGACACATGATAGTGCAGTCATATTAGCATTTCAACTAGAAAAAATAGAGTAAGGCTAATTCTTGTGGTTTTTGAATCAATGGGCTCCCAGGAATCTAAAACTCAATTTGCTAAAAAAATATTGATCGGAAAGGTCCCAAAAAGGACAAAAAAGGATACTCTTTAAGCCTTGACCGGAGGTCAGCATGTGGGGTATCAAATCAAAGGGGACGTCAAGTACATCACATATCCAGTGTTTGTTCCATGTTTCAAGGATCCTCGGACGGAATAAATCGAGATTAAATGGAGAATTATTGTGTTTCCCGTGTATCTTTTCAAAGCCATAATTACGAGAGTAATTCAAATTGTCACTACGTTTCTCACTTTTCCGAATCTATAATAGCTAAAGATTCTACCATCGAATTTGCTAAGAAAAAAAATGATCGGAAAGCTCTCAAAAAGGACATCAAAGGACATCAAAGGACACTAATTACAAACCTTGATCGAACGTGGGCATGCGGGGTGTCATATCAAAGAGGACGTCGAGTAAATTCCATATCCGGCGTTTATTACTTGTTTCAAGGACCCTCACAGGAGAAAATTGGGATCCAATGGAAAATTTTCGTGTTTCTCGTATATGTATGTTTCCAAAGCCGTAATTTTTGGTTTAAGCCCGAATTATTCCATTTAGTGTTCTTGAAACAGGAAACAAACACCGGATATGCAATGCACTCGATGTCCTCTTTGATATGACACCCCGCATGCTCACGTTCGATCAAGGTTTGTAATTAGTGTCCTTTAATGTCCTTTTTCAGAGCTTTCCGATAATTTTTTTCTAAGCAAATTTAATGGTAGAATCTTAACCTATTGTAGATTCGGAAAAGTGAGAAACGTAGTGATAACTTGAATTATTCTCGTAGTTATGGCTTTGGAAAGATGCACGGAAAACATAATAATTTTCCATTTAATCTCGATTTATTCCGTTGAGGGTCCTTTAAACAGGAAACAAACACCGAATATGTAATGTACTCGACGTCCCCTTTGATTTGATACCCCACATGCTGACATCCGGTCAATGATTAAGGAGTATCCTTTTTTGTCCTTTTTGGGACCTTTCCGATCAAAATTTTTTTTATCAAAATGAGTTTTAGATTCTTGGGAGCTCGCTGATTCAAAAACCACAAAAAATAGCCTTACTCTATTTTTTTCTATTTGGAGGCCTGAAATGGGATATTTTGACTGCACTATGATGACTATGTAAATGTTCATTCAAATCTCTGATATCATAGTGTGTACATACGAGTAAAATTTTAGTGGCTTTTATCAGTGAATAAACTTGAAACTAAACTTGAAAATCATTTTTGAAGGTTAATTTTATTCAAAAGCATAAATGAGTGGAGTTGATTAGCTCATATTCTGAAAATATTTATGTGTCTATCATCTTTACCACAAAAAATAAAACTAATTTTTTTCGGCTTTTATATTTTTACAAACAAACAATGACGTGAATATCCGATTAGAGTTGGTGCGATCTTGACTCACAAAGACAGTAAAACCAGAATCGCATGGATGAGGTGCAAATTGAAAAGGTAATTGACCGAATATTTCAATATGTATTAGATAACGACTAATATTTGTGGAATTCACCTAAATACGATATAGATGAGATAAAACCGTTAAGAAAATTATGATATTGTATCTTAACTAAATTAATTAGGTATTTGGTGAAATTCATACAGATGAAAGTCATACGAGTGTAAATATTAGAATAAGATTTACAGAGCAATAATCATTCAAGGTTGTATTAAATCAGAGTAAGGTACAAGTACACAATATGTACGATAGAAATATTTAATTGTTTGTTAAATTTCCTATTGTTTAAATAAGATGAATTATGGTTGATGTTCATGGCTATGTGCTCAAAAAATAATTACAAGTATATGGTAAGTTCATTAAACGTCTAAAGGCTTCTTTGCGGTACAAACACACTTCGAGGTGTTCCTTGAGGTGAAATTTGTAAAAGATAGCTGTTAGTTGTTAGTAGTACCTACCTACATTGTAAATTTGATACGTTCATCATCACAGATAATTATGATATTCAACGGATCTATACAAGGTAATAGAAGGCAATTATCTGATAAGGTGAAGTAAATAATTACCTAAATTTCATCCGATAATTTCACTTTACACAATTTATGGTTACATACCATACGTATTCATTGTTCGTATAATTAAATATGTGAGCATTCATATAGACTGCAATTTACTATGAAGTAATATTGCACTTATAAAATTATATACCCAGAAATAGGTCAAATACGAAAATACGAAGTTCATTGCATCGCACTGAAGAGAGTGACTTTTATTGAAGAATGGAACAACCCTATGGAGTGGCGATCCTACGTAGGGGTTTTAGGGGTTCAAACCCCCTCAGAAATTTTGTGATGTTTGTTCTAGTGTTTGAATAATTTGGTTGATAAACTCGGGTAATAGAAAAACAGGACATTTTTCAAGACAATAATTTCAACCGACAGACCAGAGCCAATGGAGAGGTCCAAACGTCCGGACCCTTCCCGAAGAGATTTTAAAAGTCATTTAAATTTTAATAATAATAAGAAATAATAAATAGTGAACATGTGTATATTGGCTTCATTAGAGGCGGTGGCTGCGATCCCATTTAGCGTATGATCGAAATATCGTTATACGGATATCAATATTAAAAAAAAAAACAAAACAGACAATTAGAGCCAACCAACACGAATTTGAGAGAAGCATTCTGCAAAATTTCCCCTCACACGGGAATAGATGGTCGATACATGTGAGCTTTGAGCTTTAAACTTTCCTCTGCATCGGTCCTTGGTGTTCTTGATGAATTTTTGTGAAATGTGCTGAAGAATTCTTTAGTTGCAGTCCGCTTCACGGTCTGGAGCATTACTATAGCAAATGGCGAAATGCGATAAATTATTGTTTAAACGCACTTCGAATAATTTGATTTTTTTAATTTCCCCAGAAACTTTGGTGTCTAATCTGATCAAATTGGTCAGGGTAAAGTAAAGTTAACTAACTAAAAAGAGAAATCAGATCCACTCGTCGACAATTGTAAAATAGAAATTGCGCCTATTTTCATCGACTAAATTGAATAAAACTAAAATCAAAAATTTTTTTTAACGCTGGGCCCATTTCGAAACCAATTTTTGGCTACGTCCCTGCAAGAGACGGGCAGAGATTTGGCACCCATCGTACAAGAAATCTCTCAAGTCATCTAACAATGAGCAAGGAACTCATCATCATGAAAATGATGTGCTGGCAAAATTATTATTGCAGTTGAGAAGCAAATGAAGTGACTCTCGGAAGTAGGACAACTGAACTGGTACAATCAAAATCAATGCTGCCCCATATTTCCGCTAACTTATTGATATCGATCTTAGGAGCTACAGTTTATTTGGAATTATGTCCTTTGATGCATTAGCATAATTAGCATTCTCTAATGCATTTAAGCTGCATAAATCAACAATAGTGGTTACTATGAGGCTTGGAGGCAGTTTGCAACTGATTTAAAGCTGTAGTGATATTAAGTGAACGAAAACGGATTGAAATAATTTCCATACTTCCACAGTGATTTGATCCCGCTTATCAGCTTTAAAATATCAATTTGACTTTTTGCTAAAACCCCTCCCGAAATATTTTTCTGCGTACGCCCCTGACCCTATGGGATGGTATCTGCTCCTTGGCAAGTCCTGACTTTTGCAAGCAAAACTTCAGACACTCCGCTTGTCTGATAGTTTTGTTTGCAAAACTCAGGACTAGCCAAGGAGCATATACCATACCTATAAGCTCATGTTTAACGCCGGTATATCAGTTTTAAGCCGATGCTAAATCAGTGCCGATAAGTACGGATATCCCTTTCTCATGACCGTTTTTTTGGTATCGGTTTTTACTTTAGGTAAAAACCGAATAAACAGCCTTTTTTGGTACCAGTTATGTTTTCAACTCAATACTAAAAATCTAAAAAAAGGTACTCAACAGCAAAAAAAACGGTGTTGAAAATCCCTTTTGCGTTAGTATACGAGTAGGTATGTAGTAAAAATGCAACAATGCAATATATCTACCAAAACATTTCTTACTAAAATATTTTTGTCAAAATTTTTTGACTTTGTTCAGTACTCATATAAACTATAATGACCTAATTATAAAACAAATTCTACAAATGAAACGTAAATCATGTGAATGTATTGGAATAACGCTTATTACCCCAGTTAGAACAGAATCGACAATTCATCGATAAAGAATCGAACGCCTTCTATAAAGGAATCGATGACTTTCTCGATCAAACTATGGAGACATTTGTATGGGCTTGGCCGTTTTTTCGATACCGAAAGTGTAAACTGGAATCGATCTTATGCCGAAGACTGTCGTTGATGTAGAATCGACCACAACGGACTATGAAGAATTTATGGAGAAACAATGACCGTTGTGAAAAATGATTATTTTTTATTTTTTTCCTTTTTTTTTAATTTTTTTATCTATTTTATACTTATTTTTTTTACCTTAAACTTTAACCTTTTTACATTTTGCTTCTACTGAGAATTGAACCGGGCACCTATAGTTTCGTAGTCCTACGTCCTACACCTAAGCTATCTAGGATTACTAATTACGAGAATAAATTAGTTGTTTTATTTTTTGACAATTTCAATTTAATTCAGAGACATTTAGATGAAAGTCATCGATATGTGATCGAAGACATTTCGATTAGATGGTATCTATGACAAATGGATAAAAAGTCATCGTTTTCGGATCGATTACTCTTTGATGACAATGATATCGAAGACAACTGAATGTAGGTCTTCGATTTGGGATCGAAGACATTTCGATTCTGTTGTGTATCGGAGACAATTGGACGTAAATAATCGAAATTGGATCGATTCAGTAGGTTATTGGAGACACATCGATGGTAGCTATCGATATATAATCGAGGACTTATCGATTCCGTTGGGTATCGGAGACAATTGTCTAGCTGGGACAAGCACCCTAATTTAAGCTGACCATACGTACAGCATTTCGCTGTACAGTACAGCTTTTAGACCTTTCGTACAGCATTGTGAAGCGTACAGCAAAATGTACAGCATTTTTGACGACCCAACCTCTGACAAGCATTATGGACACGTACTTGAAACTAATTTTCGATCGCAAATTATGAATTATAAGCCTGACATCTTTCTTATTAGAGACTGTGAAACCTTCAATCCGTTTACATAAGGACAGACTTTTCAAGAGAATACTACATCACCCCCTACAATTTACCTATCAATGTTAAGAACCCTTCGGTGCAAACCATGCTTAGTATTGCCCACATTAAAACGGCATTTATTTTATTAGTATACCAAAAGAGATTCAAGTCTTCACCTCTGCTTCAATTCAGATATATTTATTATCAACATCTGTTTCCCAACCATTTGTCCGCGGGCTCACATGTGTCTGGTCACTACTCACAGAAAAAAAATAACTCTCCACGAGAAATCCAAATTCGTGGACAAATATGATTTCCAGAATTTCAGAAGAAATCAATCACAAACGGCAGACCAAATTCACAGTAAACAAGTCAAATCCTTAAAAGTAAATTTTGTCTTTATTGACCAGAGTTTTGAGGCAGCGAGACACCAAATCTAAAAAAGCCTAAGCTGAATCCTTTCGTTCTGGAGATCCTGCTGACTGAATACCGTATTCGATGCTGGTGGAAAACTTGAAGAGTAGTGTAAGAAATGGGCACTCCTTCGTCGGGCGCACAATCAATCAAAACAAGACGCACCCGGCCTGAGAGGCCACCCATCTACTTTGGTCCTTTTTGCTAACATGTTGCTATAAATTTTAAATAGTTTTCTGAAATTTATTTATTAGTATCTAAGGAAAGTAATTAATCTAAATTGAGTACTAAGAAACGCATTTATTAAACGTAATAATACCCAATCAAAATTGTTGATTTTCTAGAAAAAGCGAAAAAAGAAGATTTTAGGAAAAATACTACATTCAAGGTTTCTAAGAAAAATTGAAACGAATGAAAGGCTAGGAATGTATTAGGAATGTACCTTGAGGCTCTAAAATTAGCGGTTTTAAAGAACATAGTTGATGCAGTGCTTTCTTGTATGTTAGGTTGTATCGCGATTAGGCGCAGGCCTGTCAAGCCAGATCCTTTACCACGCAACTGTCTAAATATCCATGGAAAACTGGAGGTGGCCATTGTATTAGATTCTTAAAGTAAGACGAGTAAACGGATTGTAAAGTTTTGAACCTGTCTAGTAACGTGGAGCAGACGGGTAAGCGTTTTATTAGCCTGTCAGGCCGGGTGCGCTCTACGTAGGCTTAATTTCCACAAAATAGTCGCGACGATTCTCTGGGGATCTCATGCTTGAAATAGATTATGCGCATCAGCAGCAGCATCGGCAGAATTTCATAGCTGACAAATATGCCGATGCCAATGCTGCTGCTGATGCGCGTAATCTATTTCAAGATCAGATCTATTTTCGTCATTAAGAATAGGGGTGGGATGTGCTGTTTTGGTCAATATTGTGTACAGCATTTGTCCCTCCAGGATCTGGTCACCTTACCCTAATTTCAATTTCCATAAATATACTGTAATTGCACATAGTCTGAATCGTACCCGACCACTATTGCAAGCTTCAATCGTTTTCCCATTAATATAACTTGAAAATTTTCAAAAATGCAAAAAAAAAGTGGTTTGGCAAAAAAGACATACATAAATGGGTCTACCAGACCCCAGAGCAACTTTAAAGTAACATAGCTTATTAACTAGATCACAAATTCAAAAAATGCATGCTTAAAATCGTATGCGATTCCGATTAGTTTTTCTACAAAAATTTTGAGATTAAAATTTTTCTGAGGTCTGTCAGACTATGATTTGATTACATAGCAATCCCAGCTAATTCAATGATAAAACCAGTGGCGCAACAATTTTACTCGGTGTCCTTTTGATTGCTTACTATCCGCAACGCCTATTTTCAACTTACATTTTGGAACATTTTGGTATCTGACATTAACTCGAAAATAGGCATTGTGGATGGGAAGCTTAATCGAACAAAATTACACAGTCCGACGTAGGTATATTATACGCAAGATATGGTTGGAAATACAGTCGAGACACTATAGAAATGATTGCAAACACTAAAAAAGTCCCCTTTTGGCCCTATTGGAAAAGAAACATACAAATCTAAAAAATAATTCAAATATGTAATGCCTTAAATGAAAATGAAACTCTTTGAACTTGACACTAGCCCCCCTACCCCTACGTGTAGTTTTGAAAAGACGTGTCCTTATTCCAGTGGCGTTAATAAGAGGGGAGTGGGGTCAACGGGAATTAATTACACCGCGCTCACACATATTGCAGTGTGTATCAGTTTGACTAAAACTGCTTCTTTTGCAATTTAAAATTGACTTCCATCCTGTGGGTTAATGCACGTGTCATTTTCAAAAGACGTTTCTTTAGTCCCGTAGATTAGTGCTTCCAAAACGGGGTTCCGCGAAAATATGAAAAAAAAATATGGAGAACGAGCTTGTGACTGAACAGACAAACAATAAATACGGAAACTAATTTGAAAGTTCTACAATTCTGAAGCTTAGGCGACAGTAAGCACTAACTACCGAAACTGAAAATTTGATATCAGATTAATGTTTGGACCCCAAAGTCACTTCCATAATTTTTCGGATATTTTGCGACTCAAAAGCAGTAATTTATGAGTGCCACATTTGTTGTTGGTCAAAATCAAATGTCAAAGGAAATATTTGAACAGACCGATTTTCTTTGACACTTATTTAAAGCTGTAATAATAGTGTTGTAACTAGGTGATTTCGGATTGCAAAGTGTGGTGGAGAGAATTTTTTTTTGTTTCTTAGGTTTTTTGGGGTCCGGAGCTCGAATCCGGGGCTTCTCACCAAAATTTCGTTGCGAAACACGGTCAAAATCGCGGAAAAAAAAAAACAAAATTTTCGGAGTTTTCCCGTTTTTTTGTTTATAACGCCGAAAAACGTACATTTCTCCGAAAACCTGTCCATGAAAATATTATAAAAAACATAATTGCGGGTCTTAATCATTAAAATGTGTTAAGCGGTATTGCTACAATTGAGTCATTTTTTTTGCGTTTTTTTTTTTGCAATTTTGACCCGGTTTTGCAACGGGAAGTTACGGATTCAGGTTCTGCACCCCAAAATACATAATGTACAAGAAAAATTCAACTGTTGCGACCAAAAATGAAAAACCGTTCAACCTCAAAATTTTATTCATAATATGGAACTATGTTAAAAATGGAAAACTTAAATTCTCAATTGTAATAATACCGCTCAACGGATCTATAATATTTATGTCTCTTTAGACGCGCAATTATTATTACATTCACAAATAACGGAAAAACAGCAAAAATTTTAGGGTTTTTTTTTGCGATTTTCACTTTGTTCCGCAACGAAATGTTGGTGGAAAGCTCCTGATTCGTGCTCAGCACCTCAAAAAACATTAGAAACAAAAAGAAAATGTCTCCAACACATTGTGCAATCTGATGTACTAGGTTTATCACCTGGATACTACACTATAAGTCATAGAATGAAATTTGCGTTAAAACGAAATCCCCATGGAATATCTAAATTGGTCTACGATTTTTTAACGAAAGTTTGTCAGTCCAAATTTGAATTTCTATTCACATTTTTGGTATCCTTTTCAAACAATCGGAAGCATAATATTATGTTGAAATCATTGAATTGTTGCTCCATTCATCCAATTTTGCCTTCGAATCTGATTAACTTCACTGTAAAAAAACACATTTCAGCGGTTATGGACGATGCATTCTCCCTTATTTGTTGTCGTAGCATTACTGCTCCTTTGAAGCTTCTAAACTTAGTCATTATTAACGCTTTTACTGGTCTTGATAATGAATGAGTTCATTAAAATGGGTGAAGAAAACCACCGGAAAAGAAACTCTCTGGCAATTATGCAACAGACTTTAAAAGCTTGTTAAGTCAAATAATGTCGTAATAAAAATGGTCGGTAATAAATTTCGCCAAATATTTATCAGAAAAATAAGGTTCACTTCCTGCCAGTGGCGTAACGTCGTACGGTGTTCCATGTGTTCGGTCGAACATGGGTCCCCAACCACCAGGGCCCCCAGCATAGGTGACGTAGGAGTGGGAAATTTTGTACGGTGATCTAAAAAATAACTTTTGTAGATTTCTAGTTCATTGCTCTGAAGAATTGCATCTCTGTTACCAGGGAGGGTCTTATGTAAACCAATGATTGCACCTATTTATGTCGTTGATTTTTATAAGTTGCTAGTTTGTACTAAAGAGTGGGAGTGATTGCAAAAGCAGGAAATTTAATATAAAACCGTAGAACCCCGCCAATTACCTGAGTTTTCACCGGAAGCCTTTAAATCGGTGAAATAAGAACGATTGAAAGCAATTTTTTTCAGAGCGAATTAGTAATTCCACTCTATAGTAAGTAATGTGAGTCCATGAAAATACACATTTCCTTGTTCCTATTGTTATTTTGTATTGTCACCAAGTTTTAGTTTTTTTGTCATCTCTAGTGTGGTGTCCTAAGCCCGCCCCGGTTTTCAACATAATACGTATTCGATATTGTTCAAAATCCAGCGTTGGAAATTTGAGATAATTACGCACAAAAAAATGAAAATCATTTTGGAAATCTTATTAAAGCAAACCGATGAAAAGAAAGATGCACTCATTAACAGAAGGGGACTTTCCTACATCCGCCACCTGGCGGCCATATTTGGTACATTGGCTTGTATCTTGGGTGATAATATCACATCCATGGAACTTTGACGTAAAAGACGATTAATCTCCTCTCAAATGACTTAGTGCATAGTTAGTGCGCGCACCTTCGGTGCACAGGGTCATGAGTTCGAATCTCACCGTGTATCATGGTGTTTTTCGAACTCACGAGCTTGTGACGGACTATGATCTCACTCAGATGTTAAACGAGTACGAGAGATAAATAACACTGCTGAGCGTGATGCTGATCTCATTACCTCAACAAAAAGCAGATAAGATCTTGGAAATGGGATGTCCCTAACACATCCTGCGGCCTTAGTCCAATGTTGGATTGTCGCGCCTGTTATTTATTAAGAGCGTCATTACGGTATCAGTCCATGGTCGAGAATCAGATGACACGGAAGGTGTGGATTTTCACTTAGCCGCAGCATCATCCACAAATGGCGCGTCTATCGCGAGAGCTCAAAGCGTAAATAGCCGCAGATACTAATATCTGTGGAAAATAGTAAAATGCCAATAAAGCAACTTCAATATTAACTTTAGAGCGCCCTCACTTTTTTTGTCAAGCCAAATAATGCCATGATATGACTTATGTTGGGATATACATAATAGACACGTGCTATTCTCTATTAATTTTTTGCAGACAAAATGTGAATAACCTCGCCATGTCGAGCACACGAAGGAACGTTTTCCCAAATAGCCATCCCCTAGTGGAATTACTTATACAATTTGCATCCATACAAATGCACCTTATCCCTACACTTAACAATAAAGTCCCTACCCTATGTCAATATACAGTACAGTCTGTTGATAACGACAACGCTTCAACACTTCAACGTTTGGTGTACGAAAAGAGCGCGCATGAGTCGTATTCATTGTATCACGACAACGAACATTTTTTTTTTGTTCATGAACTTGCCAAGCAACAAAAATATATTCCGCGCGCGTTTACCTCTCGTATACGCATGCATATTATCAAAGTGTTGGTATACAAGAGAGATACAAGGGGAAACTCCATATCGTTTGGTCTCCTTCCGTCTACACTATGCTATTGATGCTAAAAGCACGTTGTAAATTCCCGGTATGTTATAGACATTTGTATGGGTAAACATTTAATAGCATTTATACTCGACCAACATAGCATATAATACATACATTTTACTGTCGCATTGTATTGGCGTATATGCTATATTCACTTTGAGAGGTTATGAGCGTCGTTTCGATTGTTTCGAGAGCAGTTTATTCTCGTACGGTGTTACGAAAAGTCGATACGACACTTTTACCATTTTGCAGGCAGTGTGTGTAAGTGTAAGTTCTTTGTGAAAAAATAACAAAATGGAATTTCGACCAGTTAAACGACCAAAAATGCGTATGCGACGAAATGGAACAAATCGCTGGACTAAGGAAGACAAGAATTTATTATTGGAACTTGTTATAAGTATGATCAAGCATGACACGAGTCTATTTGAGGTGAATTTGTAAATTAGTGTACTTATGAAATTGAAAGCATCGGCTTCTATATGAAATGTAACTACCTTGTAGTTTAGCAATATATTTATTTTCTAATTTTCAATTGAAGAGATTTCGACCAAATCAAATTAATTATCATTATTGTCCACTCTTTGCAGAAACCAACAGCAAGTTTATTTTATCAGAGAATTATCGATAAATTTCCAAATATTTTCGCCGGTTACGGCTGGAGAGTAATGCGTGATAAAATGCGAAATTTACGTGCTAAATATTGTTCGGCTATTTTTTGGAGAGCAAATACAGGCAAAACAATTGATGGTCCTGATGCCGATATAATTGTAAGACGTAAGTTTCCACCCACTTCATTTTAGTTGGGCTGGTTGAAAGAACAAATCGTATTAAATGAAATTTATTTTTTATTTCCGATAGAAAATCTAATTAAACATTGTGAGGACTTTGACATGCTTGACATAATTTTTGCTGGACGAGATCTGAGACTGCCGTCACATTTATTGAAAGGCGAGAATTCAACAGAAGTACATGTCACTGAAGAAGAATTTTTGGAATTCTCGCAAAATGATACAAATCAGTGTACACTGGACGAGAACAGTTCTTCGAACTTTAAATTTGAGGATACAACAACGTGTCGGGTAGGTGAATGTTTCTTCTCCTTTGCATAATTGCAGGTTCTTCTTATTTATTAATTTATTTATTAGGCACCAGCAGATATCATCACAATACCAGAATCGATATCCGTAGAAAACGAACCTGAAGCGCGGCCACCGCAGCAACTTAGTGTGCCGAAAAAACAACGCAAAGAAACCGATGCAGCGGCATTTCTGGCGAAGGTAAATATTTTTTGCAAAACACTTATTAAGCAGATAAATTTTCTGCCAACTGAAACACTAATTTCCCTTTAATTTTCTCATCCAGGTGGGCATACGTAAATTGGACTATTTAAAAGAAAAACTAGAACATAAAAAGTCACTGGCCAAGGAAAAACTTAAGTTGGAGTGGGCACAGTTTGAATATCAGAAACGTCATGATGCCGAGGAGGTACGATTGAAAGAGCAACAACTACAAAATAATTTTGAAATTGAGAAACAACGATTGCAACACGAAATGAAATTGAAAGAGATGGAATTGAAATTTAAGTATGGAAAGGAGTGACCACGTTGAAGAATATCTTGTCAATTTGTTAATTTCTTTTATAAAGATTTTATTTAATTCAATGAATTAAACTGAAATAATAACAATTTGAGCAGTTTTTCACTTCATAACCAATTCGATTGATTGCATAAAGGGCAATTCTCCATTCCCTCTATTCAATCAATGCTGTGGTCTGGCGAATTTTGCGAGAAATAAAAATCTACTGCAAAATATTTGCTATAAGCCCCTTATGAGACATTCAGAGATTGAGCAGGTGGGAGGAACAGAGGATTTTGGGATAGCTTAAATGTTGGTAACTTCTACGACGCGGATCAAAAAGAACTATTACTGGCTTAAGCCTAGTATTGACCTCGAGAGTGAAATTTTTGTCCGCTGCGATTTTTTCAACGAAATGTATGTATGTATTGTTACTGTCGTGAAAATGCTGGGGAATTCCATAAGCTACAATCCGAAAACAGTTCCATAAATTTTCTTTTTTCGAAATTTACGCATCGAGATGAGAAATTGATGGTGGAGGGAAAATGGAAGAACAAAAAATTCGCGAAAAGATCACAATTCCGATTGAGAAGGATTTGTATCATTCACGCTGACTTCAATTAACGAGACGCAGGAAGCAAACATATGATCAAAAGGCGTTCGTTTGATTGTTTAAAAGGGCTACTTTAACACTACATTTGCACAACTAAAAAACAATATTTTCAAAAAAGTCCAGTGCAGTGCTTGTTTTGGGGATTTCTGAAAATATGCATATTTGAAAGATTTGGTACCTTCAATCAGTAATTATCGAATATCCTTGATTCATTCTACAAATTCTTATATGAGGAAAAATTAGATGGCGTGGGATTGAAAATGCGGGGCGTACCCTACATGAAACCGCATTCCTCCTAGTAAAAACTTTATTAAATTTATCTCCATGTGTTCAAGTGTGCTGTAACCGAAAAGTTTGTGGATATTTGTAAGTGGTTGACACTCGTTGTTAGGAAGGATTGGGGTCCCGGTAGGGGTGCAATCCAGAGGATTTACGAATCCTTGTTTGTTGGCTGTGCAGCATATGGATCCGCAGCTCTTATGGATAACGCCTCCACCGTTGGTGGTAGGGCTTGGTGTGAAACGTGTCAACGTGTCCCGCTGGCTAAATGTCTCCGAATATGTAAGACGGTATCTACCGTGGCTCTCCAAGTCCTGATGGGTGCACCCCCTCTTAATTGGAGATCATGCGTCGTGGAAAGGCGTTTCACATACGACGAGGGCTTTCGTTACCCCCTGGTAGTCTGTTATCCCCGTGAGTGTCTCTGGGAGATCCCGGCGTGTCCTGTCTAGATAGCAATCTAGATGGGAAACACCATTGCGTGGGAGAACTACCTACGAATACGTTAGGCAGGTTAGTGACGTGAGTGCAAATGCTAACTTAGACTTCAATCTAAGTCTAGGATTCCTCATCACTGGACACGGATCGCTCAATGCATGGCTTCATTTGCGCAATTTAGCTGATGATGCAGCATGTCCCATGTATGATCATCTCGGCGAAGATTGGACGCATCTGGAATTTTGACGCATTCGGCGTCACTATCGAGGATGGTTCTCTTAATGTCTATCGCTGTCTCTTTAGACGTGAATATGTCTTGGCCTTAAATGCCTTCGCTAAGGAGGCATTTGGTCGCCGCTACAGGTATTTGGAACCGGACGTTGTATAACAGTCCAGCACTGGTCTGCCTGGCATTGCCTTTGGCAATTTGTTTTCTGGGCTATGCTGTTTGGCCTTATTTCGGCTTCACGCCTGGATGAGCAGGGGGACCCCACTGGGAGAAAGACTATTCGTCGATACCAGTGGGACCTACGGGAAATGACTATTCCGCTCTACCCGAATAGTCCTACGTGGGTGTGCAAGGCGCCCACACTGCACCAGTGGCGTAAGGCCACTGCGAGTCCGGAGCAGCGGTCCCATGTCTGTTAGCACGGAGTGTCGACATACCAGCCAAGGGGCACCGATGGGCGGCAATTCCCCTATCCGACACAATAGAAGGTATGCCACCATGAGGGGAGTATCGTGCGGGCTGTGGCTTCAAATTTCGAGTAGCGCTACAACCGGGTGTGCCGGGACCCATAGAACGGCAGAGGTAGTAGAAAGGCCTCGCATGAAGCAGTATGTAAACGCCAAGCCTTATCACTTGGTGATTGACGTTATCAATCCGTTCACCTATTTGAGGCCGTCTGGTAAACCTTTACGGTAGGCACGGACGTTAAACCCCCTTCATGGAATTAATTATAAGTGTGCAATGGAGATACACTCGGTGACAAATAAACCAGGCACTTATTATTATAGCATCATTTGTCCATAGTACCTAATTATAACGGTAAATGTCGACCCAATCAACAGTAACGTAGTGCTTTTCCCTGTGTTCACATCCTTTTTCCTGATACAGCATACCCCAACTCCCTGTAACCCGCAATATCGGTTTAAACCTCTAAACGATATAGTGGGAGAACGGAGTGACTCCGTGGAAAAAGGCTTCAGATATGTTAATCTTCCGTTATACGAATTGGTACAGTAGAACGTCGATTATCCGAACTCCGAAAATCCGAATTTGAATTTTAAGAATTTTAATTCAGAATTTAAATTTTTTGAAATGCTAAGTTTTTACGGTTAAAAAATTGGAATTTTTGGAAATTTTACATTTCAGAATTTTGAATTTATAGATAGAATAATAAGGAATGATTATAATTTATAATTTTTTGAATTTTCAGAATTTTAAAATTAAATTTTTTTAGAATTTTTAGAATATTGAATTTTAAGAATTCTGACTTTCCACAAATTTGATTTCTTATAATTTTGAAATTTCAGAAATTTGCTTTTTCATGATTTGGAATTTCAAAATTTGAAATTTTATAATTTTTAAATGTTAGAATTTCGGGAAATTTGACTTTTTGAAATGTTTGACTTCTTAGAATTTTGAACTTTTAAGAAATTTGACTTTTCACAATTTGAAATTTTCAGTATTTGGAGTTTTAAAATAGATTTACTGAAGTTTGAACTTTCAGAATTTTTGAATTTTAAGAATTCTGACTCTTTAGATTTTTTAACTTTTCAGAATTTTTTAATTTTCAGAACTTTGATGGAATTTCTAAAAGTCGACCTCTCACAATTTTTAGATATTTGGAATTTAAAGAATTTTTAGTATTTTAAATTCTTAGCATTCTGATTTTTTGGAATTTTTAAAAATTTGGGATTTTTTGAATATTGTATTTTGGGACAGTAAGTTTGAAGATCATCTGAAGTGTATGATATATCTCATCAGCATCACTTAAAAGCTTCGAATTTTTCGTTTTCGTTCAGTAAGTAGGTAAAGTTCAACAAACGTTATGGCGCATCAAATGGCGTGATTTTGTAGTATGTAATTCAATTGAAAACGAAAAAAATTGTCGCGCCCCTTCTTCTTCTTAAAACTACTCTTAACTGCATTTGAGCCTCATATCACAAAACTCGAGTTCCAAGAATCGCCCGAATACTGAAAGTGTCCAGTAAGTTATCACAAGGCCTGCTTAAGAGATTTCCACCCGGAAAAAATTGTCGCGACCTTCCTTCCCTTAAAAACTACACCCGTCAAGTTAACACTACCACCCCAGTAGCGGCGAATTCAAGAATTTCCTTAAAAAAAGTATCCAAATAATTGTCAAACGCACTTAAGGGTAGTTTTTAAGGGGGAGAAGGGGGCGCGACATTTTTTTTTCTTTTTCCATTGAGTTACGACAAAATCGCGACATTTGATGCGCTATAATGTTTGTTGAACTTTTAAAGTGGTAGTGCCAACTTGACAGACGTAGTGGTTTCGCATATTTTTAGCTTGTCGCTTAAATGACTTTTTGGGCGTCCTTTTCTAAGAAAAATCCATTAACCGAACTTTCGGTTATGCGAACCATCCCTGTCGACATTAGTTCGAAAATTATGGAAGAAGAAACAGTTTTTTTTGCCGCAGTGTGTTGAGGTAGGCATGCAAGAATCAACCACATGTGCATATTAGTATGTTCAGCATAAATCATCTGTAGACCAGAAAATAAATCATAATCGTCTACAACAGTCTGCAATTCGTATTTGTACAATACTTCAGCGCCATTTAATGAAATTCCATCGACCGCGGGGCGTTGTTTGCAGACTTGTCTGGGTGCATTTTGTCTGCTCTGCTCTCTGAACGACCTTAATAACTTGAACGATGAAGGCAACATCCATACATTAATTCCGTCGTAAGTCATTGTACCGTGCCTATAGAAAAATCTGATGAAATTCGAGTCGAGTTGCAATAAAGGAATGCACTGACCACATGGTTCGTGTAATTCAAAACTTGGACCACGCTAACAACAATACCTACTCGTACATAACCTATACCCGAAAAAGTCCATACGACGATTTGAAATCACGGTAAAATTTTTGAAACATAATCAAAAACGATTTTTTGCATAATATTAGGTTTCTCCCCTAAATCGTGATACAGCTAAAATCCGCGACACATGTGCGATTAATTCGTTACAGACTGCGCGAATTCACATGAATGGTTTCTCGCACAAATAAACGGCCAATATGGGTATGTAACTAAGCGGAATGGCGAGCCCATTCCGGTTTCACTGAATATTCCTATAAGAATTTATTACATATCTACATACATACTATATTCATGTTAGCATTCATATGCCCAGGCCCCATGTCCATTCATTTCATATAAAATAAGCCAGATATTTCAGTAGATAGTTCCCAATACAAATCGTATGTATCTGCGTTGTCTGTTGCTTTTTTATGAACATAAAAGGCGATTTTGTGCATACCTTTCTTATTATCCATCCAAAGTGGGTTTTCTATCAATGGAATTCAAAGAGATGAGATGGCGATGATGCTCGTACCGTTCTGGTGAAGACACAAACTTGATCAAGCAAAAGAGAAGAAAAACGACTTCAATCAGAAACTTGATCATCCGATTTTCGGTGATTTTGGTTTATCATTCTGCCAAAAAAAGGATTAGATTTCGAAAATATGTATGAGGCCAGTGCATTTGAATAAGGTTATTGTCTGATGAAACTGACTCACGTGGGAGGTATTCAGTTCCTTTTTTTAATTCAAAAACTAACCTATGTTAGTTCAGAGTTTCGTAATGATGATGAAATACTGGAAAACGTGGTATTTTTTTTTAGTTCCAAACATAGGCTTAGGAGTTGTGGCACCAGAAAGGACACGTGGAGCTTTCTAAATAAAAAGGAACCACAACTCTGATGATATTTAAGATAGAGCTGCCTTCACATCAAAATTGAGAATATAGGTATCAGACAATTGGCGACATGCCAATACCAATTTTTTCATTACACTAATCACAAGGGCGTATCATAAAAAGAGCAAACGTTGGGGTTACCTATATATTTAATAATTATAGTCGCCTAATTTCATATTATTTGTCGGTATTTTTTAATTGAATTTGACGAACAAGTATGTGTATTGATTGCCCTGATGTTAAATAACTAATTATGGATACGTTCTTGGAAATTGTTTTTATTACAAAAATTCGAATTTTTTCACTTCACGTTCTAGCAAAACTTTTAATAAGTAGGAAGGATCAAGAAGGTACGTAGCGGATAAGTGTCTTTTTTTAGATGAAATTTACTAAAATCAAACGCTACATCGGTGTCCCCTAGAATAATATGCCACCGGCGCCCATGGCTGTAGTTCATATCTGTAGCATTTTGTGTAAATGGACATGTTTTATCAGATGATGTCCTATCTAAGTACATATACATAATCTAAGAAACGATTTCACATCTATCCATATTTTTTTGAATAGTCGGCTTTATGCAAAACGGCGCCAGGGGGAACCTGGAAGAAGCGCCCCTTTTAACAGTTATACATATATATTTTTTTGAATTTTTTTTATGGGGAAGGGCTATCGATTTTATAGGTTGGTTTAATTCCTCGAGTTGAACGAACAATTGAACATTATTAATTTCCTGAGCATCCCGGAGTTGAACAGTTGCGACTTGTTTCCATGAGATTGTTTTCCCTACTGTAGAGAGAGCCATAAGTAAAACATTTGGAGTCCATAGAAATAATACAAAAGCATGTTAGATCGTTCCAAAAAACATTCGTGGTAGGTACCTTTCCACAAATGTACCTACTGATACTCAGGAGTAATTTACGAATTTTAGGCATTTGTAATTGCACCGGTACGATCAATTAATCTTTTTTCCCAAAGATTAGAAGATCGGAAGACGAGTTTTTCGGAGTACCGTTTTCCACGAAAGTGATGTTCAGTAGTTTTTTTCTTCCTAAGCGTACTGAAGACAATGAAGCTTTCCAATCCGCGGTGACAGTTGAGACGGCATAATGATTAAATCTCTGACCCGCAAGTGGTTGTTGGCGAATCACATTTTAAAACGACGTACAAACAGCTGGAGGATGAATATTCAGATATCCAAACTGATTTCAGAATGCATTGCCGAAATCGTTTGACGGCAGTAGCTTTACTTGCTCCATATTGATGCGGAGAGAACATTAATACGTCAAAGTACTACATACTCCAAAAATAGAGACCGGTGAAAAGTTTCATACGCAATTCTCTAGGAATCAGAGAACCAGAATTTAAGCCTGAGCTTCCATCTTATGTTCATTATACTTTCTCATATCTTTATTCACATAAGCCGATGTTAATGTTGTTCTCTTTCAGATTTCAATTTCATGGTGAGAGATTTGTAACAGCTAAACAAAAATGGAGGTTTTGATACTGATTTCTTAAAAATTTATTAGTCGAGCCAAATCAGGGATTCGGGCCGCAAAATCTGACAGGGTGGTCGCCCTTTTGCCGGGCCTGGTTCTTTCTGTAGTGTTAAGCCACATTTCGTACCTTTTCATAAATTTTTTAAATTTCATTAATCAAAGCTACAGGTTCCGTCTGTGTCTACGAGTAGCTCAGAAGGTGATAATTTGTATTGATATAGAACACGCCATCGAGTCTTATAAATAGTAGCTTAGCTTCGATACTTTTAATACCCTGAGTGCTGATACCAGCAAAACCACTTCAAACTTCAATCGTTCTACAACATTTTGAAAACAGGTCAATAACCCCCCTAAACACACTATACATAAAGTGAATGCCTATACAACGATATCTTTCTATATTTAGAAAAAAAAAGTCCTTAAAACTGTTCTCATTTCAGCATCATTTTTTATTTGTGTATATGTATACATTAATTTATCAGCTAAATTAAATACATATAATACATATATGTATCAATCACGAGAACTCATGGTTTATGAAACAGGTTTCAACTTCTGTTTTCTCAACAAATATCAAATCTGTTCTAAATTCCGCAAAAGTCCAGCATCTGTATAAAGTCAACAGTCAAATAAATTTATTCATGTGGGTATTTTCCGACTTCTTCCTATCTTCTAACTATCGAGCCGAAAAATGATTATAGATTTGTTTGAATTAAAAAAACAAAAAATCTCCTTTCGATTTTTATCGCCAAAATCGCGGTTCCGGTAAAACCGACAAGGTCATACTATTTCGAATGAATTTACACACACATGTCTCAGGTCTTTTCCAGCTGCGTTGAAAGTCTATAGGCAAAATTGATAATTTCTAAATTCAATCTTCTCAGAGGTTGTTTTTCTTTTTTGGACAATAAATATTATATTATATTCTTTAGCCGCTGGCCTATTTAATTGACGATTTGCAAAATTCCGATCCACCTTAAGATGGCAATAAGAAAACAGCTCTTTTTTATTAAACTTGATACATATTGATGTTATGTTAAGCTGACCAGACGTACAGCATTTTGCTGTACAGTACAGCATTTTGACCTGTCGTACAGCATTGGGAAGTGTACAGCAAAATGTACAGCATTCTTCAAGCAACACAATTAAATCTGATTCACTACATAATAAGTTCATTTCAATAGCTCTGGAACACTTCCCGATCATTCTGAAATTTGGCGCACTTACAGAGCTACTTGGCGCTGACATTACCTCCAAATTACATGGTCCTAACCGTCCTAACCTATCCGCGTTTGGAAGTTACGGCTGCCCAAATTGCAATTTTGAGTTTTCTAATT
The DNA here is from genome assembly GCA_949715475.1 of Microchrysa polita. Taxonomy (NCBI): domain Eukaryota; kingdom Metazoa; phylum Arthropoda; class Insecta; order Diptera; family Stratiomyidae; genus Microchrysa; species Microchrysa polita. The sequence goes on from OX454417.1 coordinate 76,376,188, forward strand.
GAAAATTGTTCATCACTCGCAAATTCGTGAGCGAAATTTTTGAAATTTAAAAATCTTGTAGAGCACTGTATTGTCCTATTGTCCTAGCTATCGCAGGATTCAGAAGTTATAGCCGTCGAAATTTGCGATTCAAGTTGTAAAGTTTATCCCATGGGCGATCAATATTATTACTATATGTTTGCCAATCGATCATTTCCGATAACTCGGAAACCGATCGAAATTCCTGAAATTTGGCACACTTGAGGACCTACTTGGAGCACATTTCCTCCAAGTTTGAAGGTTCTACCTATCCGCGTTCCGAAGTTACAGCTGCCCCGATCTGACTTTTGTGTTTTCTAATTGCCAATTTTCCACAACTTGGAAATTGTTGAGCGAAATTTTGAAATTTGGTAGAGTATTGCACTGTCAATATTTGGGGAACATTTCAATGCTCTCGTTACCAAGGTTCTAAAGATACAGCCGTCGAAAGATGCGATTTTTATTTATTTTTCCTGTCACCAAACGGTGAGAAATCAGCGACTATAATTCATCTGATGCCTCTGATCTTCGAAATGTTCAATTAGTGGCTTTTTGTCCTCTACAGCTTTATTTCAAAGGAAAACTTGTTTGCAAATCCTACGATCCAATGGTTTCCGAAATAAGAAAAATAGCCTTAGGAAACTCTTTTATAATTCCTTATATTAACAGAAAAGGAATTATAACAAGTTCGGTGAGTATAAAAATAAGGAGGTTCTTCGAAATTTCCTTGGTCCTCACTGTTACCAATAATTTAATTGATATATCTGGCATGTTCCGTAATAAGTAACAAAAATAATGCAGAAAGAAAGTAACTTCCTAAATAATGCTAAGAAATATCCTGAAAAGGTTTCAAAAAACGGCTAAATCCGAGCAATATGACTCACAAATGAGTAACATCAATCAGAAAGAGATTTCTGGCTTGTAGTGCGGTTTCTGTAAAAATACTGGCCAACAAGTATTATTTGAGAAAATCGTCAAACTTTCGCTAGGTCAACTTAGTTTACTTGCAAGTTGCGAGTAATTGAAAAATGCTGTAGTGAGCTGCACATAAATACGTAGAGTTTTACGTTAAGCTCCTTTCCTACGGAAACCTAAGTGCCAGTGTAAAGCGTAAATAATGAAATTGCCGTACCATGGTACCATGCCTGAAAATCAAATTCAGTGAAAAGTATGTGTACAGCATTGGACCTTGGGGAGTCTGGTCACCTTATGTTATGTAAATGTATATCTGGACAGACACATCATGTTGTAAATTCTGTCGTGCTACGTTTTGATGAATAAGTTACACACTATTTGTTTTTTGTCTTCGACGCGACACGGAACGCTCTTTTTCTGTAATTTATGTTAAAAATATTCTGCCAAACTGGTAGATTCGCGTCCTATTTTTCTTGAGATTGTATCACATCAGATCTTTGTAGCTAACTGAACAGTTGTAGCTACATTTATCTATCTGTATGACTAAACTAATATGTATTTCAGATACCGTTGCTTTTTAGTGATTTCTCTACTAAATTCTAAGACTTTCGAAATTGATTTGCATGGAATTTAATTTGGAAGTTTAAAGAGATTTCCTATTGGCACAATGTGTTAATTTAGTTTTTATGTGTCGAGAAGCAATTTTATTAGGTATGCCCTGTATTCTGTGAATGCCTTAAAGAGTTTAGAACTGGTAATGCTTTTTCCAAGTAGATAATGTTCTCAACAGAATAAATAGATGATAATCTAATTCAGACTTTCAATTTATTGGTATTAATTCCCTCTTCTTCTTTTTTTACAAACAATTTTAAAACCCCGTCTCTTAAAAAAAAGTCCAACGGAAGTTACTAGTTCTTTTTTTAAATTTGGTCAAAATTTATAATTAAGATCAGGATTTAGGCGGGAATTAGTAACCCTAGCGCACCCAGTGTTAATTGCCAGGGCCGTCGAGAAGGGGGTGCGGAAGGAGCGAAACGCCCCGGGCCTGGAGTTTCCTGGTGGCCTGAAAATTTGCAGAAAAAAAAATATTTCCAATCATGTAGAAGAACCATGGCAATACAATTTTTGGAATCTGCACAACCCAGATGCATACATACATGAATGACTTCAAATATTTTATTTCAAAGCCGGGCCTCCTGTATTAATGCTACTTCGTGTATTGTTGAGAAACAATTAATATTTAATTACGCAGATGGACATTGCGTAAGGCTTTTGAGTTCCGTTGTTTCTCTTAAACTCAAGCGAGTATCCTTCTACAGGGCATTACGTTTGGCGTTGAATGCACGAATACAAAACTGTTGCCGCTGAATTGGACATTGTACCAACGTCTCTCTATAGAAAAAGGATTTTATAAAGAAAATCTGAAGGAGCCGTATCATTTTAGAGGAACACATTTTGGTTATTGCAGGAATAATAGAAATCTTTTTAATACGTTGCTGAATTTCAATTCAATGTTCCATAAGAATTGGAAGATGGAATCGTTTAACAACTTACCTATATTTTACCATACCATTTGAATTGTCTAGTTCTATTTTAAAACATTTTTAATTTGCAAATATTTTGAACTTAACCTGTTTCTGTAGCTAGCGCTGAACGTTCTTTTAGAGTTTTAATAGGTTCAAAAAATGTCAATTCTTCGTTTTCGTCAAAGCAGCGTGTTTCAGGACTGGCTACTTTATGTATCGAAGCGCCATTAGCCAAAAAAAACTAAATTTGGATAATGAATTGAATTCGCTGTCTAGAAGGCACTGAAGCTATTTTTTTTTATACGCATTATAATTTATTGCACGGAATGCCAAAAACAACTTGAAATAATTATACACGGAAAGAGCTTTAAGAATTTATCTAAGTATGGTGCTAGCAAATTTCCAGTTTCGGGCCCTGAACATAAGCTCGTTTTGAGAATGAAACTTGAAATGAACCTACACTTAACAAATTAACTGTTAATTTTTTTTACACCAGACTATTATAAATGTTAGTTTGACTAGTTTTTTTCTTTGGTTTTGAGTCAGTTGCAAACAATTCACACGTGAATTTTTCGAAATTTTGACATCTGTCAAATTTGACAAACAGAACTGCCAGATTTGACATTTGAGCGTATTTCATACCTAAAATTTCTATGATTTTAACCTATTTCTAGATATGTGCCAAAATACAATTTATTCTGCTGCTAAAAAAATTTCCAGGATATTAGACTAATTAGTTAATCGTCTTCACCTCATATTACATATGCCAAGAAGAAAAACATAACGTGGCAAATGCTAAAATCCTTTCAAAAACAGTATTTCTAAATGACTTTTCCAAAATAAGAAACAAAAACAGCGATTTGCGTTGAACCTTAGGCCACAACCACACTGTACACGGTTTGCCAAACCGCGCGGTACTAAGGACAGAGGCGATGGAGGACCAGGGACCAGGCCCATTCCAGTGGCGGATTCAGCAAATTGGGAGATGGAAGGGGCGGCGTTCACAAGTTTGGCTATTAAAAACAATAGTAAGATGAATCTAAATATAAAGGGTGTTGTTTTCATCCCGATAGAACTATATTTGAAAAAAAAAAATAAAACAAAAAAAAAAATTCAATTTGAATCAACAATGAAACTGTGCAAACAAATCATTAACAGACAAAGTGTCAAAACTGAATTACCCATCCCTAGAATTCCGTCACTTGAGTAAATTTTTGGCGTAACAACTTTTACAGATTTATTTTTTTTGCAAAGTTATATAAAAAATGTGTTACAAAAAAAACGGGATTGGGGTAGAAATTGTCATATATGTACCCGTTATCAAGGCTCTGTCGCCACTCTGTGAAATACACACTCATAGAGAAACGAGTTTCCAAACTCGACACGACTCGTCGCAAGTTTAATATTCAGAAGAAGATGATACCTAACATTCTTATCGTAGAATAATAAACTAACAATGCGACTAAGAAGTGGTATGGCTGACAACCGTATCACACTCCGAATTCAGTTGTCTTTGTAACGTGGATGACTACACACGGTAGTCATCAACGCACCATGCTCCACTAGGAGTTACGGTAATCAAGAGAGATCAAGGCGACCTTAAAAATATTTTCGGACTTGAAAGCTTGGGTTTATAAACAAAATTCCACTTAAATTAAAGGGTTTAGAAGACCTGATGTTAAGGTAGGTTTCAAGCGACATTTCTCAATCTGGGCTTAAGTATGGTACGAAATCGAACTTCAAATAAGGAAACCTGAAGCAATCGAGGGTTTTAAGGAACGTTAAATTTATATGTGCGAAAATTTTTACAACTTTAACTTATATTTGAATAAATTGTTTCTAAGCTGACAGCTGAATATTGTAGAAATTGAGGAGAAGAGAATTCGTCATATTCGGGACTTGAACATTCGAATTCCATGCCAGCAATAAGATCCTAGGTCAGCACACTGCCTATAGTAGGATATAGAAGTTTACATGCGACGGTGCCAGCATCTGAATGAAACAAAGTTCCGATATTTAGTAACTGGATATTTCTTCCACTGGTGTTCTTCTACTCCGAACAGACAGTGTTATCGGTTATTTCAATAGAGCTGGTATTTTTCTGGACATCCATCGTTGTTGCATTGAATAAGAATAAGTCAAGACCTTCATAATGATTGATCATATCACTCTTTATATTTAATTTATTAAAAAAAAAATTAAATTTTAATACTTACTTAATTTATTATTATGAGCATTTTGTTAACCATTTTAATGGTACTTACCTAAAAAGAGAGAAAAAAATTGTTAAGAATTTCGTAAATCAATCAAATCAAAAATATAAATGTTTTCTATTAAATTGATATCAAATATTGCTGACTTTTTGAATAAATTCGCAACGAGTTTCTCGCTTTAGTCTTTGCTTTATTCTAAAATTCCTATTTGCTCGGGTAAATCTTTTTTTTTATGTTTCGCGCCGAAGAGCTTGTTTTGACCTCCAAATAGAAAATAAATACTAAAATTTCAGACTAATTTAATTTATTGTCCAATTTGCAAAAGGTCAATTTTTGTACAATATACTATCATACACTCTAGATCTTTCAAAATAAATAATAAAAAACCAAAACATACACGTCATCATCTTGTACTGATTTCATTATACCCTTCACTCGTAGAGTAAAGGGTATATTAACTTTGTCATGAAGTTTGTAACGCATTGAAGGAAGCATCTCCGACCATATAAAATATGTATATATATGATCAGGATGACGAGCTGAGTCGATTGGGCGATGTCCGTCTGTCTGTCTGTCCGTCTGTCCGTCTGTCCGTCTGTTGCTACGCGTTTTACTCGGCCAGTTCAAAAGCTATCGAGCTGAAATTTTGCACACATGCTTCTTTTTATTGCAGGCAGTTTGTATGTTCGAATCGCTGAAATCGGACCGTGGGGTCATGGGGCTGCCATACAAACCTAACCCCCCCAATTTGGTTTTTCTAAGAAAAACTTTTTCATGCGGGCACCAATTTCAAGCAAATTTCACACAAATGTGTTTCTATTGATAAGACAAAACATATGTAAGAATGAATCAAATCGGACTATGGGGTCATGGGGCTACCATACAAACCTAACCCCCAAAATTAGGTTCTAAGAAAAACTTTTTCATTTGTGCACCAATTTCAACCAAATTTCATACAAATGTGTTTCTATTGATGCCACAAAACATATTTAAGAATGTTTCGAATCGGACTGCGGGGTCATGGGGCTGTCATACAAACCCAACAACCCAAATTGAGTTTTTCTAAGAAAAAAATTTTTGATTTGTGCACCAATTTCAATCAAACCTCATAAAAGTGCATTTCAATTGATACCACAAAACATATGTAAAAATGAATGGAATCGGACAATGGGGTCATGGGGCTGTCATACAAACCCCCCCCCCCCAAATTGAGTTCTTCTACGAAAAACTTTTTTATTTCTGCATAACTTTCAATCAAAACTCGTAGAAGTACATCTCTATTGATGCCATAAGACATGTGTAAAAATGAATGGAATCGGTCTATGGGGTCATGGGGCTACCATACAAACCCACCCCCCAGTTTAGATCTTCTAAGAAACATTTTTCCACACCAATTTCAAAAAAATCTAATGCGTCCTTGTCAAAAAAAAAAAATTAAAACGAATGGAATCATACTATGGGACCATGCTCCCGCATCCCCCAATCAAGTTCTCTGAGTAAATATTTTTATTTTCCCACTTAACCAAAAACACACAAATATTGTTTTATCGACGCCACAGAAGGAAAAGAATGGGGAAGGATTGAACACAAGTCATAGGTACGCCAAAAAAAAAACTTTTAGCCCGAGGAGAGTGAAGGGTATTCAAATTTCGGCCGCGCCCGAAATTAGCCTCGGTCTCGTTTTAAATTAAAATTCCCATGAAGAATAGAAATGTGTCAAGTAATCTTTCCATTAGTCATTCATTATGCAAAATTAATCATCATTTTTCTTTATGTAATAGCATATTCAAAAGTCCACTGATCCTTCCCATTTCCTGCTGCCCATGGACATACAACACATCATATCTTTCATTATTACTCAAGACTCTATAAAGACATTTGAGTCAAAGATGAGTAATATTATGCATACTCATGTGCACTTGAATCAGTGGCATAGAAAAAACAGCATGATACTCGTACACGCGATATTATTCGCGCATTGTAACTAAAGACATGTTAAATAAGATTCTATAAATATAATACTCGCGTAATTTATCAATCACAAAACAAAAAAAAATCATTATTCAGTTGGTATCTGACTGACTGTATGTTTTGGCGCGGGGGCATTACAAATAGCCATCGGTGGTCGTGTATTGTTGTTTGGGGGTAAAATTTGCAAAATATAGATAAAAACGATCCAATATGTATAAGAATAGAATCTAGAATTTTTATGGTTCAACAATTAGCGAAATCTCAGCCTACGTGTAGACTAGGTAACCTTCTAATGATTTTCCATGAGTATACAACCATACTCCATACCATCCAAGAACAAGTGTAGCGATCATTCACATATGTATATCGGCCATGCCGTGCCGGCCGGCCGGTAATACGGTGGTGGCATCGTGACTCATCTATTCTTAAGCTTGACCACTGATTTCACTTTTTTTTTTCAACCATTTCATACCTTGAATAATTGTGATTTCATTTTAGATTCGTATGCTATTGGCGCGAAAATTTTATAGTATAGTGCCTTTCAGTTAGTCATTCAGTCCAATATTGGATTGAATGTGTGGGAAAATTACTAAATATGTATATGAGCACAATGGTAGCAATAGCGCAGTAATGTAGCAGAGGCAGCTCTAAGTCAAGCCAACATCGGTAAGTAAAAAGATGGAATTGCGAAAAAAAGGCATAAAGAAAAATCTGAATGAATGAAAAACTTTAACTGGCTTAACATTTTTGTTAAATCATGAACTTGGTTGAAACGAAAAAAAACGAGACCGAGGCTAATTTAGGGCGCGGCCGAAATTTGAATACCCTTCACTCTCCTCGGGCTAAAAGTTTTTTGGGGCAAACCTATGACTTGTATTTAATCCTTCCCCATTCTTTTCCTTCTGTTTTCGCATAATATTTGATATTGACAAATTCTGTGGCGTCGATAAAACAATATTTGTGTGAGGTTTGGTTGGAATAAGTGGTAATGTTCAATCTTTTGTATCGCCATTGACCCGAGTCGTACTTAACGAAAAGCTTTTGACTCGCGTAGTAGCTGACCGAGCGAGTGACAGGGCGTCTCTTTCCGCATTCATCTCTTAGACCTCGGTTAAGATCGAAAGACATTGTATTTTGTGTATAAAGAAATCGAATCGAAATAAATCAGATACAATAAAGGCAACTCATAAAGTTTAATTGCCTTTTCATAATGGTCCGTCGAGCCGGATCTTTCCGGCATGTATAGTTCAAGTGATTTTCGGGACAATTCCTTTACGCGGCAAATATCCAAAGTGTTAAAACAATTTTCGGGACATTTCCTCACACGCGGCAACCATCCTCAGCGGAAAAAATGGACGTACTAAAGTTGAAACGAGAAAGAGACATTAAGAAACGATGCATCGAATGGGCTCTTAATCACGAAAATATCAGTGAAATGTCTAACGCGGAGCTAACCATACGATTGGATCGGCTCGAAGTTCTTTTCGCGTCGTTTGAAAGAACTCAATCGGAAATCGAGCACGCGGTAGGCAGCACCAATTCAGACAGCGAAGCGCAACTAGCGGAAGAGGAGCACCGAGCAAATCAAGAATATATTTTCATCAACACCTTCGAAGAAGCAACGAGAGCGTTATCTGCCATTGGCCACGCAACTGAGACATGGGATTGCTGGCTGGTCTTCTTAGCAACTTCAAAGTTAGATGACACGTCCAGACAACTATGGGCCAGATACTCGGCAGCAGACGACTCACCAACGTTTAAAAGTTTGATGTCATGTCTGGAGCAACGGGTACACGAGCTTCAATCCGTATCAATCATGGCGCTACCACCCGTTTCAAATCAAACAGCGCTCCGAGAAGTCACCGCCACGCTTACGGAACATGACGAAAGACAGGCGGCGCCTGTGAGAGATACTGACAATCGAACCAAATGTTTGCAATGCGATGGAGATCACCGATTACACCGATGTGTGGAATTCTTAAGGCTCAATACCGAGCAACGGAAGGTAATCGTTTTACAATCTGGTGTATGTTTTAACTGCCTCGCTTCAGGCCACATCGCGTCGAAATGCAGAAGCATCAAGTGTCGGCTATGTGGTAATACTCATCACACATTACTGCACGAGGCACGTGGGGCAATTTCCATAAGTCGTATCGACGATACTTCGACCAGGTCAACCGATCCGAGACAGTGTGGACAACGATCAGCGGTGGACTCAATCTGACTAACCGACACAGCGGCTACATACATCCTCCCAACAGCGGTCGCCCAATACATCACCATGAACCACGACCAAATACACATTCGGATCCTACTCGACACAGCGGCGGAAGTCACATTAATTACAACCAATCTCACTCGGAAATTAGGCTTACCATGTACCCACATCACGGTTCCTATTTCAGGAATAGCAAACCAGCGGCAGATCACAACCTACAGAACAACCTCGATTCGATTACAATCCATGTACGGCCCAGACTCAATTACTGTTTTAGCATTTGTCGTCGATAAAATCTTTGACAGTATTCCATCGGGGGAAATTCGACAACGCGCCAACATTCTTCAAACGCTACCACTTGCAGATCCAAGTTTTGCTAAACCAGCTCCTATAGACGTCTTATTAGGAGCTGATCCAACGATGAGAATATTTCTAAACAACCCAACAATCACTGACGGCTCTTTGACTGCTCGAAACACTATATTTGGATGGATCGTATCGGGTCACGTGCTTGAGCGAGCCACCACAGCAGCGGTGATCTCAGCAGCCACGACAACAATAGCGGATCCTTCCTCAGAAACTACCATGAAAACGGTCGATGCTGATTCAGACAGCCTCGCCACAGTGGACAAATTACTTCGACGGTTTTGGGAACTTGAAACTATCGTCAGCAACGAATCATCTCCGGAAGACAAAGCCTGTGAGCAACACTTCGTCGACAACACGGTTAAAACTGCAACCGGCAGGTACATGACAACATTACCCTTCAAGGCAGAGAACAAGAATTTAGGTGAGAGTCGCAGCTCTGCACTACGTCAGTTTTACCGGCTAGAAAAACGTATGCATAACGACGCCTCCTTTCGTGAGCACTATCACGAATTTATGAAAGCTTATCTGAATCGGAAGCGAACTCCGAGTAACTCCTACTATATCCCGCATCACGCAGTTCTCAGGCCAGACAATAAAACGACCAAATTACGAGTGGTTTTCAAGCGTCATCCCATTGTACTTCATCGAAAGAGTCATCTGAGCACTCTCATAGCACGATCGGAACACGTTCGCAACCTCCATGCAGGGTACCGCCTGCTGAACACAATACTATTGAAAAGGTTTTGGTTCATTGGAGCCAGAATACTCATCAAGCAAACAGTCCATCAATGTGTTACTTGCATTAGGCACAAGGCAGCAACAGCGCATCAGAAAATGGGTTCACTTCCAGAGGCACGGGTTGTCCCATCAAGACCATTTTCAAACTGCGGAGTGGACTATGCTGGACCAATCATGGTTAAATCATGGAACGGACGGTTCGCAAAAACACATAAGGTCTACATTGCGATCTTTGTATGTCTGGCAACCAAAGCAGTTCACATCGAAGCGGTCACGGAATTAACCACTGAATGTTTCTTAGCAGCTCTACGACGATTCTGTGCTCGTAGACGATTCCCGGAAAACATGTTCAGTGACAACGGCACGAACTTTGTGGGAGCAAAGCGGGAGCTCGCGGAAATCATCACCCTACTAAAATCATCAAAGGCGGCAAACTCCATTCAGCGGTACCTTTCTTCAGCGGGAACAAACTGGCACTTCATCCGACCCTCGGCTCCACACTTTGGTGGAATTTGCGAGGCCGCTGTCAAAGCCATGAAATTCCATCTGACACGAGTCTTGGGGCAAGCCTTCGTCACATTTGAGGAACTCTACACTATCCTCTGCCAGATAGAACACTGCCTCAACTCGAGACCACTCAGTGCGACAACGCAGTATCCAGATGACATCGACATTTTAACACCAAACCACTTCTTAATTGGCGCTAACGAAGGATTGCCTCCCGATGCAGATTCTACAGCTGATGCAACCAACCCGGTGAAGCGATGGAAGTACGTGCAAGGGCTAACCAGGGACCTGTGGAGAAGATGGCAAGATGAGTATCTCCGTGAATTACAGCAACGCTACAAGTGGACAAACACAACATCCAACATTTCAGTCGGCGACGTTGTTTTACTGAAAAATGAACAAACTCCACCAGCAACCTGGCCACTCGGAAGAGTCACGGCAATCAACCCTGGACGAGACAACTTGGTACGCGTTATCACTGTGAAGACACGAAGCGGCGAGTTCAAGAGGCCAATCGTCAAAGTCATCCCAATTTCAAATATGCAAACATCTGTTGACAGCTGATGGTCACCTGTCAAGGCGGGCGGTATGTTCAATCTTTTGTATCGCCATTGACCCGAGTCGTACTTAACGAAAAGCTTTTGACTCGCGTAGTAGCTGACCGAGCGAGTGACAGGGCGTCTCTTTCCGCATTCATCTCTTAGACCTCGGTTAAGATCGAAAGACATTGTATTTTGTGTATAAAGAAATCGAATCGAAATAAATCAGATACAATAAAGGCAACTCATAAAGTTTAATTGCCTTTTCAGGTAAAATAAAAAAAAATATCACAGAAAACTTTATTGGGGGGATGCGGTAGCATGGCTCCATAGTACGATTCCATTTGTTTTACTTTTTTTTGTTTTGATAAAGACGCATTGAGGTTTTTTTTTAAATTGGTGTAGAAAAAATGTTTCTTAGAAGATCCAAAATGGGGAGGTTGGGCTTGTATGGTAGCCCCATGACTCCATAGTCCGATTATTTATGGCATCAATTGAAGTGCACTTTTACGAGTTTTGGTTGAAAGTGGTGCACAAATAAAAAAGTTGTTCGTAGAAGAACTCAATTTAGGGGGTTGGCTTTGTATGATAGCCCCATGACCCCATCGTCCGATTCCATTAATTTTTACACATGTCTTGTGGCATCAAATGAAATGCACTTTTATGAGGTTTGATTGAAATTGGTGGACAAATAAAAAAGTTTTTCTTAGAAAAACTCAATTTGGGGGCTGGGTTTGTATGACAGCCCCATGACCCCACAGTCTGATTCCATTTATTCTTACATATATGTTGTGGCATCCATAGAAACACATTTGTGTGAAATTTGGTTCAAATTGGTGCACAAATGAAAAAGTTTTTCTTAGAAGAACCTAATTTGGGGGGTTAGGTTTGTATGGCAGCCCCATGACCCCATGGTCCGATTTGATCCATTCTTACATATGTTTTGTGTTATCAATAGAAACACATTTTTGTGAAATTTCGTTGAAATTAGTAAACACATGAAAGTTTTTCTTACAAAAACCAAATTGGGGGGGTTAGGTTTGTATGGCAGCCCCATGACCCCACGGTCCGATTTTAGCGATTCAAACATACAAGCTGCCTGCAATAAAAAGAAACATGTGTGCAAAATTTCGGCTCGATAGCTTTTAAACTGCCCGAGTAAAACGCGTAGCAACAGACGGACAGACGGACAGACAGACAGACGGACATCGCCCAATCGACTCAGCTCGTCATCCTGATCATATATATACATATTTTATATGGTCGGAGATGCTTCCTTCAATGCGTTACAAACTTCATGACAAAGTTAATATACCCTTTACTCTACGAGTGAAGGGTATAAATATATGACGAAGAAATTTTTTTGAATATGTATGTACATAACGGTTTTGTTATACCTATATACGTGTATGAGATCGGCCATTGTTAATGGAAAATTCCACGATCCACAATGCGAAGAATTTAATTTTTAATCACTCTGGCAAGTATATAATGACCAGAAATTATGGCTTATTTGAGAGCATTGTTAAAGTAATACTTTTAAAATATTTTAATGATAATAATAAAAAGTGAAATAAACGCAAGCACGCGGTTATTGTTTGTAATGGCACTATAAGATCATATGTTTAATATAAGCAATAAAAATAATTTAAATCAGTTCATTCACCATTTGATATTGCATACAAAGCGGGGCGGTTAAAAATACCGTTTAACTTAATGTCTAGCTATATCGAATAGGTCTTTGCTCTAGGGATAAAATTTTGGTAGTAGTGATTTCTCACTTTACAATTTAGAAAGTTTGAGATTAAGTATAATCTGCAAAATCGAGACATGGTTGACCGAAAATCTGATCTAATTGGAAACGAAACTACACTGAGAAAAAAAAATAGACCGGTCATCTAAAAAGTAGTTGATATCCTCAAAGTTCGTCTTTGATGTTGAGCTTATGTATAGTTGAAACAACTACGAAGTTATGGGCAATTTTTCTATTCCTTATTGGTAAAAACATCTACTCACTAAACTGATAAATTGTTCCGAAGAAAAGTTTTACGGCTTCACGGAAATATCAACGATTGTTTGTATTAAATTGTTATTTTATTAAAATAATATACTTAACAACTTTAGTGGAAGAATTCACTAAAAATGTTTCCCTAGTCCTGAGTGGTTAAATGAACGAATTTATAATAGTAGTATTTTCCGCTGAGAAAATTAGAGAGATTATCTATTTCTGTAGTAGAACTATTTAAACCAGTTGTACCCACCAACCCACAGATGTCTTTGGACCACTTAGCCACGTAGGGAATTGCTACGGACTCACGTTTCGAGGATTGATTAAAAAGTTTCCAAAATGGTTTTTTTTTTCACCCATTCAGCTGTGGTCAGATTTGTTGTTGTTATTTTTCAACCGTTTAGGGTCTATGCATTTTTCCCTTGTGGTATTCTATTAAATTAAAAAAAAAATTATTTAGAGTTTGTAATAAGACGATGTACGGCGATTCGGTGCCATTCAACCAAGTCGACATATAGTTCAAGACTGAAGCGTTGTCGGTATTGAGAAGAATGTTCTTGCCACTATAAGCGTGGATCACTTGATAGCGCACCAATTACGCAATAAATTACTTTCGTATTGTATGTCATCGTTCTTCCCTTTTGCAAAAAAAAAAATTAATGCGTCACGTCGCCTGCATGTCCTATAAACATATGTTTCCTCGTAGAAGGTTTTTCGATTTGAAGCCATGTTCCGTCAACAGAAAAAAACTCTACAGTAATAAGTGCATATGCCCACTACCTCTATCGCTACCTTCTATCTCGTCCAAAATCATTCGGGGTACTACAACTATTTGGCGATCACTTTTTTTTAACCGTCTTTCACTCTCACTGCTTATATCTTTTTTAAAAACTTTTCTGCTATGATTAAGTATTACCACACGGTGTCATTTTGAATCACAGCTTCAGCTTGGTAAATTTTGTTGTTTGTTTGATTATTTTCAAAGTATTTAGAAAATTAACCCTTTCTTCGATACTAAATATGTGGTTGAAAATATCTGGACGCACCCTAAGCTCCTCGCCGAATATTAACGAAAAGTCAGGACCTTCTATCAGCAAACTCTCATTTATTTATTTATTTATTTAACCAATTCAAAGCAAAGCCTGCTGTAATTTTGATATTTTGTAATCAAAAGAATGTCTGTCATTGACTCCATATTCTACTCAATAACGAGGAAATTAGCATTTGAAGAAATCTAAATAGCTGAGGAGAAACCAGTACTCCACTGCAAAGAAGATGAAACAACTGCTAATTTTCGGATGCGCGATTTGAATAATGCTTACAAGCCAAACATTTGCTTTGCTGGTAAATGTAAGTGAAAATTCGTTCGTGCAGAATATAGTCCATTTGGTTTGATGTCCGTACCTGTTGTATGGCTTACCAGACGGGCCACGAATAGGCCAACGGATTGATTTTGTGACGTCAATCAGCGCTCACTCTAGCAGTGTAGAGGTAACAGTTAACTTAATGCTGGATGTGAGGGCTGCCTCTGCCGTTCTAGGGTCCCGATACCCGGTTGGAAAAAGCGCAACTCCACGGTCAGTGGCGAGGCCACAGCCAGCACGATACTCCCAAATAAGGGCCATACACAACTGTCACGGGGAAAGTCACTGAAGGCAGTGGCTCTCCGGGGCTTGTGTGACACCCGTGCAACCTAGCAACATATAAGCTAACCAACATATTAGAGGCAATCATTCATACAGCCAGCCAAATTCAGTCACTCACTCAGATACTCATCAAGCATTCAACGATTCCCGCTAATCATATAAGTGGATAGCACCAGTCTTCCCACCCTGCTACGGGAAAATCCTCTGGAAGCCAAAGGATATGGATAACCGCTACGGAGTAGCCGAAATCATATCCAACAATTCAGACACAGCAGGTCCAAACATCTAGTCTCTGGAATTCAATCTGTCAACTCTTTCCATATACACGGGACAAAGGGACGATCGAAGTATATGATCTTCCGGCAGTGTGGCCTAATTCGTTCGTGCAATGGGGACCAGGCTCAGTAATTTACTAATTCGTTTTTTGCGATCGAGTTTTTCATCTTTGACTATCTAGAGATCTAGAGACGCGGGAGCGTCCCGCCCGCCAAAGAAAAACGAAGAAATTTGAACAAATCAAAAGTACGGGTTTTTGGACCTCTGTAGCTCGGACCCTGGTTGGTCCTGAGTGTTCAAATTCGGTAAAGCATGTCGTTCGCGCCGTCTTACGAAGTGTAGAAAATTTCAAGAAGATACGATGAAAAACACTGGAGATATAAGAGTTTGAAAATCGCATTTTTTCGAAAATCTTGTTCTCGTTGTTCTTGTCGTTCATTGACAGGGCTACAGCCTTGCAGAGGGCATCTCGGGATATGGTCTCTTTTCCCATTGATAGAGTCTGTCGTGAAGGTGTGCATAGGCTATCGTTTGCTCCGATCCGTGGAGTAGAAAAAAAGATACAGCGGAAAATGTGAAAAAATACATAGAGTTTCACGCTTAAATCTTTTAATATGTTTTAAAGGAAGCATTTTGCAAAAGTCGGGGATAGGCCCGAAAAATGCCTAGAAAAGAATCGTATATTTTTGTGATTTGGCAGGACTGTTTCGAACAATCCCTTGTATATGTTCTCTAAAGTTTTCAGTTGTAAAGCGTCTGCAAGAGCGGCGGCAAGGGCTCAAAGTTCCAGATTTGGTTCGTCTCTTATACGAGTACGTACATATTACTATAATATTGAATGAACAAATAACATCCCGATGATGCTAAAGCTTCCAGCAAACGGTGGAGGTTCACAAAACACACACACCTCAGGTTACGAAGGACACTAAGGTTACCAATAGGGTTATTATTGTTATTATGTTCTCAAATATGGTCGTGATAAAAGGGCAGTGAACATCGTCTTCATTTCAAGAAAAAAACGCATTCATTTATTGTTATGTTAAGTTGATTTTGTCAATTGAAAACTGCAAAAAAAATAAGATATCTCACAAAAACAACTTTGTTGTAAAAAGTTTCCGTCAAAGAAAAAGTTGTCAGCCGCAAAAAGGATTGATATAATACAATCCCGCCAAAATGCTCGCAAGGATATGCATTCAAAAGTGATTGAATTAGTTAATAGTTTCCAGCAAAACAGCGTGGTGCGGTATGCGTCAGAATTTGTGAAATAATTTCCGCCGCGATAGACTACGCTGAATTTGTCAATTCGTGTGGAGTCTGTGTTATGTGTACCGCGTAACGCACCCGCGCTGGTTTGGTGGAAGCTAATTTCTTGCAATGCTGTTTGGCGAGGAGCTTTCATAAGGGTAATTGCAGGATAAAACCAATCTTATGAAAATTACGAAGAACTTTATTGTATAAAAAAGGGAAAAGTCGTCTATACGAAGGAAAGCAAAAAAAGTTTGTAAAACACTTTTTATTTACAAGGCTGGAAGATTCGAGATTAAATCTGATGAAGAAAAGAGCATAGCAGCAAATAGCACCCTCGTCAGCTCCCCGCCAATAAGCGTTAAAAGAAATTAGCTTCCACCAAACCAGCGCGGGTGCGTTACGCGGTACACACAACACAGACTCCAACACGAATTGACAAATTCAGCGTAGTCTATCGCGGCGGAAATTATTTCACAAATTCTGACGCATACCGCACCACGCTGTTTTGCTGGAAACTATTAACTAATTCAATCACTTTTGAATGCATATCCTTGCGAGCATTTTGGCGGGATTGTATTTTATCAATCCTTTTTGCGGCTGACAACTTTTTCTTTGGCGGAAACTTTTTACAACAAAGTTGTTTTTGTGAGATCAATCTAACATCGCCAGAGATATTGCTTAGTGAAAGCCAAAAATGTGATTTAGTCACAGAGGAATATTCTGTTTTTACAAGAATAGTTACTCTAGTGTCGCGGACCATCACTAAGACTCTCACGGACCACCTCCGTTCCGCGGACCAGTAGTTCGGAAACAGTGATCTAAACTATGTAAATAACCTACTTCACTTTAGAAAAAAAGTTTAAATAATTTTTCTCACTGTATGGATAGTTTACATACACCAAAATTTGAAAAAAATCTGCAGGTCAACAAAAAAATAGAAAATCATCCTATTAACCTTAAATTACGGCATGCTAAAATCTGTATAATCCATTTTCAGGACAAATTCATCCTTTTCTCAACACAAATTAACTATACATCAAATAAAATCAATGATTTCTCAAATGAAATTAACGTTTTAACAAGTCAAATTAATCATTCAGCCAATCACTTGTCATTGTCAAGTCGTTAATTTGTCTTGTTAAAGCGTGAATTTCATTTGAGAGATCGTTAATTTGACTTGTTAAAGCGTTAATTTCATTTGCGAAATTGGTAATTTCATTTGATGTATAGAGAAAATGATGAATTTGTCTTGAAAATGGTATAAATCTGTAGGTCCATTAGAAAGACAAAATTTATCCAAAAGAACAATAAATTTTGCAAACATGTTTCAAAACCCTAAACCAACAGAAAAAGGAATATATGTACATACATAACTTAATATTTTTTTTTGTATTAAAAAAAAACCCACAAAATATGCAGCATTTCATCACAACATATTGCCAGAAATTCAAAATTGTGCAATTCAAAAATATTTCTAGCATTCAATCAAAATTTACACAAAAATCTTGCCCTCTTGTGGGCTCTCATCGATACGTGAAAAATCTAATTTCATTTTCTTTAACTTGTTTTACAGTTGAAAGTTGCGATTTCGAGACTATGTGTACTAGACACACTAAACACTGACGTGCAATGTAAGTATCTGCATGATGTGTATAGAAATGTATACTATACAACGGATGAACATTTTTTTTTTTTTTTTGAATAAAAAGTGTGGAAAATCACTCTAATTGCTACTAATACCAGGATAATGATTTCATTGTTATTTTTGGTTTTTAATGTATTAAATTGAGAGGAAGAAAAATTATTATTATTGACGAAAGTCAAGTTTCAATAATATAATGAGCTCAACGAATGAGCAAATCATGCTGAACAATTTTTTGATTTTTTTTTTCTTTTTTTTTTC
Organism: Microchrysa polita; assembly: GCA_949715475.1. Taxonomy (NCBI): domain Eukaryota; kingdom Metazoa; phylum Arthropoda; class Insecta; order Diptera; family Stratiomyidae; genus Microchrysa; species Microchrysa polita. Next base: position 76,394,283 of record OX454417.1, read on the forward strand.
TATATGTGCACACATGAGGCGCAAACAATTTCGTGACTTGAATGTAATATTTTGAAGACAATAGCCATTTTTTTTGTTATAGTTTCTGTATGAAAATATGAAAAAGTAACATTCAGTTTTTTTTTTGTTAGTGTGCTTAACCTTGTACAGAATTTAGTTTGGAAAAATTGGTTAAACAGATACACCCCTATGACGAAGTGGTTTCCAACTCGCAAATGTCGGTGGACAACTTATCCTGAAATTGAATTGCCCCAGACCACCATTAGGGTGGGAGGATTGGAAAGTTAGCGGAATGTGCGAGAAAATCGAATAAGCATTCCGACTGCTTGTTGGTATCTGGAGAAAATTAGTAGGTTGACCGTACAAATTGTAACGTATCCAATCAATCTCTCGAAACGGTTATCAATAACTTGTTGGCATAGGCATCGTTTAAGATTAATCAATTTCTGCACGAGTTCTCGCAAAACTGACTTCCTTGCTTACGAAAACTGGCAAGCAACCGTTTCCTAAATGCATTTGAGTTACCTTTTCTAAAGAATTTAAACGCCCCTCATATACCCATTCCATAAACTCTTCAATGTTCCTCGTATGATCAAATAGTCATTTAAATGAAATTATAAAAAAAAAACACTTTTTGCTTTGATAAGGCATTTTAGCATAAATATTAAAGTACCGCTTCAGCTAATCTCGTATTTGTTTACCTCTGAAAAAGAAACCCTTTGCTGGACTAAAATAAGGTTATAGGAAATAGGACAACCAACGGAAGAACGGAGGTTTTCAATACTAGCCTGCTGTGATTTTCAAATTTATCGTAATAAGCACATCGAAAAAAAGATTGTAATTGAGCTTTTTAAAGATATGTTCATTGGCTTCATATTCTATGGAAAGTAACGAGAAGGGATGTAAATAACAGAACATTCAGAAATCAGGACCTACAAATAAATTTTAGTCTACTTGTAATCCAATTACCTAAATTTTGTAGTTTTTTGGGTTCATTAATTGAACAATTCGAACAACTTTTGATTACCAAAAATGTTCGGTTAAACAAAGTAAAAATTCAAACGTCGGCGTCGTTGTTGAAAAGGGGGACAGCTACAGAAATTTGCAGCTCTTGTAATAAACCTATTTCCGAAACCTTGCTTGTCTAGAAGTATATACGTATTAGAGAAAATAATTGTTCTGCAAATTCATTTAATTTTGATTTAATCACGAAGAAATGCATATTATTAATTTTGCAAGTAGTCACTAAATTCTCCGAGCCCCTCAAGGACCACCGGTTGGAAAACAGTGCACTAAACTAACTACTGGGCTTGAAGCTGCACTGAAAAGCATACAAAAGGAGTATGTACAGCAGGGAGAAAGCAGATACAATCAAATTAATTCTACTAACTGGGAAGTGTACATGCACGGAGAGAAAAAATGTATTGAAAGGTATTAAAACTGTACACAGTAAAAAAAACGACGGTGTAAAAATTCAGCATGCTTGGATAAGTAACATTTTAACATTAGTTGATGTTTTTTCATTGAAAAATATTATCCTCTATGTGGGGTGTGGAACATATAATTTCCAACTGGTGATTAATATAGAAATTCTAATTAATTTCCCAGATGAGCATTACCAAAAACACCAAAAATGCAATAGACGAACATGTTTGGTTTGGTTCAATAAATTATCCGATTGGGGTTTTTTAAACACCAATTGAGAATGTTCGCATTTCCATATTGACATTTTATGATGGTTCTATGATATCAGTGCAAGTAAGCGCTCTGTAGCTCACTTGGTTGAGTTGCAATGCTAGTAATCTAGAGGTCCGGAGATCGAATCTCGGTGTGGTCAAAAATTTCCGTACATGTTATTTTAAATTAAAAAAACAGCAGCATTCTATAGGGTGGAGTGGAGTTCTTTTTTAATCCAAAAAATAAATTTAGAAACTCCCAATTACGGTTTTTGAAAAACACCAACCCGGAAAACAATTAATGATTTTTTCGAATAATCAAATATTTCCCTTCTGAGGTAATTATTATACACCGATCTTTTGAAATAAAATAGACACCAGTCGCGGGCGGACTCCATGGAACACCGGATTGGGGTTTTATTAACACCACTTTTGTTACAGTGTAATAAAAACCATTGCATTTGTTAAGTTTTTTTTATCCTACTTCAACTGATGTAAAAGAAATTACATCTGTAATGAAAAATTTCATTGCGCTGTAATAAAATTAACAATTGTTTTGTGAAATTTTGATAATAAAATTTGCCAGGAAGATAATTTGGCGATAACAGAAAAAATACAAAAAGTGATTTTTTTTTATGTTTTCCTTTTTTTATTTCTTTTACCTTTTTTATTTTTTACTTCTATGTTATCCTTAACTTCCTTTTTTCTATTTTACCTTTACCTTTTTACAATTTGCTTCTACTGGGAATTGAACCGGGACCTATCGTTTCGTAGTCCGACGTCCTACACCTAAGCTATCTAAGATTACAAGTGATGCGAATAAATTAGTCGTTTTATTTTTTGACAGTTTCATAAATATTACGCGCTCTTGTTAATTTCATGTACGAAAGGATGAAAACTATTGCACCAGGCAACAATAATTATTACACGTTGTGGTGAAAATTACCTCAAATGCAATAAATGTAACTATCCATACAAATATCATGCAATGATTACATTACAGTGCAATCATTTTTACAATAGGCCAGCACCAGTAAAAACAACTGAATTGTAATCAATTTCACTACATTTTAATAACTTTCACTACAAATTTAGTGAAATTGTATGTTGTGAATTTCGTTGTATGATTTTGTTGAACTCATTGCACATTTTTCTCTCCGTGTACATAAACGGATTATGACCATTTAAGGCACTATGACAATTCTTGTACTGAAGGCCCCCATGAGTTCCCAAATGTCTAAAAACGCGCCTGTTCCTACCCAGTTTTTGGGGTACTAGTATTATCATATGTCTTCTATATTTAGGGAATTTTTGCAGGCACTTCTATCCTGGATTGTGCCATCACTGAAACGAATGCGTTGTAATTGTGCGGACATTATTATTAATTATTATTATTATTAAATATTCATATAAATTACATAATAGATAATCAACTACAAAAAAAATGATCCTTCTCTCGCCAATATCATAATGCATATGCTATTTTATTCCATAATTACCGTGAATTGTGCCTACAATTATTAGCAAACTTATCGCTAATCCCATAATAAATGTTTACATAAATCGACCGAATTTTACGTACGTACATTTACATAGGGTATTGATCGATATAGTATTTACTTTATTTGTTTTTTATATGTTTTCTTATCATCTATACTCGTCACGAATTACAATAGCAAAAAAAAACCAAATCTAAACACTAAACTATAACCATATACTCGTATAACATAAAACTATAAATCGCTGCGGTCTTATCGATAAATCGAATCAAAGTGATGTAAATATATGAACAATGTACTTAGATACATATAGCTTAATGGAGTTATTTGTACAAATGTCTGAAACAGATAATAATAATAATTGCTATTTAATAGAGCAAATTTAGATGATCAGGAAAAAAAATTAGTTTTAAATTTATTGATAAATCGTTGTTAATGTTTGTATTTCCATATTAGGAATTTAAAAGTATTTTAATTCCGATGCAGTGAAGTGAAGACACATACGTATACGTGTACAAAAAAAAACACATAAAACCTGAGTTTACCACTTAGTTAAATCACCTCTTTTTAGAGATGTAGGGCCGATAACTCGTACATCTTATCTAGTGCTCGTCGGCTGGTTAGTCTCATCATATAGACAAGACACACACTATTTTCCGAAACCTTGTACATTGTATTGAATTGAATGTTTGTTTACTTAGCATCGGCCCAGGTTGCTTGGTTACCCCATCATACGAGTATTAGAGTCGGCACATATTATCCAATCGATTGTCCAATCAAAGCTTATTTCTGTGGGGAAAGCACATCTTCTCCAGCGAATTCGGTAGTGGAACCTAAAAAATGAACTTTCTCCGCAAAAATGACTATTGACTCTTGACGATCTTATGCATGTTGTACAAGCTGCTAGGGTTTACGTCTACGCTGTACGGTTTGAGTCATATCTGAAGCGGTCTGCAAGAAGTCCCAATATTTACCCCTAATCAATAAAGACAGTCTAAACTAAAATATGTTGCGCAAATATGTACTGTATTTTTCAAAAGTAAATCGCAAAATCTATATTATCAAACCCGTAAAAAAATTAACCACCTTTGCGCAAATCTTCGCTAACGCGAGCACGTGTCACATAAATATTATATTACATGTGCGCTTCTTATCCGACAAATATGTAATGATAAAATCAGAAACCATAGTAGGTATACCTCACACGTTCACCTCCTAAAGTAAATACACACGATTTATAAAATATACGATTAGTTTAGCTAGAAGGTATTCAAATTTACTGATATGTAGTAAAATTTCGATGTCCACACACTATTTTTATTCCTAAGTACATATGACTGTACAGGGTGGATCAATTACAAGTTCGTTTTTAAAAATGCAATAAAATGAACAAAATTAATTTTTTTCCATGCCTTATGGCTTTATTAGAAAGTAAGTAAGCTCCCATTAATGATGGAACACAACTTCATTCAAGTGGCTGCCCCGGCGGCTGGCGTCGCAATAGCGCATTCTGTCACACCAATTTCCCAAGACCCTGTTGATGGTTTCAGACTGTAGCTCACGGATTGCTTGGATGATATTGACCTTAAGTGCTTGAATCGTTTCTGGATTGTTGGCATAACATCGGTCCTTCACGGTGCCCCACAAAAAAAGTCCAAAGGGGTCAAATCGCAGCTCCGAGGCGGCCAATTGACATCGCCAAGACGGCTGATAACACGATTTGGGAATTTGGTGCGTAAAAAACGATTTTGGCATGGGCTGTGTGGCATCGCGCGCCATCCTGCATGAACCAGAGGTCGTCCAAATCCATTTCTTCAATTTCAGTAAAAAAAAAATCGGATAACATGGCTCGGTAACGCGCACCGTTGACCGAAACGTTGTTACCAGCCTCATTTTGGAAAAAAAATGGTCCAATGATGAAACCACTCCACAATTCGCACCAAACTGTCACTCTCTGTGGATGCATTGGCTTCTCGACAACAACGTGCGGGTTTTCCGAGCCCCACATGCGGCAATTTTGTTTATTAACGAAGCCGCCGAGATGAAAATGCGCCTCATCAGAAAAGATAATTTTTCGCCCAAAATCTTTGTCCAATTCAAGCTGCCCTAAGGCCCAAACTGCGAAGCGATAACGAAGTGGATGGTCGTGAGTCAATTCGACCTTGTAAGGGAATAATCCGAGATCTTTGTGCAGAATTCTTCTCAGGCTAGTGCGTGAAATGTTTAACTGTTGAGATCGATGGAGTGTTGATGTTCGTGGATAGAGTCTCACACTCTGGGCTACAGCAGCACCATTTTCATCTGTGCGCACCGTACGACGACGGGGACCGTGAGTGTTGTCCACTAGCATGCCACTCGCACGAACTTTTTGCACAAACTTGCGTACGTGACGCTCGGTGTGTGCTTCATTTCGGCCAAAACTTCTTTTCAATAAACGCACTGTTTGGGCTAGACAACACTCACTTTGAAAATAAGTTTTCAATATTTCCCAACGTTGTTCAAGCGTAAAGCATTTCGTTCCGCGGAGATATGATACTGACTTTCTATCAACATTTCGAGCGAAAAACAGCTGTCAGTGTCAAACTAACCTATGATTTAAAAACAAACTTGTAATTGGCCCACCCGTTATAGTCGAGTAGTTAGCGGAACTTGGGCAAAACGATTAATCATTTTCATGGTCATGTACAGCACACGTTGGTGATAATTTTGTGTTTGTGTTATCATCACAAATAATAATAATAATTTTTATTTCGGAGTACTTTATGTACGAGTACGTACGTTTTATAGTAGGCAGTAAGTACTCGTATTTATTGAGAATAATGTTGCCCTAAAGCCTCGTCTCCATTGTAAACATTTGTTGATGAACAGTTGCAAAAAAGTTCAAAATATTGTCTGCGAACAGTTGCGCAACATTTTATTGAACTTTTTCTGAACAGTTGCGGAGCGAGTATTTATATTGTTCGCGAACAGTTGCGCAACATGTTCGAATACTGTTTATAAACTGCTCAGCAACAAAGTCAATTAATTAATTATTATTTGACAGTTCTATTTTTCCTTGTGATTTTGTAATTATCGATTAGGAACCAATATTTTTGATTTTAGAAACTACGCGTTTAGTGCCGTGAAACTTTTTTGCCGAAAATTAAGTTAACAGTGTCCGGATCAAAGGTGTCAGAAGAATCTTTTCTGTGCGGAATGGTTAGTACGGCGCGAATCTGCCGAAAAAACCGTGAAGAAATTCTAGCAAAAGCCGAAAGACTTGGAAAAGGTTACAAAGTCAGCTAATTCTATCGATATTCGTCCGTCAAGGCTTCGGAAAAGTTTTGGCGGAATGAAAGTTGTTAAAGAAGTCGAAATTAAGAGAAATCGAGTCGTGAGAAGCCCGTTAAAGAAGCTGTAATTGTGATTCCGGTACACCAATTGTGTCCCAGCAATTCTTTGTTGCCAAAGTCGGTTCTGTCGATCCATAAGGCGGAGGTCAAGGGGTCACTGTTGCAATGAAATTTTATTTATTTGTTTGTCGAAATTATAAAAAATAAATGAACTCAAATAAAGAAAATGAATTTTTATGTTTTTATTTAAAAAGACATAACAAGGGTCCACCGTTTTACGGCAACTGAGTCCACCGTTTTACCACAACTGAAAAACATATAGTCTTTCAACAACCTATACTTTCTCCCTTGAGTAAACAAATTCGATGGAACATCTAATCCACAAGGGATTAGAGAACAATAGTAGTAGTATTCACCTGAGCATTGTGTCGTCCTTCCGAAATTTACCTTACTTTTTTCTGTTATTCAGAACTACACAAGTAGCACGTAAAGTTGCTCGCAAGTACTATATGTGCGGAGTCGTACGCAGGCGAATATTAACAGAACTTTGAACCTAAATACCTTTTAACTTATTTATGTTGGATCAGTCCCCTGGCAAAATTTATATTCGTAAATTCTAATGCACATACCTATCTTTGTCTGGTTTTTTATTAATATAATAAATACAGAGTAATCATTATGAAAAACAAATTAGTTTCACTTACCATTACTGGACTACTATCAGTGCTTCGAGTGTCTGTTGTCAAAACTACTTTTGTAATCTTTTGTAACTTTTTGTAAAGATACGATTTTTTAAATACCTATGATTCTTCAACTGAAAACATGTACGAACTGGCCAGAATATTTCAACAACTCTGTTGTACAGAATTATACCGATAGGATTTGAACTCCCCTGTTTTCATGTACTTTTTTTTTTAATTGAACCCCAAATTTCTAATTAAATTTGTCCCTATTCGTTCCCCGTGTTTTCCATTAATCAAAATCTATCACTGAAACTCCTCCTTTCGAACTAAAATTGACCCAGTTCTTATTAAATAATTGTCCTAATTCGTGCAATGTTCCCCGTGTTTTCCATTTGAATGGAAAACATTGAACATCAATGAATTACTTACAAAAATTAGTGCAACAGCTCAGCAACAAGCTCGAAACGAACTTGAGCTGTTCGCGAACATTGTTCAGGAACCGTGTTGCGATACAACTGTTTACAATCTGGACGTGAAACAATTGCTCCAAAATATGTGCAACAGCTCAGGAACATTTGTATACAGTGTGGACGTGACACTATTGTTCAGCAACTGTTCGCGAACAATTGGGGAGCACTGAAACATCATGTTCGTATACAGTTGCGCCACAATTGTTTACAATGGAGACGAGGCTTAACTAAATACGGACACATGTGGCGGGATATTGATAAATCCGCATATTTCCTGTATTTGTGTACGATATACAGTGGAGTCTCGGTTAACAAACACAATGTCTTCCGGGATTATGTTTGTTATCCGAAAATTTCATTAAACAAAACATTTATTAATTTAACAGACAATGGTTCCTTCTTGATCAGAAAACTACGAGATACGATGTTTATTTAGTGATAAAGTGTTAATTTTATTTTTAAACTGATTTGTCTTAAAATTTACATAAGTTGTAAGCTAAAATCTGAAATTTTACAATTTTCTTTGTTCGTTATCCGAAATTTAATTCGCTAAGCTACACCTTTTCTACCAAAAAATTTCGCAAGTTATACGAAATCTTCCCTATTCCAGGGGTTCGTTAATCGAGGGGCCACTGTATAGATGAATCAATATAGTCTAATCAAATATTTGAATAGAAAGAAGAGAATATAACCTTAAAGGTGCCGTTAGGAAATAATGATTTTTCAAACTTTGCTATAACATCTACACAAATTGTTATTCCTAATAGGAACCATCGAGTTGCTCCCTCTGGTTTTTGTGTGTTTTAGACAGTGGCGGCTCGCCCATATGTGCACAAATGGACGTGCAACACCTGAGGAAAAAATCGTAAGAGCACATAATTACAATGTATATATTTTCTTCAAATCGAAAATGTGTATCCCAAATTACACATCTAGCTCGCAACGCGCCCTGTTTCTAGTTATAGATATACCTAGATACACATTCCACCTACTGAATTTAGGCCGATTACAAATTTACACTGCTGACTGCACACTGAACATACGACTTTGCGACCAACACCCTGCAATCACGATGGGCTCACAATCTCGGAAGAGGAGCACACGCTCCAATTAATGGTATCTTAGGGGTTTCCGGAGCAAGAGGGTAGTGCACAAGCGGTTGTGTTCAGCACCTTGTATGTAATTGTATGAATTAACTAAATTTTAAAAGAAGAGAGATAGTGTCGCAGGTGTCTGTTATGCCCTTGAAGTCGCGATGAATTAAATTGCAACGGTCATTTTTTTATGCAAAGTTTCAAAAATCTTTAAAAAAAAATCCGGATGACCTACATCCGTGATTTCTTTAGTGCAAGTGACAAAAAAACAATTCTCGCGTGAATTTAAAGCGGCGATCTACGCGAAAAATAAGTAGATTTATAAGATTATGGCTTCCATGGATTTTAATGAAATTTCGTTCTGTCAAATGAGCTTATCCACAGGCCGATTTGGATTTGGATAGAATGAAAATCCATTAAAATCCTTGGTTTCGCCGTGTGTGTGTGCGGCTTAGAAAATTCTTTTGTTTTCCCGGTTTACTGTGTATAGTCTGCGGAAGAATAATATGTAATACCAAAACGATTATTTCTGTTGATTTTTGCCTTTTTTGTAGACTATTTACTTTAATACAATCCAAGAAAAATTAAGTTAAGGGCCCCATCGACTCAGCGATTTATCGGCCGATCAAAGCTCATTTCGGCGGAGAAAGCACATTTCTTAGGTTCCACTACCGAATTCGCAAGAGAAAATGAGCTTTTTTAACAGAAAATGTGCTTTCTCCACAGAAATGAGCTTTGATCGGCCGATAAATCGCTGCGTCTATGGGGCCGTAGTCAATACATTTTTGCATTTCCTTGCGAACCCCCCTATTTTCCACTACGAGCCGCCACTGGTTTTGGAATCTAAAATTTTCGTAAGGTAAACAATTGGTGAAAATTTCAAATATTTTTTGCCGGTTTCTCATAACTCTTATCAAATGGTTAGTCTTATCGTATAGCGAAGATGCACACATTTTTCTGAAAGCTTTTCCATTATATTGAATTTAATTTTTGGTTATTTTGCATTGTTATGCCGTGTTTTGCTTGGTTACGCCATTGTATGAAATTCCGAACGCTTTTTTCAATTTCAGATGATGGCATAACGAAGGACAATATGGCATAACTATGCGAAATAAACAAAAATTCAATTCAATGTAATGGAAAAGCTCTCTGTCAATTGTGTGCGTCTTCTCTATACGATAAGACTAACCATTAGATAAGAGTGATGAGAAACCGGCCATTTACCATTCGTCTTAGCAAAACGCAAACGGATCAAGATTTCCCCCTACGATAGCAGCTGACTATTGTGGCATCAGTCCCCAACGCGATATTCTGATTTGGAAATTGCATTTGCTATTATGCGCCATGCAATTTAAACGATGTCTCAGGAAATTTTAAAATTATTGGACTCTAGTAAAGATTACTTAGACACCAAATACCTAAACTGAAAAACAAAATTACATACGGGAAATTTTAGGGAAATTATTCGCGTAGCCATCTGGGGGATGACATTGGCAGTGGCAGATGATCCATGTCATACCCTGGATCAATTTTCCAGATTATCATTTTGTATGGGATTTCCAGTAAATATGGAAATGATCCACAAAGTCGAAAAGCACTACAGTTCCTATGATTTTCAGATTAAAGAGAGAGACTGAGAGAAAGATTTTCTATTTTAATCTCTGCATAAATGATTTTATAAAATATATGCACACTCTTGTCAATATGTATTACATATTGAGGCTTTGTTGTTTTATAATGCATGAATGAATGATAAATCGATATAGTCGACACATTTCAATGAAAGTGCGCAATTTAATGAATCTACGCTTTACACCGTAGGTAAATAAACAAACGATCTAGACTTGAGCTTGAGAGCTCTATATCAAGATACTTCTCAAGACATTTTTTTCTTTCAGTATAAATTTTATTAATAAATATCTCTTGGTTTTTATTTGTCAACAACGTCTCGTATTTATGGAATTTACTATCAGGGCTTACTTCCTATTACTACTACGCAAAATATTGCCAATAGTGTGCGGCAACACATTGGTATTCAACAACTGACTCAGATGATAACTACGATGCAAAAGACGGATTTTTTCTTCTTGGCTAATCTATAACCCCAAAAACTTGTGCAAAGATTAAAAATTAAATGGAAAATTTATTCACAATCCGTGAATCACAGCAAAAGTCACATGAATGCTTTGCTTATACGAGTCGGTTACTCGTATGCATTAGCTACATAATGAATGTACCATTCAAATGACTTTTATTGTTAACATAAAACAGCTGTTCCGACTCCGAGCCATATATATAAATATGTACATACCATATGACCATATGCATGCATTTGCTCGTAGATGTTATGTACCTCACTTCACAGAGATATACATACTTTCACCGCGCAAAACGATAAACTTGAAAAAATCAAATAAATGTTGGCACGTAATCAAAATAAACATTGCACGCTGTCATTTTGTTTATTGAGTTGAAAATTAATGGGAGTTGCAAAGTATATTTTTATAATCAGATAAATTCCTTAAGAAATTATCAGAATTTTTTTTTTTTAAGGAGCAGTTAGGTTTATTTTCTTACTCTACACTGGGATTTATAGTTTGGGACGAGAAAAAAAAGAGCCCATAAAAACCCAAATGGTACTAAAATTAACCCTTAAATGCATGGGATCTGAACCCAATAACGTAACTGACCTCTCCTTATGTAAAACCAGCCACTGACTACTCTGAATTAGCCTTTATTTTCACGGGAAATAACCCATTTCTCCAGAAAATCGCCATGCATTAAGGCCATATGTTGTAAATGAAAGACATTTTACCTATTTTACTCCTCTGCCTCTTATTTTATTGGAAATGGTGCAAAATGAAAAGATAATGAATATTGTTAGTTTTTAACGTAATTACGGTGGAACTCGATACAATGAACACTTCTTCATTAAAGCAAACGTGATAATTTCTATAGAAAGACTTAACATAATTACAGTGGAAACTCGATACAATGAACACTTCTTCATTGGAGGAAACGTGATAATTTCTATAGAAAGACTTACTACTACTCATTCATTGTTTAAAATGAGTTGGTGTAGATGCTCTCGTGTGATAAGCTTCCTATTACTTAGTGTAGTCATCCTTGTCAGTACACTGAGAAAAAAATCCTGTCAATTCAAAAAATACGCATATGATTCAAAGAGATTCAAATATGATTTTGCTTCATATTTGTTTCCTTTTGAATCATTGTATAATCCCTTTATTTCAAACGGATTTCCCCTTGAACTAATAAGATATTCGTTTCGAAAGTCTATCTATAATCACTTTAAATTAAAGTGATGCGGTGTCAATTTAATCAGGTCACAACCATAAATCGAAAGGATTTCCTTTTAATTTAAAAGAATGGACCCTTTGTTTTAAAGGGATATCATTTTATTTAAAATTAAAGGATTTTTCTTATTGTTTATCCAAATGCATGAACTCAGTCTGGCTGGTCTAGCGGTTAGTGCGCGCACTTTCGGTGCACAGGGTCATGAGTTCGAATCTCACCGTGTTCCATTGTGTTTTTCGAACTCACGAGCTTGTGACGGACTATGATCTCACTCAGATGTTAAACGAGTACCCATTTATGGGGATAAATAACACTGCTGAGCGTGATGCTGATCTCATTACCTCAACAAAAAGGAGATAAGATCTTGGAAATAGGATGTCACTAACACATTCTGCGGCCTTAGTCCAATGTTGGATTGTCGTGCCTGTTATTTTTTTTTTATGAACTCAAAAGAATAATACTTTAAATTACACCAAAAGGAGTAATTTTCACAGGGTGTTCTTTCCCTGTGAAAATTACTCATAAATGAGTTTTGTATAACTGACCTCGCTATAGGTGTTGGCGACATTTCATTTACCTCTTTACGCTCTAAAATGCATAATAAATACCTACAGTGGGATTCGATCCCGCGACCCTATGATTTGAAGACTAACGCCCCTACCTACTACACCACACAGACTATACGGGACGACGTTTATAATTTATACCATACATTGTGACTTCGCTCTACCACACTGCCGACCGACTGCGAGTGTAAACCAACAAAAAAATCCTATTGAAAATTTGGATTTAAAGGATTTCCCATTAATTTAAAAACAATGAATTTGAATTAAAGCGATATATCTATATACTATTATATTATATTATATATTATATTATATTATATTATATTATATTATATTATATTATATATATATATATATATATATATTATATATAATTATATAAAATTGCTTATATGGGAATGTTTGTAACGGTTTGGCTCAAAAACTACTGGACGGATCTTAGAAATTATTTTTTCCAATCGCTACATCTGTGAGAGAGACGAACATAGGATACCTCATTTTTCCAATTTCGACTTAGAAATACGGTAAATTCCGTTAAGCCCAAAATTTTATTTACTCGCTTAAGTCTTTTACGAATTTTGCTTAAAGACGCATTTCCCGTGGTTCGATTTTGACCAAATTAGGTGTGCAGCTTAATTGAGGCATGTGTATGATATTTTTGTATCACCCCGTTATAAATAGGTCCTGCTGCAAGTGTGGATATGGCAAAAGGACACTTCCTTTTCATAAAGTGAAAAGAAGTCCAAAATTGATAGAAACCTAAATGTTTGGATTTATAGTGAAGAAGATATGAATATACTCTACTATCATTGCAGAAATTTTGTATCCTTTCACAATTGTCCCTTTAGGATATAAAGGATATTTTTAGCAAGCAAATGGTATCTAAGTAATATGGGTGTCATATGACTGGAGATGCAAAAGCGTATGCAAATAAATTTGCCCGCAGTTTAAGTCCTTTTAAAACAGTTTGAATTCTTACAAGACGTTGTAAGGAAATCTACATAATATTTGGAGATGGGTGTCATATTACTGGAAATAATTGAAGTTTATGTCTTTAGAATACATATAGAGTCCTTTAAGGTGAGGAAAGGACTTCAAAAAAGTAATACATAGTTAGGTTTTATGGGTTTGGCGCGGCATGTTGAAGCGTACACGGTTGACTATTTATGAGTCCTTTGGAACAATTTGACTACTTTGAATGGTAACAAGGATATTCTTAACAAGGAAGTGGTATCAAGCCAGCGTTAAAACAATTGCTTTTAATGTAATTTGATTGCTTTCAGGTTAAGCAAGAACATTATTCGCAAAAGAGTTATAATAAGGCGAGATGGGTATTTATGAATTTATGAATTTAGTATGTAGTACAGGAGGGACTCGATAGTTTGAACTAATTAAAACCAAGTGAGTTCAAATGATCGAGGGTTTCAAATTTGTGGGGGAGCTTTGTTGTTGAAAGAACTTGCATACATATTTTGGTTTAATGTATTTATTTATTAGTAAAGTATTCATATTAAACAAAATAGGATTCAAATTGAAACAAAAATTAATAAATAATTCACATTTACTTAAACGGTTTTACACATTTTCGAAAAAAGTTACGCAAAATTTATTCAATTATTTGTTTGAGACACTAACCGTTTCGTATGTACGAAATGTCATTGATATCATTACAGAATCATTACCTGTTCGGATAGATATACTTTATTGCTAATCAAGTGATTCCCCAAGTTATCTGCTAGATAAACACAAATAAAAACTTGTTCAAATTATAGAGAGAGTTATTTCGTTGAAAAGTTCAAATTATAAGAGACTTAATGTTGCTAGATGAGCGTTCAAATTATTGGATGTTCAAATTATAGAAGGTTCAAACTAGCGAGTCTCTCCTGTATATTTATTTAGTTCTATTTGTTCTACAGTTCTACTAAACATAAGATTTAATAAAGGAAATACATTAACGTTAAAGGGACAAAAGATGCGAATTCTCTCGCTGCATTTGAATAATTTTTCATAAATGTTTTTGCTTCCAAAAGCTAAAGGAATCAGACAATGTTTTCCCCGTAATCTGAACACACATTCGATGTGTATGTGTGTGTGAGATAAATGTGATTGGTTTTTTGGGAACGTGACATTGAGTAAAACCGTTAAAAGATTTTACTTTCGAAATTTTCGAATTTTCGCATTAATTAGTTGTTATATTTTTAAAGTTGTTATATTCTTATTTATTGAGCAAGCTTTATTAAACGCATTTTGTTGATATGGGATAACAATTTTTATTTTTCATTATATTTATCGAAATAATCTAGGTTAGCATAAAGCCGTATTTCCTTTATCTATAAATTTTGCGTTGCTCATTTGTTATAATTTTATTTAATTTTATATTTTGTAACATTTTTGTGAAAAACCTCAAACGATTTTTGTTCATATGGAGGAATGATTTCCATTTTTAATTATTAATTATCGAAATTACTTAGGTTATAAATAAGTTGTTCGTGAAGTGAACAACGCGAGCGTAGCGAGCTCTAGATTTGAAAGCGAGCGAAGCGAGCTTTCACAGCTAGTGTATATATAAACGGAAAGGATTATATTTAATAGGAATGTAACTCGATTTCAAAATGATATCGATTTAATTTTAAGGGACGTTATTTTTCTCGGTGTACAGTGACACAACATTGCAACGAACTCATAAGGGCCCACGTCATTTATTCGTAATAAATAAATCCTTATATACATATCATTATAAATTAGATTGGTTTGAGCAAAAAAAGCCGTGTTTATAAAAAAATCCGTTATATGATTCGTTCGTTATAGACATGTTACAATGTAAAATGTATATCTCCCAATGAGACTCTTGTTTTAAGGTATTAGAGCTCATAGGGTAGCTTTCTTGAAAGTAGATGGATAGGATTGACTTTGCGAAGATATGGTGGGAATGAACTATTTCTCGCAATATAATCCAAATTATAAAGGCCCGAAAAATAGTACACAATATTCACACCCACATGCAAATAGAATTCTTTTTTTTTTTGGGGAATGGGAAGTGGTACTCATCATAGTCTCCCGTGATTTCATATGGTTGACCGTAGAAGCAAATGTTCTCGAGGATCACGTTTGAATAAAAAATTATATGTACGATGAAGCCTTTACAAAGGTTATTAGTTGCAACGCCTAGCTTGAATAATTTTGTAGTCCTTTGGTTCATCTTCATAATAACCCCGACGGCCTATCTCTACTTTATGTAATGATAGATTATAGTCCAAATATCCTGACCGTAGACTTGCAAGACAAGACAACACTCTCTATAATAAAACGTTTTAATATATTTAATATCAAAGTACATATACAGCTGTTTGAGTTCTGATGAAAGTTCAAGAATTTCTCCGCGATGTTATTTTTAGTGACGTGCCCTAAGGATCACACAAAAGATATGAATAAATTATCCAGTTTATTTGCCAGCTAAGAAAACTGAATTTATAAGAGCCAGGCATAGAAACTCGAAGGCGCGGCGTGCAATAGGAAGCAAAAAGAAAAAAATTATCCTTATCAATCAACGGGACGAATTAACGTAGCTTTATTCAGAAAATGGTCATGTCTTGGATAAATGGATCGGCGACATGATTTGTATGAAAAGTTAAATTCTTTTGACCTGTTCTGGGCCCAGAGCATAGAGCTGACAATTGATATTTTATGAACATATCCGACCCTAAAAAAATAAAAAATAAAAATAATTACATCAACTAAGACGATCCAATTATACAAATGTATCGATATTTGTTTCGTCAAAAATTCCAAAGAACTCCCACGAACACATTCCAATATATGCACCAGTATTTTTCTTTTGTCAAATAACGGTATATTTCACCAATTTTTTTGTCTGTAAAGAATAGTTTTTCAAAATTCCGCAAAAAATAACGTTCGTCCACTTTGTCAACGCTGTTTTGTCTACTTTGGGAAAAATGAATTAAAAAGTCAAAACTCATCAATGGCTAGACTTTTACAGGAATCTAGCCATGTACCATATATGGTACGCTATGCATTTAAGGGTTAAAGTGAAAAGGTGCGTCCGAACAAATCCATGGATTGCAAAATGTCAAATTTGTGCTCTGAAAGAAGAAGTTTTCTGTATGCAACTATGACTAGTCATTGATGAGTATTTCCTAAATGAAGGTGGTGAACATTCGGTGAACCATTAGGATTTTGGTTTCATCGAACATGATATTTTATTGGGTTGATACACAAAAATATTGGTTAACTTTGTATATGACGTCAAGATGTATTAATTCCAATGAATATTTATTCATTAGATACCATACACGATCCCACCTGGTACGAAGACGAACATACTGTAAAATTAAATACATATAAATAAAATACGTAAAATATTCAGATCATCTCCTATCAATTCAAACGATGTGAATTGATGGCCTATGGACACAATCTGAAACACCTTTTTTTGTATGAGATACTTACAATCTGTTCCAGAGCTTGTTTGATTGAAAACAGATGTTTGTCTTCTGCTTTCTAAATTTAGCGTTTTACGCACGCTAAATAACAATAATTTTAGCAATAGACGTATCGAATCGAGCCAATGATACATATCTACATACATATTTTCAAAACACACTGATAACGCTGTCTGCGAATAATACAGAATTTCAAGAATTGCATGTTTACCTATTTTCGCACAAAGAAAATTAGATACATTCGGTACGTATTAAACTTAAACGAATTGCAGTAATGACGTTGTATTGCCGAAACAAAGATGTATGAACATATGGGGCAAAATTCGTTGATGGATGACAGTACGAAATCGAAATAATTACGAACGAAATATTGAATAAATGGGTCGAGAACCTGTCTACGTTTAATTCTATAAATATATCTTTATTTGTCAAGTAGTAATCGTCATATTAAAATAAATATTAATCGTAATAAATCAATCGACAACATATTATTGTATTGTAGAGAGCGTCATAGCCGTCATAGCCCAATAGATGCAAATGAACTGAATACACAACATGTACTTATTTTATTACGCATTTTTTCTATTTTAGTCCAAATAAATCAGGGAAATTCCAGCAAATTGACATTATTAGTCCGTAAAAGGAGAACACTTTTTCTCAACGTATTGCTTTTCTTTTTAATCTTTTTTTGTACAATTATATTTCGTAATATGGTTTATAAATTAAATCATTTTGTGTATGCATTCAAAATGCATTTATTGTGGTTTTTGATATTATCACTTTATCGCAGACTGAATGGTGTTCGTAGTGAGTTTACACGGACCCTGACATTGTTATATGTATGGGATTATTCAACACGCACGCGGTTTTTTGTTTTGGTATTTTTTTTGTGGTTTATTTAACAAGGGTCAATTGTCGTGTGAAATGAAATTGTACTATGGACACATACGTATTTAATTAATAATTTTCCTTGTAGTATTTCGTGCGACAAATATTTGTTTTCACACAGTTTTAAGGCACAACATTGAATACCAATTTAAGAAGTGGCGTTTTTTTGATTGACCTACTTTTGAAATGAGAGCGTTTTTATTGGATTCATTTAGTTGCCTTAGGAAATTCTGTCGACAGTGTCAATTCCGTAAAATACATACAAAGGACAATACAACAAGGCTCACCATAGCAGAGACCACTTCTAGGACCATTTTAAATATTTCGATGTGTGTCATGAAGTTAGTCTTACGTGACCGGGCGATAGTATCTTGCTGAAAATACCTACTCAGGTTACCGTAACCCAGGGGTGTCGAACTCAACACGTGGTCCGGGCCAAATATCACTGTCTTCAGATTTGAGACGGCCGCAGCAAAAAATTTGAAAAGTTTATAGAAACCTTCTTTTCGAAATTTGATTACAGAATATTATTTTTAAAGTATGTATGACTATAAATGTGTCTGGCTGGTGTAGCGGTTAGTGCGCGCACCTTCGGTGCACAGGGTCATGAGTTCGAATCTCACCATGTTCCATGGTGTTTTTCGAACTCACGAGCTTGTGACGGACTATGATCTCACTCAGATGTTAAACGAGTACCCATTTATGGGGATAAATAACACTGCTGAGCGTGATGCTGATCTCATTACCTCAACAAAAGCAGATAAGATCTTGGAAATAGGATGTCACTAACACATCCTGCGGCCTTAATCCAATGCTGGATTGTCGCGCCTGTTATTTATTTTATGACTATAAATCTGAGTTGCTAAAGATCTCGGGATTTTCCAAACTCGTATATATGTATGTGTCTCCTTGGGAAATGACATTTCTTGAAAACGTATTTCAAAAAGTTTCGATACTTTCTTTAGACAAGTTAAAATGCCAAAATTGTGTTGATCAATTTATAACCACTATTTGTGAATTAATTTCCGCCAAATTTTGGACAGCTGGTTGGAACATTGTAACACCAGTCATACAAAACAACCTTGAGAGCTAAAATTGTTAGGCTGACGCATAAATTATTAGGTTCGGACAAAAATCTAGCTAAAAATAGACAAAAAATTGTTTGAGATCTGGTTTCAAATATACGTTTGCTTAATGAGCTGAAAGACAAAAATGAGGTAATGGGTTTGGGCTGAAATTGTTCTGTTAAAGAAAGTTAAAACAGCATTTCTGGATCTTTAAAGTTTGGCCTTCTTTCTTTTGAAAAAAATCTCAATCCAAGATATTCTTGTCTCATAACCTGCAAAATGCTAATGTTTATTATAATGCAACCGTCGCGAATAACTTTTAGACAAAGCCAAAAACATCTTCCTTTGCTGACTTTTGGGGCAAGACAATTTGACGAACAGGGTTAATATATTTCCTGCACAAAAAAGGCCACTAATTCGTTGAACAGATAGGAAGATTTCTAAAATCAATAATTTAATCTTCTATAAGTCACCGACTTCTTGACGAGATTCAGTAAATTTTTTTGACTTTAGTTTCAATTTAACTCCTCCATTTTTAATTTTTACGCTTTTGTGCTGATATACGCATTGTGTTTCTTCGACCTAGCCGCGGGCCACACAAAACTGCGAAGTGGGCCGGACGCAGCCCGCGGTCCGCGAGTTTGACATGCCTGCCTGTGTTTAACCGATTGTGAGGTTTAGCGCCTCGATTGATGCTTTGAGAATGAAAACCGTTTATTGTCAAATCGGTAGAGTAATTTTAGCACTAACGAAATTGGTTACTCGTATGTGATTAGCGTTTTTCAAACTACCATAGGAATCGAGTCTATATTGTATAAATTTTATAAGGCTAACTTATTGGCTAAGTTATTCGACGCTTAAATTAAAACAGACAGTTATGGTTATTACATAATATTACTCCAGGAAATTTGAACAAGATTTTGGGTTAATTAGGTGAAAGCTGATCTGACGGTGCCAGGGGGTCCAACGGTATTTTTAAGAAAGTTTCACGAAAATCTCTATAATGGTACCTCTCGCTAAAATTGTTTGTGTATGACAAACTCGTTCTGCTGAAAGTGGCCAAACTTTTCTTGAATATGTGCACCCTTTAAGGTCACTACGACGGTTCAAATTAGGGAAAACGGGATTTTTTTAAATTTCTGGTAAATATCTCTGTAACAGAGAACAATATATGCTGTAAGGTCGTGCTTGGCAAATTTTTAGTTTCTGGGGCTATAAATAAAATGTCAAAACTCGCCGATAATGAGTTCCTACCCAGGGAAGCTATGAGCTTGCAATCATGCAAATGTATGGCTTTTGCGGGAATATCTCCAACGTATACTCAACGTAATGTAACGAAACGTATACTTGAGGCTCACATTTTCTCTAAATTACACTGTCCTACCTAGCCACGTGCGGAAGTTACGGCTGCCCAAATCTCAATTATGAGTTTTCTAATTGAAAATTGTCCATAACCCTGAAATTCGTGAGCGAAAAAAATTTAAATTTAGGAAAACTTGTAGAGCACCATACTGTTCATATTTGCTGAAAATTCGAGCTACTGGACTCCAAGTTTCAAGGTCCTAGCTACCCGCTTTCGGAAGTTACAGCTGCCCAAATCACACTTTTGTGTTTTCTAACCGAAAATTGTCCATAACTTGGAAATTCTTGAGCGGAGTTTTGAAATTTATCAGACTTGTAGAGCACCGCACTGTCCATATTTGCTGAAAATTTCAAGTCTCTAGCTCCCAAGTGCAGTGATACCAACCGATAAACACCATAGAATGTACTTGACAGTGAAATGTACTTGTCAGTTATGACAACGGAATGTAGGGATGCATACTCTCCTACAGAAATATCGCAACCAGGATACGCCACCTTTCCACCACTCTGGGAGGTTCTCCTTAGACTCACAGAACCAGACGCGTAGATAGCTTTGGAAAAGGGAGATGATCAGTGGCCAGCATTATTTTTTATTTCAGCACAGAGGAAGTGCATTTAATTAAGGAGTTCTAAATATGGAATTTAAGGAATAGTAACCACCATCTTGTTTCTATGCTTTTCTACCGATTAAAAAATTTGTTTAATCGTTTGAGATCTGCTGACGAGATCGAAAAATGGGCTGTCGCTTCGAGGTTTCGAATTTGACGCGACGTTGCGGCTGCTTCTGTGAAGTAATAATAATGCCGCTCAATTAGAACCCTCTATTGTATCACTAGATATTCCACAATACTGATTTTCGCTATAATGCAAAATTATCTTAGTGAATTCCACCTGATATATTCTAATGGCAGTCGCATCATCTGAAAAACAACGCTTGAGAAAATCCAAAATCATGTACGTCCCCCTTCATTATCTACGCCACTGAACTTCAGAACTTCAGGGCTCCCTGTCTAGAATCAACAGAACCTCGCCTCCCAAGGTTCACCACATATTTCCGAGAATATCGGCTACGGTTCCTACTTAATTTTATTTACGAAAATAGCACTTATGAAAGGAAGAAAAATATGAGATCCGTTAATGGCATGCATCATGGTGGTAGCCTCATGTTCCTTTAAATCGGAGTGAAAACCGAATTCCGCAAGTATGCGTATAGCATTAGGTCTTCGCAAGTCTGGTCACCTGATCCTAAGGGCATCCAAGCCACCACAACCTCAAACAGAAAACTTAATTCTTTTTATAACAACAAAAACATTTCATATAAAAGTCCAGAAATCAAAACTTAATTGCAATGCAACACCTTATCAAAACCGCAAATTGACAGACTTTAGATAACGTCTGTCTTTCCGCGTCCAAACTTCATTCCGAAACTTTACACAATAGATACTAGAGCTAGGCCTGAGAATTGTGACGATTCAAAACAATATCTTATGGCTTAGACCCATTCTGCATAATAAGTATGGATGTATGAAAAGTACATCCATTTGTCATCAACTTGTTATCGCATTTGTTTCCCCCATCGCGCGTGAGGTTTCCCCCATGCTGTTGCTGTTATCACAATATAATAGACCCGCACGGATCCGGGGTATCTGTATTTGTGATCTTCACCAAAGAACCAAAGTCATTGTGTATAATGATAAAAAAAGATTTAGGAAATTATAATCTAGAACTGATTTGATAGTAGCAAACATAATGACATAACGGGTGGGCCAATTACAAGTTCGTTTTTAAATCATAGGTTAGTTTGACACTGACAGCTGTTTTTCGCTCGAAATGTTGATAGAAAGTCAGTATCATACCTCCGCGGAACGCAATGAGTCGCTTTACGCTTGAACAACGGGAACATTACGCTATCAGCTTCGCAAGAAGAATTTTCTTGTTCTTGTTATCGACACTAGCGACACTTATCTTACCGTCCGCCATATAGCGGACATATAGCGGAAAATATCGGAAACACAAAAGTTCCCCCTATTAAAGCGGATAGCAGAACAAGCCGAACAACGTTGGGAAATATTGAAAACTTATTTTCAAAGTGAGTGCTGTCTAGCCCAGAGCCAGTTACAGAGCCCTGTTATCCGACTTTTTTTTTACTGAAATTGAAGACATGGATTTGGACGACCTCTTGTTCATGCAGGATGGCGCGCCATGCCACACAGCCCAAGCCACATTCGATCTTTAACGCACCAAATTCCCAAATCGTGTTATTAGCCGTCTTGGCGATGTCAATTGGCCGTCTCGGAGCTGCGATTTGACCCCATTGGACTTTCTTTTTGTGGAGAACCGTGAAGGAGAACCGTTATGCCAACACTCCAGAAACGATTCAAGCACTTAAGGCCAATATCATCCAAGCAATCCGTGAGCTATAGCCCGAAACCATCAACATGGTCTTGGAAAATTGGTGTGACAGAGTGCGCTACTGCCACGCCAGCCGGGGCAGCCTCTTGAATGAAGTTGTGTTCCATCATTAATGGGAGCTTACTTACTTTCTAATAAAGCCATAAGACATGAAAACAATTTAATTCTGTTCATTTTATTGCATTTTTAAAAACGAACTTGTAATTGGCCCACCCTGCACTTCTCAAGTGAATTTTGTACTTTTCACACAATTGTATGAATTTTATCTGAGCGCAGTTTTGAATGTGCTGCAAATACGGTTCCACTATGATATAAAAGCAAAAAGAACTAAAGCTCGTAAATTTCACGTAACAACACCTCATTTTCATCTGCATGGATGCAAGCATGTATACATAATAATTTTGATACAAACACAGAGAAAGAGATGTCATAAATTTATAAGAAACAAGAAAAATGTTGTGGACTTTAGGATTTATCTCGGTATATAGAGCTGAAACACTTTGAATGTGAGAGGATGAAGAAAATTCGCGATAAATACATACACAAGTCTGAAATTGCAGGTTTTTAACGTTTTGAGTTGCTAGAAACGCCCTCGTGCAATGATCACTAAGCGACGATCGCTGAGCGATCATTGCATGATTCGAAACAATTCTGAGCCCTATTTGAATATTTTTTTTAATCTGGTCACATTCAAAAAATATCCTCACGACCGGTTGTCTAAGTACGAACGCTGAGCGATCTTTAGCAACAAAAACATTGAAGGATCGCGTTGCTCGAGGCGACTCATGTAGTGATTGATTGATAAGTTTTTTTCATACATTCTATTTCCATGTATTTTGTATATATGTATATGTATTTTGTATATTGTCAGTCAATCAATTGACTGACAAGCTGTTAACATGTATGGAAAATGACTGTGACTGATGAGTGATGACTAAAGAGTGTGAATGGACCTTTATACAAAATACATAAACGACGCCTCAGCAGCAATACTTACTCACCGATTGATTGACTGACAATCTGTTAGGTTAGGTGCAGGGGCCACCAGATTGACATCTAGCGCACTTAGACCGAAAAATTGGTCTATTGTGATACCCCATGGGAGAAGAAAAGTACGTACTAAGTCATCCTGTAAAACCAGCCCGTTCTGGCAATATACTTATTGAGCAATATTGGGCTCACATCCCGAAGATCGTCCATATCATAGAAAAACCTAGAACCATACTTCGGCCGGGGTCAGACACTGACAGAGAAAGTGATGCACGTTTTCTTCCTCTTCTTCGTCACCATAACTTCAGCAGTAGTCGTTATGGGGAGGCTCCGCATTCCTCATAACGACTACTGCAGAAGTTATGGTGTTAAGCCACTTTCTCTGTTAGTGTCTGACCCCTTGCGTGCTCTCCAATAGGACAGTGCACCGTTATAGCACCGAGCACCCCACCAACGTGTTTCCTGTCCAGTGACAATAATATGGCCGAGTTCAGCCGTGGCCAAATCAACCTAGTTGTCGCGCAAGTGCTGCCATGAGTCCACCTGGCACTAGCCCTAAGCAAAACAGCCACTTCTACTGCAACTCTGCAATAGGAAATCGGCATTTTTCCTCTAAATTCATATTTGTCGCATTACGGGCGAGGCGATCCGCATTACAGTTCCCCGCGAATCCACTATGACTAGGTATCCAACAGAGGGTAATATTGAAAAAAAACCACCCATCTCTGTAAGAGCCTAGCGGCAAATTTCGAAAGCTTTAGATGTTGTCAGGACGGATACGAGAGATCGAATTGCGGCCTGGCTGTCAGTGTAAATAGTGACGAGATGATTACCTAACCAAGTTAAGGATTCCATAATCGCCGAAATCTCCGCTTGCAGGACGCTACAGTAATTAGGCGGACGAAGTGACAAGTACATCCGAGTGAATGCCAATGACCACTCCTTCGTCTGACTTGGAGCAATCAGTGTGGCCAAATTACTCAACGTCCCGAGGCATGTTGTTATCCCTCGACGGAATCAAGCTGTAATAGTTCTTACCAAAAGTGTATTTAGGAGTAGTGTAGTCAGTCTCCAAAGGTAGGTTAAAATTACTTAGTATAAGCGAATGCCCGTAATCAAGCGTTCGCCACTGATTAGTTTCACGCGGACGTAAAGCGGTGTTAGCAGACAGCTTTTGACCGAACAAATCCAGTGGCAGCAGGTCAAGCAGCGTATCCAGTCCGGCTGAGGGGTGGGTACGAAAGGCTCCAGTTATGACAAGAGAAGCCATTCTTTGTAGGCTTTGCAGGCTGTCTTGCTGAGTGCCGTCCACCAGTCCACATACACCGTATAATAGGATAGAACGGACAACAGCAGTGTAGATCAAATGTAAAGCTTTTGGCTGCAAGCCTTTAGATTTTCCCTACGGCTTTCCTACATGTATAGAGTGCTATGGTTGCTTTATTCACTCGTTCCTGAATGTTAGGCCACCAGCAAAGCTTCCGGTCAAACAAGATGCCAATGAATTAAGCCTTTTCAGCAAAAATTAATGGACTATCCCGTAGTGTAGGTGGGCCAATAGAAGGAAGAGTATGTGTCCTAGTGAAGAGCACAAGCTCTGTTTTAGCTGGATTAAGTCCCACGCCACTGAGGTTGGCCCATTCAGTTAAGAAAGACAGGGTGTGTTCAAGTAGTCCACTAAGGATTTCCGGGAACTTGCCTTGAACAGCGATGGCCACATCATCAGCATATGCAGTGACATGAAGGCTCCGAAGTGCGTCGGTAATCGCCCTAGGTTTAATATTATTGAAGGCACCCTCAATGTCTAGCAACACAGCCATCGTGTATTCCTTCTGATTCCAATGAATCTGACTAGACTAGAGAGTGCAGAGCCGTATCCATACTGACCTTCCTTTCCAGTAGGCATGTTGTGCCGTTAAAAGGAGATGTGGCGGAATAGTAATTCGTAGATGTATAGCCACAGGTCGTTCAAGTAGTTTGAGCATAGTTAGCCTTAGGACGTGCGTGTGAGCTTCTGCCCGTTTTGGAATAAACGTAACCCGCACCTCTCTCCATACGCAAGGAATATAAACTAGACGGAGACATGCTGTTAGTATGCTCTCTATCCAAGGATAGGTAATATCTAAAGGTTTGTGTTCGTAGAGACGACTCATGGGATCATCGCTCAGCGATCGAAGTTAAACCACCGGTTTTGAGCACGATGTGGGTATATTTTCTATACAGACATGTTCCTTTAGTCAATAGTCGATTTTAGGAAAGTAGAACCATTCAAAAAATATTTAAATACGGCTCGAAATTGGATGCAAAACTACGATCGCTGAGCGATCATCACATGAATCGTCTCTACGAACACGTACCTTAAGCATTGCTGCAATTCTGCAGGGATAATTCCATCAGGTCCTGCAAATTTAAACGGTGATCCAATCCGACAATCAGTTAACATGTATTGAAAATGACTGTGATTGATGACTGAAGAGTGTGGATCGACCTTTGTACAAAATACATGGTCATACAGCCTCAGGAGCAATAATCGCTCAGCGATCATCGCATGAATCGCTTTGAGCAGCACACACAAACTTTTAGCGACACTTTGTTCGTCTATCCCAAACCGATGTGGTAGTGGTTGATCCCCGTCAGCATAAAAATCAAAGTTCATTCAAAAATTCAATGCATTGTTCAGTTTTTGATAAAAAAAAAATTGTTTCTCGGGAAAATCCGTGGGAACACTGTAGTACTTACTTTTGTATTTGCGATAATAAATGAAGATCGATACGACGATAGCTACGATCGGCAATTGAATAAGTATCAAAGATAATGCATCCATTTTTGATCGATTTATTGTTACTTCGTCTGTTCGGACTACTGCTGCACGGATCTGATGAACGTGTTGTTGTTGATGATGATGTTATTCCACCAAAATATTTTTATATCCAATGTAAAACAAAAATATTTTTTTATTTTTAACTTTTTTCATTCACTTGTTCAGAGAGAGACAGTATTAAAAGATTCTCTTCTATTTTTTCGATTTTTTTTTATTATGATATTTCGCTTCTTTTGTATATATTTTGCGCACTTATTTGATTTTTCTTATTTTTTCTTTTTCACAATAAACATAAATCACACAATTTCCGCTCGAAAGTGGAGTGAAGTACGTGGAAGAGGGGCGAGCGCGCGCGAGCACGATTTCAAAAAGGATATTTCGACACGAACGCAGGGAGATTTAAAGAAATTTTTAATTATTTCACAAAAATGCTTGTTGTGGGCGACGAACACAACAAATGAACTGATTTTTACTATTTTATAAAAATATTTTTATTTTTTATTTTGAAATTTTCTCGACGCCTGAGATTGTATAAAAATAGAATTGAGAAGGATGCGATCTCTCAAAATTGTATATTTTCGAATACAAAAGTGTATTTCTATTTCCGGATATTTGCTCTGTCGCTCTGGGCTAATGTAGTGGGTGTGCTGCCAGAGAAATTTTTCGTTCTTTTGTTATTGTTGTTGTTGTGATACTTTTGTGTTTACAGAATCTTCAAAAAATTCCCTCCGCCAACGGATCTGTACAAGCAGAAGTTACACAAAATGTTGCACAACCGACCGTACAGTGATGACTACTGTGTGCGAGTTTCGAAGAGTCGTCCTTTATCCTTGCTCCTCGGCGCGACAAACGTCTTATGACCAAATCACCTGGCCTACAATATTTTATTCCTGTGACTCGGCAGCAGTCACGTGTCTTTAACATATAAACAGGAAACCAAGTGGTAGTGCGATGATCGTGGTATGAACATAAGAGGATCGAGCAGATGGACTGTTGTAGTGAGCATCTGCAAGAAGGGTTCACAATAACTGTGCGTGTGTGTATAGGGACAGGACAAACGTACTTTACACGAATCGATTATCCAGGATAATGATTGATGAATTTTTTGCACGAGCTCGCAGTGTTACAGATGATTTCGTGGCGTCAGATTGTGGGAGCAGTTCAATGGGAATTTGTTGTTGTTGTTGTTGATCGTGAATATCATTGAATTGTGATTCTGCGATTAGACGCATAGTCTCCATTATATAACGAGACTATATGGAAATCAATTGATTTGATGCTAGACGACAAGTGGCGGTTCGTTGTTGTTGTTGCTGCTGATGTATCACTCGATCAATTGATCATACTACGTAGTGGTGAACGTTTGATTTGAATGATGTAATCCGAATCATTTATGCAGTTGCAGTGCAATATCCAAGGTGCACTGTTTAAATTTTCACTGAACGAAACGCAACGCACTACCGCATGCAATTTTCAAATTCAACGGTTTTTTAAAACACAGTTCGAACAAGGTTTATTACAGAGCGGCTGATCAATCACCACCGCGTAAAAGTCGGTAATGCACAACACACAGCACCACGCACGTATGCCAATATTATTCCGATCGCAAGCACGTCTAACTTTCGACTAAAACTGTAGTGTAGACGAAATCTTTCAAAACCGTTGAAATCTTTTTTTTTTCAAAACGTGCGTACTATACACCTCCCGCCCGTTTGAACAAAAACACGAATAATGCACACACAAAAAAAACTTTTCTTTTTCGCGATTCAGTCTCTTTCTTATTTATATATATTTTTTAAACATATTTTCTTAAATGTCTACGAAAGAAAATTCACTAAAAATTTACTTTCGCAATGACAATCTCTATTAGTATGCTTTTTGGTATCTCGGCGAGTAGATAAACTTTTTTCTGTTATTATATAAAACCGTTTTTGCGCTTTTACGGGGCTAGGCACACACTAAATGCTTCCTAAAGACTGAAAAGATTCGCATGGTGCCGAATCGTATAAGTAATAAGTTTTTCCATACTATTTTTTTATTTCTTTACTCGCGCGCGCTCTTTTGTGCATAGGTGTGAGTGTGCTACGGCGCGGAGATACTCTCTGAGAAATTAAACTCATCTCATCCATACATTTTCAGTAAAACCTGCAAAACTGCAATACGAAAATGGGGAGTCCGTCTTCTAAATGCGGAGCACTGTTGCGAGCTTATATCAAGCGCAAAAAAGCTCTAGTAGCTTACATCTCACGGTTAAAGCTAAGATATTCAGCCCTATTCAGCACAGCTTAATACAGAAGAGGGCACGAAACATGCCATGCCTTATTTTTGCCCATTAGCAGCTCTGGAGTTTTGGCTGATTGGGATTGTTATGATGATGATAGACCTATCTCCGTATTTGTAGATGAATGCATTCGCATACCAAACATAACAGAGCTCAGACCCCGTTGATAGCCGTACGTACGTGCGTTGCTAGTAGAGTTGAAATTAGCGGGTATCGCGTAACTAGTTTCGAAAACATGCCTTCTGGGGAAAACAGTTAATACGAGTTTTTAGCGCGCTACTATACTTTTACCACACCTTCGGAATATGTTGATAAGAAAAATCGAAAGGTGGTCGCTCATCGATTATTGATTATTATTAGCTATTCATAAATACATATATGCATGTCATTTTTCTTATAAGTAAAATGCCGGTATTTGTTAGTAAATAAGAAATACAAGATTTATTGTAAAACAAAAATTTATTATTTTTAAATAAATATGTAGGTACCAGCTTTGCCACTCGTGTTACAATTGTAACATTTTGTTATAATATAATAATCAGCCATCTATTCAGGTAGGAATGCCCAACTTGTGGTCCGTGGGCCATATGCGGCCCACATCGCAGTTTTGTGAGGCCGGCGCCACAGTGGGTCGAAATCGATGATTTTTCGGACATTGCATATTTGCGAAGATGTCCTGCTGCAAAATGCACCATGTAAAGGACTATAAGTTGAATTTGTTTGTGCTGAATCGAATGGTGGATTCCGTTTTCAAATATGTCTTGTTCGAAAGAACATATAGCGGGTTTAATGATGCTTTTACCAACCCCATAGTGTAGATAATGTACCGTTTCTCCTTTCTGATGTTACAAATGATGCTAATAAATAGTACACCTTATATAGAGTAAAATATTATATGGCCATATTGCTTTCTCATTTACCGTTACAAAACTGCACCCTTATTTATGAAATCTTTAGGAAAGCTAGAGTTACCAAACAAAACCCAAAGTTATTCCGTCTTGCTTTGTGCAATTTAGTATTTGGGTTGGGGTCCTAGAAATATATACATTTGTTGTAATTTCACTGCTCCCC
Organism: Microchrysa polita; assembly: GCA_949715475.1. Lineage (NCBI taxonomy): Eukaryota > Metazoa > Arthropoda > Insecta > Diptera > Stratiomyidae > Microchrysa > Microchrysa polita. The sequence continues at coordinate 76,424,270 of OX454417.1, forward strand.
AGGGCCGGATTTCCCATATGGGCAACCTGGGCTACTGCCCGGGGCGGCAGAATTTGAGGGGCGGCAAATTCTTAAATTTTTTCATTGGTCTAAAATTATGGGAAAAATGGATTTTGAAAATTAAAACATAATTGTAAAAAAATCTTTTTTAATTTATTCTAGTTAGATGTACATATTCGTCTTAATTCAAAACACCTAATCGCAACCTCAACTCAAATTATAATGAGCTTCCGCCTCCAAAAATTGGGACTACTCAACAGTTTTGCTTGAAGCATACACTCTGAATGGCGTGGCGGCCTTTAGTTCAGGAGTATATTTAGAGTAGGAGTATAAATCATCTTTGGCTTCACTTTAAACATTATGCCTGAAGCCACATTAAATTATATAAGTACGCTAGTCCTTGGCTGCCAGCTCCTGTTTTCAAGCCTCTAAAATAGTTTTGGTGATAGCGATCCTTTGGAAAGCTCGAAACGCCCCCAAGCAAGTAACTCATCTAACCACACATTTTCGTGTGTTTAATTACTTCTTAACCCTCGGATGGTTCAGTGGGGTCTGACAGATCCCAGAGAAATTTAAATCTTAAAATTTTCATAGAAAAACTTGTTGAATGGTATTTTGATGCATATGTAATTTAAGTATGTGTCACATACGTTCATTTAAGCATGAATTTGTGATTTTCTTAATAAGTTATAGCACTTTGAAAGTGCTCTGGGGACCCCACGAACCATTTACGTATGTCTTTTTTACAAAAGTATTTTTTCGTTTTATGGGAAATTTTCAAAGTATGTTATTTGGGAAACGATAAAATGTAATAATAATAGTCGGGAACGGTTGAAACTTTGTAATTAGAGTATATTTGGAAAATTAGATATGTTAATTTTGAAAGAAATGGAAAGTTTAGGGTGTTTTCAATTAGGGGTTTTTAAATTGTTTACTCAATTCATTCAAAATTATGCCGTTTTTTGCCTGGTTTTTATTTATGAGGATCTCCTTTCACTATTGTGTCATTACCTGATGTTTTTTAAGTCAAAACATAAACTAATGACTTTTATGAGCGTAATAATTAGGTGGGTATTTTACATAATACATAAAGCTTCCTCAGCGAATTTGGCTATACACTTGTCGAACCTCTTCTAAGAAGGTGGAAATCAACGGGCAATATTCGCCGATGCACAGTGCAAAATATTGAATACATTTTGTGCATTGTTCAGCTTGTCCTCCACCTTGGGGGCTGATGCCCCAGTTTCCCCAATGTGGTCAGATGGTCCCCCATTAATTGTTAATTAGTATTAAATACCTTTTGACTAATAAAAATAAAATTTTGATAAAATTTTAGTTTTTATATTGATTTATTTGTGATAAGTTCAAATTACCCTCAAATTTGACACCAGCTAATTTTTTCTTCCACGTACTAAAAGCTACTGTCCGAATTCCACTTTTTTTATACCACTTAATCAAAAGGCTTCACAGTTACTTCTAGTTCAAACAAATGTACCAGAAAAGCAACAATTTTAGTTTTAGAGCGATTTTTGCCTTGGGGTCTGTCAGACCCCACTGAACCATTTACGTATGTAAAATTTACCTGAACCATCCGAGGGTTAAATTTGTCCCCACATCAAATTCGCTGGGAAGCAAGGATTTGGTTTCGGGAAAGCTCCAAGTCTCGATATTAGAAATGCGGCATTGGCTATCAAATTTTTGAGTTTCTATCGGGTTTAACTAAATTTTTAAGAATTTTAACACTTAAATTTTCGGATTTGCAATTTTTTTTTTAGAGAAAAACGGCAAATTTCACCGAAATAAAAAATAATTTAAAATAGTTCAAATACGAAAATCTAGAAGTCTTTAGGCACCGAATGATTTTTGCTGAATAGCATCAGTCAATGCTTTCCCTATTCGTTTTCGTTATCTTTATCACCGAAAACAAATTAGGTCAAATGTGTTAAAAATTTACCGTAAGCTTTCTTAATTTTGGGTTTTCTCGGTATGACGTTTTCTGGTTAAATATTATGCACGCATTTCTAAAAAAGTGAAAAACCGAATGTAATAAAAGTTGTACAGTTTTCTATGTTATCATTGGAGTTTCAATCATTCCTAAAAGAATTTTGGGAGGTGCACGGAACACCTGGATTCCTCCACTGGGAAGCTACATAAAAAATTTCAAGCAAACAAAATACGCTTACTGGTAGAAAATATGAAATTTTAAATTTTTCACATACGCCCGCTAACGTTTTGCCTACATTTCCTTTTTGAGCTGACAACTGCTACCTTCAAGCTTATCTGGTGGCGGAGGGCGGCAAATTCGTTACTGCCCAGGGGCGCCATAGAGGCTAAATCCGGCCCTGCTGCTCCCCCGTTTGAAAACTCACTGTTATTTCGAAGATATAGTAGTTCAAATTTCGAAAAACTACAAAATTCATGCGACATAGAAAATGCGCACGCTAATATCATAACGGTTCTTTGAACGAATAAATCTGAATATTTCAGAAAAGTTACTCTTTTATGTAAGCTTTTCAGGAGTTTATAACAAATTATCAAAAATATGCAAATACCGAAACAAACGACTTTTCCCCTTCACGAATTACGAGCAGCTAAGACCATTTTTCTGGTAAAGTAAGATCTTTTATAGGGGAGGTTGTGGAACATTGGATTTAATCGAACCTACATTTGGTCCTGTCGAAGGGTATTCGCTTTAAAACATATTAGAGTAACCTGACCGAATTAGCTTAATTTAGCGAAGAGTTATTACTAATTTAATATGGTTTCTACATACAATTTGTAGGGGAGGTGCGGGACCTGCATTGAATTTCTAGTACATGGAATGCGCATACAATATGAAAATGACATTAAAAAGTGGATCCAACATCTGGGTAAACTTTTTGAATATTTAGACCAGATTTTCAAATGTACATATACTAGTTAGTCACTATCAGAAATTCGTCAGATTTAATGTAATTTGTCATAATAGCGTCATTTCTAGCATTCACTGTTTTGGCGTGAAGGAATTTGTTTCCGTTTTACAAGATTAGGTACGAATAGAGTCCTCTTAGCGCCCCACCACCCCTATCGCCTGAAGAGACTAGGCTCCCGACTCCCGAGAGCCACAAGAGCGACACTAGCCTGCAGCTTAGGACGAAATTTTGTTCGTGACTCAATTTCTACCTATTTCTAATAGACATGGATATTCAGAACATTTGTCCGGGCTGTGGTGGTACACCTCGCGATGTTGACCACCTGTTCCAATGCCCCGCCGCTGCACCCACTATCCACACTTCGAGGGCGTTATGGGACTATTTCACCTCATCGTTGAACATATCATATGACCGGGGAATCGAAAACTAATACATAAAATGGCCGTGAAAAAATACGGAACCATTTTCGAATTGATGCTTATTTAATTGCCTAGCAATTGATACATATTCCACGACACTAAGTATTACATTTTCATTGCGAAAATCGCAGCGGACAAAAATTTCACTCGCGAGGGTTATCCATCCCTTATAGGCGAGAACGACGACGAAACGCGAGCCGCAACTACGTCCAAAACCAAAAACTTTTCAAAAATTTCACTGACAGCACGGAATTGTCAATTTGAAAGCTCGGATATTTAGACTAGTAAATGACATAGTTTCATTGAACTTTCATTGATTGGACATTGCACTGTAGAGTTTAGACCAAAAAAGTTTACCCAGATGTTGGGACCCTTTTTAATTGGTCTAAGCGTATTCCATGTTTTATAAATTCAATGGGGAGCTGTTGCTCCGATTTACCCCATTTTCAGAATCAGATAAGCTTATAACATTGCTAACATGTAAACACAATTTAAAGTCGAAAGCTACATGAGAGTGGAAGTTATTATGCAAAAAGTCAAACACGAAACAACAGAGGTTAGTCGATAAAAATAGCTACTATAGCCGGGGTCGCAGGTGGTCGCAGCCAAACTCTGTGAATTTATTGACTCCATTAATTGCAGAATAATATGGTTCAATTCATTTCCCGTTGTTGTTTAACAAACATGTCTGTACAATCAATACCGTTACAATTAAAAAAAAAATTAACAACGGTTTTCGATAGCTTATACTTTAAAGTGTAAAACCATAGTAGTCACATCTGCAATATTTAAATTTAGTTTATTTGCCTATGTCCCAATTTTTGTCCCAATCGCCCCACTCGGCGCCCAGATCGGAGAAACACAGTATGTAGCGGCCCATCACAAATGGAAATGTTTGTAAAAAAATATGTGATGAACTAAAGTCTAAGAAATTTCTTGAAACTCGTCAGTTTAATGGCTTACAAATTATGGATTTAACAATCCTACCCTTTGTTCTAGGAAGGTGACGGCTGTCTAAAGTACTTTTGTGCAGAAAAATATAAGGCACATCGTGAAATTGTTTTCTCTCTACCATAGCTGGATTAAACCTCGTGTTCACATTTTGCAAGTACTTGACATCTTTGTTCGATACTTATTACTGTCCGCCGAATTATTTTGACTCCCAATGATATTTCTGGAGTATTTGTGTGTATGTGTATTAAGTGTATCTTTGTTGATCGATCAACGAATTTTCAGCGTTCTAATTTCTTGTCAAAAGTTTCCAAATTTGCTTGAAGAGAATTTTATGGATATTCTATTTCTAGAGGATATAGTCCCGCCGAGGTCGTTAGTGACTCAGATTGAAATTTCGAAAAAAGTCTATAGGTATCAATCCTGAAGACCCTGACATTTGGCCCAGGTCAGGTTTTGATTTTGACACCCCTGGATTAAGCGCCCGTTTTTGTTGGTCCCTTGTCGATTCAGAATCATTGTTCATAATTCAATTATAGCAGCAAACTGCTTCAAGCCTTCGAGTACATTAGAGTTTTTAATAGACAAAGATAATTAACTTTTTACAGCATTTTCACCTGAAAAAAATACTGAATATATGGATATGCAATATGTATTCTGTTTCGGACTATGTTTACCAGACTGTACTGGTCGCAGCTACCTTGCAAGAGGAAGTACCTACCTGAATCCCATATTGATATTGGGATTTTGGAAAAGAGTAGGCATTCGAATCAAATTTACGTTGTTTTTCTTTTAATAGAAGTATACTTATTGCAGAATATATTACATTAAATATTCCAGAAGCTACTGAAATTCTACCAATAGCAGCTGTCAAAACTATGTTGACGATAGAATCCCGGCAGAATCGCAAATCGCGAAAACGAAGAAGAAAGCCAGAAACCCTGAAAAGCTGGTAAGTAACGAATGCAAACTCAGGCCAACCATATGTGTCATATAAAACGAAGAAATCCGTTCGACGTCGACAGATGAGGAGTCCTTGCTCCGAAAAGTGTCGATTGAAGTGCGCTCTACGGTTATCATTATTAATTGTGAGATTTTTAACCAATAGTTTTTGTATTAAATCTGTTATGAAATAGTGGGTTCGAGTTTAATCAAATTGTGGAAATTTTGACATATCGTTTCTCCTATAAATGAACTCCGTCCAAAATGTTTATAGAACAGAACAGATCCAATTTTCGGAAAAAGTCTAACATTTTCAAACTCCTTTTTTTTTAATTTATAACTCACTACTATTTGTGAAGCAATCATCCAATTCGAATTACAACAACAATTTTATCAAATAAATCTTACACTTAGAAATCTGAAAACGGCAACCCTGGAGGTACAAGAAATTTATTTCAGAATTATTCAGTTTTATTCGTTTTTTAAATGTACTCGTATATTGCGGCCAAAGCTACATAAATAGTACAGACAATTTGAACATTGACAACGGAATTAGTATTGGTATATATTAGCGTAGTTACAGAGGTGGCGCATAAGGGCCCACGGGATTTAGGGTTCCAAACACCACATTATTGATTTTTGATTGATTGATTTGATTGATTTTTCACCAGATCCCCTAGATAAGCCTCTACGCTTAAGAAATTGCATATTGTCCTAAAATTGTTAAAAGCTGAATTTTCAAATTTTCGCCAAAGAAAATTCTTCTATGGTTAAAAAAAAAGTCTCTTCTATATTTTAGTTCGTCATTCATACACCGGACGAAATTCCAGTCCACTTTGAGGCCACATTTGGTTTGAATGGAGTCTTGCCAAGTCAACGCCTAGCTAGGTGTTTCAGTCTGTGCTACGGCGGGTGGCATCTGGAATGAGTTCCACTAGTATCGTTATTTTATTTACGACGCTCCTAATTTTAGTAGAAAAATTGTAACCTCAAAATCATGTTTAAAAAGTGTTTCCGATTGACTGCACTTTGCTTTTGTCTCATTGTAGAAACACCCACTCAAGAAGTAAGCGGGAGGGCGCCGAGTGAAGTTGTTCCGCCACTGGGTTTTTAATACCCAAATTTAAGACCCGAGAGACCTATGCTAACCAGGGATGTAGCTAGAGGAGGGTTCCGGAGACCTCCCGAAATGTTTTCAAAAGTCATAGGAATTTGTTTTATGTATTATCAAAAATTAAACTTGAAAAAATGCACCTATGTATAATAATTCAGCAGTTTTCATCAGACTGTGTGCTGGGTATGATTCAACATTCACCAAATAACAATTTGGCAATTATTTGTTTTTTTTTTCGAAAAAGTCCTACGTGCAATGATTAAGAAAATAGAAAAGGACAGGTCATAATCGTGTATGTGACTGTACGTGAGGTGTATGAAGTTAGCGACGTCACTTTCGATTTCTTAACTTTTTTTGCTCAGTTCGTTTGCCCATCGTTAGCCCACGTTTGCCCAGAAAAAAATTTCGTTTGTTATTACAAAAACAAAAAACATTTTGTGAAGTTGGCGACGTCACTTTCGATTTTTTTATTTTTCCTTACGCAGTTCGTTTGTCCATCGTTAGCCCACGTTTGCCCACCCACCCAAAAAAAAAGTTATGGGCAAAATACAATTTCAATTTCACCCAATATTTGGAGTGTCTGATCTGGCCACCCTAAGCATGCCTCCGCGGTCTGACTTGGCCACTTCGATTGCCCATTGGGTGCCCTCAGTAACCTATGAAAAATTGTCGTTTGCCCACCGCTGCGAAAAGAGATAATAGAGAGTTTTAGCATATCGTTTCAAATAAAACGACATATTTTGACATACCATATCAAAATTCAATATATGTATCTTAATTTTGCATGTCCCAAGTAGGCATGGGTTTATTTCCGTATATTTGATGCTCTGGAAACAGTCGAAATTGACGAAATTATTTGTCGTGATTTTACACCTATGCCTACTTATGACATGCAAAATTAAGATATATTCTTTCGTATGCGGTAGGCCAGCGAATTTTTATATGGAATGTCAAATCATGTCGTTTTATTCCAAACGATATGCTAAAACTCTCTATTCACTAAAAACCGTTACTAGTCGGGAATTTCAATCACAAAAAATTCTCATTTTGGTAAATTTGACTACTTTTCACTCGAATTTTTTATACCTTTTTAAAAAATTTAGTTTTCCCATTGCCAGCCCTCATTTGCCCAGGAAAAATTTTCGTTTGCCCACCCCCTCGCAAAAAGTTATTGGCAAAAAAACATTCTACATAGACATTTCACTCAACTATTTGAATGCCCTATCTGGCCACCCTAAATACGCCAGGGCAATCGAACTTAGTCAATTGGATCACCCATGGGGCGCCCTCGTTTGCCCCGGAAAAGTCGTCGTGTGCCCACCCCCTGAAACAAAAGTTATTGGCAAAAAACCTTCCACATAGACATTTTAGTCAAATTTACCAAAATGAGAACTTTTTTTGAGTGAAATGAATATATCTTTTCGCAGGGGTGGGCAAACGACGATTTTTCTTAGGTTACTGAGGGCACCCAATGGGCAATCGAAGTGGCCAAGTCAGACCGCGGAGGCATGCTTAGGGTGGCCAGATCAGGCACTCCAAATATTGAGTGAAATTGAAAATGTTTTTTGCCCATAACTTTTTTTGGGTGGGTGGCAAACGAAAATTTTTCCTGGGTAAACGTGGGTAAACGATGGGCAAACGAATGATGAATTTGGAAATTTATATTTATAAGGAATCGATAAGACATATTTAACTTACACATAGGCAAAAAAAAATAAGTACACCCTTCCGAATTTTTCTTATCACCCTGTTGCCAAGTAGTTAATTGAGATCATGAATTCATATGAGATAAGTAGAGCCCGGATTCTCGTGCTATTGCACTTGCACGTTAATGCACGAAATTGCATTTTTCAGGGTATATTGCACGAAATTGCACGTTTTAGGGTTTTTGAATGAGAACGCACACATTTCCATTTTTTGAGCCTCTTTCGTTGTATTTTTTCCAGAAATATGGAAATGTGCAGATCGATCGTCCTTTCTTAAAATTTGGCTCTAAAATTTGCCTAACAATATTTTCGCAACCGAATATTTCAACTCCTAAGAAAATTATGATGTTGAAAAAATGTCAGGCCTACCCCCCTCTGATCGAAATCCTGGCTACGCAATATCTTTTGACTTCGAAGTCAACTTCATGTGTTAATTGATTTGTTTTATTGAGCTTGTTTAATGATATTTATTTAATTTTTGATTTTGTTTCTTATAACTTAATAATAAAGTCAATTATTTACTCATTAAAAAAGACATAGTGCACTACGGCTAGAGTAAAATCATTCGCATCAGGCCCGTGCGCAGGGGGGGGGGGGGGCAAATGTTGCCAGAATTTCTTATTAAATACTATTGTTCTCATAAGGCAAACATTTAACTTCATAAAAATGTAAACTGGCGTTGTTAATTTATACCTTGCCAAAAGAATTTTCTCTCGCCGCTAGACACCATCCAGTTCTGGACAGTTCAAGCACATTCGTGGTAGAAACTCATAAGTGTTGGTATGCAATCCGAAAAGCGGTATTTTCCCTATACCGAACGTATTGTAATTCAAAGATAAATGTAAGGAGGTTTTCACACTTACGCCAGATTACGTAATCTGCGGCACCTAATCAGGCAAATCAAGCTGTGGTGAATTTAGTGTTCACACTATCCCTACTTGATCAAAGTCAAGTCATTTTGACGTTAAAAAAATATTTCTTAGTGCGATATGTCAAATAACATTTATACAATTTTCAAGTCGGACATTTTTATTAAATATTCTTTTTATTTAATTAATTTAATTAGTGGAATGTATTGTTTTTTGCAGCTATACTTATGTACATACACGTAGTGTTCACAATAAAGAAATTTATACAATGTTTGAAATAAATGAAAACTTTTTCAATCTTGCGATTTATAGCTCATCGGAGTTCTGGAGTGGTGTTTCGGAAATAGCCAGTCATCTCGCAGTGCAGTAAAGTTGCACGCACCGCAAAACTACGTACGTTATCCTTGAAGTGGGATTGCGACGACTAAACATTGGAAAAACGTCGAAACAGTGACGAAACTATACAACCAAAATCAATTAGCATTTGATGCCGCCGTGTATTGCTGCATGGACAGGACTCCCTAGCGGGCCCACTCGCGACATTTTAACAATTTTGAGTCGGTGAAAACGCACTTCATGTACATACATACATGCGCCCAGGGTACACTTTTTAAAAATTAAAAATGGAATCTACGGCTTATCTTTGCATGTGAATGAGCGGAAACAGCAAATCGTGTATTGTTTCTGCATGTTTTGCCACTTTAAGGCCCGGTTTCGAAGCACTTCTTTGTGCTTTTGTTTCCCAATGTATTTCCTTTCCGTTGATCAGACGTGTAATTGTTTTGGCAGGATACGTTTTTTGACATGAAAAATTACATCTTTGACATTAAAAACGACATTTTATGATTTAAAAGTGACATTTTTGACATAAAAATATAGTAAAATTCACCTCGGCTGTATGGTGAATTATATGAAGTCGTTCTGGCTACTTAATTTGCAATAGACAGATTACGTAATCTGCAACTTAATCAGGTCCCAGATTACGTAATTTGCCGCAGATTACGTGATCTGGCGTAAGTGTGAAAACCTCCTAACCCCGCGGCATGTGTAGATTGTAGTGGGTGAACTATTGTAGGGCATTGCAGGGGATTTGTTGTTGATTGCGACATTTCAAGGCTCTAGCTGCCAAGGTTTAGAGGTTACATCCGTCAAAAGATGAGATTTTAAGATGAAAAAATCAGCCATTGTACTCTATTCCGATTCCTTTATCAACCTCTATAGGAAAATGCATACTAATGAAATGACTCAGCATGGGTTTTAGGTAGTTTTTTTCCCAAATTTTATTAAAATCCATTTAAAACGACGTTACAAGCCGTGCTCTGTGGCCATGATTGTTCTGTCACTACTCTGTGATATAGAGAGAGAGAGTTTCTAAACTCGTCATGACCCGCCGCAAATTTATTATTCAGAAGATGATAAGAAACATTCTTATTGTAGAATAATAAACTAACAATGCGACTAATAAGTGGTATGGCTGACAACCGTATCACACTCCGAATTTTGTTATCTTTGTAACGTTGCCACACGGTAGTCGTCAACGCACCATCCTTCACTAGGAGTTAGGGTAAATCAAGGTAGGTAAAAGCCTAGGGGAACGACATGGCATCCCTATCGTAACTATGAAGAAATCCTTATTCTCCTCGTGAAATATTGCCACCAGGTTTAGATAAGATTTATTCCTCAGGCTCGTCCTTTGGTATTTGGTTTACTATAATTCGGTGACTCACCCCTCGCTCCGCTCAGATCTCACACTGTCAGTCTCGCATTAAGGTACGTGTTCGTAGAGACGACTCTTGGGATGATCGCTCAGCGATCGTAGTTTTGCATCCAATTCCGAGCCATATTTGCATATTTTTGTAATGGTGTTACTTTCCATGTGTCGACCATAACATGCTTGTATAGAAAATATGCGCGTATAGTGGTGAGGACCGATGGTTTAACTGCGATCGCTGAGCGATCATCACATGAGTCGTCTCTACGAACACGTACCTTTAGAGAATTCGCCAATATTTTTGCGAAGCAGTGCTGTTGCGAAATAGGATAAGACGAAGTGCAAGCGCAGCTAGCAGTGAGCTAATGGAAAGCAATTTGTTGAATTTAGATCTCTGGCTCGTCCATACATTTACTCAAATCCTATAGCTCGTCTGTTAACTAAGATCTCGCTGTATGTCGCCCTTTTCACAATTCGCCAAAAAGCTGATACGTACCGCTGCTTGGAAATAGGATGAAGCGAGCACAACAAGCGGTGAGTTAATGTCAGGCAATTCGTAAGCTTTATATTTATCGTAAGTCCAGCGAGCGGTAAGCCAATGGATGACAATTCGTAAAATTTAGACCTCTGGCTCGTCCTTTACCTAAATCCTGTGCCTTGCCCTTCGCTTCATCCAGACCTCGCCATGCCTTTTGCGCTTTTCAGAATTCGCCTAAATTTGCGACGCAGTGATGGTGCTAAGAATGATAAGGCGAGGTGCAAGCGCGGCGATCGGTAAGCCAATGGACGCCATTTCGTGAAATTTAAACCTATGACTCGTCCGTATAACCTGTAGCTCAGAATACTCTGCGCGCTCCCCCCCTCCTTGGATGATTCCTGCGCACGGGCCTGATTCGCATGTAACAGCAAAGTTTGTTTCATTTACAGACCATGTTTTTTGCAATTTTACAATTAATACTCATAAACTAGATGGCCGCACCCCCCTTTTTATATGTCATTCGAAAAATAAGATAATATGCCAACTTTACAGAGTTTTCACTTAAATGTGCCGTTAGGAAATATGTGATTAACATTAGCATACAAATTTGAACAATAAATTTTTGCAAAAATCTCGGAAGATACGCAGAACTTTGGAACATCCGAGAAGTAATTTTATTGTAAATTTTGTATGCTTTAAGAACATTACAATAGAAAGTTGTTTCAGTTTACAGGCAGCGAGAAAATCTGAGTTTTCCGCATATAGTCGTGCTTTTTGACAAGATTCACAAAAAACGCAAGCAATTAGTATACTACGTAACGGTAAAAGCTAGGGGCATACTTTTGGCGGCAATTTTCCTAAAATAAAATGTAGTGTCACCATGGGCCTATATAAAATTAAATTTATATTAGACGTGTTTTGTGTACTCGCGGATGTAGGTTAGTTTAGCGTAACTACATGGCGTTACCATAACAACATAACCTGTATGGGTCATGTTGTTATTCCAACATAATGTATTTACCCTAAACTAAACTAGACTGGAGTACAAAAAAACACGCCTATTATTATTTTAGCAGAATAAGTCGTAACTTTTCAAATTTATCGGGAAAATGCACACTATGCAAGTAGGTACGTAAATCAGTTTTTCTTGTATAGGAAATAAAAAAATTATCGAATTAAAAAAGATTAAAATAAACTGCCTTTAATGTGATTAAATTAATTTAAATTGTATCATACGACAAATCCGAGCACCTGCTCGTGCTCTGTGGCCGTGATCGTTCGGTCGCCACTCTGTGAAATAGACACTCATAGAGAAACGAGTTTCCAAACTCGGCACGACTCGTCGCAAGTTTATTATTCAGAAGAAGATGATAAGAAATATTCTTATCGTAGAATAATAAACTAACAATGCGACTAGGAAGTTGTATGGCTGACAACCGTATCACACTCCGAATTCAATTGTCTTTGTAACGTTGATGGACTACACACGGTAGTCATCAACGCACCATGCTCCACTAGGAGTTACGGTAATCGAGAGAGATACGACAAATCCGAGCACCTACCATGATCAAACTCATTACATAATACGTAGGTAACCTGAAAATTGATTACAAAACCTAGTTTCAAGTTTTATACTACTCGTACATATGTAGGTATGTACTTCATAAATGTACATGCAAATATCCTTTCAAATTCTACTAGATGACGTAGAAAAAGATACCGAGTGCATCAACTTTCTCTTTCAACCAAATTTACATTCGCTAAAAATCATTTTTTTTTCTTCGTATTTTGTTAATAACTTTGTATAAGTTACTTTCACACGACGACTATAATGACAAAGTGCTTACTTAATATTATAGCCTTTCTATTTCTCGCATTGATTTGGCTGCATCTTGCACTCAAGTTAAATGTGTATCATTAGATACACGAAAACATCCTAAATATCATAAAATGGCAGTTATGCAAATTAAAATTTAATGAAGAGATAAGATTAAGAATACAAAACAAATACGATTAAGTTTTTAATTTTTGAAAATTAATGTTGAAATTGATTTCGCAACGAAAGTTATAAATAAATAACGTAGTACGTCTTTCTTTCGTCTTAAAAACAAAATTAACGAATCGGCAGTATTCCGGGTTAATTGGAACAGAGTCCTTTTTCAAGTGTTAAAAGTATAGGTACCTTTGGTCAGCGAAATTCAAAAATTAAAAGGAACAAGCTTCTCTTTTCTTTTTAAGCACTTTTTGACGAAAGCCTCGATTTTATTATTAGTTTAAAAATGTTTGTTTTGCGTGATACATTAACTTAAGAACATAAATTAAAAAAAAACGGCAATTTGTTTATAGTTTTCAAAGCCCCCCCCCCCCTTCATGCTGTTCATTTAATTAATAAGGAACCACTTTTCCACATTTATTAACGAGTTTTGGCATTTTGCCTTATAAAAAGTCCTGATATGCATACATTATTTACTAAAATTTGGAAAAGGCTCGCCTCGTAACGAAATGTAAATCTGAATTGCATTCCCATGCATTTATGCATCTCTCTAGCTATAATTCCTGTGATTTCATCATTTCACTCCAAATGTCTAAGCCTATGCATCGCCCATTCCTACTTAACATGTCCAGAAGTGAGAGCAGGAACAACGTGTTCAAACTTCATTCAATAATTTCTTTTACAGTCAGAACCACTAGACAAAAAATTATTGTTCTGTCTTTACACTACAGAAAGAGATGTGTTGCTGTATGTATTCTTAGCGTCTATGGTCTTCTATAGGAATCATAAGAAATTCCCTCGAGTGATAACCGAACACGTCATCCTGAAATCCACAATCGATTTCGAGAATCTCTCACACGACCATTTCTACGTAGACGTATACGTACAACCGGTCATTCGTCCGCATTGCTCGAAATCGTATGAGAAGCAATCTGTATCTTTACAGAAATAGATTGATGAAAAATACGTACACGGATTCATGTTATACTATAGAAATCGCTTCATTTAAAATTTTCTCCTCATAAAACCAATACATACGAAGACAAGCAAACACAGAGAGAGAGAGAGAGAAAGGCCAAAAGTATAATTTAAATGCTCCCCAAGTGCGAGCCCCCCAATCTGTGAGAGACTAAGCACACTAAGCCCCATAAACATTGTATATGTCGGGGAAAATCCCCATGATATTTACCGAGAGGCCCCCAATTGAAAAGAGCTTTCGCATTAAGACTACACTTTGCCTCGATGTGAGATATGAATGTATGTATATTTAAAAATGTTAGCATTTAGCACACATTTATTTACTCTGTGGCTCCACGTGGAACCCATGCGATTTTACAGACAATTAAGATGAGAGAATCTGCATGTACTTAGCAATGTTCTTGAGACTGAAGAATTTCACACACGCACTCCACTTAAGATTACACATTATTTATTCTGTATATTCTGTTTAGATGCGTTTTGAATTCAATGTATTTTTGAGGGTGAGTGTTTCTTTCCTGATTCAGACGGGACTTCCGCGAATCGTTGGTGACTACAGCCGTATTTAGTGTGAAGCGCTTGAAGATTTCGCTGTTATCTTTTTTCAAGTGGGATTTCAGAGGATTTAGTTTGATTCCGGAATTTCCTGTCGCATATGTTAACAATGAGATACCGAAAGTAAATAAATAAATTTCTTCGGTTTGTTTTATTTCGGAATGGGTTTATAATGGATAGTATTAGCGGAAGGTCAAAGAGATGAAGTTTTAAGATTTTTTTAAAGATGCTTTTTTGGAGTTATAGGGTTACATTTTGGTGGAGGGGAGCTACATCAATCAATGAATCAGCCAAGTACCCGGTTAGAAATTTGGGATAACATTTTAGTAAAATGTAATGATTACAGCGATTTTCTCTCACATCTTGGGATGAGCTATGAAATGGTCGTTTTAAAAGTTCTAATAAGCAGGGCAAGTATGTCCTTGGTCGGATTGCATCCATTTTTAGCCAAAGTCAAATTCGTTTTGTTATATATTCTCAAAATATCCCGGTCCCCATTTGGCCGTAATTTTCACGATTTTCGAAATATGTAATTAACAAAAGGTGTGTATTTTGTACTCCGGTCTAGGTTATTTTTGTGTAACTAGATGGGGTTACAATAACAACATGGTCCATACAGCCATACAGGATAAGTTGTTAATGTAACCCTATACAGGGTGTATTTTTTTTACCGTTACCTAGTTATGGCTCTTTTTGTGAAAGTCATCGAAAATCGTGACTTGTCATGCAAAATCATAATTTGCAGCCTGCTCCTGATGACCTAATCCCAGGTTTGATTTTAGTTTCAGAAACTACGAAAAAATTTCACAAAAACTAAAGTTTTTCCTGTTGCCAACATTATCGCCACTTTCAAGATACAGTTACTCAAACTTAATAGAAATTTTAAAATAGATTTTTCATCAAAAATTGAAAAGGTGATTTCATAACGGTGCTTTATACGTACAACTCTGCAAAGTTGACAAAAGTTTCTTCAAAATCTTGGCTTTCCAACGGTATATCACTTTTCATATTTACATTGCGGGATGTTGGAATTACAATTACACATATTGGATGTAAAAAACAAGGTAATTATTTTCTTATCGGATTATTCAAACTGAAATTTTATTCATTTATTTTATCAAGAGACGCGAGAGCGTCTCGCCCGCCAAAGGAAAAAGAAAAACGAAAGCGAACAAGTCTATGATTACCGGAGACAACTTGCTTTTTTGTTTGACCAGGCTACAGCCTTCCAGGCAACAGCCCCAAAAAATTTTTTTTACCAAAATATTCCACATATCCTGTTCTAGTGCCTTTTCAAATAAAATCTTCGATCGGCACAATAACGGGTAAGATATATGCAATAAACGGTGAAATTTTCAACCTCACAGACTTAAGCGAGTAACCCAATTTCAGAATCAAGTCTACAGTTGCAGAAAGACTTGCTTCTACTGTCTCTCTTCGTGATGGGATTTTTATGAAATTTGGAACGAATGATCCTCTGGTGGTCCTTCTAAAGAATCAATGTCTTCCATTTAGATAAGTGGATGGAATAACGGTAAATTAATAAGTAAAGTTAACAAAAGATTTCCAACAATTGCGTCTATCGGCTCATCGCATTGACCATTTTTTTAAACACACTGCGGCATTGGGACATTTGGATATTGGGACACCGGGAGACTGGGACACTAGGATCTTGGGGTAGTGGGATATTAGGAAATTGGGACATTAGGGTCTTGGGACATTAGGGCATTGGGGCATTAGGCACAATGGGGAAACAGGGACGTGGGGACATCGGCATATTGGGGCATTGGGACATCGGGATATTGGGGCATTGGGACAATGGGACATTGGGATATTGGGACATTAGGACACTGGGTGACTGGGACATTAGGACACTGGGATATTAGGACATTGGGACATTATGACCTTGGGACAATCGGACATTGGGACACTGGTACATAGGGGCATTGGACCACTGAGACATCGGAATGTTGTGACATTGGGACATCGGGATATTCGCACATAGGGGCACTGGGATATAAGAACATGTGAACATTAGGGTCTTGGGTCATTAGGACATTGGGATATTAGGACATCAACACATTAGGACATTGGGACAATAGGTACACTGGAGAAACTGGGACGTGGGAACATTGGGGCACTGGCACATCAGGATATTAGAACATTGGGACATTGTAACATTGTGATATTGGCACATTGGGATATTGGAACATTGGGATACTGGGACATTAGGGCACTGAGATACAGGGACATTGGGGCACTGGGATATTAGGACATTAGGCTATTGGGACCTTGGGACACTTGGTATACTGCGACATTGGGACACTGACCACTGGTACATTAGGACATTATCACATTAGGATACTGGGACATTTGGGACATTGGGGTACTGGGATATTAGGAAATTGGGGCATTAGGACCTTGGGACATTAGGACAGTTAGACATTGGGATATTAGGACATTAGGTGGGAGACTGGGACATTGGAATATTCCGATACTGGGACATTGGGACACTAGGGTAGTGGGACATTCGGACATTAAACCATTGGGGCACTGTGATATTTGCACATTGGGACAATAGGACCTAAATTAGGACACTGGGACATCAGGATATTGGGACATTGGCACATTAGGATATTAGGACATTGGGTCACTGGGATATTAGAACATTGGGACATGAGGACACTGTGACAATGGACCTTAGGGCATTAGGACATTGGAACATTGGGACACTGTGACATTGGGACAATGTGACATTGGGACACTGGGTCAGGGGGGCATTAAGACAGATCAGTAACAGAACGTTAACAAAGCGTTGGTAAGGCAACAACAGGGCGTTAGCAGATCGTTAACAGAGTGTTAACAGAAAATTAACAGAGCCTTAACAGAACGTTAACAGAACGTAAATCGAGTAATAAAAGAAAGGTAACAGACCGTTTACAGAGCGTTAGCCGAATGATTAAAGAGAATTAACAGAATGTTAACAGAGCATTAACGAAAAGATAATAGAGTGTTAAGAGAACGTTAATAGAGCATTAACAGAGTTAACAAAAAATTAACAGATTACTAACAGAATGTTAGCAGAGCCATAACACAAAGATAACACAAATCTATTTTGCGCAAAATACATAGTAATAAACTATACCCATGTCATCCCAAAATTATTTTTAAAAAAGCTCAGCAACAGCCATTTGTGGCGTATTTGCAATTGCGTTTGCAGTATCTATTTATTTTAAAGAAGACCCTGTGAATATAACTTATGATATTAAATTTATGGAATATGCTGAACAAAAACCTATTGAAACTTTTCCCAAAACAAAAATATTAGTTGGCTATTTAAGTATGCAAAAATATATGATATCTGACCAAAAACAACAAAGTTGTAAAAGTTACAACGCCAAAGAAAAATTCATCTGCCGCAAAAAGAATACATATCACTCCAATCCGCTGCTCATATCTAATTTTGTTTGCTGGATGTACTTTTGTTTTAGGTGTAAATGCTGGAGAAGTTTAAATGTACAGGACTACTTTTTAAAGTAATTTGGAGGAAGCCGTCAAAGTGGCACTGAATAAAATGTTAAAGCTTCCACCAAATTACTTTAAGAAGTAGTCTTGTACATTTAAACTTCTCCAGCATTTACACCTAAAACACAAGTACATCCAGCAAACAAAATTAGATATGAGCAGCGGATTGGAGTGATATGTATTCTTTTTGCGGCAGATGAATTTTTCTTTGGCGGGGTAACTTTTACAACTTTGTTGTTTTTGGTCAGATATATTTTACTATCGCAATTTTGAAAATTTGTTCAATAAAAATGAAAATAAAGTTTTGGATATGAGAAAGAATCAATAAACTAAAAATATTAACTAATGATTAAATGGGTCTGTTTGATAAATTGGAATAATGCTGCTGGAATTGGCCTCCTGCATTTGGATTGCAGACTCGACACCTTCGGTGCATGGAAGAAACGGTCCGAATGATTTTAGGAGGGTTCCCCTTTATGTTGTCACAAGTATCATTAATTCGCTGCAGCAGCTGTTCCCGGGAGGTAAAATATGCAAAATGTTATCCTCCTCTGAAAGTAGCTCGGTAGTAATTCCTGAACTTGCGTAAGGTGGTACGGATACCGGTTGCCCGATTGAAGAGTCTTTGGATCGTCATCCGAGGAATATCCTGAAGTGCTGCTCTACGCGTGCTCAATTTTGGGTTAGTATCGTAGAGATTAAGAATCTCTTCTTCTCTTCCGACACTGGTACGGCGAGCTCCTTCTCTACCAGTGTGGTTTGGTGTTCGACCTGTCTCTCCATGAAACCGATACGTGCTTTCGAAGGTACGTCTGCCTAGAATTCGTCGCTGTGGGAATCGCCAATTGTACTCTCGAACTGCTTCAAGTCCATTTCCTCCTTCAACCTCATACATAAACACCATATAGGCATACTCTCTATCGGATAATTGGTTTTCCACCATCGCGATTTTATTTAATTCATAATCACGCTTGGAAAGTGAAAACATAAGAAAGAGTGACAGCTTTTCGATTATAAATAAAAAATATTAAATTTTAACTGTTATAAGTACCGTTGTATTTGCCAAACAATGTACAAAATTTCAAATATCTTACAGTTAATAAGATGTAATGTAGCGAGACTCTATCCCGAATTATCATTGCCTTTCTTTGTCTTTTTTAGAGTAAAGGAAAAATTGTTATAGCGATTCCACTGAAGCCATGATTTTTACCATTGAATGCGTGTTTCCCTAAAATTCTGCAATGTAAATATGAAAACTGATATTCCATTGAAAATCCAACATGTTGAAGCAACTTTTGTCAACTTTGCAGAGTTCTACGTATAAAGCGCCGTTATGAAATTACTGTTTGAATTTTCCATAAAAAATCTATTTCAAAATTTCTATTATGTTTGAGTAACTGTATCTTGAAAGTGGCGATAGTGTTGGCAGTAAGAAAAACTTCAGTTTTTGCGAAATTTTATGTAGTTTCTGAAACTGAAATCAAATCTTGGATTAAGTCATCAGTAGGGCTGGAAATTGTGATTTTGCATGACAAGTCACGATTTTCGATGACTTTCACATAAAGAGCGATAACAAAGTAACGGTAAAAAAAAATTTCGATTGTATTGGTAATTTTGTTGCTGAAACAAGTTGTGCTATCAACCCTTACAGTGTTGACCACCTAATGCAGGACACCCTGTATATTTACACTATTAACTAACTAACCTCTGCCGGAGTACAACAAAAAAACACCTGAAACTGAACATTAACTCACTCTCCTCGCCTTAGAAAAGCACACCCCCTACAATAAGGTGTGTTCCTGGCTTAGACTCAACGCATCCAGGAACAGATGGAATCGGAACACGTTATAGGGCTGCGGTAAAAATAATTAACACAAACGAAGCTTAAGTTTCATTCATAAGTGTATTAAAATTTCGACCGCGCCCGAAATTAGCCTCGTCCCGTCTATATGGAATTTTGTTGGATTCGGAATCTATGGATTGTCCGTGCGTGTGCAACCTTTGACAGACGAAAAATTAACAAACTATCGACAACGAGCAAAGAACTCAGCATCACAGGGAGGGAATTTATTGGCAAAAACTTTTCAGCTATTCCGAATGTTACCATTAGAGTCGAAAGCCAGAGCCAAGGGTACATATACAAACATCGCTTTTGACATCAAACATTTTACACTTCCATGATCCTTTGTCGAGCATTTTTTCCCTATACAATTCTTTGCACGGTATTATTTCTTGGTTGACCTTTCCACTTCGTTTAACGTCTTTGTCATGAGCTAGGCAAATAGCATGAGCTCCTCATATTTATTAAGATCTTCGGCGAGCCGGGCTTTTTTAAATGAGTTGTTCAGGATCTTACTCGGTAGCAGACTCTTCAAAAACTTCTCAATTGTTGACCTCATTTTCCGACGAATCGACCAGTTGCAATGCCGCACACACACCGAGAAGCCGAATCAATTTTTTATTGGACTTTCGCTCTGTCAAACTCATACATTATCTTGGATTTTGAAAGAACTTGAATCCAAGAAAATAGAATCGGAATTCTCCGTGTGTGTTCGGCGTACAAGCTCCTAGTGGATATTCCGGCGTTATGCGATAACTTGCGACTGGTGAGAAACCAACTTGCTTTGCTATTTGCACGATTTACTCTTCGACGTTTTTTCCTACATATGGTTGTTGTTACTCGTAATAATGTAATCAGGACATAGCTTCTTCCAGGCTCGATTCATTGTGGTTTGTTGCACTTCATCCCAAGCAGTATTTATGTTTCGTACTGCTTTCATGATATAAAAGCACCGCAAGTAATCTCGGACTGATGACTCACTTCATACATTTTCATCGATAGTTTCGACTAGTTGGCGAAATGACTATCGTAGATAAGACGCCTTGAAGGTTGCAGCAAAGGGTCCATGCGGATGTAAAAAAATAGCCTTTACATACATGGGATTCATGCCGTTCACATTTTTCCGAAGTCCTGCCACATTGTCCGGAAGTAATAGAATCATACGTGACAAATTACTCTGCTGGCAGAAATTCTCGACAGCAGGAAGAAAATAAGATTGTAACCCTTCCACAAATAACCCGGAAGTCGTCCATCCTTTTTATTTGACCGGAAAAAAGCTTGAAATTTATTATTTTGGCTAATTTGGGATTTCTGTGGCATAATGCAGCGAAGTAAAAGCGGGGAACCGTAGACACAATGTGAAACATTGTATAAATTTGATACCGACGTAAAAGCGGAACAACTTATAACGAGGTGACGTATAACGGGGTTTTGTAGTTTTAGGCCGGTTTTGATTCAATGCAACAGGAATCGATCGTTATGCACATGAGGAAATGATTTTGTTCTCAAAAAACAACTGAGTTTATTATCCTTACAGTTATTAAATAAATTGTATTTCGTGCCTTGGTAATTACAGTTATTTGACTGCGCTTGGCAACTTTTTTATATCTACTCGCACGGGGCCCCCAACGTCAACTTTTTTCCTAAAACCCCTCCCGAAATATTTTTGCGTACGCCTCTGCACAATATTAATTCCAAAATTCTGTAAAATTGAAGTTCTTAAGGGGAAAATATTAAAAGCTTTGGGGTTTTTCTCATAGAAGTCCCTGCAGATAGTGTAGAGATTTTGAAAACAAAAAATCCGAAGTCGAATCTTACGGTACACAAACATGCTAGTGTAAAGAGGGGAACATTTTTATTGCAATAAGAATAATTAATTGTAATAAAACTGAGTCGAGTAAATTAACCCAACTTCAGAAGATTCGGGAATCTGTAGCGCCAAAGTTTATTAGCGGGGAAATATTACTCAATTAATTAAAAAATTAAAGGGTTTTTTTTTGGAAATTGAGAAACACTTAAAGGCAAGGCTTTTCCAAGACCAGCAAATCAAGCTGAAAGAAACAGGATTTGTATGAGTTTGTATGCTTTGGATAATGTATTAAATTTGCATTACTGCCAAGTGAACAACGAGAGATCTCCAGAGAACAACACATTTCGCAAGTGAATTCTTCTCCTGGGAATAATTAATTTGTCATGGAGGGATAGACCACTCAACATTGAGGTTTTGGATTAGATCGCCCCTATTCATGAAATCTCAGAGCACCGGAGTGACTTGAATTATTATTATTATTATCATTGAACATATTGGAAATAAGTTGGAGAGTGATGCCAAGATTTTAAAAATTCTCCCATAGTCGATTTGCATTTGTCTGTAAACCGAATCCTACCAATAGATAGTATGTACATTGTACAGCATTGACCATTCAGGCATCTGGCCACCTTACCCTCAGGCGGCGGCTCATCGGATTATTTAAATATACACTCAGAAAAAAATCCTTATAAAATAAAAAATAATAGCTATGATTAAAAAATTTTCAAATATGATTTGGCTCCATATACGTTTAATTAAAAAATGTTTCATTTTGAATCAATAGTGGAAATATTAAAGTGATTCTTGTACTTTTAAAATTGCTGCATGTCAAATCAAAAGGGAATATCACTTTATTTTAAAAGTGATTTCACTTTAAATTTAAAATGTTTTGATTGTATAAATAAATACATAAATAAAATTCGTTTTATACTTAACTTTTTTTACCATATTTTAAAAACTTTATTTTTTTCACTTAGCTTCTACTGGGAATCGAACCGGGTACCTATCGTTTCGTAGTCCTACTTCCTACACCTCCTAAGCTATCTGAGAGTACGAGCACTGAACAAAATAGCGGCGGGCTTATGTACATGTAACGGACACAGCCTTCAAAATGAAACAACTTTAAAACAAAGTTGAACATATGTCGATGTTTCGGTTAATTTTAAACAGATCATTAAACTGAATCGTAATAAATTTAATATAAAACTATTTGTTTTTAAATTGATTAATTGATGAATTCCAATTTTATTTTTAATATGTTTCATTTTAAATTTAAGTGATGAGATTTTTCTGAATGTATACAGACATATATTCTTAACATACATATGTATACAGGGTGTCCGGAAACTGCCGCATAAACGGACCGGATTGTGATTCCTCATGTGATTTCCAGCAAAAAAGTTGTACGGAACATAACCCCCTTAGCTGCCACAGGCATTTGAAGATTTTTGAAATAATAATTTTCTTGTACGACTAAAACTTCAATATCTCAAAAGCTAGACTAGCTAGAATAGTAAATTAGATGATTATTACAGCCAAAAAATTTACCCAAAAAATAAAACTAACGGTACTAAAATCGGAGGTTTGGTTTTTACAGAACTTCAAAGTCAAATTTTTGTCATTTCACCCAAAAACAATATGTTTTTTCATCTCAATTTTCTCCAACTTTTACCGAAGTGAGGTGCTTGTACGATTCTTTTAAAATAAAATTGGCGCACAGTCTTACGATCATATCTTTTCTACATCATTTCAATCTAGCTCCATTATTTCTAACAGTTTTAATGCCTTAAGTGCAGAAAACTAGGGTTAATTTTGGCTCAATTTTTACATAATTTGTATATATTTTACCATATTGCAGAACTTTAGGGGCAGTTTGAATTGAATTGAAGCTAAAATTAACCCTAGTTTTCCACAATTAACGTATCAAAACTGTTAGCTAGAGTAAAATGGCGTAAAAAAGATATGATCGCAAGACTATGAGTCAATTTTTAAAAGAATCGTACAAGTAACTCATCAAAAGTTGGAGAAAATTGAGATGGACAAATAGATTGTTGTTGGGTCAAATCACAAGAAATTGACTTTAAGGCTCCGTTAACACCTAAACATTTTTTTAGATTTTAGTGCGGTTAGTTCTATTTTGTATACCAATTTCTTGGATGTGATAATCACTTTACTTTGCTATTCTAGCTATGGTCTAGTTTTGTACAGTAAAAACTATCGATAACTCAAAGCTGATGAGTTATGGAAATCTCGCGAGGTAACGAGTTATCGAGTCTGAATGAAAAGAAATTCGAGATATAGAGTCCAATCCTCTTTAAACATTTACTGAACATTTAAATAGAGAAGTAATTTTCGCATGAAAAATCCGCTCTAAGCTTTATCTACGAATTTTCATTCAATTTTTGAATGGAGATAGATTCCAGGAATCAGCTGAATACCACTTGTATACCCATTTTGTGTGTTTTTTTTAACGAAATTAATATTTCATTGGAAACCGTAATGAGAAACTTCAACGTATAGTATAGAGTCCCTCGTAAGAGCATTTTGACGTTGACTGTTGTACCAAGTGTTAAACTTCAGGTTATAGAGTCGTTATTTGAAATATTGAGTTTATTTCCATTGTTTTTTGTTCAAATGAGTTGGGAAATCTACTTAAGGCGTATTTCGAATTAAGGAGTCTTCACGGTAGTATGATTATTCAAGCATGATTCGTAAAATTTTAATTACGTATTACGAGTATTTAAATTTAAAATTCTGACACCCATAAAAATAACCGACTACTGAAAAGGTAACAGACCATAATTTATAATATTTGCCCCATTTTTTTAGCCATTGATATTCGACTAAGTTGCCTATTGTAATACCTACTAATAACCTCATCAATTGGTAAACCATCGATAAACAATAAGATATTCTCGGCGATTCTATAAAACACACCTGTATTTATTAGAAATCTGATGCATTTCACAAAAACATTTATTCATCATATTTCCGTTTGAATCGAATGGATCGAAAAATAAACAAAATGAATCATCAATTTATTTATTATTATTTATATGTATTTTCTTTTTTCTATGATTATCATGAAATAAACGCAGTTCCAATAACCTTAATAGAAAATCATATAAATAAGAAAAACATTGATGCAACTAATAAAATTTGTTTCATAATTTTCAAGATTCAAGTGCAATATGATGCTACATGGTTGTATGTATTAAAAATGAATAAAATAAATATTAATGCAGATATGTTATGTACGTATACCTCTTCATTTTCATTTCTTCATTATCTTTCATTTCGAATCTTTTCTTCGTCTGAACAACATATCCGGTAAGATGCGGTTAAATTGTACAACGAAGTATGTACATATTATTCTCCAGACACTGATAAACAAAGAGTATAACGATAACCAAAAGAAAGAACAGAGACGACTAAATCCTTTAATCAGCTACGATTCAATAAATTGTCAATAGAATGGCAAATATCAACTATGCATTTTTGAAGAGTTTGCCATCATTGTATTTATGTATTGTGCATTTATCAATAGCTTGTACATTTTGTCTTTTCTACTGATAAATTTGTCATTTCCCGCTCGATATTTAAAGCTTCAAAGTGTATGATACGTATGTATGTACTTACAGTACAGCCCCGATAATCCGGATTGATTGGGACTGGACCCCATCCAGAATATCGAATTATACGGATTTTCGAAATGCACCTACTAAGACTCCCGTAGACGATGGTATGGCTGGAATTGCTCAAGATTCAATTATTTTTAACCGACATAATAAAAAAAAAATTTATGGTCGAAATAGCTACTTCTTTGAATCTAGGACGCACTATACGATAAAATAAAGCCTTTATCAAATTCCCAGATTTTTCAAAATCAATGGGCCTTAATCTGAATTCGAATTATTGAATATCCGGATTTTAGGAGTTCGGATTATCGGGGTCCTAGGGTATATTAAGTTCATAATCTAAAATTTTTATTAACCCATACACAAATTGCATATAGATATGGCTGAACTTGCTCTATTAGTGACTAGATTAAGGTGACCAGATTGCCGAAGGCCCAATGCTGTACACATGCTTGCGGAGCTCGGATTTCAGGCAAATCCACAGCCATACTCATACATACATACCTCATTTTGGCCGAGATTTCTTAAGCTGGTAGTGGCTTTTGAGGTAGTTTCATTGTGGAGTGGAGTCCGAGGAGAACCTCCAGAGTGGTGGAAGGGTGGGGTGGCTGTTTCTGGTTGCAATATTTCTGGAGGAGAGTATGCATTCCTCCATGGTTATATTAGTGATGCCATGCCGGTCTTCAGGACTCGCAAATTGTAACGGATTCAAGGGACATATTGTGGGAAAAAAACTTAATCTAAAAACTATTTCAGAGTCGTTTGTTTAGTGTGCATTTTCCTAAGAGGTTAATAGGGGAATCGGCGAATTTTCCATCGTTTTGAAATAGAACAAGAAATTTAAATCGTATCTTACGCTGGCTTTAACTTTACAACTTTGTTACCTAAATTTTCACCAAATATGGACCGAGCGATGCTGTACAAGTCTACCAAATCTCAAAATTCCGCTCAAGAATTTCCAAGTTGTGGACAATTATCGATTAGAAAACACAAAAGAGAGATTTGAGCAGCTGTAACTTCCCTGCGCGGATAGTTATGAACAGAGCCCGCTCTAAGTGGAGCAAGCCGGGCGGTCGCCCTGGGCGGCATTTTCACCACCACTTTATACAAATAAAACTACAAGAAATCTGAAAAATGAAACTTTTTAATTTCCAGGATTAAATCAACGAAGAAAGCTGACATCAACGTGTTAGACTCAGTGTTGTAGTGTGGTGTGTATTTTTCCAAGCTCAAATTCAGCCCTAAGCGTTGCACTTTTCAGATATTTACGTCAACATTCATTTACCAATAGACATCTTTGATTCGGTCCAGGTTAAAAGCAGCTTTTATGCCGATAATTTTGTTTTTTTTTATGTTCAGAATTGTTTTTCCTAAGACAAACAAAGCACCCGAAGGAAGCCACTATGTTACGGTCCTGTATAGCCTTAACTAATCCCAAAGAAACTCAGCCCAGCAAACTAGATAAATTTTCAAGAAACGGGAGTCCGAGCTGGCATGTTTCGTCATCGTCGGTTTTGGCCTGAAAGTACGAGCATTAATTTTGTCTTCGTGATTACAGTCGCGATCTCCGTCCTGTTTTCGTATCGAATCTTATGGAACAGAATACATATTTCAGAGATTTAAATTCAAGGCGTTGCAAATCCTGCCTAATGAAATGAAGTCATTCCTTGAACCCTTGCAAAACAAAACAAAAAATCTTATAGGCGGTAATTTGATGTCTAGAGCGGGCGCTGAGTAATGACCTTCACTTGGAGGAAATGTGCGCCAAGTAGCTCTACAAGTGTGCAAAATTTCAGAAATTCCAGTCGATTCCCGAGTTATCGAAAATGAAGATCGAAGTGTTATTATCTCGCTAAATATCGTTCATTCATGTGTAAAACTTTACACCTCAAATCGCATTTTTTGATGGCTGTAACTTCTGAACCTTGAAATTCTCACGATATGTGTTTGGTGCTCTACATGTTTTCTAAATTTCAAAATTTTTCCCTTACGAATTTCCATGTGATAAACAAGTTCAATTAGAAACCTCAAAATTGCAATTTGGGCATCCGTAACTTCCGAACGCAGATAGGTCGGATCGTTTATTTTGGAGGAAATGTGAGCGCCAAGAAGCACAGTAATCGAACTTTACACCTTATAGTCCAATCATATCGTATTTTCGTCAGGAAAAAAATACAGAAGTTTATTTCTCAATTTTGTTATATGTATTTTGGGGCGCTGATTCCGAATATCAACTTTGCACCCTAAGAAACGTGCCGCAACCTTTAAAAAAGGGGGGAAAGGGGGGCATTTTTTCGGTTTTTTGCAATTATTTCAAAAACGGTAAGAGATACAGAAAAATGGTCTGAGGACGAAAAAAACTACATAAAATTATCTTTGCAATGATATGTAACACATTAGAGTTTAATTGCATATTTCGGCGTTAGAATAGAACATAAATTAGAATATTTTCATTTTAGAGCTTTTTTAAAAGCTCCATAACTTTTCAAAGAATGTTAGTTCAGCCGTAAACTTTTCTACAAGTATTAACAGCAAGTTTAAGATAATTTTAACGTAAACGCTGAGTCACTCCGGTCAAGGACCCCCATTATCCCCCCATTTAAATTTGTCAAAACGGCATGTCCATAACTCCCCCCAAAATTGGAGCAGAGTGCTAAATTTTGGTTCGTTGCGATTGGAGGTCATAGTCACCCCACCCACCAAAAATCAGCTCATTTGGATAAAAACTAAGGGTACCTCCCATACAAAGTGACCCATGACAACTTTGTTCTACAGTAGTTTATAAAATGACTAGTACGTTGTACGTAGAACAAACTCTTGATGGGTCACTTTGTATGGGAGATACCCTTAGTTTTTATCCGAATGAGCTGATTTTTGGTGGGTGGGGTGACTATGACCTCCAATCGCAACAAACCAAAATTTAGCACTCTGCTCCAATTTTGGGGGGAGTTATGGACATGCCGCTTTGACCAATTTAAATGGGGGGATAATGGGGGTCCTTGACCGGAGTGACTCAGCGTTTACGTTAAAATTATCTTAAACTTGCTGTTAATACTTGTACAAAATTTTACGGCTGAACTAACATTCTTTGAAAAGTTATGGAGCTTTTAAAAAAGCTCTAAAATGAATATATTCTAATTTATGTTCTATTCTAACGCCGAAATATGCAATTAAACTCTAATGTGTTATATATCATTGCAAAGATAATTTTATGTAGTTTTTTTCGTCCCCAGACCATTTTTCTGTATCTCTTAGCGTTTTTGAAATAATTGCAAAAAACCGAAAAAATGCCCCCCTTTCCCCCCTTTTTTAAAGGTTGCGGCACGTTTCTTAGGGTGCAAAGTTGATATTCGGAATCAGCGCCCCATAATACATAAAGAAAGAGTGAGAAAAAAACTTCTGTATTTTTTTCACGGATTGGTACTAAATCGACACGATATTACTGAACTATTAAAAGCAGACAAGACTGATATAACAGGCCTCACCGAGGATATTTTTATGTAGTGATTAGACTTTATTGTGTGGCATGGGGAATGCTGTACATTTTGCTATACATCTTCTAATGCTGTATGGCAGGTCTGAATGCTGTACTGTACAGCAAAATGCTGTACGTCTGGTCAGCTTAGACTAGATTACTAAATCAGGAAACAAATTGCGCTAAGCTTAAAATCTGAACTTTTGCCCATCTTGTCAGTTAATCACGCAGTCAAAGTCAACTTAACAGTCATAATAATAAATATAATGTGACGAAAGTTATGTTATCAGTATCACTCTAATATCAGCGGAAATTTTCTTCCTAATCTCCCTGTCCCACTACCTGTAGTAATTAGTGCGGTGGTACGATATGCCTATAATCTTGACTTTGGCATTATATACTTCTCTAGGCTCTAGCCTAGTAATATAAAAATGTTTGGCTTCGCCAATGTTTAGCAATTGATTTTTTGCAGAGCTGACTAACCTAGCAACCAAACATTTGCAAAGCACGTGTATCGGCGTATCTTCATTCATCTTCAGGGAAAACCAAGTAGCAAGCCGGCAAACAGGCAAGCAATGACTAGAGATTATTATGTGGATGCCGGCTGATTCGATTCCATCATCATTTTTCGTTCAGCCATAAGATCTTAGTTGAAATCATTAACCGCGATCTTGCTGTATTGGTTCAAGGTGAAAATCTTTTCAATTTTTTATTGCCAATCTGTTGATTCAGTACAGCGAGAGCAAGTAACCAACCAACCACGTGCTTTTTGCCAAACACAAACAAAAACCAGATGAAGAGACCGCACCGGCCGCGTTTTTCATTGAAGAAACCTGATAGGTTTTTGTTTGATTTTATTCTAATAAATTGAAGCATCAATTCACATTTTATGATGGAATTTGAACTTGATCAATTGCTTTGGGCTTACACTTTGGTGGTGTTCTGATCAAATTTGCCGGCAGGCTTACTAAAAAAAATTGGCAAATAAAAATAAGCACCTTAATCGTGCCATATTTGTAGTGTGCGCTATTTCCACACTACAAAAGATACTCAAAAGATATTTGAGAACATTATCTATTCCATTCCATCGAAAACTATCTTCTTGTCCCCAAATGAGATGTTAAAGCTTTTTTTTTGTCGCGCAGAATTAAATCTGTGTGGCGTATTTTTTTCTGTCAACATTTGTGTGACGATGAGTGTGTCGTAAGAACATATTCCTCGGTAGTATAGTGGTCAGTATCCCCGCCTGTCACGCGGGAGACCGGGGTTCGATTCCCCGCCGGGGAGGAATTTTTTTTCTTGTCTCAATCCATTTGTTTACGATTGTATTTTATTTATTCAGAAAATATGTATTAGAACAACAATAAACATAATCGCAAAAATAAGGTGTAAACATGTTATCAATTCTAAAAATAAATATTTTTTTTTTTTTATTTTAGATCATCTTTGAATTTAAATACGACCTCTTGATTGCCTAATGAATTCATTTATGCAACTGGAATAAATTTTTTAGAAAGAAAGCGAAAAAGGCCTGAGGCTAAGAGCTATTTTGGCTGGAATGGAAGAGGACTTAATTGTACGATCCTCTCATCGAAATGTTGACGGCATTGGGAAATAAAAAATTTAGTTTATGATGTGGGTTTTACAGTTTTAAGAATTTTGTTTGGATTGGCTTTTCCAAATAACAGTTCATTAACCGTGTTTTTTGACGAGTAGATGAAATCTAGATAGAGTTCAGAAATTTTAGTGATCATAAGTGGGTTTAGTAATGCTCATAACAAAAATATGTTCGTGAAAGCATTGTCAGTCACAGTTATTTCCCGCGTGAAAATTTACAGATTCTTAGTCGTACAGTAATAAAATTTGTATGGAAAATGACTGTGACTGTAGGCGATGACTGTGTCTATCCACCTTTTTTTTTGGAAAATCAAGACTCTTTTGAATAAGACCGTTTCAGAATGTTAATGATCAAGGGACAGGCCCATAAAAAAATAAAATTGCTATCGAAAGTGTAAAATATAAACTTTCAATTGAAGCTTTATAGATTTTAATAATTTATAATTATATTAATTTATTATTAATTTATTTATTATTATATTATGCAATCCAGACACACATTTGCTTGTTTAAGGATCACACGTATCCCTTCACATCCTGTGGAAAGGAAAAGGTTGAGGTTCCAGTGGAGCGTATTTAAGGTACGTGTTCGTAGAGGCGATTCATGTCATGATCGCTCAGCGATCGTAGTTTTGAATCCAATTTCGAGCCACATATGCATATTTTTGAATGCTACTTCTTTCCTTGTGTCAACTATAACCTAAAGAAACATGTCTGTATAGAAAAATGCGCGTATAGTGCTCAGAACTGGTGGTTTAACTGCGATCGCTGAGCGAACGTCACATGAGTTGTCTCTACGAACACAAACCCTTAGACATGAATTTTGTAGTTGCTTTTAAGATTATTTAGGATATAAAATGTTTTTTTGTAGTAATGTTTGGAGAATAAATTATAAATTCAGCCTAGTATTTTGCTGGTTTATTATTGTTTCCTTTTCTTTTTCGCCGGAGGTATAAAACCTCTGTAGACGATTATACATATACAAACGAAAATAATTGACGAACATTCACGAACAAACGTAGCCTCCGGCAAATAAACGGTTACGAGCGTAATTTGTGAATGTGCGGGCTAACTTCACATAAGTACATATTATATTTATTCGAATTGCGGTGTAAGATCGATTTGGAATTTACGGGACGATCTGTGTAGTCTAATCAGCGGTTTTCGGCATATTGTAAGTTATCGCACCTTTTTTCCGTTTATAGTTTAAGACAATTAGACTGTCCGGTTTATGTTCGACCATAAGAAGTTGTTGCATAACAATTTCGTGGCCATTTTACGGAGAAAGCAGCGCATGAAAAAATGTGTACACAGAAAGCGCCTATACTATCCCTGGCCCAAACCCGGCTTGTCAGCTGAAGACTTGGTTGTCGGACGCGATATGGCATCGGATCGTCGAGCAGAAAGTACGATCAGAATGATCACATTGGCAACAGACGCCAATATTCAGAAACATAACATTGACCTCATGTATCGTTGGAAATCCTGGCGTGGCATACGTTGATAAAAGAACGTACACAAACCTCCTTCTTGATACGGCTCTGGAACCCACACGGATCAATGACTTAAACTGGCTAATTGAGCATTCGGTGCCTGAGTGGTAGAGATGTATCTCTGAGTTGACGGAGCGTGGGAATCCCACTGCAACCATGGATGTTTGTGTTGTCCCCCTCTCGACGCCTAGCCATAATTTTCCTTCCGCCAAGGCTATGCTTGCATTAACGGGTTATACGTTAATAAAAAAAAAACCGAAACAAGGAAACATTTCTCACCGAGTAGAAGGAAGGTCTGATAGGATTGAACCTCCGAAGGTCACCAAATTTGAGGGTAACGCTCCGAACACACATCATAAACTTTCGATAAGGCAATAGCACCGTCACCGCATGCAACGTAAGCAACGCCCCACTAGCACGCAAACTGTACAAGCATAACGAGTAACATCAAGCCACATCCCCACCAGTAGGCTCTTACATTACATTATAAAAATCGAGCCAGACATCAAACATCAAGTCAGTCAGTAGATAGAGTTCACCATTCTAGTCATGGCATCGAAGCATCCACAACTGGAATCGCCATTCACGTAAGCATCGAATGCGTATAAACCTGGACAATTCGGACAGCGTGTATTGAATATTATAATTGTTGTATCATTGAATCGAATTGAATTTCCAAGAGTAAAAAGCAAACCTAAATGATTGTAAAATAAATACACTCGGCTTCACAAAAATCGGACCACTCGCCACTTTCGAACTCAAATTCAATTTTCTCAAAAAGTATGAAACTTACAACTTAGTTATATCTACAGAAAGTGCATTTAATGGCAATTCAAATGACTATGATTTTCATCTGAAGTACCGTTAACTCACGCAACAAACATTATGCCTGTTTTGATTAGAGTTCGCGCTTACCGTGTGGCCCGGTTTCATTGAGCTCGGTGTATATATATAAACTGGGGCTGTTCGGCTAGCTGATTTTTTCAGTCCTGTTACATGAGAGCAACATGAGGTTACCGCTGCAGTTACAAAGAAGTCGAATCTTAAGGTTTGTTAGGCACAAAAGATTTTTTAATGAAAATCTTAGTCGGCGCGCGGGTCAAATGACCATCGGCGAAAGTGATTAGTCATACGTTGCGGAAAGATGATAACTACATTGCTCGACAAAGTGGTTGCAAAAACGATACATGGTCAAAAACCGTACGCGATGGCGAGTAGATGTAGTACACGCGCTATGCCCCACAAGGAATTAATTTAGTAGTATTCATGTTTCGACGAGTGCCCCAATGAAAGGAGGGCGTGGCGCGGTGGACAGCAAGCTGAAAATTACAGTAAGACCCAGTTAATCCTAACTATCGATAATATACATATATATCCTGGAATTCATAATTTTAAGTAAAATTTACAATCTATAGAAATATCCTACAAGAGTGTACCGGGTTAACCTAAACCAGCGGTCGGCAAACTTATTTGACCAGAAGAGCCAAATTTAGGAATTTATAATGCTGTAATTAACACAGTAAAATCAATGCAGTTTTTTGCACTTTTCACTATTATCTCAATAGCCAAGGCTTCCTGGTATCAGACTTAGCTCCTCGTCAATGATAATACGGTGACATTTTGTGAAAATTAAAGAGCTGGCTAATCCAGGTTCCTCGTTGCCATTTTATGAAATGGAACACTTTTCTGCAATCCGACAGAAACCCTCCAAATGAAATAATCGCAGCAACGGCATTTTTGCAAAGCAGATATGAAACTGTTTGTAACATACGTTTCCGGGCTACGATCAAAGGCATGACCAGATTTAAGAGATACTACATATTTGTAAAATCTTAGAAAACCAAATGGATAAATTGCTGCTCAGATTATGGTTTGAAAGTATACTCGTTGACGATGGTTGCTTTAATAACGGTGATTCAGCAAATTTCTAGTGATATCGCCACGTCCCGCCATACCGCTTGTAATACTAATAGCCATGTTGAGGGCTC
Organism: Microchrysa polita; assembly: GCA_949715475.1. NCBI lineage: Eukaryota > Metazoa > Arthropoda > Insecta > Diptera > Stratiomyidae > Microchrysa > Microchrysa polita. The sequence continues at coordinate 76,458,284 of OX454417.1, forward strand.
TGTCCTTTAGATTAAGTAGATCAGGGGTGTCAAACTATAAACCTGGCCCGGGCCAAATAAGACTCTCTTCAGGTTCGGGTGGGCCGCAGGAGCAAAATTTCAAAATTTTTCATTTAATCCCATTACGAAAGTTGATTACAGAATATTACTTTTAAAATATGGCAGAAAGTCTGCATCTCTAAAGCGGCTTCGGCATTATCCGTGAGAGCTTCAACCTTTCGAAAATATACTTCAAGAACATTAAAAACTTAAGACAAGAAGCGAAAACGTGAAAATATGATTGATCTTCAAGTAACCACTTTTTGTTAATTACATGATTTGCGACAAATTTTGGACAGATGATAAAAAAAATTGTAGCACAGCGAAGTAGTCAGATTAAATTAATTTCAGCGGAAAGGTTGCTAAAAGAGACAAACAGTTGTTTGTGATATGATTTGAAACAAAACCCAATTGTGATATGGTTTTAAACAAAAAACAATTTTTCATTAACTGCATTTCGGGGCAGAACTGTTTCATGAAGAGGCTTAGTATTGTCTTGTACAAAAAAGATGAGCTGTCTTATAAAACCAAATAACCAGGAGCAAATTTGAGTATTTAAGAAAAATTCCTAAAATAATCTTGCAGAAGCCACTGACGAGCTTTAGTAATTTTTGTAGACTTGTAGTTAAACGGCTGTATTTGTTCACTTTACTAATTTCACAATTTCTGTGTTGATACACATTGTGCTGCTTCGCCATGGCCGCGGGCCGCGAGTTTGGCACGTCTAAAGTAGATGATAGTATACTTTTTAGAAGATTTTCCCAAAGAAAAATTGCGCTACATTTGGGGAAAACTTTACTCTATTAAAGAACAGCACGGAATGAGCTAAAGAACGCAAACTGCACTTTGCCAACCACTGGACTAAACGAATCAATGATCAATGGCCTTTTCGAAAAGAATACATCTTTTTAGGGTTTTGTGGATTTTTTTTAAACCCTTATAAAATTAATCTTGGCCGTCTATCTATTCACTAAATTGTAACTCGCGAGCGATTTAACCAATCAATATAAAATTTGGTGGGAATGTGTAGAATGGTAACCGCCATTGGCACTATGTACTATTGTAACTGTTATTTTCATCAGCTGAACATGGAGTCCCTCTTAGCAGATTAGGAAACATTTTAAAAGAGAAATTTCCCTGAAAATATGAATTGTCCTTCAGATAAGCTTGTTGGCCGGGAAAATGTGGTTCACGATCCACGCCATAAAAAAATTGATTGACCCTATTAATAAATTTTTTTATGGCGTGCATCGTGGACCACATTTTCCCCGTCTGTCTAACTGTCTAAGGTTCCAAACCCTTTTCAGTTCGAGCCCCGTGCGAAGTCTGAGGAGTCGGAAGCCTCCTTGGAAAATTGTTTCCGTAAAAAAATAATGTTTCTGTATTTTCGACTCAGAACCTAATTCCGTTGGAACTAATTTTGAAAGGAATTTCCCGAAGCTGATAGGCAACGAGCAAGTCAAATGTTTTTGTTATTTTGGAAGAATAGTGAAAGTTGAAGGATTCTCTTGGATAAATAAATGTAGGGTAAAACTTTTGTTAAAATTATTTTGACAAAACTCCACCTCACTCCAGCTTCACATCACGGAAGGAAACCAATAACAGATCGACAGCTAAAAATTTGCGTGAATCAGTTTCTAAGGCGCGGGAGATTTTACAAATATCCTGGCTGGAAATAATTTATCACGACTACCTCTTTTTGAAATGTATTAAAAAAGGAACAACATCAAAAGACATAGAGTCATTGAATTACTTCTTGAAGAACGTAGCAGATGCACTCGGGTTGTCCCATAATACCCTCGGTGTCAAAACAGGTGGTCGACATTGTGTGGCACACCACCCGCAGCTCGGACAAATGTTCTGGATGTCCGCATCGATTCGAGACCGGTAGGAATTGAGGCGCGAACACAAGCCTCCTTAGGGGATCCACCCTACGTCTACCACGTATTTGTCATTGAGAGTTCCTGAGCCTGATGGCCATAACCTCCCTCCCTTGAGGGACGACAAGATTTATCCGACTGATAGCCGGAAGGGTGTTCTCCGCCGGGATGCCTCTCTTTTGAACCCCACCTTGGGATGCGACTCTAGCTGGTCGGCTTGTCTAACACCATAAACCCCCTCGAGTGCAACGCCTAGATGGGTTAGGACTATGGTCCCCTGGGCACGCCCATCACCGATGTACACTATTCGCTAAAGATTTCTTAAGCAGGTGTGATCCTCCCTTGGCCCCCTTTCGGTAGACCTAACGAATTCGGCTTGCCAGCCGCAGGATCGTAATGCCTGTTTACTACTCGTCGGCTTAAAGCAGACTCGTAGCGCTACCGTTCACATTGGTATGGCCCCCGTCCGTTTACTAAGCAGCAATTTGACACAGGCCGTGTGATCATCAATCCACAAACCAGCTAGGTATAGGCGCATAGGCCATTCTCCCTAACTAGCCCCTTCGTGGCTTGGGTTGTGCGAAGCCGCAGATGTGTGAGTGACACTCAATCGATAATTTGCCTCAAAACCGAGTTCCGCGCCTTCGGGAGTCTGGTCACCTTAGCTGAAAATCTCCGGATTTGGCTGAACAGTTTTTCCAACTAAGAATCTTCAATACTGTCAGGCAAAACTCACCTGCTTTGTTTATAAATAAAGATAATATAGTTCAATCCATGGTAAAAACAACTACATATGTTATATTCACGATATGGCTATATAATTTATGCAATTTACGATACAAAAACGTGCCTGCATGTTTGTAATTAGATATGTCACCCTTGTCATGCGTCATCCCACAATAGTTTCATTAAAAATCCGCGATCTCAACCACGTGTCTTGCATTTATCCTAGCAAAACAAGCGATAGATCTCGACCACAAACACGCGTCATCTAATTCTAATTCAAAAGTATAAACAAATCAAAAAGCTGCTGCTCATACTCACATTCATATCTACCAGGAACGTGCCATAAGCTTGGCGACGGTTGCGTCCAAACAAAAACTTGCGTCAAACACAACGGTGGCGGCGCAGGGGCGAAACGATAATGAACACTCGGCATTGACGCTTGACGATGCTGATTTAGCGCATTTCGGTTCATGCCTTTGCTAATTACAATCGATCGATTACCGGTCGTAAACTCGTGATTACTCGTTACTGAGAATCGATTACTCACTTCCCGTCTCGCGGACGGTACAAATTCCGGCGAAAAGACATTCATTGCGGAACGCTGCGATGATTTTTCGATTTCGCGGTTAATTGTCGAATTAGTCGGAACGAACTTTTCTCGTTGTAGTAAAATTTCGATATTTCGTCGTCGTAAGGGGAGAGGGAGGTTTACATCAAAATGATCCAAACAAATGAAAGAAGTTTTGTTTCGTTGTGTTTCAACTCAATGAGCCAGGTTCAAAGGATCACTCTAGGTATAGTCCCTTTTTTGCTTTATCAGATAAATGTTTTGAGCCTTCTCGAGACCACTTTCCAGTAGGGTGTAGAAAAGTTTGCGAATATTTTGGCAGAAGGCGATACGAATAAACAGAAAATAATACAAAATCAAATAAAGAACAAAGTAATTTTCCGTGATCTTCAACTGTTTCACCATATTTCGTACGCGAAACCGAGGTTTTGTTAGTGATACTCCAAATATACGGATTTCTGAACAAAAGAAAGAGTTTTAACACTTGAAAAGCGAACGCGAAACAATTTTTGTAGTTCACACTTGATTTCTTCGTATATTACGAGCGATTGGGGGCGGTGTATTATTGGTTTGGTGTATTATTCTGTGTGTGTTCTCTCTTTCAGCGAAGATAGCGAGCGGACGTTCGTTGTCTTTTCTTCACTACACTTTTACAAAACACCGAGCCAAAGCCAGCAGCAACACCAAGCACCGCGATCGATGTCGACGAACAAAGAACGTTGCTGATACTCGACTCGCCAGGTTCATCGACCACTTCTCAAGTTTTTTTAATCACGCGAAAACAAATCCGTCGTCCGTTCCCGCGTCTGATGAGTATCGGTCACAAACATCTATAAATGCGTTTTATTTTCTTTTTTGAATATTTTTGCACTATTTCGCTCCGTGGTTGAGATTTTTTGTTTTTGCGTCTTACACAATTCGCGAAAAACGGAACAAGCACTATATCTGAAAAGGGGGTCTTGAGCGTGCCTCAGCCTCAGATACACTCTCATAAAAATGAAGAAAGAAAGATGAAACAGACAACTGGCTGCACGATCAGCGAACTGGACTTTCCTCAGATACAACAATCAGCCCCCAAGTGAAATTAACCCCGCGAGGGACGGCGGGGTAGAACGTCGCGGTCGATGTAATTTCACAAGGTCACACTGTATTGTGCTATATTTATCGCGACGCACTGCAATAAAGAGGTTACATACAGTCGCGCGTTTTCGCGGGGAAAAACGTTTAAAATAATTTCGTTGCGCCCGGGACTCTCGAAAACGAGCGTTGAAGCGTTGGTGGTTGCTGCTTATTTCGGGTCTAGGTTACGAGTACGTGAAAGTTTTTCACCAAACTAAACGTCGAATAGTGAACGAAATATTTTTCACTTCCTCGTCGCAATGCACGTACGAGCTACACTTTACACTTTGTTTACCCGCGGCGATAAGCAACGATCGTCGTATATCGATACAAATTGAACACACTCATGAATAGCGCGCCCACAACAACACGAAGCTAGAATAAGCTCTATTGTGCTAGCGGTACTCTAACGATAGTTTCCAATGGGAACTGACACTTTCTTTCGTTCATCCCCATAAGAGCTTTTTTTCTCTTAGAAGCGATCGCGCAGATACATTCTACTCTTTGAAGAAGCCGCCAAGATAGGAAACACCGATTTTCTAACAAGAAACAAAACAAAGATTTGAAATTCCGAGTTTACTTAAAAGTCGTAACTGTCTCTCTTCCTTTTAGAAATATTCTGACGCTATCGGAAGATAGTGGACATCCAAATTTCTGGGCGCTTGCGCTACTTTCCGAGCTTATTGTATTGCGCCGACCCGAACACCGACTCTATCTATCTACCTATACAATAAATCGTACTATCGTCCAGTGCCGCAACGACCGTCGCATGCCTTCAAGCAAGCATCATAAACGCCCTTGCAAGCGGACAAGCATCTCTCCGTATACGAAATGCGTCATAATTTTCATATTGTGGAATTGGTTGGCGTCTGGTGATCGGATGATCATCAAAACGCTGCTGCGTCATTTGACGAACGTCTCAAACTGGCGTTCGCAATTCGCGTCTTCTGACTACAGGCTATGTCATCATAAAATTTTGCCGGGAAATTTCAGTTTTTTGCATAAGCTTGCGCGTACTATGCTCGCTCTGGGAATCCGAATGGGAAAGGCAGCGGTTATTTAGCGGGTGACGTCAGGTCCCCCACATATCGGGTTGTACAAACATTTCCGATTTCTTTCTTTTGCAATAGTTTGACTCACTTAGGAAATACTCGTATGTACAACATAATGCTTTTTATAATCCATGAGCTCGTCGATGAATCACCTCACTTTCAGAGCTATCGAAGCATGCTCCAGTGACTTCTTATGTTTTTAGCGTGGTAAACAAAGATAAGATAGAATTTGTTGAAATTAGAACGAACTTTGTGCATACAGGTAGATTGGATAGCATTGCACGGTTTTGTGTTGTTAAATGATTAATCAGCTTTTGACTGGCCAAGAGATGCGAAGAAGTAAAATTACCGGACGAAACACGGTTTAGCAATTGCCAGGGCTATAGCCTTCCAGGCAACTTTCCGGAACTTTGTCAAAATATTCAGTATATCAAAAACTATCGTCGTATTAATGTATTAATACTTGCTTTTACTGCCTTTTCCCGTGCTAGGATATTTTTGGGAAATTTGGTATGCATGATCCTCTGATCAGTGGCGCAACCAGGATCTTGTCCTGGAGGGGGCTTTTTTTTTATAGAGGTCGGGAAATCTTGCACATATACTGCCATTGCAGTTATGCTGGATTCCTACCAGCTAAAACCAGACCACCTCTCTCGCCTCAACCCCCGTGGAACCACCTTTCAGTATTACTTCGCGGGGGTGGGCTATGGCTAATTAGCATTCAGACTGATTTGCTGACTTCCGTCTGGCTTCTTCCCTCTGCAGGTCCTTGTGGATATTACATACGAACTCCGTCACTGCTTCCCAATTGCGTTCTTTGTCCAACATACATATCACCATATTTTGTGGACTTAATAGGTACTTGGCCCACCACCGCATTTAAATGCAGCCGCCCCGTTTGATATCTTAGACACTCAAAAAACACATGCCTTGCGTCCTCTGGTACTCCCTTGCACATAGGGCAATCGGGCGAGTTGTCTAACTTGAAGCGATACAAGTATTGTCGGTATCCTCCGTGATCCGTCAAGAATTGAGTCAAGTAGTGGTTCACTTCTCCGTGTTTGCGCCGAACCCATTTTGCTATATTGGGGATCAGATAGTGCGTCCACCTGCCGGTTGAGGCTTCATCCCATCGCCGCACAGTGCGTCGAATGTATGGAGTGCGTGGTCAAAAATCAATATCTTAAGAACGCGTTTACCGATTTTTATGAAATTTGGTGGATGTGTTTAGCTAGTTAGGTTCTCAATTCTGTATAAAATTCAAGATGAATAAATGATGGATTTTCGAGATATTGATAAAAATGTGAGGAAAATAAATGGTATATAGATAGGCTATAATATAAAAAATCGTAACTTGGTAACCGGATACCCAATTTTCTTGAAACTTGGCTATTATATAAAGTAAAGAATAAACATTAGTTGGAAAAAAAAATTATTATCCGGGAACAACTGAGCTCTGAGATATTTAAGAGAGAAATCTATGAATTTTACCCATTTTTGGGGGCTTTATAAAATGCCTAATATCTTTCAAGAACCCAAATTTAAACTTAATATTTTGTCACTCTGACATTGCTCAAGTGTCACTTTTTAAAATATATAAATTTCAAAGAAACGGAGTTTTGCGATTTGGAGATATAGTGGTTCAAAAAATTAAATAATTCAGTGATATGCATCCTCCGAAGTCGTGTTTCGATAAAACATTTTTTTTCGTTTTTTATTTTATAGAATAACAATAATATTAACAAAATACATGCTTATAATTTATTCTGAATCATCGTCGCTTTCCAAATCCAGCAAACTTACATCAAAATTGGCAATGGGAAGTATAATCTAATTGGTTTATATATGAATTGACTTCTGCGTCTATATGATGCTGTTTCTTAATTTTTGGAGTCCGCAGGGACGCTAGGAAAGGGTCAGAGTTTAAGGGGAGCATTCGCATTAAATCCTTATTGGAACTGGTTCTGGAAAACTTGCAAGTGTGAGGCAATCGATTCCTTGTAACTTACTTATGCAGTGCCTCCTAGGCATCCTCAGAAAATTTCCAATTGGCAAATGGAAAGAATCAATTACCTCAACTCCGTGCACTAGAACCTTGAGCAAACTATTGAATATGTAGTACCACGGGTATAATTCTAAATATAACCCTTTGGTGTGACCTAGAAGGTCCCCAATTTTTTCTTTATTGATGCTTTGACCACTCGCCAGTACCCTTGAAATTATCGAAAAATTTTAATAAATTTGGCTGAATAAAAACAAAAATTACATTTAAAAAGCAAAAATAATTGTAGCTGCTCTAAATCTTTCGATGCAAATTTTTTAAATCTCACGTTGAAAGTTTTTTCGTATTTTATAGATTTTTAACGATTTTTTCAATTATTAACAATTTATTATTATATTATTATAAATATTTTTTACATGCTATGGTTTACACTGGACTTCAGAAATCAAATTCCATAGAAAACCATATGCATTATGTATTTATATTTATATTTTTTAGGTATTTTTGAATTAATCGAATTTTTTATTTAATTAATTAATTAAAATTATTTATAATATTTTTTTTGTTCGTGCTTGAAATTTATTATCTTCTCTATCGCAAAAGTGTGTAAAAGCTTAATATAATGTTAAAATTATCACTTTTAGTGACTTTAGAAATAGCCCAGTTGCCATTTTCCAAGGAACTAGTTCAGTAAAAATGCCAATTGCGTAAAAAAAGGCAAAAAAAGGCAAACCAATACTAGTTTAAATTAAAGTAGACACTTGTATCTTTCGAAAAATATCAACCACCCAAAACGTTTTGTGACGTTTTTTTTTAATCTCAACTTAAAGTTTTTTTTTCATATTTTAATGATTTTTTTACATTTTTTATTCAATTAAAAGATTTTTAGAAAAAAAAATTATCTGAAGAGTTTAAGTGGAACATACTTATTCTAAAAAATATCATTATGGTTGCCAAAAACTTGCGAAAAGATCGGAAATCGAAGTTAAAGTACAACCTTTTTTTTTGAATTTTTTATATTTTTCAACTTTAGCCCATAAAATTACTAACAAAACGAAAAAATTAAAATTTTTTTTTTACATATTCGGATACTCCAACATGTCCTCTTTGATATTGGCTAACTTTGATTCTGGGGAAAAATAGTCAATTTTTTTATTTTTGCCTATGGAACGACGCACTGTGCGCCGTTGCCACTGTCTCAGGCTTTCCTCTCTTTCCAAACTTTTCCGTAACTCTAACTCTGTCGAGCTTTCATTACGGCGACCACGGTAGAGTCTGCTTGTTTCCTCGACAAGAATTCCCATTGGCATCATTCCAGCCACGACGTATGCCGCTTCATGCGAGGTTGTTCTGTAAGCAGAGCATATTCTTAATGCGCACCTACGGTATACCGAGTTCAATTTTTGCGCGTTCCCAGAGGTGTCGACTGAGTTAGCCCAAACGGGTGAGGAGTATAATAGTATGGATGTAACCACCAGTGGCGCAACCACGGGAGGGGCTAAGGGGGCTAAAGCCCCTCCCAGACCCATAAATTAGGAAAGAAAAATTTGCAAAATGAAATATGAAGCAATACATTTCCTTTGCAAATTTTATAAAAAAAGAAAAAAATTCTTCAAAATAAATGCTAACACAAAAATGAACTGGATTCAATTATTGCAGCCTTCGCTCTTATATCGCCAGTCGCCATCGTATCAACTCACATCCGAAATCAATTGGTTCGTTGTAAAATAGAGTCCTCTAAGAGCTTCCATTGGTATTTTGCCTGAGAAGATAAGGTTCTGTGCAGCCAATAGCCCAACTTCGATCCGGTTTTGGTTTGTCACTAAGTTTTTATTTTTTTGTTGCACATTTACTCTCTCCAACAAATCGGCCGGTATCTCACGAATAAATTTTTCAATATTGGCTTCCAGTGCGTCAACCGTTGCGGGCTTGTCGCTATAGACATGAGCCTTAACATAGCCCCACAAAAAATAGTCTAAAGGCGTTAAATCGCACGATCTATACGGCCAATTGACCGCCCTCAAACGTGAAATAAACTGTTCACCGAACTCGCCTCTCAATTGGGCCCTGGTTTCGGGTGATGTGTGGCATGTGGCACCGTCTTGTTGAAACCACATGTCAGTCAAGTCTACCTCTTCCGTTTTGGGCAAAAAAAAAGTTCGTATAATCATCGCACGGTAGTAACGTTCCGGCCTTCGTTGTCTATGAAAAAGTACGGTCCAATGATGCCACCGGCACATAATCCACACCAAACTGACTTTTTCGGAAAGCATTGACAGTTCTTGCAATGCTTCTGGCTGATTTTCACTCCAAAAATGGCAATTTTGCTTGTTGACGTATCCTTTCAACCAGAAATGAGCCTCGTCGATGAACACTGATGCACTTTCTTAACCGAGCATCAACTTTGATTATCAAATTCAATAATCTGCAAGTTTTGTTCGTTTGTAAGTCGATTCATGATTAAATTATAGACCACACTGAACATGTTTGACAGTAACACAAAACACGAAACCCGCGTGAGCTGCCAAAAACAGTGTTGCCAAAAAGAAAGTTCCTGAAAAATCACCCTTTATATCGAAAAAAAAACCTGAATGCAACTGCACTACTGCATAATGCTATATGAAAAAAACAGTGTCCCCTAACTTGCGGCAGCAACATCAATAATATAGTAATGCGGATGAACTTAGCCCCCTCCAAGACAAAATCCTGGTTGCGCCACTGGTAACCACCCTAGCCAGAAGCTGTCTTTTGGTAGATCTTGGGCCTCCTATATTGGGCATAATCCTTGCTAAAGCTACGGTGGCTACTGCTGCCTTCTCCATAACGTACCTGATATGTTCTGCAAAATTTAGTTTAGAGTCGATCATGATCCCCAAATACCTAACCGCCGCTTTTGTATTAATGATGTTGCTACCAACTCGAATGTTCAGCGAGCACCTTTTTCTGCGCTTGCTGATCAGCAAACCGCATCTGTTTTTTTTCAGCAACCTCTAGGCCGACTGATGGTAACCAGAGCTTTATGGTCGTAATTGCTTCGCTCGCGTAAACCTCAACGTACTCCGGCTTCTTTGCTATCACAACCACTGCAAACCCCACTACAGTCACTCCTCTAGGCATTTGTTGTTCCAGGATGCCATTGTACATAATGATCCAGAGCAATGGGCCGAGGACGGATCCCTGTGGAACTCCTGCAGTAACCTTATATTCCCGAGGTCCATCACCCGTATCGTATTGGAGAACGCGGTTTGACAGGTAACTCCTGATTATAGATGCGAGATACTCCGGTACATCTATTCTTTGCAATGCCGCATGAATGGAAGCCCAGTTTGCGGAGTTAAATGCGTTCTTAACATCTAACGTCACAACCAAGCAACAGGCACCACTTTCAAGCGATTCCTTTGCCAAGTCGGTAACAGTCCCAATTGCGTCCACCGTGGAGCGCGCTTTCCTGAAACCATATTGTCTGTCCGACAGCCCCCCTTTCTCTTCTACTACTGCAAGAAGCCTGTTGAAAATTATCCTTTCGAATAGTTTCCCTAGCGAGTCGAGTAGGCAGATTGGCCGATATGAGCTTGGCTCCCCAGCCGTCTTATTCGGTTTTGCCGCTTCCATATCATTGGAAAGGTGCCTTCCGCTAAGCAAGTGTCGAAGACTTCGATGAACTTTTGAGGAATGGCACCTTCAGCACCCCATTTGGGACTCCATCCAGCCCTGGAGCCTTATTCTCCTGCAGTCTCTAGACCGCTTGCCAAAGTTCTTCCTCGGTTATAGCAGGGATGTTAACCGCATGTCCTGAAAGACGTGGACCTATGGGTTGTAGCTCGTGCTGGGGAAACAGAACCGATACAATGTTTTGAAGCATCTCTGGACACTTTATTTGTGGTGCTTTTGGCCCTATTTTCTTCATTACCACCCCATACGCCATTCCCCACGGATTTATGTCTGTATCGTCACAGAGTTGCATGAAACATATTTTTTTGCTCCTTCTGATCGCTAGTTTTAAAGCTTTTCGAGCATTCTTGTAGGATTCTACAAGGGCATCGCGAGAAATAACCTGAGTCGTTCGCTGGCGCTTACGTCTCGCCTTTAGACAGTTTCGCCTGAGACCCGCTATTTCTTCTGACCACCAGTAATTTTCGTTCTTTTTTCCAGATGAAAGTTTTCGGGGCATAGATGCGTCACAAGCCTCTGTAAGCTGTTCAGTGATCTGACCTGTTCTCTGCTCCGCATGACCTTCGATAGGCCCACTTTGATGGAGCACTTCCTTGAAAACTGTTTCGTCAAATCTCTTTGTAGACCACCCAACGAATCGGGTATTGCTCATTGGTCGATGTACCCTGCACCCTACCGCGAACAGAATCGCTTGATGGTCACTATGAGTATGAAGCTCACTAACTTGCCACTCCATCGCAGGTGCCAGTGAGCAACTGACGAATGTTAGATCAATGATGGATCCCCCGTTTCTACTTGTGAAGGTGTTTCTAGCCCCTGTCTTCATAAGAACAATATCCATCCTCGAGAACGCATCCAAAAGTGCACGACCACGCCTATTCGTCACTCGGCTTCCCCATTCAGCTGCCCACGCGTTAAAGTCACCCGCAATTATCACAGGGCTTTTTGTACTTGCATCATGCACAAGGCCGTCAAGAAATTCCTCGAACTCGTTGTCATTCCACCGTGGTGGAGCTAGCAGCTATACACATATATGCCGTTAACTTTTGCTCTTACTACTACTTTTAGATCGCCCGCCATTTCTTGCTGGAAAGGGTAGTCACCGCACGTCCAGATGGCCACTTGTCACATATGATAGCGACGTCGATGGTCTTCTCCTTCACCGTTTGCAGCAACAGATCCTGTGCTGCCCGACAATGGTTTAGATTTAGCTGCAAGAAATTCATACAGTGATTTGCTTGAGTGCTTCCCGATAGAAAGGACATTTAGTCCCTCCCGTTTGATGGTTGCAGCTTTCCCTCTCTGCCTCCTTGCACAATAAACACTGGGGCTCGCCATCACAGGCTACCTTGTGACCTTCTTTCCCACATTTAAAACAAGTTCTTGACCTATCGTGTTTGCTGGTGTAGTCCTTCGCGAAGTGTCCAAAAGCAAAACACCTGTGGCATCTGTTAGGGACCAAATGAGGCCTTATGCGACAGTTAGCCCACCCTACCTTCAGCTTGCCTCGTTCCATTGCCTTGTTAGCCTCCTTGGTGGGCATCCTTATGACTGCGATCTGGGTGCCGCCGTAGGCCTTCCGGAGTGAGTTTACCGCGTCGATTTCCAAGCTTATCTCCATTCGCTCTTGAAGAGCCTCACAGATGTCCTCCCTTGTAGTTACCTCGTCAAGGTCCAGGACTTCCAGCCTAGTCTCATGCCTGAATGTTTTTATACCGGCCGTTTTAATTCCTAAGAGTATTGTTATTGTGGCTTTGTACCCCTCCACCAGGTTACCTCCGCGTGTACTCAGTTGGAACAACAAATCTCCATTTCGCGTGCGGCGAATACGCGAAACATTATCACCCATTTCCTTAAGACCCGGTTCAGACTTCAATTTTTTAAGGATCTCTGCGTAAGTCATATCCTCCGGCTGACATATTACCATTGCGTCTGGTCTTGTTTTCATCTTTTTTAGCCTGACATTCTTCTTTTTTTTCCGTCTGTGCCCGTTTTTTGCCTCTACTCGCGTCCAAGGGTACTGGTTCGTGTTTGGACAAGGGTTTTTTTGTGTATTTTTTCCCATGCTTGGAGATTTCCCATGCCTGGAGGGGGCTAATGCCATCCATCTTACCGAACATTGAGCTGCTGCTGCCAGTTGGGTGATGAGGTTAGTTTCCAGTAATGACGCTATATGATGCTCTTTATGGGATCCGTTGCATTCAGAAGAAGTCATTACACTTTGTCATGTTCCTGATTCTCGCGGACCTCCAGGACTTGGTAAATGCTAAAAACAAAAGGTGCGGCTTAAGAAAGGAAGGACGCAACTAATTATGCGCGACAAGCAATTCCGTAATCGTCGCTCCATAAAATAACGTAAGGGCGAATTGGTTTTTATCATTTTGGCTTAGATTTTGGCTGCCCATTTTGATCTTCTTCATATATTACCGGTACACAAGGGGTGACATCGCGGTGAATCTATTATGTAGATTGGCTAAAGTTGAGCTAATATTTTTCTAATGGCTTCAGGGAACCTTATCTTCTCAGGTGAAATAGTCAGTACAATAACTTACAGGACACTATCAAGCAATGAACCCAATGATTTCCGATGTCAATTGTTGCGACATAAAGGTACGTTGTGCTCGACACGACTGCGTCGGCTCTAGCGACAGCGACTCGCTCATTTCATATAAAAACTCGTTTTTAGAATGTGAGAAAAATGAGTTTTTATATGAAATGAGCGAGTCGCTGTCGCCAGAGCCGATGCAGTCGTGTCGAGCACAACGTACCTTTATATCAGGCCAAAGAATACAACGCTTGTATCCAGCTTATTATTTTCACTAGTAAATATTTGTTCAACAATTTGGCTTAAAATATTTTAACGAAATGTCGCGTCGTGCAGAAATGTTACCTTCTTCACGTACACCAGGCCACCCAGAAGTAAAATTGATTGGGGCAAGCAGCAGGTCTACAAATTTTACTCGGATATTTTATGTAAAATTTTGAAGGATGGTTTTTGACAAAATTTTGCTTATATTAGCAAATACAAAAACTTAAAATTTTGTCAACATCATGACTTTCTTAGAGGGTAACAGCATGTAATTTAAATCTAGAACAATTAAGATTTCCAGTCGGTTTAAATTTTCGGTCGCAATAATATTGTTAGGAAAATATTAAATCCAAATTAAAAAAAAATACATTTCAGAATGTTCACTAGGAACGACAAATGTCACCTGCATCTCTTTTAACTTTTATTCCTGATTACATCCAACTACCCTACAAAATGACACTCGTTTTTTATATGGTCTCTACCAGGCAAGTTTGTATACCCTTTGTCACCAAATTTATCCCTTTCAGAAATAATGATGTAAAATTCTATTAACTAAATAGAGAGATTTTCAAATGAGCATAATTCTAGAAGATAAACATCGCCCTCAACAAAAATGTATTTTTTTAGGTTCCATTTAAGTCATGAAGTGATGAAACACAGCAAGCGTCCCTCCATACTTCCCCCTTCGCTACGCCCATGGTTTGAGGCACTATCGGTTACACAAACATAGTTATTCCACAAAAAAAACAACAAGTTGGAGATGTTGACGCCAAAGAAAAATACGCCAAGTGCAAATAAAAATTAATATCACTTCAAATCGCCACTCATATCCTGTGTCGCCTTTTGGATGGATACAATGAATCAACCTGAATGTACAGGACAATCTAATCTAAGCTGACCAGACTTCAGAAGATCCAATGCTGTACACATACTTGCAGTATTTGGTTTTTATGCAAAGCCTCAACCCCTCCCCTTCACGCCCGCCGATTTGGAGAAAGAATAATAACCACAAGAGCAGATCAGAATTTACTAAGAAAACTTAACATTATATCAAAAATCAGCATGGTGAGATATTCTAGTGATACACTAGGGTTCTAGCGGCATTACGACACATGTTCATGTTGTACTAACTTGCGTAAACAATACTGCATCATGCTACCAGGCATGCAGTTATCTAAGATTTTTAACGAATAAAATCACAACCATCTCGTTCACTTATCCGCCAGACCATCTTTCGGTATCACTTCACAGCGGCGGTCTCAGTGTCTCTACGTCCTGCTTCCACGTTCTGCAGAACATTATTGTATGCTACAGACAAACCACTCACTGAGGCCTATTTTGACCGCATCCATCTCCAGTGTGGGAACGATTTTTAACATTTGCATTCGGTATTGCAGACGAACCTGGCAGGTTGAGTGTGAATTTAAAATTTTAAATTCACACTCAACCTGCCAGGATTGAACTTTCAAGGTATAGAACGTATTCTGCGTACTGATAATTTCAGGCGATGCTATACACTTCTCAGTTCTTCCTAGGATGCTTTGTCGCCTGACGAGATTAAGCTTCTGCGTATCATTCAGGAGTCTCAAGTCCAACTTCAATTAAGTAGGTATACCAACATTAAGGTGGGTATTATGCTACGTTGTTCGACGTACAATATTTACTTCACTATGCCAAACCTATTCTTTCCGAATTTCAGCTTAACAAGCAAAATTGAAACAATTTCAAAACCTACAAGCCCCAGCCCATTTTCGATCTCGTCGTAGACCTCAAACGACCAAAGGAAATTTTTATTCGGTAAAAAATATTGAAACAATATGGTGGTGACTATACCTTAAATTCCTTATTTAGAACTCCTCAATTTAATGTTTTTCTCCTGTGCCGAAAAAAATATACTGATCACTGATCTCTTCTGAAAAGCTATGTACGCCACTTCTTGACAAAAAATTATCTGAATTTTAAGCACAAAAGTATGTTTTAAGACGAAAAACTTAACAGGGAAGAGTACTCGAAATAAGATTATACACATAAAATGGTAGCTACGGAGTGGAGTCTAAGGAGAACCTCCAGGGCGGTGGAAGGGTTGCTTATCCTGGTTGCAATATTTTTGAGGAGAGTATGCAATTCTTCATTGTTACATTAGTGATGCTACGCCGGTTCCCTAGGCTCGCCAATTTAACTGATTCGAAGCACATATTGGGGGAAAACTTTATCTAAAATCCCCCGGCAGAGTCCTTTTTTTAGTATTCTTTTACCTATAGAGGTTGATAGGGAAATTCAAAATTATGGACAATTTCCAAAAATTTTTGAAAACTCAAAATGCGATTTAGGCAGCCTAGCCGTGACTTCGGAATGCGGATAGACCGTGTCATTTGTAGCAAATGTGAGCGCCAAAGCTCTACAAGTTTGCCGAATCTTAGAAAGACAGAGAAGGGTTCCGAGATATGGAGAATGAAGGATTGCCAAACATAAAATTGAGATTATTTCACTAGCATCGATCGTACATGGTACCTACAGGAGTCAAACTTTACACCTTAAAAGCAGACAAGACTGAATACCTACCGGTTACTCATACATTTTATCCAATAAATAAGCTTGAAGCATTCTATAGCCAGTGTGAACGACCATACTTTAAGTATGGTTAAAGTTTAAATTATGGATAAATATGTACGAGTAACCGACACTGAGTGAGTTATTGTGTGGGATGGCGAATGCTATACACTTTGCTGTACATTTCCCAATGCTGTACAACAGGTGAAAATGCTGTACTGTACAGCAAAATGCTGTACGTATGGTCAGCTTAATCTAATCTAAGGTGACCAGACTTCCCAATGATGTACATACTTGCGAAAATCGGTTGTCATGCAAATTATCAGCCATACTACCCCTCCCCTTTACCCTTCACGTCGATTTGGAGAAAGAATAATACCTCACGAGGCTACCACAATGATTCTTATTTTCATAAGTGATATCTTTGTGAGGAGAACTCAGTGGCGTAGATAAGGGGGTTCAAGGAAAGATTGAGATTGATCACCGTGATTTTTGTATACTAAATTATATAAACATAATTCTTTGCTATTATGTAATTGGGTACATTTCGTAACAATATATCCAAATGCCATTCACAGGGGAATTCCAGAATTAACCCTTTTTATAGTGTTTAATTGTTACTGCATTGGCTAGAATTTTGATAATTCCTAGCGTATACTGGCGTATATGAGTTTCGGATGGTGGTGGTGGTGTAATTTACTGAAAAAAAAAAACAAACAAAAAAATGGCATTTTAGCGGATATCTGTATTGTGGAATACCCAGTGATACAATCAGCTTCTAATTGAGCGGCATTACGGCACATGCACAACTAATTTGATTGAACAATGTTGAATCATACTACCCGATTTTTCTCGAATAAAATCACAATCATCTCGTTCGCTCATACGCCGGATCATCATTCGGTATTACTTCACAGAGGCGGTCTAAACATATATTTACGTCCTGTCCCATCGCTCTGCAGTACATGATTGTATGCTGCAGACAAACCACTCAGAAGATTCTTAACATTTGCGCTCGGAACATTCAACTTTTAGTTCACCCCATAACCTTCGAGGATCGGTCTTTCGATGTGTGGAGCATATTCTGCGCACTCATAATCTTTAGGCTACATCTGGAGTCTAGTGCCACGTTGTTCGACGTGCAATATTTGCTTCGTTGTTCCAAACATATTCCTCCGGAATCTCAGCCTTCAAACGACTGCAAAAATAAAATATAAAAAAAATAATCCTGACCACCAACCTCCTTCGAAAAGCTATCTACGCCACTGGTGAAGCACAAACGCATGTTTTAACACGAAAAGCTATAAAAAGGAAGAGCAGTCAAAATAAGATTAAACGCGCATAAAACAAAAGACTGTCGTTTAATCTGGCGTTTAATTGGCAGCTGTAACCTACGAACGCGGATAGAAAGGACATTGAAACTTGGATGAAATTTTCGTCAACTATCTCTCAAAGTGTGCATAATTTCCGAAATTTCGGTCGAGTCCGAGTTATGGAAAATTAGTCCATAATCGCTTGACAGCTAGAGCCTTGAAATTTTTCTCGTCATGCTGATCATATATGTATATGTACTTTTTATATGGTCGCAGATGCTTCCTTCAATGCGTTACAAACTTCATGACAAAGTTGATATACCCTTTTACTCTATGAGCGAAGGGTATAAAAATGTAATCCTTATTAAATAATCAAGGACTATGAATTTCACCACTAATACATATTTGGTATGGGCGAAGGATATTTTGTAGGAATGGATAGAGTAAGAATGGCATTTGGTGCGAATAATTTAGAAGTTCCCAGGGCTTAAGGTTTGTTTTTTTAGAGATGACTTAGAGCCACCGCACACTGCAGACCGTACTATCGTACGATAGTTTGGTCGGATTGGACAGTCTCTCCGCACACTTTTACAACTAAACTGTTTGGTTGTTGGTGAGTGCGCACATTAGCCGATAGCCCGATAGCTGTTGCTTTTGACATTAGCGCCATATTGACATTAGTGCCAATTGGAATGATATCAAGAAAAGCTATTATTTCCCTAATTATAAAACGAAGGAGGAGAAGGATTATGAACAACAGCTTCGCATACTTCATGATAGCATCTGAGTATTCCTTTAAGCTTTTTTTTTTATATAAAGCTGGTCGTTTTTCGATTTCTTCGATTAATTTTTCAACAAGTTCGTCACTTATCAACGACATACTTTGACAATAACAACCGACGCCGACGAAAAAGTTTGTAAGTGTGCGCGCTCTCAGTGTGCGCTGTGTTATTTAAGTAGTCGGCCGATAGTTGTCAACCTATTAAGTTTAATGGGAATCGTACTGCCCATTAAACTTTATTATCGGCCGATTTGAAATCGTTCAAGTGTGCGCACTTGCATATGGTCTCGTGCTGATTAGAAGAACGATCAAACTATCGGCCGATCAAAAGTTTGTATTGTGCGGCCGCTCTTATTTGATGATCGCTCAGCAATTGCATTTAAACCACTGGTTAACCACAGTAAACAAATATGCAAATGCTCGGAATAAAGTGCGACACTACTATCGCTGATCATCACATGAGTCGTCCTTTATGCTGAAATAATCATCGATAAAAATTTAATTTCATTATCAAGAAACAAGCTCTTCAGTAAAACTAAATTAAAAATATTAACGTCAATAGCAAACCTATACATATTTGGCTTGAAAAAGTATCTTTATATGTAGGTACATACGAATTGAACAGTATCTACAATTCGCGTTGAAATTCATCCCAAGCATTCTCGTATGTACGAATACGATGAACACACATCTTCTTACAACGAATGAGTATCTTTTATAAATTCTCCAAGGACAACTCTACGTGTAATATGCGCGATTGTATATTTCTTCTTATCACGACCAAATGACGCATGCCCGGCTAGCTCAGTCGGTAGAGCATGAGACTCTTAATCTCAGGGTCGTGGGTTCGAGCCCCACGTTGGGCGCAAACAATTTTTTTTCTATACACATCGATGCATTATTATAAAACATATGTCGAGAAATATTGCATGCAGATCTTTGAAAGATCTCAAGAATATACCATGCCTACCTGGTGATGTTGCATTTGAGATGTTCTGTTCATGGGATATGCTTTCAAGGGGACGAAAATTCCTCATAAGGGATGGGATGGACGACAGGACGGCATGGCAGGTATACATTTTTTCCATAGTCGGAGATGATTAGAATGTTCTGTTTAGTTGCAAAGAGAGGTGAATGTTGCAATGTTTGTATAAGGAATAAATACGTAAATACATCTTTTCTTTAGTTTTATTTTAGTTGCCCATTCCGAACGTGCAGTCAGACCAACAATTGCCAGAAATATTAGCTAGATTTGGGCGTGATAATTTTATTTGCATATGCAATTTTTTCAGTCTATTTTTTACAGTAAACATCACAGCGAAAAAGTGTTGTGATAATTTAAAATCCCAATCATACACTCTGACGAGATATTTTGTAAAAATAAGTTGAAGAAAATTCCAGACTGCATCTTTATTTGTCTTTCTATTAACCGCAAGCAGTATGTATACAAGATTGCAATAGGCGATTATAGATACAGTTTTATTTATACCGGCTAATTGCTTACTTCAACAACGAATTACACGAAAACAAAGTATTTAAATTTTATTTAAATTGTAATCAGCCATACAATCTTATGTCTGGTACAGATAAACTGGACTATGAAATTCGTTGGAAAGGTCAGTCACTATTCAATAAATAGTTGGATTATTTTGACGATTGATTGTAATAAAATATCTCACGATGTAGTTACATACACATACAGTAAGTAAAATCGTAAGCGATACAACATACAAAATCGAACACTGTACGATCATTACACGTATCCTTTTCAATCAGCCAACAACCAAACAAGATCGCCGACGTTACATGGCAGCCTGTTGACACATGCCCGGCTAGCTCAGTCGGTAGAGCATGAGACTCTTAATCTCAGGGTCGTGGGTTCGAGCCCCACGTTGGGCGAAGTTTTTTTTTGTTGGAAATTTATAAAAATGGAAATAAAGTAAATATGTATGTAATTGATATTTATGAATTAAAAGCTATGGTGTAGGGATAAGTTTTAAATGTGTTATGGATTTGTCGTTTTCTATCAAACGAAATTATGATCCCCGAACAAGTTGCAGCTAGCTGTTTCAATTATTTCAAATATGTATTTATATTGACACAAGCTGGCCCGGCGAACTTCGTATCGCCTCACCTTTTAAATGTTACCAATGTGTGGGTGCGGCAAAAGTACTGAACTCCACGAATGGTTTGAGGAGATTACATTATGTCTGTAAGAAAATTGAGCCAAAATATGGCAATTTAACGGCATTTTTCGGTTTATTGTGATTATTTAAAAAAATGCCAAAAGATGCAGAAAAATGTTCCGAGGTGAAAAAAAAATAAAGAAACTTTCCCTTGCAATGATATATAAGACATTAGAATTTGATTGGGAAATTCGATGCTAGAATTAAAAAATAAATTAGACTATTCTCCATTATCTCTCCATTATAACTTTTTTAAAAGCTCCACAACTCTTGAAAGCAGCTAATTTAGCCGTGAGCAATGTTTCCTCAAAATGATCTTGAACTTATTGCTTAAAGGGCAAACCAGAACGTTTGCGTTAGGGCCGTTCCTTTCCGTGCTGTGCCGTTCATTAGATGGTCACATACGTTCCCTTCCGAAACGTCAAATTTCACATTTGAAAGTTCAAAAATATATTTAAAAAGGGAAGCAATATCAAGCAATATGGAAGTGATTGAGTTTTTTGCAATATTTTTGGAGTTGTATGCAGTTATACGAACAATTTAGAAAGAAAAATAGGCGTAGATGGTGGGTGCGACCAACAAACTTGGATCGAGAAATAAATGGCTATTTTGTTTCCACTTATACAAAGATGAAAAACATTGATCCCGAAATGTTCTTTGCGCAAACTCGAATGACAAGACGAGTCTACGATATACTATTAGATCTAATACGAGATCATTTGACTAAGAGCTGTTCTATAAGACCTCCCATTGATTTTGAATGCAGGTTAGCAATAACATTATCGTAAGTATGACATTCTTTTTAATTACGAGATACATATGTATTTATATACCAGCTTCGTATTCATACAGATTTTTGGCGCATGCAGTTTGTCCGAAATTCCTTGCCTCAACGTTTAAAGTAGGCAAGTCAACTGTAAGGGAGATAATCCTTGAAACCTGTGATATTTTGTGGCAAGTGTTGGCTCCCATCTACGTGGCAAAGCCAGAAACTGACAAATACATGCAAATCGCCTCGGAGTTCGAACAATTATGGAACTTGCCAAACTGTGTGGGGGCGATTGGTGGAAAACATGTTCAGATTCAAGCTCCTCCGAACAGTGGATCGGAGTACTTCAATTATAAAAAGAATTTTAGCATAGTACTTTTGGCGGCGTGTGATGCACGGTACTCTTTCACGCATGTTTGCGTAGGAGCCTATGGAAGCCAAAGTGATGGAGGTATGCATAATAAATTTCATTTATAATTTGATTATATATTTCTAATATGTTGTTATGAAACTAGGAATATTAAAATCTTCGAAATTTGGAAAAGAACTCATAGAGGGCATATTACCTTTTCCCGAAAAGAGTTTATTAAAAAAAAGGAACAAAGTTTTGCCGTATTACTTCGTGGGTGATGCTGCGTTCCCTTTACGAACCAATTTAATGCGTCCTTATCCCGGCAGAAGTTTAAGTTCGGAAAAAGAGATTTTTAATTATCGCCTTTCAAGGGCCAGGCGTATAATTGAAAATGCGTTTGGGATCCTCGTCGCTCGATGGAGAATTTTGAAAAATACTTTGTGTATGCACCCAGATAACGCCGAAAAAGTTGTGTTAGCCTGTATTGCTCTACATAATTTCATAAATATGAATGATGTAGAACGGAAATACATACATCACACCAACCAGGGGCGCACACAGAAAAATATTTCGGGAGGGGTTTTAGCAAAAACTCAAATTGATATTTTTAAAGCTGATAAGCGCGATCAAATAAATCACTGGAAGTTTGGAAGTTATTTCGTTTACTTAATATCACTACAGCTTCATACCAGTTGCAAACCGCCTCCAAGCCTCATAGTAACCACTATTGCTGATCTTTACAGCTTAAATCCACTAGGCAACACTAATTATGCTAATGCACCGAAAGACATAATTCCAAATTAACTGTAGCTCCTAAATAAAATAAATTAGTTAGTGGAAATATGATTGATTGTACCAGTTCAGTTGTCCTACTTCCGAGAGACACTTCGTTGGCTTCTCAACTGCAAAAAAAAATTTTGCCAGCACATCATTTTCATGATGCTGAGTTCCTTTCTCATTGTTAGATGACTTGATAGATTTATTGTACGATGAGTGCAAAATCCCTGTCCGTCTGTTGCAGGGACGTAGCCAGAAATTGGTTTCGAAATGGGCTCAGCGTTCAAAAAAAAGTCCATGCTATAAAATTTTGTTTTTAATTTTATTAAATTTAGCCGAAGAAAAAAGGCGTAATTTCTATTTTACAATTCTCAACGAGTGGATCTGATTTCTCTTTTTAGTTAGTTAATTTCACTTTACCCTGACCAATTTTATCACCATAGGAAATTCGTCAAAATAAAGTTTCTTGGGAAAATAAAAAAATCAAATTATTCAAAGTGCGGTTAAGCAATAATTTATCGCATTCCGCCATTTGCTATAGTAATGGTCAAGACTGTGAAGCGAATTGCAACTAAGAAATTTTTCATCACCTTTCTTAAAAATTCATCAAGAGTGCCCAGGATCGATGCAGAGGAAAGTTGAAAGCTCAAACTCACATGTATCTACTGCGTCTATTCCCGTGTCCTGTTTTTCTGTTACCCGAATTTATCAACCAAATGATTCAAACACTATTACAAACATCAACAAATTTCGGAGGGGGTTTGAACCCCCAAAACCCCTACGTAGGATCGCCACTGACACCAACATCAACCGACTGGGAGGACGAAAACCATGTGATTCACGGAGGAGATTGGAGACAGCAAACAGAAAACTTGGATTCTATACGGTTTGGGCCAAACAATTCACATACAACAGCAATTAGTATCAGGGATACATTAAAGGATTATCTTTGTAATGAAGGTGCGGTGTCCTTTCAGTATAACAGGCGACAAAAACCTAGAAATTAAAACAAAAAGTTTCATGGTAAATTTCTTCACATAAGAGTTTTAAAACATTGATAAAATAATTATTACATATTTGTATGTTCCTGTTCGCACCAATAAATAATACGCCACATATGGTTATGACTAATATTTTTATTAATATTGTTAAAATAAATTTATTGTTCAATGTACTATGTATTTAAATTCTACAGAAAAAAATCAACACAGTTGGATTCAAAACAAAATTAAAAATTACAATGGTATAACAGTTATTTCGTCTTCGAGGCCCGCGGTGTACTCGGCACTCCTTTGTACGGCGTTCTCGGCACTTGTCAGTATGTCGATTTTAAAATTTTTTTTTCTTGGTTGGTCATTTTCTTCATCTGACAAGCGATGGATTTTAGGAAATATTCATCTTCATCATTTTTTGCAACTTCGTAGAAAACGCTTTAAGGGTGTCGAGAAATGCATTCTCGACATCAGTTGTTCGGGATGGCTTCCGTTTTCTTGTTGTAAAGCTATCAGAAGCAGATTCTGACTCTGTGGAAAGGATTTCGTAATTTGTTTCCTCTAGTTGCTCCACATGGAATTCTAGTAAGTCGTCCGAATTTTGAGAATATTTATTTTCAGTCGTTCTGAAATGTAAGTTAAACTTAAAATCGTCCAATGATTTGCCTGGTACATACTTACTTTCTAGTTTTAATATGGCTATCTAGAAAGCTCAAAATGGGAAACAAACTCCAGCCTCGCTCTAAAATCGCAGCGGATCCCGACGGTAAGTCTTTTTTCTTTTTTTCCCTGAGATATTTATCTCTTAATGATGTCCACTTGGCTTTGGCTATGAAGAATTGAAAGTCAGAATGAGGATGTTGTACATTTTAACGTTAACTTACCGTTTACGTTGAATCGCTGATCTAATTCTTTCCATATTTTAAACTTTTTCTTCGTGTCCATATAAAATTTATTTTTCTTGTCGTAGAGCTCTTCGTGGCAACGCACAGCCTCAATGAAAACTTCATCCTAGTCGATTTCACTCATTTTATACTTTTAAATGCCAAACAGTTTAATTAAATTGAATAATTTAAACAACACACTCACTTGGATTCCGTGGGATTTGACATTTCAAATAGTTTTTCAAAAGCTTCCGTGCCGTTACGTGCGTTCTGTGCAGTTCCATACAAACTCCATTGAATCATCTTTGACAAGTGTTCGGCACGTAAGGTAACGTACACAAAATCTCACGGGGGGTAACTTTCCCCCTTTTTATAAGGTTGCGGACCTCATTCGGTTGGGTTTTTTCCCATAATCCGGGGGCCATTATCAACCATCCTGCAAACAAATTTCCGATGTAGGATTTTTGCCGACCAAATATCCTAATTTTCTTAGACTAACAAAAGCATCAGAAAATGAGCTGCCTTGTTGATTTTTCTTGGTTGATTTTCCAGATATGTCTCCTACGGAGGATACCACTTATTCGGATGTTTGTTTGGAAAATACACAAAAATCCGCTAATCTGCGAAAAGGAGGTAGAAAATTATTTTGGCATTGGCGATTGTTTTTTGCAGATATTTCAGTAGGAATAGTGGTTCTTGTGCTGAAGGCGACCGAATTACTGAGATCCGCTAGTTCGTGGGTTATTGTGGGTGTAAGCCATTGAGAGGGGTTTCTGAAATCCGTTCTGGAAATATTGGCGATGGATCATGGAATTAGTCCTATTTTCTGAAACACGGTAATCCGATCAAGAAATATAGGCAAAGCTATGGACAAATTAGTGTCTTCATAATTTTCCAGACGTTTCGTTAGCAATAGCAGCATAGCTATTTGGGTTGGTTATCAATTCGGGAAAAGGAATCACAGAAATGGGAACATTTATTCAAGATATACGTACTCGTATAGAGGCAAAAGTTGTACATCAAGTAATTTTGTATTGGCAAATTTTGTAAATTTTTCGACAGAAATTCTGCTCATCAATTAGATGGGAGCGGTGTAGGGTGGAGTCTACGGAAATCGAATAGAAATAGGCAGAAGAATGTAAGAAAGATCTGACCAAAAACAACAAAGTTGTAAAAGTTACCCCGCCAAAGAAAAATTAATCTGCCGCAAAAATAATATATATCACTCCAATCCGCTGCTCATATCTAATTTTGTTTGCTGGATGTACTTTTGTTTTGGGTGTAAATGCTGGAGAAGTTTAAATGTACAGGACTACTTCTTAAAGTAATTTGGTGGGAGCTTTAACATTTTATTCAGTGCCACTTTGACGGCTCCCTCCAAATTACTTTAAGAAGTAGTCCTGTACATTTAAACTTCTCCAGCATTTACATCTAAAGCCTCGTCTCCATTGTAAACATTTGTTGATGAACTGTTCTAAAAAAGTTCAAAATATTGTCTGCGAACAGTTGCGCAACATTTTAGTGAACTTTTTCTGAACAGTTGCGGAGCAAGAATCTATAATGTTCGCGAACAGTTGCGCAACATGTTCGAAACTGCCGCGCAACAAAGTCAATTATTTAATTATTATTTGACAGCTCTATTTATTCGTGAGATTTGTGAATTTCTTGTAGGTAGAATGTAACTAGCGCGATTAATTTGTCGATAAGAACCTTCATTATTGATTTTAGTGACCTTACGCGTTTATTGTCGTTTAATCAGCGTTGTTTTTTCCGGAGGGTTCGAGGACTATGGCTATGAAGTCACAAATTTATTTAGACATTGCCGGTCGCTAGCCAGTCGCACGTATTTAAAGTGGTCAGTTCGGCGTAACCTTGCGAAACGCCGTGAAGCTTATACCATCGATTTTCGTCATGTCTCCCGAAAGGTTAACGTTAAGTGAAATGAAAGTGATTAAGAAACTCAAAACGAAGTTATTCTCTTTATTGCTAAAGGCGATGCTACCAATTCGTGAAGGATCGGAAGGTCAAGAGGACACTGAAGCCGGGATATTCTAGTATGCATACTCCAGCGAGTTGCGGCACACAGAGTGCATTTCGAGTATGCATACTATTGTGCTGTCCCACTATGGGCAAACTGGACGGTGGATAACTCAAATCATTTTTTGAGCATGCAACATCCACCGTCCAACAACAGTGTTTTTGTTGCTTTGTTTATATTCTAGTATATTTGTTTGTCGCAATCATAATAAATATATGAAATATAAAAAAAAAATTACTTCGTTTATATGAGAGGTTGTCTGACTCGTGTAGTGCGCACATTCGGAGCACAGGGTTCGAGACTCATCGTGAACGAATTCAGTGTATGGTGTTTTGGAACTCACCGACCCATGTAACGGACTATGATGTCGGTCAAATGTACCCATTTATGGGGATAAATAACACAGCTGAGCGTGCTGTTGATCTCAACACCTCAACAAAAAAAGCAGTTAAAATCTTGGAAATTAGATGTCACTAACACATCTGTGGCCTTCGTCCAATATTGGGCTGTCGCGCCTGTCATTTATTTATATGAGAATTATTTATAATCTTTTTTATAGGACCTGCCTATACACATCCTACCTCCGGATAGAAGATTTTTCTCTCCTCTTACGCGGATAATGTGGGATAGAAACGTCCAGGAGAGAAATGCAGAAATTGATCGGAGGTCCATACTGCATACCTAAGGGTCAACATTTTCCCTCAACTGAAAACATTAGAATTGGCCGTAGTCTTTCAACAACCTGTATCTTCTCCCCTTCTCCCTTACGATTGAACGAAATCGGTAAGCTATGCCCTCTTTAAGTGGGTCCATTCCATACGACGATAAAATCGAAAGTTGATAAAACTACCATATGCCCGTATTCGTACGCTGGCAAATACTAATAGAACTGGACCTAAGTATCTTTTAACTGTTTTGGTTTGGTCTTAAAATAACCTAAAATGTTTAATATTAGATAAAACTTGATCAAAAAATACCACTGGAAATTCTAACTTCCTATAAAATTGTCCCAATTCGTGTAATGTTCAGCCGTGTTTTCCATTTGAATGGAAAACATCGAACATCAATAAATTACCTACAAAAATCAGTGCAACAGCTCAGCAACAAGCTCGACACTAGCTTGAGGTGTTCGTGAACATTGTTCAGGAGCAGTGTTGCGATACAACTGTTTACAATGTGGACGCGAAACGATTGCTCCAAAATGTGTGGAACAGCTCAGGAACATTTGTTTACAGTGTGGACGTTACACTTTTGTTCAGTAACTGTTCGCGAACAATTTGGGAGCACTGAAACACAATGTTCGTATACAGTTGCGCCACAATTGTTTACAATGGAGACGAGGCTTAAAACAAAAGTACATCCAGCAAACAAAATTAGATATGAGCAGCGGATTGGAGTGATATATATTCTTTTTGCGGCAGATTAATTTTTCTTTGGCGGGGTAACTTTTACAACTTTGTTGTTTTTGGTCAGATATCATATATTTTTGCATACTTAAATAGCCAACTAATATTTTTGTTTTGGGAAAAGTTTCAATAGATTTTTGTTCAGCATATTCCATAAATTTAATATCATAAGTTATATTCACAGGGTCTTCTTTAAAATAAATAGATACTGCAAACGCAATTGCAAATACGCCACAAATGGCTGTTGCCGAGCTTTTTTAAAAATAATTTTGGGATGAAATGGGTACAGTTTATTAATATGTATTTTGTGCAAAATAGATTTGTGTTATCTTTGTGTTATGGCTCTGCTAACATTCTGTTAGTAATCTGTTAATTTGTTGTTAACTCTGTTAATGCTCTATTAACGTTCTCTTAACACTATATTATCTTTTCGTTAATGCTCTGTTAACGTTCTGTTAATGTTCTCTTAATTCTCTTTAATCATTCGGCTAACGCTCTGTAAACGGTCTGTTACCTTTCTTTTATTACTCGATTTACGATCTGTTAACGTTCTGTTAAGGCTCTGTTAATTTTCTGTTAACACTCTCTTAACGATCTGCTAACGCTCTGTTGTTGCCTTACCAACGCTTTGTTAACGTTCTGTTACTGATCTGTCTTAATGCCCCCCTGACCCAGTGTCCCAATGTCACATTGTCCCAATGTCACAGTGTCCCAATGTTCCAATGTCCTAATGCCCTAATGCCCTAAGGTCCATTATCACAGTGTCCTCATGTCCCAATGTTCTAATATCCCAGTGTCCCAATGTCCTAATATCCTAATGTGCCAATGTCCCAATATCCTGATGTCCCAGTGTCCCAATTTAGGTCCTATTGTCCCAATGTGCAAATATCACAGTGCCCCAATGGTTTAATGTCCGAATGTTCCACTACCCTAGTGTCCCAATGTCCCAGTATCGGAATATCCCAATGTCCCAGTCTCCCACCTAATGTCCTAATATCCCAATGTCTAACTGTCCTAATGTCCCAAGGTCCTAATGCCCCAATTTCCTAATATCCGAGTACCCCAATGTCCCAAATGTTCCAGTATCCTAATGTGATGATATCCCAATGGCCCAATGTCCTATTAACCAGTGGTCAGTGTCCCAATGTCGCAGTATACCAAGTGTCCCAAGGTCCCAATAGCCTAATTTCCTAATATCCCAGTGCCCCAATGTCCCTGTATCTCAGTGCCCTAATGTCCCAGTATCCCAATGTTCCAATATCACAATGTGCCAATATCCCAATGTTACAATGTCCCAATGTTCTAATATCCCGATGTCCCAGTGCCCCAATGTTCCCACGTCCCAGTTTCCCCAGTGTACCTAATGTCCCAATGTCCTAATGTGTTGATGTCCTAATATCCCAATTAGTGGTGGGCGTTTCCGTTCTTTTCCAAAAACGGAAGAAACGGTTTTTTTTTCCTGCGAAGAACCGTTTTTAAGAACCGTTCTTTTAAAAACGGTTTTTTTTTTTATCTGAAAACACTTGCAAATCAAAAACTATTCATCTTCTCTAGATAACAAACGTGATAACCTGCCATGGCCAGAAATAATCCAGTAAAATATTCGAAATAAATCGAGATCACTTTGAAATACATTTTTTTTTACTTTAAAATCTATACAGGGTCGGAAACTACGGCATAAACGCGGAAAATGATTTCTCACGTGATTTTCAGCAAAAAAGTTGTACCTATATTGAGTGAGCATACCCCCAATTCTTAACATTTTAGCTGCCACAGGCGTTTGCAGATTTTTGAAAAAATAATTTTCTTGCCCGACTTAAACCCCAATACAGTGCGTACTCGATAATCCGAAGCCTCGAAACCTCGAATTTCCAGTAATCCGGATCACCTCAAAGATTACATTGTACACTCTGTAGTCCGAATTTCAAGAGCTTCTCTAATCCGAATCTGACTTTTTTCTCATAATAACAGTGATATTATCGTCAGAAATAAAAACAACAGTTTTCTTTGTTCTTGGAAAAAACAAAATCTAGAATAACAGAGTGAAATTCTTCGAAAAAAAAAACAGATTCTTCGAAAAATTTGATTAAATTCGTCCATTTTCTCGAAATTTAGAGCAAATTAAAGGCTTCTACTAGTCGAATTCCTCTGTAGTCCGGATCGACCCTGGTTTTCAATAGTCCGGATTATCGAGTACGCACTGTATCTCCAAAATTATACTAACTTAGAAGAGCGAAATAAGGCTTTACCTAAATAATAAAACTAACCGCACTAAAATCGGATAAATGGTTTGCTTTTTCTCTGTAAAAAGCAAACCTTCAAAGTCAAATTTTTGTTCTTTGACCCAAAAACAAACTTTTTTTTCTATCGCAATTTTCTACCAAAAAATCTTCAAGCGCCTGTGGCAGCTAAGGGGTTAAGAATTGTGGGTGTACAACTTTTTTTGCTCGAAATCACGTAAGGAATCATTTTAAGGAGCGTTTATGCGGCAATTAATTTCCCACCCTAGTCATTGTCGTCAGCAAGTCCAATAACATCATAGACTTCGAAACAACAAAACCCTAAACAAACTAAAATTTTCTTCTTCGAATGAAATTTTTACTGGACTAAAATGAAACAAAAACTTTTTTTTCGTCAAGAACGACTCGGAAAAGGAACACTTTCGCACAAAATCGATTGCAGAAAAAACTGCTTCAGAAAAAACTGTTTAAGAAAAAACTGTTTAAGAAAAAACTGTTTAAGAAAAAACTGTTCAAGAAAAAACTGTTTCAGAAAAGAACGACTTTGAAAAGAACGGTTGCGGAAAAAACTGTTTCGGGAAAGAACGATTTTGAAAAGAACGGTTGCGGAAAAAACTGTTTCGAAAAAGAACGACTTCGAAAAGAACGGTTGCAGAAAAAACTGATTTGGGAAAGAACGACTTTCAAAAGAACGGTTGCGGAAAAAAACTGTTTCGGAAAAGAACGATTTCGTAAAGAACGGTTGCGGAAAAAACTGTTTCGGGAAAGAACGCTTTTGTAGAGATTAGAGAGACGGTTTTACGAAAGAACGTTTTGAAGAGAAAAGCGCTTTCGTTTTGGAAGAACGACTGCGATTATTGCAACCATTTTTTTACGGCAAGTGTTGTTTTTGGGACGAAAATATTTGCTTCTTGATTTTGTTTTGGTAGTGTTGGTCGCAATCGCATCGCAAGTAATCGGGGAATAACCTTGAGAATAGGGTTCGGAGATTGGTGGTTTTGTTTTGATTGTATTGTTTCTTGTTATAATAGCATCCCAGATAGCATTTTGGAACTGATCCTGCGGCATCAATAAGTCTTCAATAATTTCCCCTCCTCGCAAATGATTCCACATTGATGATTTAGTGATTCCCGTCATCAATAATGATTAGGAATGACCAATATCGATGCAGAATCAGTCCAAAACCGATCCAAGTAATCAATAATTTTTCATGACAAAACTGTACTGATGCCGTATTCATCTCAGATCAGATTTAAGTAGCAATCCTCGGTATCAGTAAATCTTCAATCAAACCTTCGATGTTTTATTGATACCCAGATAGCATTTCGGTACTGATACTTGAGTATCAATAAGTCTTCAATAATTTCCCCTCCTCGAGATTGATTTCATATTGATGATTCAGTGTTTCCGGTCATCATCATTAGAAATTGATACTTTATTAAAGATTTATTGATACCTACCATTAAGAATTTCTAAATTTTACAGTTGCGACGCTATTGTTTCACATGCATGTGCGTAGACATCTAAAAGTGAAGTGTGTGAATTTATGTGTACATTGTGCGTGCGTGCGTAATTGTGGAACACAATAATTTAATATTAAAAGTGGTGAGGACAATTTTAATTAATTAATTATGCATAGGAAGGAAGCGAAAATCAGAAAAAAATGGTAATTTAAAAGTTGAATATTTTCAAACAAAGAGTGTCGACATATTTTTGTGAATTTTATTTCGCCAAAAAACCCAAATGGGATTATCGCTTTCATCACATCACATTGCCTTTGGCAGAACTATGTTGACATACATTGTACATATTGTACACGTACATAAATTGCAGAGTATATTTAAGATTATATTTTTAAATTACAGAAAGAATGGATTATGCAGACGAAGGGAGCATCCAACTTGAAAACATTTTTGCTTATATCATCCACTTTAATGTCCAGCGGCTCTACAATTTTAGGGGTATACGTGGCAAGAAGAAATTTTCTACTTTCGATCATATTTGTACTTGCCTTTTTGGTATGTAGGAATTGCCATGACAATGCCCCTATAATTTATTAATGGAAACATTTCAATATTATTCCAGAGTCCTTTAAAAGAAGCGACTTCGGTATACGTGAGTTCACGGATTAGTTGGAAAAAGCGTTGCGAGATGCGAAAGTAAAATACAATAAAAAAAAGGCCAATAATTTTATGTGATGTTGTGATAAAAAAAGAAAACATTAATAAATAAATGCGAAACTGAATAAAAGCAAAGAAAACTATGTATTTTTTTAAACAAAGTAAGGAGCAGTTTTTTATTCTTATTGCGATGAACCAAATCATTCACTAAAAACGAGAAAAAAAGCACAACAAAAAACAGTCAAGGAATATTTTTCTTGATTAGATATGTATTTTCTTGTTTCAGTCTTTACTTAAAATAATGGTTTTATTTTCTTGAATTATTATTTTAAGCTAAGACTTTTCTTGAAACAAGAAAATACATCTCAAATCAAGAAAAATATTCCTTGGCTGTTATTTGTTGTATTTTTTCTTGTTTTTAGTGACCGATTTGCTTCAGTGAGCATCATTACAGTATCGATACAAGTCTTCAATAATATATCTAAGAAATATCGATACACTCGATACAATATTGGGATGATATACTTTTGATATAATATTGATACAATGAATCAAATCACCATTTCCCCTTTCGACTACGTCGACCAATGAGAACACTCGAAATGCGGACATCGTCCATACAAAAACATCAATAATGGTATACTGAAGGTATCAGTACATTGATGTCAAAGTATCAATAAAATATTACTAATACAGGTATCCCTCGACTTAGGACGCTTCGACTTAGGACATTTCGACTTACAACGCGGGAATAATTTAGGCCACGACTCGAGTTACAACAATTTTTGTTTCGACTTACAACGCGATTTGAAAAGAAAAAATATTCGTATAAAAACACACGTTCAAGAATTAAGACTTAAATTAAATTAAAGAATTCGCTTTTTTGTTTTTACTCAGTTTCTTTCCTGGTGCTTCTATTTTATTTGTTGAGCTGATATTTAAAGAAGGAATTTTGTTTTGGTAAAAGCAATTAGTTGCTTCGTTAAGGACCTTTTAAAGAAGTAAATTTAAACAGTAGTGTAAAGGATTAGGCCAGCATAAGTATATTTATCTGCGGCGGCAAATAGTTCCTGATCAATCATTTATTAAACATGTTTGAAACGCAGAGAGCTGTATGCCAGAAAATGAGGCATACATTTAATGCCGGCCCCACACTGTTCAGGGTTTGTCCAACCGTGCGAAATAAAAGATCAAAGTTGGGACACACGCTTGGAAGAGACAGAGACGATGTTGAATTCCCCCATCGCCTCTGTCTTTGCCAGGCGTATGTTGTCTACAACGATGACTTTTTGTATCGCGCGGTTTAGCAAACCCCGGACGATGTGGATGAAATTTAAAGTAAACAATATCCCATATAACAACCAAAAAGATATTAGCTAGGCAACCTCGTAAGCCTTTCGAATTCAGCTAAATCCTTTAGTTGTACCAAGGAACACGCACGCAATAGAGTTTTAACAAGACGCAAAACCGTGGTGGTACGACTTATGGCAGTGTACGTCCTTAAATTGGTAGCGATAAAATTATGAATTGTTATTGGATTTAATTTTTCGGCCTTAAATTAAGCCGAACACACTATTCACACTATCCTAGGATACTGCAGCAATATTTAAATTTTTAATTAAACTTTTTAGCGTTTGCACGACTTGCTAAAAGTCTAGCTGATGTGTTGTAACTCCGCAATAACATTTTTTACTTATATTAGACTCCCTTGAATTATATTTATAAAAAATATAATTTGTACACAGAATTTTCCAGCTTATGGAAAGAATGAGGAACAGTTTCTGTAAATGTAATCCCCTCTGCAAATTTTCTACAATGTGTATAGAAATTAGAATCATTTTTCATAAATTAAGTGTCTGTCGAATAATATGAGGCTACATTTTGCTCATCCGTATCACCTTTAGATTCAACTGAACATTTGTACTAGCCTTCTTCAATAGAGTCGTCACTTTGGAATCGACATCCATTTGACATACGGTAATTTATGTATTTTAAACTCCTTTTATATTTTCGAGATTGATAAGTGACTGCATGCTGCCTGAATTTTCACTGGCTGGGGCTCGAACTAAACTGCTAATTGCACAATTTGAAGTTATGGTGATGAGAATGAGACTTTTTTCTTCAAATATAAGATGATCACCTCAACAAATAATAAGAAGCGCCACAGACTCTCCGATCGATCGGCCCGATTTTTTGATTGCGAGGAAAATCGGAAGGTGTATGGGACCATCGGATTCAATTTTTTGATTTGACGTGTGAAACGTATTGCCAATGCAATTTTCTCCATCAAAAGTAGCAATTGATGTCAATCTTACATCGCCAAAAATTGTATATTTCACTATTTTGTGTTGTGTCTTGTGGACCGTGAGACTGTCAATTTCATATTGCCCGATAAATTGCCTAATGTATGTGCTGTATGGTCGGCAGATCGATTGTGGCCAGTCGATCGAACGAGAAATCGTTATGTTTGTGGCGTCCTTAAGAAGTTTTCTATACCAGTGTTTTCTAAATTAAATTGTTGGATAGGAAAAGAGAATTCTGCCTAAATACTTATGTCGCAACAAAAATTGGCCGTCTTCGTCAGTTCTCAATAAGAGAGCCCAAGAAGGGATATGAAAAATATTAGGCAATGTTGATTTGCACATGCTAATTTATTTTGAATCCTCCTTTTTTAAAAAAAACTATCATTAGCTAAAAAGTGCCGAGTTTCGAGTTGTGACCGTGTTTTTGCCTACGTGCAATATGATTATTCGACTTACAACGTTTTCGACTTAGGACGCCTTTTCCTGGAACCAATTAGCGTCCTAAGTCGAGGTATGCCTGTATATCAATATCGTGCTATCTGGGATATGATGCTGTGCTGATTGATATGATATGATACTCAGGCGTATGTATGTATGTTGTATGTACATAGTCGTATAGTCTAGTGTCGTGCTTTAGAGATGTTGTGAGCGTTAGGTAGTGATCGAAGAATGCATAACACCTGTTATGAGCTATGTGACTATAATTTTAGGGTAAGAAATATGTAAAGAATAGAAATTGATACATATTCGTACAATTGTTATGCTCAATTCTTAGGCAAGTTTTTGTTTTAGTAGAGTGGAGTAAATGGAAAAAAACGGTTTTTCTTGATTTTCGAAAACCGTTCTTTTCGTTTTTAGTTAAGAACGGTTTCTTAAAACCGTTTCAGTTTTTTTTGTCCATCTCTAATCCCAATGTCCTAATGACCCAAGACCCTAATGTTCACATGTTCTTATATCCCAGTGCCCCTATGTGTGAATATCCCGATGTCCCAATGTCACAACATTCCGATGTCTCAGTGGTCCAATGCCCCTATGTACCAGTGTCCCAATGTCCGATTGTCCCAAGGTCATAATGTCCCAATGTCCTAATATCCCAGTGTCCTAATGTCCCAGTCTCCCAGTGTCCTAATGTCCCAATATCCCAATGTCCCAATGTCCCATTGTCCCAATATCCTGATGTCCCAATGCCCCAATATCCCGATGTCCCAATGCCCCAATATGCCGATGTCCCCACGTGCCTGTTTCCCCATTGTGCCTAATGCCCCAATGTCCTAATGTCCCAAGACCCTAATGTCCCAATTTCCTAATATCCCACTACCCCAAGATGCTAGTCTCCCAGTCTCCCGGTGTCCCAATATCCAAATGTCCCAATGCCGCAGTGTGTTTTAAAAAATGGTCAATGCGATGAGCCGATAGACGCAATTGTTGGAAATCTTTGTTAACTTTACCTATTAATTTACCGTTATTCCATCCACTTATCTAAATGGAAGACATTGATTCTTTAGAAGGACCACCAGAGGATCATTCGTTCCAAATTTCATAAAAATCCCATCACGAAGAGAGACAGTAGAAGCAAGTCTTTCTGCAACTGTAGACTTCATTCTGAAATTGGGTTACTCGCTTAAGTCTGTGAGGGTGAAAATTTCACCGTTTATTGCATATATCTTACCCGTTATTGTGCCGATCGAAGATTTTATTTGGAAAGGCACTAGAACAGGATATGTGGAATATTTTGGTAAAAAAATTTGTTTGGGGGTTGTTGCCTGGTCAAACAAAAAAGCAAGTTGTCTCCGGTAATCATAGACTTGTTCGCTTTCGTTTTTCTTTTTCCTTTGGCGGGCGAGACGCTCTCGCGTCTCTTGATTTTTCATCATAATTTTGCTCACTGTTAATTTTCTACATGTTGAAATCCGATAATTCGTTCAGCTAATGTTGGGGCAAATTTCCTAAACTGCACTCATTGTGAACTTTTCACATGCTTGAATGCTTGTTTCGCTATTTAGGGTGTTAGTGTAGTTCCGAGGTGATTTCAGATTGCAAAGTGTGGTGGAGAACATTTTTTTTGTTTCTTATGTTTTTTGTAGTAGTCTGGCTGGTCTAGCGGTTAGTGCGCTTACCTTCGATGCACAGGCTCATGAGTTCGAATCTCACCGTGTTCCATGGTATTTTTCGAACTCACGAGCTTGTGACAGACTATGATCTCACTCAGATGTTAAACGAGTACCCATTTATGGGGATAAATAACACTGCTGAGCGTGATGCTGATCTCATTACCTCATCAAAAAGCAGAAAAGATCTTGGAAATAGGATGTCACTAACACATCCTGCGGCCTTAGTCCAATGTTGGATTGTCGCGCCTGTTATTTATTTTTATGTTTTTTGGGGTGCTGAGCAGGAATCCGGAGCTTCCCACCAAAATTTCGTTGCGGAACAGGATCAAAACCGCGAAAAAACTCAAAATTTTCGGAGTTTTCCCGTTTTTTTGTTTATAACTCCGAAAGTGTACATTTCTCCGAAAACCTGTCCATGAAAATATTAGAGAAAACATAACTGCGGGTCCATCGCGCCATTAATCATTAAAATGTGTTAAGCGGTATTGCTACAATTGATAGTCATTTTTTTTTGCGTTTTTTTTTGCAATTTTGACCCTGTTTTGCAACGAAATTTTGGTGGGAACTTACAGATTCAGGTTCTGCATTCCAAAATACACAATGTACAAGATAAATGCAACTTTTACGACCAAAAATTGAAATACCGTTCAATCTCAAAATTTTTTTCATAAAATGGAACTACGGTAAAAATGGCAAATTTAAATTATCCACTGTAGTGATACCGCTCAACAGATTTTTAATATTTATGTCTCTTTGGACGCGCAATTATGTGCTCTCTAAAATATTCATGGAGAGTTTTTCGCAGAAATAAATAGTTGCAGAACTAGGGGGCGAATAACGGAAAAACAGCAGAAATTTTAGGGTTTTTCACGATTTTGACCCTGTTCCGCAACGAAATTTTGGTGGGAAGCTCCGGATTCGTGCTCAGCACCCCAAAAAACATAAGAAAAAAAAAAAATTGTCTCCACCACATTTTGCAATCTGATGTACTAGGTTTATCACGTAGTAACTACACTATGTCGTTTTGCCCTACTTTCAGATGTAACTACACGCCAGGGTGGTGCAAAATCACTAAGGTCATCAAATTTGTTTGCGAAAAGCATAAGAAAATGGGGAAATGAGCAAACTCTTTTAGTATTTTTCTCCTACCTACCTTTTCTGATTCGGCAGTAGCAATTCTTTTATCGTGAAAGTAAGTCATTTAGTGGCAATAGATATGGCAAAACCAATTCAGTTATTGCAAGTGGGAGTTTTTCAGTTGCATGTAGAAATTTACTTATACATGGTGTCCCGCATTGGGTGGTCAATACTGTAAGGGTTGATAGCGCAATTTGTTTCAGGAAGAAAATTAGCAATACAATCGGAAATTTTTTTGCCGTTACCTTGTTATCGCTCTTTTTGTGAAAGTCATCGAAAATCGTGACTTGTCATGCAAAATCATAATTTGCAGCCCTCCTGATGACTTAATCCAAGATTTGATTTCAGTTTCAGAAACTACATAAGATTTGACAAAAACTGAAGTTTTTCCTGTTGCCAACATTATCGCGACTTCCAAGATACAGTTACTCAAACTTAATAGAAATTTTAAAATAGATTTTTCATCAAAAATTCAAAAAGTAATTTCATAACGGTGCTTTATACCTACAACTCTGCAAAGTTGATAAAAGTTGCTTCAACGTGTTGGCTTTCCAACGGTATATCACTTTTCATATTTTCATTGCGGAATTTTGGAATTACACATATTGGATGTAAAAAAAACAAGGTAATTATTTTCTTGTCGGATTTTTCAGACTGAAATTTTGTTGATTTATTTTTCATATTTTACTATTGCAATTTGGACAATTTGTTGAATAAAAATGAAAATAAAGTTTTAAATATGAGAAAGAACCAATAAACTAAAAATATTAACTAATGATTAAATGGGTCTGTGTGGTGAATTTGAATAATGCTGCTGGAATCGGCCTCCTCCATTTTGTATGCAGACTCGACACCTTCGGCGCATGGATGAAACGTTCCGAAGGATTTCAGGAGGGATTTCCTTTATGTTGTCACAAGCGTCATTAAT
Organism: Microchrysa polita; assembly: GCA_949715475.1. NCBI lineage: Eukaryota > Metazoa > Arthropoda > Insecta > Diptera > Stratiomyidae > Microchrysa > Microchrysa polita. The sequence continues at coordinate 76,497,038 of OX454417.1, forward strand.
TCGCTGCAGCAGCTGTTCCCGGGAGGTAATCGACTCGGAATAGATATTGTTTTTTTTAAGTTACCCTATAAATAAAAATATAGGCGAATAAAGTCGGGACTTCTCGCAGGCCACGCAACTGTCCCAAATCTGCCAATCCACTTTCCGGGAAATTCTTTTTCCAAATATTCTTTGATAGATCTCGCATGATGAGCGAGGCATCCGTCTATCTGCCATAAATAGCAACGATTCAATTTTAACTGTTATAAGTACCGTTGCATTTGTCAAAACATGTAAAAAATTTCAAATATCATACAGTTCTGGTAAAAATAATGTAGCGAGATTCTATCCCGAATTATGATAGTCTTTCTTTGTCTTTTTCGAGTAAAGGGAAAATTGTTAGCGATTCCACCGAAGCCTTGTTTTTTACCAATTAATGCGTGTTTCCCTAAAATTCTGCAATGTAAATATAAAAAGTGATATACCGTTGGAAAGCCAACATATTGAAGCACCTTTTATCAACTTTGCAGAGTTGTACGTATAAAGCACCGTTATGAAATTACTGTTTAAACTTTCCATGATAAATCTATTTTAAAATTTCTATTAAGTTTGAGTAACTGTATCTTGGAAGTCGCGATAATGTTGGCAACTGGAAAAACTTCAGTTTTTGTGAAATTTTATGTAGTTTCTGAAACTGAAATCAAATTTTTGATTAAGTCATCAGGAGGGCTGCAAATTATGCTTTTGCATGACAAGTCACGATTTTCGATGACTTTCACAAAAAGAGCGATAACAAGGAAACGGTAAAAAAAATTCCGATTGTATTGGCAATTTTCTTGCTGAAACAAGTTGCGCTATTAACCCTTACCACCCAATGCGGGACACCCTGTATAGGCAACTGGATGGGAATTCCAAACTTCCAGCGGTTTATAAGCTATCCTGCTGATCGTGGTCGTCAATTTGGGGGGAGGGGATGGAATTTACTGAAGTCGGAAAATCCGTTCATGATATAAACAAAAGTTACATAAATCATTTTTGTATTGGCAAATTTTGCAGAATTTTTGGCAGGTGTTCCACGCGTACTTGGTCGTGGTTGATAGGAGGAGCACAGGGTGGCATTTACAAATTTTCGCTTATTAATTCAGGTGAAATAGGCTGAATAATGTAGCAGATAAGATCTTGGAAATAGGATGTCACTAACACATCCTGCTGCCTTAGTCCAATGTTGGATTGTCGCGCCTGTTATTTATTTTATTTTAATGTAAGAAGAAATTGCCTTCGAAATTTCGCTTCAACTTATTCCGATGAATAGGGCAGAGCGAGCAATACAATGGGGCGAATTAACTGAAATCCTTTAATCCGTCTAGGTGATTTTCGAGACTAAATTCATCTCAAAATTCAGTTTCGAACTTTTGCTGGGTTTTAGTACAAATTAACTGAAATAATAGGATAAGGCAAAATGTTTCTTTAGCTTTCCAGCCTTTCCAAGCGAAAGCAAAATTTGCTGAAATATGCAAAGGCTGAGGAAATTAAACCGCTTTCACATTATTCTCGATCGATTTTTGAATGTTTGAGAAGCTGTTCGGTTGGTGCCTATGGAAGAGAGAGGGGACGGGAGAGATAATTTAGTGGAAGAACGGTCATTTGATAAACATACATATAGCCAAACAAATGAAGAATATAAACTGCTTTCACAATTTTTCTCGGGTTGCAGATGTCTATAGGTATATTGATATTGAGGATGGAAAATCATTCAGGGACAGAATAGAACAAAATCCGCTAATCTGCTCAAAAGTATGGTCTTCATAAATTAACACGTTGCAAATTTTTCGCATGTTGCAACTTTTGACAGTTCGAGGTGGAATTCAAGGAGGGTCCAATTTACTAAAATTACATAGAATTATGAGGGCTAATGTGGGGAAGACCTGTTTTCATGAACTCTGTCGTTCAAGTGTCAATCCAGTCAAAGAAATTTACTGACATCCGCAAATATGTGACGACAGTTATTAATTTTTCAGAAAAATTTGTTTTCATAATTTTATTCGTGTTTCAATAGCAGTTATTCTCTTGTTCGGGGTATAGACATATCCGATGGACCTTATATTACTGAAATCCACTAAGCTATTCAGACGATAAAGACAAAGGTATGAGAATGAAGCATTTTCACAATTTTAGTAATTGTAATTTTTACTACGTTTCAATGGATAGGTATTGTAGTATAGGTGACTATATACTCTTCACTGAGTAGAGACAATGATTTAGAGTAAGCTTACTGAAATTCTGTAATTCGTTTAAAAAATATCGGAAAAGCTTGTGAAACACAACTAACAAAATAAAACAAACAAAACACCAGAATAACTATATGGATAGGTATCCGGTGAGGCAAATTTTCTTAAATCATCTTATTACCTAAAAATGGCTATTTTAACATTGTTTTTTTTTTTTTTTTGAAGCGGTAATACGAAATTTCGGTCGCTGTAGGAACGTTGCAGAAGTGTTTTAGATTTTTTTCGCAAGTTAGATAGAGACCAAACCGCTGGTCTAAACCGTTGCAAATGACGGCCAAAGGACCAAAAAGCTGCTTTTAAACTTTCTAATAGAACATTTTATTATTGTTTTTTTTTTAGAAGAGAACAAAAAATTTATCTGCATTGGCTTATCTTTCAGGAGAAAAATTACAGTTTTGTGAAAACATTCTTCTTTCTTTCTTTCTCATTGTGAATTTGTTTGTGTTTCATTCAGATATTCAGGGTGAGGATTAAATCAGCAGGGCAATATTCCAAAATTACGTCAAGACATTCAAGAAATATAACCCAAAATATAGAAAAAAACTCATTGTGAATTGTTGCTGATTGTGAATGTTCGGCTTATCTCAATGGGTAGGCCAGTGGAATTAATTTACTGAAATCCAGCAATTCATTTATAAACTGTACGAAAAGGAACTGTTCTTATAATTTGGTCATTGTGAATACATATTTTGCATGTTTCAAAAATTACTCTGCTATTCGTGGAGCAGACCTAATCAGCTGCAATTCTGTTCCCTAAACAATCAAAAAAATAAAGACAAAATTATAAAAAAAAAATTGTGAATTGCTTCCTATTGTGAATTTCCTGTACATGCATATACTGCTTGTATAGCCTTTAGGGTACACTTACTAACAATCGGTAATTGGCCCAAGAAATAAAGGAAAAGGTATGTTTGTCTTTATACTTCCGTTCATTGTGAATTTCTCATATGCATCGATAGTTGTTCCTTCAATTGGGCTAAACACCAATTCTGTGGAGAAAATTTACTGAAATTCGCTGATACAATCAAAAAATATAGGCAGAAAAAGCCAAAAAAGAAACCTAATGTGAATTTTGGCTCATTGTGAAGTTTTTGAATGTTTCAATAGTTATTATGTTATTCCGGCCCAAGCCAAATCCAACGAACCAAAAATTATGAAAATCGGTTCAGCCGTTCTCGAGTTACGTAATATGGCCCTAAGTGTGAAAACCTCCTCAGAAATGTAATATGTATTTTGAAAATGTTCTTCATTTAATTTAAAAAATTTTGACAAGAAGTAAGTAGTAGTTAATCGATCAGTAACCAGAATTTTTGAGTTAATTTCCACCAAATTTTGGCCACACTGTTTATAGAAGAGAGGGACCTCACATATAAACATATTCTTTGATTATAACCGGGGCCCCGGATAAAAGCAAACGGTTAGAGTCATCGATTTTGCTTCCCCACTTGTGGTTAACTATAACCGGGGTCTACTATCTTATTCCAAAATACGAGTACATATTCGCAATAAATTGGATCAAATTAAAGAATCTTAAATCACCATCAATTGCTTGCTCGAACAAAAAAAAAAAAAAACTGGTAACTACTAAGTCAACACACACACTTCCATTAATTGTAGATTTTCAGAGATACCTTGTACCAGTAGCAATATTAGTCAGATCAACAAAAAAGAGGCATTCAATCGAATTTAAATTTGGCGGTCTACGTATCTATATATGATGCATAGCTAAACAAAAAAGGATTATCTCCCACCCGATTTATTTTTTCGCATCAATGAAGAATTAAAGATGAAGTAATCTACACTTAAGAATTAAATTCTCACTTAAGCTGACCTTGATGTTGGTGGAGCATAATGACTCGTTTATACTAGCGGATAATGATCGTATCGCATGCTTGTGTTGCCAAAAGTTCTCATATATCATAAGAATAAAGATTTTTTCTTGAATGTTGTTCTTTTTTTTTGTTATAGAACAATGATTGTCATCTGATTAGTTTGAAACTTGTTACTTAATTGGTATTATTGGTACCCGCATACATAGTTAAAAAATAAAAATGAAAAAAAAAAAAGTTTAAATGTTTGATGATGAATTGTGACGGGTATGCATCAGTTTTTAAAAATATTTATACACATACAGGTTATAAATAACTATAATTTATTATTAACAAGCTGTGCGAGCTCGCTACGCTCGCTCCCCCATCTTGGGCTCGCTGCGCTCGCTGTAACATTATCTTTCAAAACGAATAATATTGAATACTAAATTTGATTAAAAAAAAGTAGAAGGGCGCCTTACGTTATGAAATATACTTTATTTTTAGTAAATATTTTGACTGTTGGCAAGCTTCGTATCGCCCCACCTTTTAGATATGATAGTTAGCGAGTGGGCTAAAACTGCTGAAATCCGCAATTTTTATCAGGAGAAGCATGAGAAAATGAGCTGCTTGATGATTTTTTCTTGGTCGATTTTCCAGGTGGAGAAGTTTACTGAACTGTGCAAATCCTTTTAAGAGGTGACTTCATAATTTGGTGGCTGGCGTCAAGAGTTATTCTTATTGCTATGGTTGGAAACCATTCACGGGAGAGAGTTGATGTAATTTGCTGAAATGCACTAAACCGATCAAACAAAGTAGGCAAAAACTCCTGATAAAATGAGCTGTTTCTTATGGCCTATTTCTCATATCTGGAAATAGCAATTCAGTTATTATAGGATGAAGTCTTTTAGTTCCGGTTGGAACTTTACTGAAATACGCTATTCCGTTCAAGGGATGCCTTCAATTGCAGTCTGTTGACCAATTTTCTAGGTTTGTGAAAATTTGCTCTACTATTGAGGTTGCCATTCAAGGGATATAGGCAAAAGCAGGATAAAATGAGAATTTTGAGAAATCCGGTAAATCGAAATTCAGGAAGAATAGACAAAAACTTGAGAAAATAAGTTGCCCTCATAATTTGACTCCTAACCGAATTTCTCGATAAGTCCCTTTTATTGGGTGTGTAGAACTCATTCAGATGGGTGGTTGTAGAATTTATGGAAATTCGTTAATTAGACAAAAAGATTAGAAAACGAACAGCACTGATAAGATAAGATTGACCAACAATCTTGCAGATATTTCAAAAGCTATTCGGCTGGTCCTTATGCTAGAGATAAATATAGACATATTGGAGAAAATAAGGTAGCCTAGTAATTTCCCAGATGTGCCAAAAGCTTCTTTCTTATTGGGGGTGTAAGCAACTTAGTGAGGTCTCAGCAATCTGTTCCGCGAATATAAATGGAACTGACCATGGATTCAGTGTAATTTACTGACATACGGTAATCCGATCAAGAATTATAGCTATAAGGTGGAATTTGCCGAAATCCGGTAAAATGTTTAGCCGAATTAGACAAAAGAATATGAGGAGTAATTATTTTCCTCATAATTGTGTTCATTGTGAATTTTCAGCCTATTTCAATACTACTTATACCGGTATTTAGGGTAGAGAGCAATAAGGTCTAGCGAATTCACTTAAATCAGCTAATTCATGCTGGTGATGTAGGAGATACAATCTGGGTTTGGGAAATTCAGTAAATTGCACTCATTGTGACTTTTCCATGTTTAAATGCTTATTTCGATATTTAGGGCAGGTTCCAATTATGTAGTGAACATTTAACAATCTGCTTTTCCGTTCAAGAGAAGTCACCAAAAGATGGTAGCTGCCTTCAACATTTTGCTCATTATAAATTTTCCGTATGATTCTTCTGCTCTTCGTTAATCTGCTTATCGTTTTCAGCGGTATCGGGAGGATTAGCAAAAGAGGTACTTTGTAAATTCTCCTCATGTTTCAATAGTTGTTCTACTATAGACGAATCTGGAAGGGCATATTTATTGGAATCCGCTTATCCGGTCAGGAGATATAGACAAAGATTTGTGAGAAAGAAGGTGCCTTCAAAGGGGGTACACATTTGCTGAAAACAAAGGATAAGCCCCGACAATAAGAAAAAGAATTTTTCCAAAAAAATTCTCATTTGGTTATTCATTTAGGAGTGTTTGCAAATTTCAGTCGATTTCCAGCTATTCAGGTAAAAACCAATCGATTAGGGGGTTTAATTTACTGAGCTACGTCAATCTGATCAAGAGATATTAATAAAAGGAGGCGCAACTGAATTTCCATGGTAATGTTTCTCATGGCCGATTTTCCAGATGTTTCATAAGCTATTGGTGGTGGACATTACAGACGGTCAATTTCGGCGGTGGTCATTGAAGGAGTGAGTAGGGTAGGTGAAAATAATTTACTGAAGTACGTTCATTCGGTCAACAGATATACATAAATTAAGAAAACAAACTGCCTTCACAATTTTTCTAGTAGTCAGTCAACGTTACAGATGTTTCAAAAGGTATTAATGCTGTTGAGCGTGGAAGTCATGCCAATGAAAGCCGAAATAAATCAGGCGTGAGATGGAATTCACTAAAATCCGCTTATCTGCTGTTCGGGTTCCAGATCAATCCGGTGAAATACACTTATCTGTTCGGAAAATAAAGACAAAACTATGTGAAGAAAAACTATTTTACCAATTTTGCTAGTTTTAATTTTTCACAATGAAACTCGGTAACTCATTTAAGAAATGTTCAGAAAAGAAAACAACTGTCTTCATAATGTTATTGATTGTGAATTTTCCGACGTCTTCAATCCTCATTCGGCCATTCGGGGTGGAGACGAATTCGGAAGGGAAAATCTTGGAAAATCCACTAACGCTCCACTCTTCATGATTTTGTTCATTGTGAATTATTTTGATATTTATTGTGCCAATCGGGAAGATTTCAATCCGGTGATGCAAATTTGTTCAAATTTCAAGACTCGTCTTGGAGATATAGACAAACGTATTCATAATTTTGGTCATTGAGAATTTTTCGTATCTTTCAATATTTATTCTGGGTGTAGACCAATTCGGTGGAATCAATTTGCTGAAATCCGCGGCAAATCGTTCAGGACATACAGAAAGAAAGTTACTCTGCTATAAGTGGAGGAGATGAATTTGACGGGAAAATCTTTCAATAATCCGTTGGAAGTTCAAAAAATATATAAGTATAGTAAAAAAATGTCCTTGTGAATTGGATATTTATTTAAATAAATATAAATCATTTGATTATACTGCTATAATAATCAGCCTTGTGTAGACCAATCCTTCAACTTACTGAAATCTGGCAATTAATTCAAGAAATATATAAAGAAGTATGTGAAAAACATTTGTCTTCATATTTGTGTCCACTGTGAATTTTTCATATGTCTCGATGGTTGTGCTGTTACTTTGGGTAGAGACCAATCCTGTGGAAGAAATTCACTGAAATCCGCTCATATGTTAAAGAAATACGGCCAGAAATAGGTGAAAAAGAACCCATTGGGAATTTTAGCTCATTGTGAACTTTTTGCATATTTCGATAGTTATTATGCTATTCTGGCCAGAGCCTAATCCAACAAACCCAAAATCAAGAAAATCTGTCCTGCCGTTCTCGAGTTATAAATGGTGTAACTAACACGACTTTCTTTTAATTTATTATTAATAACCAGCCACGGCAAATGACTAGCCCTGAAAAATAGCACTCATTTGTGTGAAGTTAAATAAATGAAATAATAAATTACTGGTAAGGAAGTAAAAAATTATTGCAAAAGTTCCTACATTTGGACGAATATTTTCATATTATGCAGTCCCGATGGAATACATCATTTCTAAACATATAATTTGCTGATGTTGATGGATCCTCAGAAGTTGTTACTCCAAAATTTTGGCTCTTTTAAAAAATGTGATTAAAAACAAATATTTAAAAAAAGAAAGAGACAAATGTGCATTTGAATTTTTGTACTTTTTTTAAGTATTCATAATCACTGTTGTTCTTTTTTTACCAACAACTTTTGTCACTAACAATCCAAGTAGCTTCAAAAGGTTGTTTTAGTTCAATAGCTTCTAACCGCGTCATGCTACTGACAAAATTCTTGCATTTTATTGTTTTATCTTTTTACATTATTTTGTTTCTTTTATGTTGTCAAATAATTTAAGACGTAAATAAACCAATTCAACTTCGTACGACTCTTGCAAAAAGTAACGCTCGGCATTTGTTCCGGAAGGAAAGTAATTTTCAGAGTTTTCGACATTCCAACACCTTACCTACCACATACTGACAGTTAAGAATGGAAGATTATGGGCTTTTCATGTTCATTTTCATCATTGCACTAAAATGGAATTACGGAAATACACATAAGATAAGATCTAAGACCCCACCTCATTATTCTGCACTGCAAAGCTCAGTTCGTTTAAATGACAATATAAGGTCAATTGAAATTTTTGTGTACATTACATTTACGTTTACCATAATATTTGGTGATGAATTTTTAATGGATAGGTTGTAGGCATTTATAATAAAATACTTACGAATGTGTTTATTATGTATATGCGTATTTAAAATAAAAACTCGGAAGAGAAAAATCTTAGTGCGAACATGAAATACCGTGAAGCAAATCCATGTTAAAACAATTTGTAAACACGTTCTTGCAGTTAGCACACCGCAATATATGTAATAAAAAATAATGACGGTCACCTCTCATCACTTACATGACATGATCGCATAACGATTATATTTATTTACTCGTAATTCTGTTTTGTAGTATTTACGATGAATCTGAGACGCGACTGTAATTCACTTCCCTATTTATCATTTGGCGAGAATCACAATTTCACGTAAACGTATAATCATGACTTGAATTTGTAACGTACTTCTGGTTACATATTTAAAACCGATAAGTACGAGTATTATTGAATTGCGAATATATTCTTCATATGCAATAGGGAAGTGGGTGTCATTTTATGTCGTTTTGGAAAGAATCATTGTTAAATGACAAATTTTCCTTGTTCTACCAACAGATAATGATACCAGAATAAGGTTACGTAACGTAATTCGATTCAGCACACCCATAATACATATTTTATTTCTCGCGAGGTGTAACATTTTGAAACTCCCTGCACATGATACGCTTTTAGACTTTCTTAACATGGGAAGACGTAAGTCTCTATTCCCCAAAGAATGTCTCTTTGATATGTGACAACCATCACCAGAGGAAAAAAGGAGCAGCGCCCGCTCTAGGGAGGGGCAAGCCGGGCGGCCGCCCGGGGCGCCAATTTTTTGGGGCGGCATTTAGCACTTCATAGAAAGAAACCTATAGAAGAAAGCTGAAACTAATGTTCAGTTAAACTATGAAATAAATTAATAACAAACTCGTGGGCGATGTTTCAAGCAAAGGACAGCAACTCTTTAAATTCTAACGTACTCGTAGAATACATAAACGTAAGAAATAAAATAAATTGTACCTCACAAACAAATTTCTACCATTCTCTTTCAGAACCTGTGTTTAATGGGAATCTAAAATTTTTCAAAAATTTAAATTCAGCAAATGGACAAAAAAAATGTTGTTTCGAATTAATATAAAATTTCTATATTCGCCATTTAATTTTTAGTAACGCAAATCATCCCAAGGAAGACAATGTGTTCATAGCCTCAGTAGCGGCATATTTCGAGAAGTTTATCAGTTTATCTCACTCAGTATAGTGCGCCGTAAGGGTAACAATATTTGGGTAGTGTGGTGTGTATCCTGATTGGCATTTTTAAATCCTATGGATATTTACGGTTCCTAGGTAGGTTTGAAGCAGTGGCGTAACGTACGGTATTCCTTGGATGCAGTGGAACACGGGCCCCAAGCTAAAACGACCCCCACAAGCCTTATTTGTTTTATGCTCATTAGTCAAAAACTTAATCAAGTACTCAATTATGTATTACCGCCAATTTATGCTTTAAGTAAAAAGTTACGATTTTAAAATATTGACACAAATTAGGAAATTTTTGAATCATGATGACGAATTTCCATTACAAATTGATTAATATAAAAACCATTAACGAAATTCCATGCCAAATTGATTAATTTCAAAATCATTTTGTCGAATTTTTAAATCATGTTGACAAATTTTCATTACAAAATGATGAATTTCCAAATCAAGTTGATAAATTTCCATTACAAACTGACGAATTTCCAAATCATTTTGACGAATTTCCCTTTCGAACTAACGAAGCTCCAGATCGAATTCCCCGAAATTCCAGGGACAAATTTCAAGAACATGATTACGAATTTCCATGTCCGATTGACGAATTTCCACATAAAATTGATGAATTAGATAATGTTATCGCATTTCACGTTGACAACATTCAATGTCATAATTGACGAATTCTCATTTAAAATTGCGTAATTTTAGAATCATGTTGACAAATTTATTTTACCTCAAGTTTCCACGTCAAAACTATACATTTTCAAATGATATTGGTAGATTTCCATTTCAAATTAAAATTAAAATTTCTATTTTAAATTAAATTCTCAAGCACGTTGACGAAATTTCCTTATTTTAAACTTACGAACTTCCATATCAAATTACCAAATTTTTAAATCATTTTGACGAATTACCACATCAAATTTGCGGATTTCCATTTCAAATTTGTCTCGATTGTTCAGTTTAATTAAAATACATTAAAATACGAATGGAAAATTGTTGAAGTAGTGTGAATTCGGGAGATTTTCTTTGGCAGGTAAACTCTTTTAAATGAACTGACAAACAAATCTGTAAGAATTGCTGATTAAAGTTTGATCGCAGAAATAAAATTTCGTTTCGACAGATATTTAAATCAAAACAACCATTAAGTAACAGAAAAAAAGCAATTAAAACCAGTTAACACTGTGCTACTAACGAGTAGTAGCCAGACCGGGGTTAAATTTATTCGACAAACTTAATATACCAATTTGGTACAGTAGGGAATTTCTATTGGATTTAAATTTAAAGTGTGTCCATCCTGGTCGATCGAATGATGCCGACGGACGAATCAATCAAACTCCTTAAAAATAAAAACAAAATGCAGCGGGGCGGCAATTTGTAGTTTTGCCCGGGGCGGCATAAGTGCTAGAGCGGGCGCTGAAAGGAGACACAAAGTTAGATTACCGGACAAAACATGGTTTACCGATTGACAATGCTGCATATGTCCTTTATTTGAAATTGAGTTTTCGTATTCGAGGGGGTGGGGAAGCCGTGGCGGATTTACACATTTGCCGCCAGTATAGGCTTTTCACATTTTGACGCCCTTACCGACCTCTGCAAGTATATTACTAGTACTTACCGCAATCTACTGCATTTAGCAATTCATAGCTTACCTTCATATCAATCGCACATTTGCACTATAGGGCTGAATTAAGATCGAAAGTGAAATTTTTCGCCCAGGGATTTTATCAATAAAAATGGATACTTACTGTCGTGGAATATGTCACAAACGGTGGGGAGTTCCATAAGGTACAATCCGAGACCGGTTCCATAATTCTCCTCGGCCATTTTATGTATTTTTCGATTCCCCGGTAATTTGACATTTCATACGATGAAATAACCGGGGAATCGGAAAAAAATATATAAAATGGCCGAGAAAAATTATGGAACTGTTTTCGGATTGTAGTTTATGGAATTCCCCAGCATTCCCCACATATTCCACGACAGTAAAAATAGATTTTCATTGAAAAAATCGCAGCGGCGAAAAATTTCACTCTCGAGGTCAGTACTAGAGGCTTATGCGCGAAACATGAATATATGTTTTCGATCCCGATGTTAATGTTTTTCGATCCCGGCAACTACAAAATCCGTAGTTTATTAAAATTTTAATAAACTGCACGAATATGAATATGTACTCAGAACGGGTTCGTTTCATTTACACGTTATAATGAGCTTCGAGCTTTCTGCTTCCTAAGCGTTCTTCAATCTTTAGCACAGAGCAAAATGCATATAACTTTTATCGTTATCCAACTGCAGCGTTTTGTTTTAGTGAAAATAAAACTGAAATTGTTGACCTCCCTATTTACTTGAACTACATTTTCAACTTCATGAAATTTCACTTACCCGCTCTTGGGTTTATCAACGGGAGTTCGAAGATAGAGAATTTAATAGGAAGGTATTAAAACTGTTAATTTCAACATTGGTTTTTCTTTGAAAATTACGCAGATAATTTCATAACGGTTTTTTGAACTGGTAAATATGGAAATTTGACAAAAGTTGTTTTAGTATGTTTAGGCAAATTCTCACTTTTGGCATTTGAAGCATAAAGAGACATTTTTTTGAAGTATTAAAAGGGCCAACATTTATTTTGCTTCCCTTGGACATTCAGCTGAATTGCTTTGTGCAATTTTAGGATGAGAGGATCAATCTTTTGATAAAATTTAAAATTGGTTTTTGGTCTTCATAAGTACTCCAAAAACAACTTCAATTCTAGTTGTTGTGTTCAATGTTTCAGATTTATGAATATACTTTTTCAACGTTTACCTTGATTTCAAACTTGAATTTTTGTCCGCCTTCTTTCGAACTGAAATGAAAAATTGAACATTCCTTGAAGCTTCTCTGTAAAATTTAGGAGCTATAATATATTTAAAGAGTAGACAGAACGAGGCACAAAAATAGCAAGGCAAAAGCTTGGGTCCGACTATTAGTCTGTAAGACATTAGAGAGTTTTAGCAAGTCGTATGGAATAAAACGACATAATTTGACATTCCATATAAAAATTCGCTTGCTTACCGTATACGAAACGAAATATCTTAATTTTGCATGTCCCAAGTAGGCATGGGTGTATTTCCGTATATTTGATTCTCTGGAAACAGTCGAAATTGGCGAAATAATTTGTCGTTTTTTACACCTATGCCTACTTAGGATATGCAAAATTAAAATATTTTGTTTCGTATACGGTAAGCAAGCGAATTTTTATATGGAATGTCAAATTATGTCGTTTTATTCCATACGACTTGCTAAAACTCTCTATTATAACGGGCATGTTCGCTGCAATAATACATATTTATATATTCCTTTAGTTTTTTAAGCACTGAAATAATGACAAGAAGGACTTCTCCAGTTATATGTTTCACTGAGGGCCAAACGTATTTATTTATTTATTTATTTAATACTTAATATTACAAAACGGGAATAAATTTTCAAAACATGTAATGTAAAGAATTCTAAGTAAGGAATATAAGTATAAAAATAAAATAAAATAAATTAAATAAATTCAAAAAGTTAAATGAAAAATAATTAAAGTTTTTGTAGCAAGGTGTTTTTTAAAGAAAAACGAGACCGAGGCTAATTTCGGGCGCGGCCGAAATTTGGATACCCTTCGCTCCCCTTGGGCTAAAAGTTTTTTTGGGCGTACCTATGACTTGTGTTCAGTCCTCCCCGCTTCCATGCTTTTCCTTGAATTTTGACATAAGTGCCGAGCGACGATTTATTGGGGGAAGCGGGGGACGTGGGATTCTTAGATTAACCAAAGGGGGGAGGGGGGGTTGTACGGCAACCCAATGAACGCATGGCCTTTCCATCAATTTTTACGTATGTTTGAGGCATTAATTATAAGATTTGGTTGAAATTGGTGGACAAATAAAAAAGTTTTTCTTCGAAGAGCCTAATTTGGGGGTTGGGTTTATATGCCAGCCCCATGACCCCATGGTCCGATTTAATTCATTTTTGCATTGTTTTGTAACATCAATAAAAATACATTTCCATGAGGTTTGATTGAAATTGGTGTGCAAATAAAAATGTTTTTTCTTAGAAAAAATTGATTTGGGGAGCTAGGTTTGTATGGTGGCCCCATGACCACATGGTCCGACTCCATCTAATCATACATATGTTTTGTGTCATGAATAGTCATGAATAGAATCAGATTTGTGTGAAGTTTGGTTGAAATTAGGGTATAAATAACAAAAATCTTAGAAGAACTTATAATTTGGGGAGCTAGGTTTGTATGACAGCCCCATGACCCCATGGTCCGATTTGGTCCATTTTTACATATCTTTTGTGATATCACTAGAAACACATTTGTGCAAAACTTGGTTGAAATCGATGAGAAAATAAAAAAGTTTTTCTTAGAAGAACCTAATTCGGGGGACTAAGTTTGTGTGGCAGCCCCACGACCCCATTGTTTGATTTGATCGATTTTTACATATGTTATGTGTCAGCAATGAAAACACATTTGTGCGAAATTTTATTGAAATTGGTGCATAAATAAAAAAGTTTTTCTAAGAAGAACCTAATTTTGGGGGGTAGGTTTGTATGGCAGCCCCACGACCCCCTTGTCGGATTTTAGCGATTCAAACATACAAACTGCCTGCAACAAAAAGAAGCATGTGTACAAAATTTCAGCTCCATAGCTTTTAAATTGGCCGAGTAAAACGCGTAGCAACAGACGGACAGACGGACAGACGGACAGACAGACAGACGGACATCGCCCAATCGACTCCCCATGTTATGCTGATCATATATGTATACTTATTATATGGTCGGAGATGCCTCCTTCAATGCGTTACAAACTTCATGACAAAGTTAATATACCCTTTTCGCTTAATAAGCGAAGGGTATAAAAAGAAGAAGGTAACGGACCAATCTCCAATCGGTCGTAGTTTCTCATAGCTCTAAGTAACGGAGAGTTTTTATAAATAGAGAGTGAAGATTGAGGAGGATTGAAAATTGCAACTGATCGAGTGTTGTAAGATGGAAACCGATATTTGATATCTTCTATGAGTGATAAAGTAGTAAGACCCTTGCCTAACCTGTAAAGGAAACACTGGTCAAGACAGTCTCTTCTTTTGCTTAGTGATGGTAGATTTAGGAAATTAAGCCGATCTTGATAAGGCCTATAATCCAAGTTATATTTAAACAATAAGTTTCTAGAAAACTTTCTGTGAACTTTTTCTAATGCATCACGAGAAACAGAAGAATAAGGAGACCAAACTACCGAGGCGAATTCTAATATACTGCGTACTAGCGTCACAAATAAGTTCACACAAGTATTAATAGATTTAAAGCTAGAGGAGGAGGAGAGTAGATTTCAATGAGTATACCATAACGGAGCACTTAGAAATATTAAAATCCAGCTCGTTTGAGATACACCAGAACGTAAAGCTATCCAAATCGGATTGCAAAGCTATACAATCAGAAATAGATGAAATAGCTGAAAATAGTTTGCTAACATCGGCGTAAAAGAGAGAGTGACAGTTAAGACAAGATGGTAGATCATTTAAAAAACGTAAAAAAAGAAGGGGACCTAAAATAGATCCTTGTGGCACACCTGATGATGGACAAAATTCGGAAGAGGTTAAATTTTGGAAAACAACTCTAGATGAGCGATCATTAAGATAAGAGAAGAGCCATATAATAAGGTAAGATGGGAATCCCACTGCAATTAATTTATTAAGAAGAATTTGGTGGTTGACGGTGTCAAATGCTTTTGCGAAGTCTGTATAGATTACATGTACGTCCAAGTGCTTATTGAAGGATTTTGACACAAAATTAACAAGTTCAACTAAGTTGGTGACAACGGATTTGTTTTTGGAGAATCCATGTTGTTGATCCTTAATAAGATAACTAAAATGTTCATGAATGAACATTGAAAAACAATCTTTTCAAGAAGTTTCGAAAAGGATGACGCAGAATTAGGATCGCCCTTTTTCGGTATGGGAACCACATACGACGATTTCCACTGAGTTTTGAAAACACCTTCATGTAGGCTTTTACTAAATAAAATGGCGAGAGGTTTAGATATGGAAAATTGTGTTTCTTTTAAAAACCAATTTGGGATTCCATCAGGTCCAGAAGAAGAATTAGTTTTAAAAGAAGATATAAGTAATTCAACATAGGATGGTAAAATGAGAGGTGGTAAATGTAAATTGTCCATTTCTTGAGGTACAACAGGAGGACAAGTTAATGAAGATGTTTTAAAAGTACTGGCAAAAAATGTGGCAAAAAGCTCACACATTTCAGAAGGGTTATCTGCGCTTATATTGTTGAAGGTGAGAATGAAAGGATGATTTGAAGAAGATCTCAAGTTTTTTACATAGGACCAAAATATTTTACTCTCATTGTTCCTCAGACTGTCCTCAACAGTCTTAATATAGACAGACCGAGCAAGTGAGATTAGCCTTTTGATCCTCGATCTAATAGGGAGGATAAATTGGCCCATCTGTGTTTTTAAATCCGGTATTGAGATATTTTTACTTTTTATTTCAGTCTTCCGTAGCTTTAGAAGCAGATGTGTATAACATCAAATTATACTTTTTACATGTTTGCCGCCCCCGAAAAACTGCCGCCCTAGGCTCCAGCCTACTTAGACTACTGGGGGAAGTTACGGTAAATTGCATGTTTCAATCACACCGGTCAAAGTTTGAACATAATGGGTGGGTTTTGTATCATCCATAAAACAATGAAAGTGTTTGATGGGTTTTCGCTTATTCTTTACATATTCATTAAATGCACAGGAGTAATCACACAAGCTTCTCAAATAAGTAACTTTTTCGGCAATCGGAATCCAAAGTGTTACCTTTGACCGACGGCTGCCATTGACCTGGTTGCCCAATGGCATTTTCATTTCAGATATGGTTTTAATCCCTTTTTATTTAAGAATACAATATCCCACGTTTTTTTCGTCTCATACAGTCTTGAAAATGACATCGGTTAAATGCTGACCCCTATTGTGCATACACTGACTAAGTAGATTTTTGGAGTTCGTCTCCAATCTTCGCAGCACATCAATCGGTATATTGGCAATGGCGTCGTGAATGTTGTTTTTGAAAGCTATTTAAAAATTTATCGAGCTCCGTAATGTGTGTGCTGTGGCTCCATCTTGCTGAAACCTCACGTCCCTATTTATTTATTTCTTCGTGGCTTGGAAAAAAAAATCCTCGATCATGTTCCAAGTGAGCGACCGTTAGAAAAGAAGCTGTCCAGGCTCGCTGCTCTCTGGACGAGAGCATCATGGCAACTGACTAGAATGGGACACAAACTTGGGGACTTCCGCTTCCAGATTCGACCCCCCCCCCCTCCTCTACCCACCCAACTCACCACTAAGGAGTTTTTTCAAATAAGTAAGTTTCTACGGCGCACCCTATACGTGCATTTTGATTTTGCTTTGCAAAAAAAAACCGAAAACCGGGTTATGGGCCGGTTTTTGACATTCCTACCACGGATCCATTATCTGGCCAGAAGAGTTCATTGCATGGGCAAAGTCAGAATTTCGTATAGGGGGGAGGAGAGAAATCCCAAATTTTTTTCAACCTCATGATCATTTTGGATTTTTTTTAGGAAGGGAGCAAAGTATGTTTTTGTTTTTAGACCTTAGCTAGTCTATACTCAGCGCTTTTATGTCCCTTAAGGTACGTGTTCGTAGAGACAATTCATGTGATGACCGCTCAGCGATCTTAGTTCTGCATCCAATTTCGAGCCATATTTATATATTTTTTGAATTGTGCTACTTTTCAATCGACTATGAACTAAAGGAACATGTCTGCATAGAAAATAAATATATGCATAAAGTGCTCAAAACCGGTGGTTTAATTTCGATCGCTGAGCGATCATCACAAGAGTCGTTTCGGAAACTAGGCCACAAGCGAGATTGCAGGATCTGATATTAAAGTCCCGGATATTAAATGCTTGAAAAGCACGATAAGTATTCGAGTTTGCAGTGTCCCCAGCAGTGTACGGATGGTATAGTCTCTTTGTTTCCTTGCCAGGGAATATCTAATTTATCAGGATTTAAATATTTCGATTTAAAGAAATCCTGAAATTGCAGATTGAGACAAGCGGTCAGTGATCGTCTCCTATACGCAGTTCTTTATTTTTACTACGGAAATTTTCGTATATGATCGGCCACCAGTGAAACCCGCATTTTTACGCTGTCAAACATAGCAATGCATCGATTTTTTGTAGAGTAGAGCAGTAAATAGAAACGAGACCGAGACTAGTTTTGGGGGCGGCCGAAATTTGGATACCCTTTACTCTCTTCGGGCTAAAAGTTATGTCGAGCGTACCTACGAAAGAGTATATTAACTTTGTCATGATTGGGCCGCGCCGTCCCTCCGTCTGTCCCTCTGTCTGTCTGTTGCGACGCGGTATGAAAGGTATCCAGCTGCAATTTTGCACAAATGCTACTTTTTGCTGCAGGCAGGTTGTATGTTTGAATCGGTAAAATCGGAAGATGGGGTCACGGGGCTGCCATACAAAACCAACCTCCCAAATTAGATTCTTCTAAGAAAACCTTTTTTATTTGTGCACCAATTTCAACCAATTTGACACAACTGTGTTTCTATTAGTGACACAAAACATATGTAGGAATGGATCAAATGTGATAATGGGGTCGTGGGGCTGCCATTCAAACCCAACCCCCCAAATTAGGTTCTTCTAAGAAAATTTTTTTTATTTGTGCACCAATTTAAGCCGAACTTCACAGAAATGTATTTCTATTGATGACACAAAACATAACAAAACATAAGAATAGATCAAATCGGACCATCGGGCTGCCATACAAAATCAACCCCCCAAATTAGGTTCTTCTAAGAAAAACTTTTTTATTTATGCACCGATTTCAACCCAATTTGACACCACTGTGTTTCTATTAATGACACAAAACATATGTAAGAATGGATCAAATCGGGTCATGGGGCTGCCGTACAAACCCACCCCCATTTTGGTTCTTCTAAGAAATTTTTATACACCAATTTCACAAAACCTTGCATTAATATGTCTTAATCAAAGCAGGTAAAAAAAAATTTCAAAACAAATAGGATCGTACTATGGGGTCATACTCCCGCATCCCCCAATCAATGTTTCTGTGCATAGCACAAAACACAGTATTTCATATCATTTCGTTTCATTTAAATTATGTACTATTTTGCTACACTTTACCTTAAGTTAATTTCGCCTTTCAATATTAATAACATTTTTGCTTACCAATACAATATATTTTTTTACATTTCGATTACCTATAATTGTTCATTGACTTCAATAATATTATTGCTGACACTATAAATTATGTATATAAATTAAGTTGATATTTTATGAATAAAGTGATTTTGCCAACAATCGCGTGTCTTAATCAAACATTTGGTCCGTCGATCGTTTAAATTTCTCTAGAACCAGTGTCTTGAGAAAAATTGTGTAAATCTCTAGAACTAGCGTCTTGAGACGAGTGAACATTTTTCATCCACTAGAACTTGGGTCTTGTGGCACTGAAATTTCGAACTCATACACAACAAAAAAAAACGAACTAGCGAGAAATTGTCAAATCAAACTTAATACGTCGCGAAAACCGTAAAAGTACGCGCGGTCCGTAGTAAAAAACGATACAGTACTTTCTTTGTGAATCAACAACAAAACTATACAGTGCCTTCTTGTGAACTTGTGACTAAACTGATCTTGTGCCTTCTTTGTGAATCAACAACAAAACTATACAGTGCCTTCTTGTGAACTTGTGACAACAGATCTTGTGACTTTTTTTTGTGGTTCTCTTTTTGTTGGAGTCAACCTATACAGAATACACCATATTTCCAAGCAGAAATATTTGGGGGCTATTCGTCAGAACCTTATAATCCGTGAATAATCAATTCTATTTGTAACGATGGATGCGATAATCAGCAAACAAGTTACTGCCGTTAAGAAAATCCAAAAACTAAACGCACAACTCACAAAGGAGCCTATTGTGAGAAGAACTAGGGAGTTCGGCGATGCTAAATTACAACAATTAGCCAGTGCGTGGAACGAGTTCGAGAGCAATGACGAACTCTTGGATGGCTACCGCGAATCCAATTCCGATCATCGGTATTTTGTGGAAAACTATTACAAAACGGCTGAAAAGTTGTACGAAGATACACGTGAAGCTTATCAAGCTCTAATCCGTGATGCGATAGAGCGAACCCGACGAGCTCAGGACATCGAGCAACAACATCGTCTCTTGAAAAAGCAAAACGCACTTATAGAGGCTCTTAATAATGCGGCAAACGAAATTAAATTGCAATTACAACATACAGTTTCTGAAGCCTACGCAAGCCAGAGGCAGAAACTAATGACCGAGTATTGGAATCTAATTGTGCACAATCATGGTGATATAGTCGCATTAGGCGTAGTGAAAGACGATTACTTCAACAACAATGTATTTCGAGCAACCGAGGCCGTATATCAAGAGACTGTGATTCAACTAGAATCAGCAAGATCGAACATTATCAGACCGCCAACCGCGCCAATCGCAGCGTCCGCACCAATTGTTCAGCCGGGTGTAAGGTCAAATATTCAACTTCCGAGAATTGATATTCCGAAGTTCAGTGGAGATTATTTGAAGTGGATTCCTTTTAAGGACTTATTTACCGAGTTGATTCACAACAATAATCAACTGACGAAATCTGAGAAATTCTATTATCTGAAGTCAAATCTGGAAGGTGTACCAAATGAGCTGGTGCAACACCTAGGAATTTCAAGTGCAAATTATGACACTGCCTGGGACATAATCTGCAGACGATACAACAACATGAGAACCATTCTGACAGCGTATCTAAATGCTCTTTTGGAGCAACCTACCATTCCAAGAGAATCAGCACAAAGTATCAGGAAGCTTCATGATACGACAACGGAATCATTAGCAGCAATAAAAAACTTAGAAGTGGAGACCAACAACTGGGATCCAATGATCGTCCACATATTACTTCAAAAGCTGGACAAGGAATCTCGGCGATTATACGAGCAATCTTTGAATGATTCACGAGCAGTACAGACACTGAAAGATTTTATGAAGTTCCTAGAGTCCAGATTCCAGAGTCTAGAATCCTCGGAAGCAACATCATCATGCAGACAACAACAAGTAACAAAAGGAATAGAAACCAGAGTGCTGCACAGTCAAATGAGAGATAATGGTTGTCCAATTTGCAAAGGTCACCATAGAATTTATATATGCGAGAAATTTAATGCAATGAACCCCAACAAACGAAGTGAACTTATAAGAAAAATTGGATTATGCTTCAACTGCCTACGCGAAGGGCATCAGTTAACAAATTGCAAAAGTCTTCGATCTTGCAATACATGCAAAAAGAGGCATCATTCTCTAATTCACACTGAAATTCAAAATAGACAAAGTGAGTCTAAGCCAGGTGTTACAGAACATAAGCCAGATAGCGGTAAACCAAAGACCATCAACTCTCATATGGTGTTCTCAAACCGCAATAGCTCGGTATTATTGGCAACAGCAATGATACGTGTACTAATGAAAAATGGCTACGAGATAGTACTGCGCGCCTTAATTGATCAAGGAAGCCAAGCGAGTTTCATAACTGAAGAGGCTGCACAACGTTTACGTCTTCCGAGAAAGCACATACACGCTTCTGTGAGCGGAGTTGGTCAATCATCTGTTGGCAGTGCGAAGAGCTGCATAAGTTTGCATATTAAGCCGAACTTCTCATCCCAATTCGAGACATTTACCGATGCGATTGTGCTAAGGAAATTAACGAACCTCATGCCAACAGAAAAGATTGTTCCTAATAAGTGGAAACATACGGAGAAACTATTATTAGCGAATCCACATTTCCATATTCCGAGCAAAATAGATGTGATTCTGGGTGCAGATATATACGCTGATATCCTGTTAGATGACATGGTACGAGGTCCTCCCGGAACACCCATAGCGCAAAAAACTCAACTAGGCTGGATACTATTTGGCGGAATGCTCACAGAATCACCAAGAAATCATCTAGAATGCCTGGTAACAGAAGTAGATGTCGACGACAGCCTATCCAGGTTTTGGGAACTTGAAGAGCTTGAATCCGATCCAGTGATGACAACTGACGACGTAATATGTGAAGAGCATTTTAAAACTACCCATCGACGAGATTTTATCGGAAACTACACAGTACGGATCCCATTTAAGGAAGATCCAGAAAAGGCAAACATAGGCGGAAGCCGAGAGTTGGCGTTAGCCAGACTACATAAAATGGAAGGCCAGTTCAAGAGAAACAAAGTATTTGAAACATTATATCGAAAGTTCATGCACGAGTACCAACAACTTGGTCATATGGTACCAGTTCCGGTCGATGTTGACGATTTAATATCAGGAACTGCAATCGAAGATCATTTGCCAGAGAAGAAAAAACCTGCATTTTACTTTCCTCACCACGCTGTGATGAAGACAGAAAGTACAACAACTAAGCTACGTGTTGTGTTCGATGCATCCTGCAAGAGGCTACTTCCAGGATCACAGAGTCTGAATGACATAATGTACGTTGGGCCAAAAATCCAAGGCACATTATATTCAACTTTGCTGCGATGGCGTAAACATGCAGTAGTTTACACAGCCGATATCGAGAAGATGTTTCGCATGATACGAGTTGACGAACGCGATCGAAAGTTCCAGCGAATCTTGTGGCGAGACAATCCAAACGAAGTAGCCAAAGAGTATGAGCTAACAACAGTTACATATGGCACCGCTGCTGCACCATTCTTAGCTGTTAGAACGCTTCATCAATTGGCGTATGACCATCAAGCTGAATACCCTGATGCAGCAAAGGTAGTCCTGAGAGATGCATATGTGGATGATTTTCTCTCAGGAGCCGACACAACTGAAGATGCTGTTCGGACTATACAGCAACTTATCGATCTGCTGAAGGAAGGTGGCTTTAACTTGCGGAAATGGTCCAGTAACAACAAGGATGTGCTAAACTCTATACCGAGAGAGCTAAGAGAACAGTCATCCAGTCTCGATTTCGATCCGGAGTATATGGTCAAAACGTTGGGTGTATATTGGAATCCATCGACCGATACATTCAAAATTCAAGTTAACATCAATACCGACCTCAGTCCAACTACTAGGCGAGAACTACACTCTGATACGGCAAAAATATACGATCCCATCGGACTGTTAGCTCCAATAACCATGAAGGTTAAGCTACTTATGAAGGAGGTAACGCAACAGTGTCCCAATGTGAAGGATCCGCTACCGCACAAGTATCGCCAGATATGGCATCAATTTAAGAGTGAACTGCCAACACTCAAGGCCATCGAAATCCCCAGATGGATCAAATATAAGGATACAAACCAATGCTGTGAACTACATGGTTTCTGTGATGCTTCGGAAGTAGCATACAGTGCCGCAGTATATCTACGAATAACCTATGGACATAATACTTACACATCCTTATTAACGGCCAAGACAAAGGTAGCACCTTCAAAGCCGAAGCAGTCAATCCCAAAACTAGAGTTATGCGGAGCGCAATTACTAGCAAAGCTTCTTAAGCAAGCAGTTAAGTCTTTAGACATCCATGACTTGATTGTAAAGGCCTGGTCAGATAGTGAGATCGTCCTTGCTTGGATAAGAGGAGATCCTAACAGATGGCAAACGTTCGTGGCCAACAGAGTGTCAGAGATCCAAACCCTCACCAACGCAGAGGAATGGTATCACGTGAGGTCAGAGGATAACCCAGCTGATCCAGCATCCAGAGGCATACTACCCAGCCAACTCGTCAATAATAATTTGTGGTGGCATGGTCCACAATGGCTTCAACATCCGGAAGTCCCATATCCGAAACAATCTGAAAGAGAAACAGAACTTGAGAAACGGAAAATTAAGGTTCACCTCACCGAAACTATCGAGTCTAACGATATCATAGAGCAATTACTTACGCGATTTTCAAAACTGACTAAAATTCAACGAATACTTGCATACACTTGCAGGTTTATTAACAACTGCAAGACTAAGCGTGAAGTTAGAATGACTAGTCCAATAACAGTCGACGAAGCGGAAGCCGCTCTCGAGAAACTCATAATACATACGCAACACCAACACTTTGGCGAAGAGATTAGAAGGCTAATGAACAAAGAAGAAATACCTCGAACAAGTCGATTATCATCATTGTCACCAAAACTAGAAAACGGAATATTACGAGTTGAGGGAAGACTCGAACATGCTATGGAACTGACATACGATCAAAAGCATCCAATAATTCTTCCTCATAGCAGCACCCTTACAAATCTCGTAATTCAAAAGGCACATGAGGACTCACTACACGGTTTGAACACTCTGACACTACAAACGGTTCGTCAAAGATACTGGATAGTAAATGGCCTGAAGGCAGTGAAAGGAATTATACACAAGTGTGTCAAGTGCCATCGTTACAATGCCAAATCAAGCCAACAAATGATGGGTATGCTACCTACCGCACGAGTTACCAGCAATCCAGCATTCACACATTCCGGAGTGGATTTCGCTGGACCATTTGATTTTCTTGTGAGCAAAGGAAGAGGCAACCGAACCACCAAAGGATACTTGGCTATTTTTGTATGTCTAACCTGCAAGGCATTCCATATCGAAGTAGTCAGCGATTTAACAGCAGCTGCCTTCATTGCTGCACTGAAACGTTTCCATAATAGAAGAGGTCCTGTAGCTCACCTTTACAGTGACAATGCTACGAATTTCGTCGGAGCCAACAAGATTTTGGGTCAACTGCATAACCAGCAGCAGTTCCAGAACGAGATTACCGAGGCACTAGTAACAGAAGGCATACAATGGCACTTCATTCCCCCTGCATCCCCTCACTTCGGAGGACTATGGGAAGCTGGAGTCAAGTCCGTAAAGCATCATCTACGACGAGTCATTGGCGACAACCATACTACATTTGAAGAGATGTCAACTCTGATGACCCAAATTGAAGCGTGCCTCAATTCCAGACCGTTGGCAGCGTTGTCTGAGAACATCGAAAGTCTCGAGACTTTGACACCGAGTCATTTTCTCAACAATCGTCCCATCAAATCGCTACCAGAAAAGGATCATTTAAATACAAATCCAAATTTGCTTACTCGTTGGGAACGACTGGAGAAGCTCCATCAGGAATTCTGGCGTAAATGGTCCACAGAGTATTTGGGCAGACTGCAGCAAAGACCCAAATGGATGAAGAAGTCATCGAACATCGAGGTTGGAAATCTAGTCCTTATAAAAGTGGAGAATCTACCGCCGTCCAAGTGGGCTTTAGGAAGAGTGATTGAAACACATCCCGGAGTCGATGGTCTTACGCGTGTAGCTACTCTTCGTGTTGAACGCGGTACTATGAAAAGACCAATAACCAAATTATCACTTCTTCCAATCATCGATAACAAAGCTAACATAACACAAGACATGCTCCCAGAGGATGACGATATATCAGATATATCTATTCCATCAACACCCTCAAGGTCTACAGATGATAAAGCAAGTAGTTCTAGATGCATCAAAACGCATTATTCCGTAGAACATCGGAAAAGACAAAGGAGAGCAGATGACGACCACAACTCTTCAGACAGTAAACAGCGAACAGAGTCATCATCATCCTCACACCCGAAATCAGCCCGGCTCTCGTACATGCTGCTCATATTGGCGTTATTCCTCCCATTGATATTGGGTGAAGAAACAACTGGTTACAACATAACGACTCTATCAAATCGCGAAGGAATATATTTCGATCATATTTCTGAAATCAATCTGTATTCCAAGGAGTGGAAACTAGTTGTGTACTATGACATGAGCACCTATTGGAAGGAGTACCATGGGATAACAACTATGATCAGCAAGCTAGAGGATATCTGCACACAACACAGCACAAAACTTTCAGGATCTTGTGAAGGAGTGTTGTTCCAATTGAAGCATCAGCTAGCGGAGTCCGAGGACATCAACGAAGTGCTATACGGGAAAAACAACGATTCATTCTCAAGAGCAAAACGTGGTCTATTCAATGCTGGTGGTTTGTTGGCCAATCGACTCTTTGGTGTTTTGGATCAGGAGTTTGCTGAGAAATATGAGCAACATATTAAGGAAGCAAAAGAAAACGATGTTCTTATGAAGGAATTATTGCGAAATCAAACATCACTGCTAGAGAGTACACTGAACGTATTAAAGAAGAAGCACGAAACCGTCCAGCAGCAAATCTTTGCTATTAAAAGTCAACTACAGTCAGTCACCGATGCGCTCAATCATTCCCAACATGAAATCATGGCATCAACAGTATTCAACTCAGCAGTGATTCTGCTCACTCTAAGTTTACAAACCTTCCAGAATATTCAACGAGCACTATTAACTTCGATTTCTGATACGAGATATAGCAAAGTTAACACACTACTTCTAACACCATTACAACTTAATGAGCAGCTGCGACTGATTAGAGAACACATATCACACGATTTAGTACCACCAAGTACAGGTTCTTCAGCATCGCTCTTAACTACTTACAATTCGCTACGAGGTAAAGTCCGAGTCACACAATCATATGTGATAGTCGAAATTATGATACCATTACTCAAAGCTGAAAAATTCAATCTATTTCGGATAATACCCATTCCGGCTATACATAAGGGGACATTCATTCGGATCGAACCATCCAGTAAATATTTGGTTATAAATACACAACGAGATCGCTTCAGCACACTACAAGAAGAAGATTTAAAAAGATGTCAAATGCCAGTCGAAAACACCTTATTATGTCATCTTAGCCATCCAATATTTACATTGAAGTCCAATCAAAGCCGCTGCGAAATCGATCTTTTGAATAAGGAGCAGAAGATATCATCATCATGCAACCTTCATAGCGTGCACTTAGAAAACATGTGGATGAAACTCCACGCACCCAACAAGTGGCTGTATTTTTTAATTAAAGACTTACAATTTCAGTTACTTTGTGAAGACCGCAGCGAATCACTAACCTTGGGTGGAATCGGGACCATTGAACTAGGACATCACTGTATTCTGCAACACTCTACAATACAAGTCCAATCTGATGATGAAGTCATTAAACGCCTCGATACATCCATCCTTCCTGAAAACCGGGTTATATCACAACACCTGGAGGCATCCCTGGCGACATCCCCGATGAATCTTTCGAAGACGTGGTCACCGCTCTTGAAGCAAGAAGTCAACATGAGTGATATTTTGAGCATAGAAGATCAACTACGGAAGCACGAGCTGAGCATAACGAAATCCAATGATGTTCGTATCCACGACGTGCACCACTATACTGGGATATATACAATCATCATCCTCCTAATTGTATGTATCATTTGCTATTGGAGATACATGGCTCAACATCGTTGTGGGAAGCACCAAGTAAGCAGACCAGTACCAACGCCGCGCAGGCTTCGCTCAACTCAAGCTACATCGCTTCCATCACTCTTCCCGGAGGTGGCAGAATGTGCATAGCACAAAACACAGTATTTCATATCATTTCGTTTCATTTAAATTATGTACTATTTTGCTACACTTTACCTTAAGTTAATTTCGCCTTTCAATATTAATAACATTTTTGCTTACCAATACAATATATTTTTTTACATTTCGATTACCTATAATTGTTCATTGACTTCAATAATATTATTGCTGACACTATAAATTATGTATATAAATTAAGTTGATATTTTATGAATAAAGTGATTTTGCCAACAATCGCGTGTCTTAATCAAACAGTTTCTGACTAAATATTTTTATTTGACCACTTATTCCAACCAAACCCCACTCAAATATTGGTTTGTTGACGCAACGAAACTTTTATGAAGACAGAAGGAAAATTAAGAAGGGGGGGGGGGTTAAATACAAGTCGTAGGTACGCCCGAAAAAACTTTAAGCCCGAAGGAGAGCGAAGGGTATCTAAATTTCGGCCGCGCCCGAAATTATCCTCGGTCTCGTTTTCCTTCCGTCTTCACAAAAGTTCCGTTGCGTCGACAAAACAATATTTGTGTGGGGTTTGGTTGGAATAAGTGGGCAAATAAAAATATTTACTCAGAAACTTTGATTGGGGGATGCCGGAGTATGGCCCCATAGTATGATCCCATTTGTTTTGACCTTTTTTGTTGCTTTGATAAAGACACAATAATTCAAGGTTTTGTGAAATTGGTGTAAAAAATAGGGGGCCCCCTAACGTAGTGAAGAGGAGTTGAAAATGTTGGACTGTGATTTAAAAAAAAAAAAATATTTTTGTTAGACTTTTGGGTCATTGCAACGTTGAAGCTAGATTTAAAGCGGATTAACAAGTAAGGAGTGCTCTTGAGTGAAACGTTTTTCTTTGTTTCGATGTGGTTTGAAGCGAAAATTTCAAGGAACTTTTTATTGTTGCGCTGGAGAGCTGCATTCCTGTTACCAGGAACTTTTGCGAGGACCATACCTAATGTTAGCATCCGTCCTGTTTTTGACAAGACATGTCACCTGTTAACCTGTCATCCTGCTATTACCCCGAATGTTTTGCTTTTATCCTGATTTGTCCTGCTTTTGGACGTCAAATAGGCATTTCACTAAATGTCAGACAGCTTTGGGGAAAACTTCACTTGAATTCATAAAATTTTACAAAGATGATTTATGAATAATATGAGAGCCCTCATTCTGTAAGGGCTTAGACAAGAGAATCGTACTGACATTGCTGAATAATGTTAAACATGGTTGATGATTGGCGTAGGTACGGGACATTGTAGTTAGTTACCCTTGAAGGCATATACTGCCCTTCACTTCCGGGGGTCCCCATTTAGGACATACAGATACTTGAGTTTTGGATAGCGATTACAAAATACATATGTATTAGAACGCATAAGCTTCGATGAATTGTTACAGATCGTGTCGAAGCTAGGAATGCATCACAATACATAGTAGGGATTACAAAACGCATGCTAAAGAGGGAGGGCAGAAAATAAAATTGTCCTCTGATCACACTACAATGTTAGCTATTTAGTATGCAAAAAACTTGTTATTCCTGAATCATGTGAAAGGTACGTACAGTCAAAATTTTGCGTTATTTGTATTTCTGGTTATCCTTTTTCACATCCTGATATTTTAATAGCGTTGTCTTGCCAACGATGATATTTGGAGCATTTGTCCTGCGTTTTCCGCAAAAAAATTACGAGCGTTACCCACACAAGAAAATTTTAAAGTAATTATTGCAGTTATTTTATGCCGTTAATTCTTAAGTTTTTCATTTGCACTTTGGGTCGCTTTCAAAAGTATGATATTTATTAGCTTAATAAAGCTAAAGCTGAAAGCCTTTAAATAGCTGCAGTAAAAACAGGATTCATCCATATTAACAAAAGAAATTACTTTTAACTGCTGTGATACTAAAAGAAAATTCCAATGAACACAAAAAAATCCACCCGGTTCATAACGCGATTTCAACCAAAATCCCAAACTAAATCTATAAGAAATCGAGGTAAAAATGTAGATAATTTCGCTGAGTCTATGCAACACACATCTTTGAAAATAAATGTCACAGTAGCTCGTTACCAACCTAAGTGCAAATCATTGACGTAGATTTCCATAATGCCGCACATACACGATCAATTCGAATCCACTTTTTGGATACTCGTTCCGTCAAAATCATACATTTACTTGAATTATGATTGAGCGAAATTCCAAAAAAAATGATTCTTCGTGTGTGTGCGACATAAGTCAGATCGTGTAAAAGTTGTGTAATATAAATTAGGACGATCGTGTGAACAGGATCCGAGATTTCATAATAAACCTAAATTTCCGGATAGACACAAATAAACCCTGGATTTGAACTAAATAAACTCATTCCAACCCGTTTACTCGATTGAATCGTGAGGTTTTAGTAGATCCTGCCGCAGGTGTAAATTTCCTATAAACATAGCTCTGGATTTACTTGTAATTTCAACATTTTTCCAAATCAGGCACAAATTATTTGTTTGTGGGGGGCCCTCATTTCGATCTCGAACACAAGATATTTTAGAAACGTTACGCCACTGCTTTCAAACTATGAGTGAAGGGTATATAAAAACGGAAGATGGAAATTGAAAAATGGAAGATTGAAAATTGGAAATGAAAATGGAAAGTGATAAATGAAAAGTGAAAATTTAAAGTGGACAATTGGAAGTGAAAAATGAAAAAAATTAAATAGAAAATTGACAATTAAAAAAACTAAAAAATTAAAAGCTAAAACTTGGAAATTTAAATTTGGAAGTTCATAATTGAAAATTGAATATTAAACAGACTATTAAACAGACTGTTCACTGTTATTAAATCTTTTGAAGATTCATGATTTCTGGATTTAAGTGATTTTCGAACTCGCGAGCTTGTGACGGACTATGATCTCACTCAGATGTTAAACGAGTACCCATTTATGGGGATAAATAACACTGCTGAGCGTGATTCTGATCTCATTACCTCAACAAAAATCAGATAAGATCTTGGAATAGGATGTCACTAACACATCCTGCGGCCTTAGTCCAATGTTGGATTGACGCGCCTGCGCCTGTTATTAATTTATTTTATAATGGAACTAAAATTCAGTTCAGTGTCTGTACAATCTTAACACCTCACCTTTCAGATGGCAGTAACGAAATGAGTACTCGTTCTTAATTATTCCAGTTATTTATTAGTTCATTCCATACAACTATACCATTAAGCTACATACTATAGACTCGTAAAAACAAATTGGAATGCTAAAAAGAATATCTCACGGTCTCAATCTCGATTATATGGACTGTCATCATTCCAAAATGGATGAGGTAATACTCTTTACCATCGTGCGTTGCGTACGTACATACATTAAATTAAGTTGTAATCCAAATTTGTCGAGTTTAATTCTTGGCATTGATATAAAATTACTTACGTGAACATGACGGTATAGAGTTGTGCGAAGCCATATCCATATCCAACAAACCACACATGGTGGAAGTACCTACTACAATCCATATTCATGTGCCCATATGCATATCGTACACACTTTTGTGATCCACCTTGTTAAGCTTCCGGCTCGTTGTTCTCCTGGCCGTGTTTTATCGGTTAAACAGGTCAATTAGTATTCTGGATGACACGAACAATAGATCGTTTAAAAATAAAAGTGTACAAGATTCGTGTTTGTACAGAGCCTTTTGTATGTTAACATTTTAAAATGCTTTTTTATGACAGTTCATGGCAATGAAATGAAGTGCGGCATGTTGTACGAACGTGGGCCTAGATTGACTGAATGTATTGTATACATACTATGTACATCCGACCGGCTTTTTGTGTCATACTTTTTAATTTCAATTTACGTAGAATAAAGATACTTGTACAAATAAAAAAAAATCCTGACATCATCTTTACAGGCACTTAGCGATGTTGTTTTGCAAGTCATCTGACAATTCCTGAAGAATATAGAGACAGCTCGTCTGGCAAGGACCACACAAATCCAAAAATGGAAAAAATAAAGTTTGCTTTTCTTTTCAAGACGGCAACATAGTTCGTGTATACAGGGTGTCCCGCATTGGGTGGTAAATACTGTAAGGGTTGATAGCGCAACTTGTTTCAGCAAGAAAATTACCAATACAATTGGAATTTTTTTCACCGTTACCTTGATATCGCTCTTTTTGTGAAAGTCATCGAAAATCGTGACTTATCAAGCAAAATCGTAATTTGCAGCACTCTTGATGACTTAATCCAAGATTTGATTTCAGTTTCAGAAACTTCATAAAATTTTACAAAAACTGAAGTTTTTCCTGTTGCCAACATTATCGCCACTTTCAAGATACAGCTACTCAAACTTAATACAAATTTTAAAATAGATTTTTCATCGAAAATTCAAAGAGTAATTTCATAACGGTGCTTTATACGTACAACTCAAAGTTGATAAAAGTTGCTTCACCATGTTGGCTTTCCAACGGTATATCACTTTTCATATTTACATTGCGGGATTTTAGAATTACACATATTGGATGTAAAAAAACAAGGTAATTATTTTCTTATCGGATTATTTAAACTGCAATTTTATTCATTTATTTTTTATATTTTACTATTGCAATTTTGAAAATTTGTTAAATAAAAATGAAAAAATTGTGTGAAATTTGGTTGAAATTGGTACACAAATAAAAAGGTTTTTCTTACAAGAACTCAAAATGGGGGGCTAGGTTTGTATGGCAGCCCCATGACCCCATGGTCGGATTTGATCCAGTTTTACATATGTTGTGTGTCATTAATAGAAACACATTTGAGCGAAGTTAGGTTGAAATTCGTACACAAATCAAAAAGTTTTTCTCAGAAGAATCTAAATGGGGGGTTATGTTTGTATGGCAGCCCCATGACCCCCTTGTCCGATTTAAGCGATTCAAGCATACAAACAGCCTGCAACAATAGTAAGCATGTGTACAAAATTTCAGCTCTCTAGCTTTTATAGCGGCCGAGAAAAACGCACTGCAACAGACGGACAGACACGGACAGACGGACAGACAGACAGACGGACATCGCCCAATCGACTCCCCAAGTCATGCTGATCATATATGTATACTTTTTATATGGTCGGAGATGCCTCCTTCAATGCGTTACAAACTACATGACAAAGTTAATATACCCTTTCACTCTATGAGCGAAGGGTATAATAAAGTTTTGAATATGAAAAAGAACCGATAACCTAAAAATATTAACTAATGATTAAATGGGTCTGTTTGATGAATTGGAATAATGCTGCTGGAATTGGCCTCCTCCCTTTTGTATGCAGACTCGACACCTTCGGCCCATGGAAGAACGTCCCGAAGGATTTCAGGAGGGGTTTCCTTAATGTTGTCACAAGCATCATTAATTTGCTGCAGCAGCTGTTCGCGGGAGGTAATCGGCTCGGAATAGACATTGCTTTTTAAGTTACCCCATAAATAAAAATCTGGGGGAGTAAGGTCGAGACTTCTCGCACGCCACGCAACTGTCCCAAAACTGCCAATCCACTTTCCGGGAAATTCGTTTTCAAAATATTCTTTGATAGGTCTCGCATTATGAGCGGGCAACCGTCTATGCCATAAATAGCAAATATTAAATTTTAACTGTTATAATTACCGTTGCATTTGCCAAACAATGTACAAAATTTC
Source organism: Microchrysa polita (assembly GCA_949715475.1). Taxonomy (NCBI): domain Eukaryota; kingdom Metazoa; phylum Arthropoda; class Insecta; order Diptera; family Stratiomyidae; genus Microchrysa; species Microchrysa polita. The sequence goes on from OX454417.1 coordinate 76,529,981, forward strand.
AAATATCTTACAGTTCTGGTCAAAATATTGTAGCGAGATTCTATCCCGAATTATAATTGCCTTTGTATGTCTTTTTTCGCGTCAAGGGGAAATTGTTAACGATTCCACTGAAGCCATGATTTTTACCATTCAATGCTTGATTACCTAAAATTCTGCAATGTAAATAAGAAAAGTGATATACCGTTGGAAAGCCAACATGTTCAAGCAACTTTTATCAACTTTTCAGAATTGTACGTATAAATTTTAAAAGATTTTAAAATTTCTGTTAAGTTTGAGTAACTGTATCTTGAAAGTGCCGATAATGTTGGCAACAGGAAAGACTTCAGTTTTTGTGAAATTTTATGTAGTTTCTGAAACTGAAATCAAATTTTAGATTAAGTCATCAGGAGGGCTGCAAATCATGATTTTGCATGACAAGTCACGATTTTCGATGACTTTCACAAAAAGAGCGATAACAAGATAACGGTGAAAAAAATTCCGATAGTATTGGTAATTTTCTTGCTGAAACAAGTTGCGCTATCAACCCTTACAGTATTGACCACCCAATGCGGGACACCTTGTATATACTTACATATTTATACTTCAAGATAAAATCCCATTTGGCAGCATTTCCCATTGGAACAGCTCTCGCTCGCTCTCGTCCCAGAATAACAACGAGCTTACTTAAATATTCACATAATGCAGTATCATTCCGCTATTTATTTATTACTAAAAAAAATTAATGCGTTTCTTAAAAGAACGGTATATTTTGCATTTCAATTACTATTTAAAATGAATAAAAATGTATCTTCCAAAACGAGGAAGTCATACTTTACACCTTGGTTACCCGAACAACTAAGTATTTATATGTATCTAGCTAATAAGAATCATAAAAGAGTTAAATTAATCGTTCTTAAATGTTGAATAAAAATACGAATTAACATTACAAGCAGAACAACAGTGCGCGGCAGTGCCTAATATCACAGAAAATTGCATAAATTTACATAAAGAAGTAATCGTAATGCAATTACATATTGTACGAAAGAAGTAAGATATGGATGCGTGCAGCCATAACTACATAATCCATTTCCTCATCGGCTTATGGTTATAGACTGTACAGACAGCCATTACCTTTTGCAGCTTCTTAACCTTCAATTACGCGAATATTCACGCCAGAAGCCGTATGCGATGGACGAAGAGAAAAAGTGAGAATATAATTTATTTAATTTATTGGATTAATAATTTAATTTAAATTAATGCACAAGTTCAAGTAAATATGTATTATTTACCGTTAATCAAATGCTACAAGAGTTGGTGTTAAAGGTACGTGTTCGTAGAGACAATTCATGTGATGATCGCTCGGCGATCGTAGTTTTGCATCCAATTTCGAGCCGTATTTAAATATTTTTTGAATGGTTTTACTTTCCTTGCATCAACTATAGACTAGAGGAACATGTCTGTATAGAAAATATACCCACATAGTGCTCAAAACCGGTGGTTTAGCTTCGATCGGTGAGCGATGATCCCATGAGTCGTCTCTATGAACACAAACCTTAAATGCGTTTTAATTGAGCCGCGTCTGTTGAAAACCGGGGTTTTCGAATTGTCGGAAATAACCCATCTTGTGTTTAGTCATAGTGATTTCAAAAGTGTTGGTCGGGCGAAGCAAAACTTGACCAGTATTTCGTAGACCAAATATAAGCAAAAATTAAGACCGTCCGAGGGTATGGGTAATTGTCGCTGGTCGTTGGTGCTAAAAAACAATGATATGAACGAGTCTGAAGGTATCAACTTGAAACTTTCGGACTGAAACCTTCGGTGCGGTTCGGCCGAACAGTGTTCTTAGCAACTGTGGGCGGTCGGTCCCCTATCAAAAAGAAAAGGCTTGATCCGACAGTTCTAAAATCCCAACCGAAACCCACCTCGAAAATTAGCATCTTCCAATTGGTTGGACGACCCTTCGGTCAGGTTGCGGTTCGGCCGACCTAGGCCTGTTCCTAATACCGGTACACCGGTTTAAAACAGGAGTTTAATAAACACTAATGTTTTGAAATACCGATATCCCCGTTTTTCTTTCAAACCATGGGCCGGTCCCGGTTTTTATTTGTCAAGTTTTTTTTAACGTTTGTTCAGTACCGGTTTTTGCAGCATCTATTCAGTACCTGTTCAGTGCCGCTTTTTCAGGTGTCAGGTCATTTTCCGAGACATTACCGCCAGAACGAGCGATGTGCCTACACCGCAGGTCGAGCGACGGGACGTCATGGAGCGGTATGAAGAACGAGGCATGGAAGAAATAAGTACCGGTCTTATTCAGGTTCTTTTAGCATATGCTCAGTATCAGTTCTTTTTTAATATTTCCGAAGCACCTATTCAACACTCAACTGAGAATTAGGTTCTTTTGTACCAAATTTAAGCACGCTTTTTTCAGGTTTCTCATTTATTTAAGCATTTGTTAACATTAATAACATTCGTTATTCATCTGTTCGAAGACTTGATTCTTTCAGAAACGTACCCCGATTTTCTTAGCGTCCAATCGGCGCGGCAGTATTACTAAAATAATGTTGGGTCGCTGATTTCAAATTTGAGGTCAAAAACAAGAAAAAATTTTCTGTAAATATGGTCGGATAGGTATAAATTTGGTATGAATCGAAAGTCTTGACGTTTCTCAACAACTCATTTAGCGGGGCCTGTAAATTGGCAGCGTTTGCAACGAATTGACGATTATAATTTAGAGTGCCTAAAAACGTCTAAGGTCTTTGGCTGTGACAGGCCGCATGTAGTCCTTGATGGCTTGCACTCGAGAAATGGGTGGCGAGATTCCATGTTCGTTGATCTGGTGGCCCAAGTACTCTACCTGTTCAACTCCGAAAGAGCACTTGGCGACGTTGATAACTACGCCGAAGCTGTTCAGCCTCTCGAACACCAATCGCAAATGTTTTAGGTGTTGATCTAGCGACTCCGATGCGACCAAAATGTCATCCACGTAACAGCTACAGAAATCCAGACCCCGCAAAACTTCGTCCATAAAACGCTGGAAGGTCTGTGCAGCATTCCGGAGGCCGAACGTCATAACTTGGAACTCAAACAAGCCGAAGGGCGTAGTGACTGCCGTCTTCGGTATGTCATCTTCGCATACTGGAACCTGATGAAACGCTCGAAGCAAATCAATTTTAGAAAATATTCGCTTACCATTAAGATCTGCGCCTACGTCTTGGATATGTCGCATCGGGTACTTGTCAGGAACGGTAACCGCATTCAGTCGCCTAAAATCTCCGCACGGACGCCAGGTACCGTCTTTCTTAGCGAGCAAGTGCAGCGGGCTGGCCCACGGGCTGTTGGAAGGCCGGCAGTAGCCTTTTTCGATCATAAAATCGAATTCCGATTTTGCAGCGGCTAGCTTATCGGGGGCTAACCTACGGGGTTTATCTGCAACTGGCGGCCCGGTGGTGGTTATATAGTGCCGCACGTTGTGATTGACATTTGGCTGTGCTGATGCTGGATTTGTTACACTCGGAAATTCGCTGAGAAGTTTATGAAACGGAGAGCCATCAGTGATTGTTGAAACGGTATCGTAGGTAATGGAGCTCACAAATCCTTTTGCAAATAATTTTGTGTTTGGGTCTAGCAGACGTTGGTTCTTGATATCCACTAGCAAACCGAAATGATTCAGCAGATCCGCACCGATAATCGGTCGTGTAACTTCAGCAAGACAAAACCTCCAGGGAATTTTACGCCTCAAACCCAAATTTAACGACAGGGCACGAAATCCGAATGTGTTTATTGGCGTACCATTAGCAGCGAATAATTTATATTGTGACGGCTTACATACTTTGTGTGAACGCGATCGCGGGAAAACGGACACGTCGGCGCCCGTATCTATCAAAAATTGAAGGCCAGTGACTTTATCGGTGACGTGAAGGCGGTTTTTAAATTCGACACTGCCTACCGCCGGACTGGACAGCGTCGACGCTAGTTTCCCGAACTCTGTTGCGACCGCCATTGACATGGTGGCTTACAATTGCGAGCCGCCTTGCCAAACCTTTGGTGGTAAAAACAAAATCTTGCATTGGGATCGTAAGTTCGCAGCGACCTTTCTTACGAACGTGATTGTGTCTTTTCGCGGGACAGATTGCGTTCCATCCGATCCAAACGTGAACGGATCTCGGACAACTCCACGGCCAATAAATCTTCCTTGGGCTGGGGACCGATAGTGACTCCACATATGTTTGCGTCTCGCACGCTTACGATTTTGTCGGCCAGAATGGCGAGTTCACTGAAATTTACTTCAGATGACGCACTCAAAATAGCCTGGGCATTAGCCGGCAGGTGCTGTAGCCACAATGATTTGATTACTGACTCCGTCAATTTGCAGCCAGTGTTTTTCGATTGCATAAGACGCAGCAACTGACTGGGCTTATGGTCTCCAATTTCGCACCCGGAAAGTAGTTCACGAATGTCGTCTTTTTGTGATGTCGCGAAAACACTTACCAACCGTGTTTTAATGGCGTCGTACTTATTTAAAGTGGGTGGATTTTCAATAATATCGGCCACTTGCGTTAGAACCTCCGCATCAAGCTCGCTAATAACTCGATCAAACTTTGCCTCGTCTCGCACAACTTTATGCACTCTGAATTGAGCTTCGATTCGAGAAAACCATAAAACAGATTGTGAACGCCAAAATTCCGGCATCTTGAAAAACGACATTGTGCAAAGGTTGTCCGCAGCACCCTCGTCCTGTGCATCTAAAAACTTTTCTTCCGCTGTCGCCATTCTACAAAATTGCTTCACCTCGATGATAGTCACGAACGTCGGAGTTACCAATTGTTGTGATCAAATATTTGTATAATTTAATAACAACTCGAATTCGGATATCAAAAGAAACAAACTTTATTCGTGAACAAAAGAGGAATGACTGAACATGAAAAACAGATGATGATAGCGCGTCTTTTCTCATAGAATACCCCTTGTCGTCACAAGCGCTAACTGACGAGTTAAGTGACAGCTACACACTCTTCGACTCACTTCCATCAAACGACGTCAATCTGCTGCTAGGAGACTTAAACGCCAAAGTCGGAAACGAAAGCTGGCATAGGGGAACTACTGGAGGTCACAGCCTTAACGACGAAAACAACAACAACGGCCAGCGACTTATCGACTTCGCGAGCGGCAGAAACCTGGTCATAAGCTCTACATGTTTCCCTCATCGACGAATCCATAAGCAAACCTGGAAGTCTCCAGATGAATACACCGTGAACCAGATCGACCACGTACTGATCAGCAAGAGATGGGCTTCTAATGTCTTAGATGTTCGAAACTATCGAGGAGCCAACTGCGACACCGATCACTATTTGGTGAAGACGACGTACAGGTGCAGAACTTCTTCGGTGCACCTAACGAGAATTAACCCTGCCAAGATATTCGAGATTGACAATTTGATTGATGATGCCACGGCGGCTGCGTATACTATAGCGCTAGAGGAAAAACTGTCGCCCATGCTTGATAACATCAACAATTTAGGCATCCATGAGTTCTGAGGGGAGCTCAAAGACAGCATTAAAGGAGTTGCAGAAGAGGTCGTGGACTATAAAGGCCGGCGCAGACGAACAGACTGGTTATAAAGCACCCGGCGTTGCCTGACCAACGCTATACATGTGCTACTGCTGAAAATATGGAACGACGAGGTAATCCCCGAAGATTGGCGCAAAAGTATAATCTGCCCAATCCGCACAAAAAGGGTGACAAGTGTGAGAATTACAGGGGCATGTCATTAGTTTGTACGGTCTATAAGATTTAATCGAAAATTCTTGAAAAGAGAATCAATCCGTACGAATCATTGGCGAGTATCAAGGCGGCTTCAGACCTGGTCGTTCAACGACCGATCAGCTTTACACAGTGAAGCTACTACTCCAAAAGTGCTGGGAATACAACATCGACGTATACCAAATCTTTGTCGACTTCAAGCAGGCATACGACAGTATCGACCGAAGTGAACTGTACAACATTATGCTGAATTTTGGTATACCGGCAAAGTTAGTGCGACTCACAAGGATTATATAGTGCTTGCAACATTATATACACTCCTTTATATGCAATGTAACGTTGACTCGAAGTAGCCTATAAACGGCTGAGTGAACGCACCATGCCCCACAAGGGGTTACGGTACAGAGAAAAAAAAATACCGTCTTGCAGGTCAAAGTGCAGAACCGACTCACTGACCTATTTGAAACTCGTACTGGACTCAAGCAGGGCGACGGGCTGGCGCCGACGCTCTTCAACCTGGCTTTGGAGTATGTAATTCGAGCCATGAATATGGACAGCAGCGGAACGCTACTCATCAAGTCGACTCAATTAGTAGCGTACGCCGACGATATCAACATCATGTCTCGAAGGTTGGGTGATGCAGAAAGCCTCCTGCATAACCTCAATAACGCCGCAAAGGAAGTTGGACTACATATCAACGAAAGCAAAACAAAGGCCATAATGCAATCGAAAACAAGGACGCCAGCAAATTCAAGCATCACAGTGGGGGACCTTAATATCGAGTATGTAGACAACTTCAACTATCTGGGTTGTAACTTATGAAAGGACGCCAACGAAACCGACGAAATTAAGCGACGGATACAACTAGCCAATAAGACATATTTCTCGGTCCTCCCTAGAATTAATTCGAAACTTGCGCACAGAAACACGAAACTCCGCGTGTACAAAACGATCATCCGACCCGTGCTATGTTATGGCTGCGAAACATGGACCCTTACCCAAGCCTCCGAAATTTTGCTAGACCGATTCGAACGAAAAGTCAACCATGAGTTGTATCAATTGTACGATGAGCTGGAAGTATCGAAAATCGTGAAGCTTCAACGTCTGCAATGGGCGGGGCATGTATAACGGATGGACGACATGCCAAAGAAAGTTATGAACGCACAACGAATTGACGGAGCGAGGTTGCGTGGACGACCGAGAGCTCGCTGAGAGAACTCCGTAGGTGAAGACGCCCACCATCTGCTGGGCTTCCGAAACTGGAGGACAAGGTCACGTAACCGCGACAACTGGAGGTCAACGATTCAGGCGGCCAAGGCCCGACGTCGGGCTATCGTGCCACATTGATGATGATATCTTTCCCAGAAAGTAGTCATCGGCTCACAAAGTGTGAAAAGTTGTTGTGTGTATATCACGCTTTGCGGCCTTTTATACATCCACTAAATCGAAATTAATATTGATTTTATCCTTTCGACTTTGTACATTTTTTATACCCGTCACTATGTGAAAGGGTATATTAACTTTGTCATGAAGTTTGCAACGCACAGAAGGAAGCACCTCCGACGATATAAAGTATATATATTATTGATCAGCGTGACGAGAGAAATCGATTGAGCCATGTCCGTCTGTCTGTCTGTCTGTCTGTCCGTCTGTCTGTCTGTCTGTCTGTCTGTCCGTCTGTTGCAACGCAAACTAGTCCCTCAGTTTTGAAGCTATCGAGCTGAAAATTTGTATGCAAGTTTCTTTTTAGTGTACGCTGTATATATGTCGGAATGAATGGAATCGGACCATGGGGTCATGGGGCTGCCCCTGAAAATTAGGTTTTTCCAAGAAAAACTTTTTTTCTTTATGCACCAATCTTAACCAAATTTCACCCAAGTGTGTTCCTAGTATAGCCTCAAAACATATCTAGAAACGGATGGAATTGAAACATTACATCATAGGGCTGCCATACAAACGAACCATTGAAAATTAAGTTCTTCTAAGAAAAACTTTTTCCTTTTTAACCCGACCGTAACCAAACTCATCCAAATGTGTTCCTAGTAAAGCCTCAAAAAATATCTAGGAACAGATCAACTCGGAACACTACATCATAGGGCTGTCATACAAACCAACCACTGGAAATTAGATTCTTCTAAGAAAAACTTTTTTCTTAATGAACGAATCTTAACCAAATTTTGCGTAAATGTGTTTTTAGTAAAGGCACCAAACATATCTAGGAACAGATGAAATCGGAATACTACGTCATAGGGCTCTCATACAAACCAACCGCTGGAAATTAGGTTCTTGCATGAACAACTTTTTTCTTTGTGAATCAATCAACCAAACTTCACCCAAATGTGTGGCCAGACGTACACCATTTTGCTGTACAATACCTAAAGCATTTTGACCTGTCGTACAGCATTAGTAAATGTACAGCATTCCCAACGCCACACCAAAGAAGCCTAAATGACCCCATAAAAACCTCCTCGGTGAGGCCTGTAGTCAGTCTGTTAGGTGTTATTAGCAGGATAATCGCAAACTCTAAAAAATGTGTCCAATAAATTTGAAAATTGGCAGACTTGTGAACATTTCAAGGCTCTAGCTCACACTTGTAGCTGTAGAGCTATACTTGGCGCTCACCGCTCACATTGTCTCCAAATTTCAAGGTCCTACTTATCTGCGTTCGGGAGTTCAATCGATTCAATCGAAAATTGTCCCTAATTCGGAAATTTTGGAGCGTAAAATTTTTAAATTTAACAGCCATGTATAGAGGACCGCACTGCCCGTATTAGGTGCAAATCCCAAGAATCTATAGCTGCCAATACTCAGAAGTAACAGCCATGTAAAGATGTGATCTAAATTTTTCACAAAACGATGGAAAAATTACTGTACTCCACCCGATTCCTCTATCAACCTCTTTAGGAAAAAGAAAATTCAAACTAAAGGACTCTGCAAGGATTTCCCCTATATGTTTACCAAATCCAATAAAGTAGCGATAAATCCCCAGAGAGTCGCCATGCGCTTAAAAATTCTCTACGCAATGAGGTATTAATTTATCTATTGTAATAAACAAAACGAAACTTTTAAACAGGTAGGTACAAGGAGGTGTAATTTTCGTACTTCAAATAAACAGCTTCATGATTTTTGTCTCAGGGTCACGGATAGTCAGAGATAGGGAAAGGGCCATCATCATCCCAACAATGCTGCTGAGACTGCAGTTTCGAACACTGAAATTCAAAAGTTGAAAAATACCTATTCCTAACCTTAAAAAATCGGGTTCATTGTGTTAAACAATGTTGGGTTTGCCCCTTTTAATCGAGATCCTGGCTACACTTCTCCCATGCCTGTTATAACTTTGAGTCTTACATACATTTGCACTTCACATGCTGATGATGTTTTGTCAATGAGAACATTTAGAAGTTGAGGGATCTTTTCTAGGTCCTGTTTAGTACCAACAGAACCTTGCAAGGACTTAGGCAGGATTTAGCTGGATATCAGAAATTATGACATTAATAGAATCTTGTTGTTAATTGTATACACTAGTTTCTGCGCTGCCCCAATGCATAATATGCCTCCTGTCCCACTGTTCCTGTGTCGAATCCAATTTTATCGCTTAACGAGGCTGGGCGAGCACGAGTGCAGGCACGATTACTTAATTGCTCCGCTGTCATCGGAAGCAGAGAGTGCCACGTCTACAACGCCAAAGACTTCTTTTCTGTACAATTATAGAAGGGCTCGTGGGCCATGGTATATGCACGAAGAAGCAACTATGGAACTATGGAAAGTACGATCGCGTATTCGGTGCCCGCGTCATGCTGCTTTTGCCTTCCCTTCGCACGGCTCAAAAAAAATTCTTCATTCTTACAGGGAAATAATTTATTTCAAATTGTGTAGCCTGTATGAGTTCTTACGAAATTTGGTGAAGTTTCCATTATGAAAGACCATCCCAATTTTGGGTCACCAGATTTTTATGTGTTTCAAATTGTTTATTATGTAGTCACTACTTTCGTCCAGATGACACAATTTATCTGACTGCAATCTTAATTTCGGCAGAGTTTTAGGAATGAATAAATTAGAAATACTGTGGGAAGTTAGGGACTCCTGGACCCCTCCTCTGGCTACGTCCCTAGAACCTTGCTTTCCCAAGGTCCACCACACATTTCCCAGAATAAAAGCAACTATTGTTGCCAGGCGCGCACAGAGGATTTACGGGGCCCGGGGCATATAAATACAAGTGGCCCCTTTGAGAAAAAGAACATTTGTCCTTGGGAACTCTATAAATGTTGTTCCTACTACAGGATGCCAGGATGCTGGTACCTGAGAGAGCGGCATTAGGGTAGATAGATAGGACGCTCGTCTTCGAATCATAGGCCCAGGTAATTTTCTATGCTTAAACATCACTAACACCTATAGAGGTCAATGCTGCGCTGCGTGAGCATTTTTATAAAAAAAAACAATTGATGAAATCATTAATTTAACAAACGTTACAACAAGAACGCTATTCTCAATGTAAGAATGCAAAGAGTAAAAGTAGCTCTTAGCAAAGTTATTTTAAGTACGATGTTCTTAATTTTAGTAGAAAAACTGTAACGTCAAAATCATGTTTCAAAATACTTCGTTTAAGATCGATCCACACTTTTTAGTCATCAGTCGCAATCACAGTAATTATACCCGTCACTATGTGAAAGGGTATATTAACTTTGTTTGTCATACAAATTTGACAGATTGTCAGTCAATCAATTAACTTGTATGGAAAGTGGCTGTGACTGATGACTGAAAAGTGTGGATCGACCTTCAAGAGTGTTTTCGATTGATTTCACTCTACTTTTTTTCTCAGTGAAGAGGGCCCACTGAAGAAGTTGGCGGGAGGGCCCAGAGTGGAGTTGTTCCGTCACTGCTGATGGCATTGCAAAAATCGAAATTCTTGTCTCTTTATAAACGTTACTAAGACCGAGTGTGCACTGATCCATAGGAGAACAAAAGTCTAAAACCAGTAGAAAACGTTGAACAATTTTGCTAGCTCGAGAGCATAGTTACAGATAAGACTACAATGAGCTAACAACAATCAGAGAGAGACTTGAATAAATATATGGAAACTAAATAAGAAATAGTCATTTAAAGGGGATCCATCGTTTTCAGTTTCTTGGTTAACACTTTCTCTATAAAACACACATAGTTCGAGGACACTCAAATTTTAAGAGAATACCGATTAATTAGATAAATTTCGGCAGAGTGTGCTGTTGATCTCAACACCTAAAATATATCAAGATCAGTGCCAATTTTAGATTTAGCAATTTTAATTGAAAAAAGTAGGTGAAGTGAAATCCTATAAGGTCCTAGAAATGCTTTGAATAACGCAAAACAAGATAAATAGAGATTCAAATAAAATTTATCTGACATCAATTCGTGTAATAATGTTTTAGACGTATGCGCACTACGAGACCACTGTCCCTGCGGGGCCCTCTCCAACGCGGGGCCCGGGGCAAATTGCCCCTTTTGCCCCACCCTCTGTGCGCGCCTGATTGTTGCTGTATTCCGTTTAGGAAGACATCACTTCACTGAAAGGATGGAGAATAAGTGGTCGTTTTATGGCATCCGTCATGGTGGTAGTCTCGTGACATACAATCGACGCCGCTTAATGCGATCACATCCGGATCTTGCTGTTTTGATAACATTAAGCGAATGATAACAAATAATAAAATAGTACGAATGAGGGTTTGCCTGAAAACCGAATTCCGGAATGTGTACTGCATTGCATACTCAAAAGATATTTAGGAATGGATGAAATCGGAACATTACGTCATAGGGCTGTCATACAAACCAACCCCCAAATATTAGATTCTTGTAAGAACAACTTTTTTTCCTTTTGAATATTAACCAAAATACATCCAAGTGTGTTCCTGGATTAACCCCAACGTATCCAGGAAGAGATGGAAGCGGAACACGTTATTGGGCTGCGGTCGAAATTTTTAACACAAAAGGAGCTTGAGTTTCATTCAAATGTGACGGGTATTCAAATTTCGGCCGCGCCCGAAATTAGCCTCGGTCTCGTTTTATTGGAGTTCTAGCCAAAAAGCCGCCCCACTCCCCTTAGACCAAGTGCTGGTCAAATGGGAGTGTTACTTCCTTGAAGGCAATTTACATTCTCCGAAGGATCGTTATGTATGACAGATATTGTAAATTTTTTATTTCTAATTTCAGGGAATTTATTGATGGCTTGTAGTCGAAAAATCAGAGCTTGCGGCCAAGTACTCGTGTATTAAAAACATGTTCACCGTTTAATGTACATATATGCTTTATTTTTGCCCTTGTTTAAAGTGAAGCTAATGCGTTAACCAAATTTCCCGCTGCCAGTAGGCCGTTGGAAGTCAATGCTTCCGCAGTAACCGTGCGCGACGGATATGTGTAAAGATTATCAACAAATTTTTGAAGGCGTAGTCACATGGCAATTAAGGGTAAGGTTATAATTTCGGGCCCTTGATTGAGGCAAAAACATACACTTGCTAGAAAAACTCTCCGTACACAATGAGAAGAGAATACTAAATTATGAAAAAACCTGTGATATCAAAAACCTACATTTAAAATTTTTATCCAAGATGTTTATTTAATTAGTTAACAATATTTTCTACAAATTTTTTTAACATAATTTATCAAAACCTAAGTAACACAATACAATAACAAAAATAATTCACGTAAAGGTATTCGAAAAAGTCTCCGTACAAAACAGTAAAAGTTAAAAGCATTATAATTTTTTGATAAAATTTAAAAAAGTTAGTAGCTAGTGGGGTAACCTTTCCGATGAAGAACCTCCTTGAGCCGATTTGGCATAGATTCAACCAATTTGGATGTGTCCTGCTTGGTTATTTTGCCCCATTCTTCGACGATTACGCTTTTGAGCATTTCCTTGGATGTAATGGTATGCTGACGGATTCTACGCTCCAATAAATCCCACAAATGCTCGATAGGATTTAAGTCTGGGGATTGGGGCGGCGTATGCAGCTGGTGCTTGGTATTGTAGAGCAACCAAAACTTCACATTGTAAGCTGTGTGCTTTGTATCGTTGTCTTGCTGGAACCAGAAATTATTACCAAGCCCCAACTGCTGAGCACTCTCCTTCATTTTCGTCTTAAGAATGTTTAGATAAGCAAACTGATCCATTGTTGACTCAATAAAGACCAGTTCACCAACTCCTTCCGCTGACATACACCCCCAGACCCTTAAGCCACCACCGCCATGTTTCACAGTTGGCAAAAGATTTTTTTATCGAAGGCAGTACCGGTCTTCCGCCACACTAGCTTTTTACCTTTGATCCCAAAGATGCAAAACTTGCTCTCATCGGAGAAAAAGACACTTTTCCAAAACTCTGGTGACTTACTTATGTAGTTATTGGCGAAGTTCATACGCTTCTTTCTGTTAACTTCTGATACGAATGGTTTCCTACGAGCCACTCGTCCGAAATACCCATCTTTCTTTAATGTTCTGCGAATAGTATCTTCGTGGACATCCTTACCAAACGATTTTTTAACATGTTCGCTAATTTGAAACGCAGTTAACCTCGGACTATTTTTAACTAGCTGAAGTACAGAGCGTTTTTCGCGTTGGGTCAACTTCCTGGGTCGACCAGAACGGGGTTTTGATGCGATGGAACCGGTTGCATTGTATGTTTTAATAACATACTGAACGGATGAATGACTTCTACTAGTAATTTGACCAATTTCCCGATAAGTTTTGCCTTCATTCCTTAGTTTTAAGATTATTTTCCTCTCACTGCCATTAATTTCGATTGATTTGGTCGCCATTACAAATTTAGGTAAACGTAATAATTTTAAACAATTGAAAACTAATCTAAACACTTCCAAATCTAGCACAGACTAAAAAAAAAACATTATTGCATCTATTTTGTTGTCAAGGATACGCACAGAGTGTCCTGATCTGATATGTACGGAGACTTTTTCTGGTCATATTTATGACCATATAGTAATTAATGCCTTGCAAAAAGTAATGTTAACTATTAGGGATTGTGAAATGTACTAGGGACTACGGAGAAATGTACATTCTCTGACATTATGAAAGAAGAAAATCAAATTTAATTGATATTCCATATTTGTTTAACAAGAAAACTTTATCTGACCAAAAACAACAAAGTTGTAAAAGTTACCCCGCTAAAGAAAAATTCATCTGCCGCAAAAAGAATACATATCACTCCAATCCGCTGCTCATACCTAATTTTGTTTGCTGGATGTACTTTTGTTTTAGGTGTAAATGCTGGAGAAATTTAAATGTACAGGACTACTTCTTAAAGTAATTTGGTGGGAGCTTTAACATGTTATTCAGTGCCACTTTGACGGCTCCCTCCAAATTACTTTAAGAAGTAGTCCTGTACATTTAAACTTCTCCAGCATTTACACCTAAAACAAAAGTACATCCAGCAAACAAAATTAGGTATGAGCAGCGGATTGGAGTGATATGTATTCTTTTTGCGGCAGATGAATTTTTCTTTGGCGGGGTAACTTTTACAACTTTGTTGTTTTTGGTCAGATATCATATATTTTTGCATACTTAAATAGCCAACTAATATTTTTGTTTTGGGAAAAGTTTCAATATGTTTTTGTTCAGCATACTCCATAAATTTAATATCATAAGTTATATTCACAGGGTCTTCTTTAAAATAAATAGATACTGCAAACGCAATTGCAAATACGCCACAAATGGCTGTTGCTGAGCTTTTTTAAAAATAATTTTGGGATGAAATGGGTATAGTTTATTAATATGTATTTTGTGCAAAATAGATTTGTGTTATCTTTGTGTTATGGCTCTGCTAACATTCTGTTAGTAATCTGTTAATTTTTTGTTAACTCTGTTAATGCTCTATTAACGTTCTCTTAACACTCTATTATCTTTTCGTTAATGCTCTGTTAACGTTCTGTTAATGTTCTCTTAATTCTCTTTAATCATTCGTCTAACGCTCTGTAAACGGTCTGTTACCTTTCTTTTATTACTCGATTTACGTTAACGTTCTGTTAAGGCTCTGCTAATTTTCTGTTAACACTCTGTTAACGATCTGCTAACGCTCTGTTGTTGCCTTGCCAACGCTTTGTTAACGTTCTGTTACTGATCTGTCTTAATGCCCCCCCTGACCCAGTGTCCCAATGTCACATTGTCCCAATGTCACAGTGTCCCAATGTCCTAATGCCCTAATGCCCTAAGGTCCATTGTCACAGTGTCCTCATGTCCCAATGTTCTAATATCCCAGTGTCCCAATGTCCTAATATCCTAATGTGCCAATGTCCCAATATCCTGATGTCCCAGTGTCCCAATTTAGGTCCTATTGTCCCAATGTGCAAATATCACAGTGCCCAAATGGTTTAATGTCCGAATGTCCCACTACCCTAGTGTCCCAATGTCCCAGTATCGGAATATCCCAATGTCCCAGTTTCCCACCTAATGTCCTAATATCCCAATGTCTAACTGTCCTAATGTCCCAAGGTCCTAATGCCCCAGTTTTCTAATATCCCAATAGCCTAATGTCCTAATATCCCAGTGCCCCAATGTCCCTGTATCTCAGTGCCCTAATGTCCTAATGTACCAGTGGTCAGTGTCCCAATGTCGCAGTATACCAAGTGTCCCAAGGTCCCAATAGCCTAATGTCCTAATATCCCAGTGTCCCAATGTCCCTGTATCTCAGTGCCCTAATGTCCCAGTATCCCAATGTTCCAATATCCCAATGTGCCAATATCCCAATGTTACAATGTTCCAATGTTATAATATCCCGATGTCCCAGTGCCCCAATGTTCCCACGTCCCAGTGTACCTAATGTCCCAATGTCCTAATGACCCAAGACCCTAATGTTCACATGTTCTTATATCCCAGTGCCCCTATGTGCGAATATCCCGATGTCCCAATGTCACAACATTCCGATGTCTCAGTGGTCCAATGCCCCTATGTACCAGTGTCCCAATGTCCGAATGTCCCAATATCCTGATGTCCCAATGCCCCAATATCCCGATGTCCCAATGCCCCAATATGCCGATGTCCCCACGTCCCTGTTTCCCCATTGTGCCTAATGCCCCAATGTCCTAATGTCCCAAGACCCTAATGTCCCAATTTCCTAATATATTACTACCCCAAGATCATAGTCTCCCAGTCTCCCGGTGTCCCAATACCCAAATGTCCCAATGCCGCAGTGTGTTTTAAAAAATGGTCAATGCGATAAGCCGATAGACCCAATTGTTGGAAATCTTTTGTTAACTTTACCTATTAATTTACCGTTATTCCATCCACTTATCTAAATGGAAGACATTGATTCTTTAGAAGGACAAACAGAGGATCATTCGTTCCAAATTTCATAAAAATCCCATCACGAAGAGAGACAGTAGAAGCAAGTCTTTCTGCAACTGTAGACTTCATTCTGAAATTGGGTTACTCGCTTAAGTCTGTGAGGGTGAAAATTTCACCGTTTATTGCATATATCTTACCCGTTATTGTGCCGATCGAAGATTTTATTTGGAAAGGCACTAGAACAGGATATGTGGAATATTTTGGTAAAAAATTTTTTTTGGGGGCTGTTGCCTGGAAGGCTGTAGCCTGATCAAACAAAAAAGCAAGTTGTCTCCGGTAATCATAGACTTGTTCGCTTTCGTTTTTCTTTTTCCTTTGGCGGGCGAGACGCTCTCGCGTCTCTTGATTTTCATTTATGTACGGAGACTTTTTCTAGCAAGTGTACGTAACTAGAATAAATTAAAACGAATCCCTTGAGTTTTCAAAATGCATCTTTCACAGATGGATGGATGGATGGGAAATCGGGGCCTGGCTGTCACGAGTAAATCGCTTCCTAGTACCTAAATGTTATTGTGTCGAGTCGAACAAAGTATCTTAATTATTGTTATTATTATTTCGCGCTATGCAAATTCTAGACCGATTTATGATGCACTCAGACATTTCAAGGGCACACATTTGCACATTGCAGTATAAACACAGCAATATTATTGTTAAGATTGATTCCGACTGAATAAATGGATTCCAATTCAAGAATAATTCTTAATAACTTAACCATACACATCCAGATCCAGCCGTATCTGCGTTCGATGATCTTGGTCAAAGTGGCTTTCTTTATTTTTTCTACCCATACGTATACAATATGGCATTGTTGTACGACTAGTATTCATCATCTGGTCATATAGTAAATATGCAAATTGTCTAGGATTGTGTCTTCCATATATACGGTGGCAGAGGTTCGATGACATATTCAGTATCTTACACTTATCTTGGGTGGGAAAAATGCGCATCTAGATCGAATGGCGGACGACGCCGATTATCGTTATCATTTAAATTCAAAACCATACTGACGCCTTTGGGACACGTCTCTGTTCTGTGTTTGTATGAAATTTCAGCAAAGAAATGCGCAATTCAAAATTCAATGATCTCGCATCAATGGAGTTAATAAAATTCAGAAATCTTCTAAGCTAAATCAATGAGTACGGCATGCGCAGAGAGGTTAGTAGTTTGTTTTGGTGTTTACATTATTAACATGTGAATCGGGTCGATCGGAATTTTACTATTTGCATATTTTTCGAAAATAGTTTTGATGGAAGGTGAACGCGCCCGTTCTATATTTGATTGTTATTTTCATGCATTCCGGTCAATATTATTATGAATTTGTTATTCATAATGTTGGCAACTTGAAATTCCATTCCAATAAAATTGCAAAAACTTTTAATTTACGTATTGTTTATGTAGATGATGTTTATTAGAATCTTTATTGTACCTTTTGGAAGCCCATTCAAAACATGTCTATAGAAACCTGCAGAATGAATAATGCATTTGAATTCAAATACCTCCACATATAATTTTTTTAAACATACATTGAAACGCTGAAACCCCTAAATTTAAACCAGCCCTATAATTAAATTTAAAGTAGGTAGGTATATTAGATTTAATTTTTTTGCTAAATTTCATACATTTCGTAATTGCATACATCAATTCCCGTTAGAAACACGTCCGTAAAAGAAAAAAAAAAATATTTGTCAGAAGTGGGATTCGAACCCACGCCCTCAGAGAGGACCAGAACGCTCAGTTTGAGACTCGAACTCATGTTTCGAGAAGATATAACTCTTGAGTCTGGCGCCTTAGACCGCTCGGCCATCCTGACATGAGAAACACATTCCTCAATACCTTTTTATCACGGATTAGAAATTATCTTCGTTTTCATGTTATGAAAGCGTTATCTGCTAAGCACTATACTTTCCTATTATCAATCAAAATTAATGCGATATTGATGCTTCTCCAGGGCTTCATTTAAACCAGTTGAAAAGTCAGCGAAAAAACTAATATTGACATTGGACTGTTTTTAACAACATTAACATTGGCGCAGCCATCGAACTTTTAGGAATACGACCAATTAAAAAGTATCCCAACATCTGGGTAAACTTTTTTGGTATAAAATCGATTAATTATACCATTCACTGGTCTAAATATCCGAACTGCCAAACTTTCAGCTATCTGAGGTATCAACACGGTCTGCCAATTGGTAGCTCGCGCAACCAATCGGAAGAACTAATCGATTTCACAATTCACATTAGCAGCAATAGCACTCGCTGCCAAATATAGATATCCAATTTATTTCAGTGGTGTATCATTCAGTTGTCAATTGTACACCAATGTACAACGGTGGACCATTTATTGTCACAGTGTCCGATGTGAATAATTGAATTTATAAAAAGTTGCAAAATGCAATTTTGATTTCATCACTCTCCGGTTGACATTTAGCAACCCGTGTGGACGCTGTTTTAGTGTGACAACTCTCCTACTAGAACATTTGAAAATCTGGTCTAAATATTTAAAAAGTTTACTCAGATGTGGGAGCCACTTTTTAATGGCATTTTCTTAGTGTATCCGCATTCCATTGTTCTAGAAATTCAATGGACGCAGCCCACCCTGAATGCGTGATTGACTGGCGGGCTTTCGCGAATACCATGCATTGAATGTTGAACCGATTTCGATAACGTATACGAATTCTTTTATGGTCGATGCGAGGGATTCGATTATGAATTACTATACCGGAAATACCTTTTTAATTTGTGTTTTGACGACAGCATCCACTGTCATTGGGTGAGGTTATAAAACACAACGTTCGCGCAACGTTTCAAATCAACCGGCCGTTACGGATCAGAAACTTCTCCCTACAAACAGATCCCCTAAGCGCCCCCTTGCGATGCATAGCTTGATTGATTGACAGAAATTTACACTCTGCCGTCGAACCGTGCATTTCCGCCCTCATTTATTTATTAAACTATTTATAATCAAAATAAAATCTATCTACATCTCGTTTAAAACTGGAAATTTTAATTTTCGTGCAAAACGTATCAGCTGTGATGTGTCAATTGTCACATTTGTCACTTTCCGAGAGATGGCGATGGTAACACCAAGTCTGATCCGGATCTATGCGTTTACAGAACACAATAGGAAACGTTTCGGAAAACGCGACACGTTACGCGAACGTTGTGTTTTATAACCTCACCCATTGTTGCTGCATTTCAGGTGTGTGAAGTGTGAGACGTCACTTTCGATTTTCAACTTTTTCTTATACTCAGTTCGTTTGCTCATCGTTTGTCCACGTTTGCATAGGAAATATTTTTAATTGCCAATCCCCTAAAAAAAAGTTATTCCAAAACACGTATTTGAGTGTGAAGTTGGCGACGTCACTTTCGATATTTTCATTTTTTATTACGGAGTTCGTTGCCCGTCATTAGCCCACGCTTGACCAGGAAAAATGTTCGTTTGCTCATCGTTTGCCCAGGAAAAATTTTCGTTTGTCCACCCACCCAAAAAAAGTTATGGACTAAAAACATTTTCTATTTTACTCAATATTTTGATTGCCTGATCTGGCCACCCTAAGCACTATTCCGCGTCTCACTTGGCCGTTTCGATAGCCCATTGTGTGTCCTCAATTGCCCATGAAAAATTATCGATTGCCCATCCCCGCAAAAGGAGATATTCCCTAAAACGCGTTTTACTATAGTCAGGAATTCCGCTCAAAATTCATTTTCGGCTAAATTTGACTAATTCGCGTTCAACTTCTGAATATATTTTTACACATTTCGTTGACTTATCGTCAGCCCCCCCCCCCCCCCCCCCAAAAGTTATTGGCACAAAATCTTCTACATAGAAATTTCACTCCATCATTTGTATGCCCAATCTGGCCCCCCTAAATATGCCAGCGCAATCGGACTTGGCCACTTTGATTGCCCGTCCCACCCACCCAAAAAGTTATGACATGAATTTTCCATGTAGAAGATTTGTTGCCCATAACTTTAAAAATTCGAAAGTCACGTCGCCAACTTCACAAAAAGTTTTAACTTTTTTTGGGTGGGTAGGCAAACGAAAATTTTTCCTGGGCAAAGAAGGACTCACGATGGGGAAAGGAACTACGAAAACAAATCGAAAAAGTCCCGTTGGGACTTTGCCCAATCCTGCAAAACAATATTGTCATTGAGTGAAATTTCAGCATGGTTAAAGTTTTCGGTGGTTGGGCAAACGATTTTTTCTGGGCAAATGAGGGGCCCCGTGGGCGATCAAAGTGGTAAAGGCCGATTGCGCTGGCCAGATCGGGTATACAAATAGTTGAGTGAATTGTCTATGTGGAAGATTTTTTGCCAATAAGTTTTTTCAGGGGGTGGGCAAACGACAATTTTTCCTGGGCCAATGAGCCACCTCCCCCCCCCCCCCATGGGCAATCAAAGTGGATAAGTCCGATTGCGCTGACACAGATCGGACATACATTGGTTATTGAGGGCACTCAATGGGCAATCAAAGTGGCCAAGTCAGACCGCGGAAGCAGGCTTAGCGTGGCCAGATCAGGGACTTCAAATATTGAGTGAAACTGAAAATGTTTTTTATTCATAACTTTTTTGGGTGGGTGAGCACACTAGAATTTTTCCGGGGCAAACGTGGAGAAACGATGGGAAAACGAACGACGTAAGAAAAAATATAAAAAAATCGAATATCTCCAAAACTAGACCAGCTAGAATAGTGGATAATAACCACATTAAAATCGGATAAGGGGTGGGTTTGGTTTTTACAGAACTTCAAACTCAAATTTTTGTGATTTGACCCGAAAACAATGTTGTTTTGTATGTTTTACCATGTTAATTTTCTCCAACTTCTGACAAAGTGAGGTGCTCGTACGATTCTTTTAAAAGTTGGCCCATAATCTTTCCATGATATCTTTCTTACATCATTTTATTCTAGCTTTATTATTTCTAACAGTTTTAATGCCTTAAGCGTAGAAAACTAGGGTTCTGTAAAAACCAAATTTCTTATCCGATTTTAATGTGTTTAGTTTTATTTTTTAGGTAAATTTGCTGACTGTAATAATCATTTCATTTCGCTATTTTGGCTAGTCGAACTTTGGAGATATTGAGGTGAGGCTTAAGTCGTATAAAAAATTGATTTTTTGAAAAATCTTCAAATGCCTGTGGCAGCCAAAGGGATATGTTCAGCACAACTTTTTTGCTGGAAATCACATAAGGAACCACAATCGGGTGCATTTATGCGGCAGTTTCCGGACAACTTGCATACATACTAGTCGGTATGTCTATGTAGTGTTTTAGATAATTAGGTAGGGAATGGGAAGAAACATTAAAAGAATTATGAGCCGCTAATTCCGAATTTGAGGCCAAAACCCAGAAAAAAAATGTCGGGGTTGCCCGCCCCAAAATGGTACCCCGATTTTCTCGTCACCGTATATTCCCCCAAATGGCCCATCTACCGCTACTTTCAATAATTCATTGCAAATACATGCACTGTCCGAAACTTTCTTATACGTAAGCGTACGCTACAAACCAGGTGCTGTGCAGCACACTGCATATTTCTAAAAATGTTATTTCTTTGACCCATTCATAGATTTATACAACACCAACTGTCAAATCCGAATACCGCCCTTTTTTGGAAGTACGCGTACGCTACGAACTGGGTTGGACAGCACTGTAAATTTCCACAAAGGCTATTTAGTAGACCAATCCAATACCTACATACGGTTATCCATTTATTTGATATCTACAAATCAATAACACTAACACTATACATACAACATCCGACACATATGTATGTATGTACATATTGTGATAAAAAAAAGACGTTAACGTAAAGACAACCTTGACAGACACTTGCATTCGTAATAACATAAACAAAAACTGTAAACAAATTCCATATGCACAAATCTTCCAAGTTCACGGTGCAACTATTCAGATAACCTGGCAGTCTAGTCAGAATGAAATCGGATACGCACAAATGTTTCCATCCTCTTTTCAAGATCATTATGCGAACGAGGAATAGAGCATCTTCTTATCCAAGTTACCTGTCGTGGGAAAATGCTACGTTAGCAAATTAAGTTAAGAACAAATTGTATAAATTAGACATGTAAGCTAGCAATAAACATCAGTCATAAGCTTGAAATCTTATTGGCAGCAATTGCCGAACTTATTTCATTTGACGGATCCTTATCTGCAGTTTACCCTGCTAGCCGCAATTTGGCTGAAGAGGTAAGACACTGTGCAGAGCAATCTGCGCAAAGGTTTTTGGCAGAAGTGCCTAATTATGAGCGGGAACGGCCGCTCGTGTAAAATCCGTTCATCCACATAGCTCGATAAACTATGAGTGTACTACAAGATACGACATGGCGGCCGTGACAGGATGGTACAATGGTAATGGAAGCCGATCTGCACAAATCATGCCTCTCATGTCGATATCACCCTATCAGCATCAAACAGCACGAAACCAATCTCTCTATTTATATGTACATACATACAATACACCATGCCCCTACGAAACCGATCCAAACACAAACCTCCAATGTCGCTCTCCTCGGCGACAATGCTCATTACATCGTCTGAAATGGCACGGTGATTCGACATGGAAAAGTTCTCCATCGTACAACCCGAAGTCGCATCTCAAGCAGTCTGAATGGTACAAGCAGGTACGTGCTGGTTCCTATTTAAATGCTCAGAATTTTTTTTTTCTTGCAATGGCAAGCTTATTGCTTCTTATGGAATCGCATCGCCCATAAAGTGAATGGGCTCTAAAACTTGACAAATGTAAGAAACAAGAAATACGCAAAAATATATCTATGCATGAAAGCAGACTGTTGAGTCGCATGAAAATTTTAATCGACATACTTTCAGATTCAAATGATTTCTACGATTTTTAATACCCTATACCCATAAGATGGTATAGGGTATGTTGCTTTTATTACGCGGTATTATGTAACACCTCTAAGGAGCCACCGGAGGTATGTAAATGATCAGGGTCGGTCCCTGATTCGATTGAGCCATGTCTGTCTCTCTGTCCGTGTGTCTGTCTGTTCGCATGATAACTCCCGAAAGAATGAAGCTAGCGGTTTCAAATTTTTGTCAGATGTTTCTTTTGATCAAATCTTGAACGGTATTGAAAATGGGCCAAATCGGACCAAGGGTTCCTCTACCCCCCATACAAATGACTCCTCCTTGATATTTTCATTCGGCCATAACTTTCGACAAAATATCGCTAGCGACCTCAAATTTTGATTAATGCCTTGAAAGTGAAAAAGGCCTTACCATACCACTACCCCTACCTCCCCTTCAAAGCTATATTTAGCCATACCTTTTTATATAATGTCGCGAAACCCTTCAAATTAGGGTCAAATTAGCTTTTGGAAGTCCCTTTAAAGTATTCAAAGTGCACCAGATCCCCTACAAAAAAAAATGAAATTATAAATTTTAAGTTTTTCGTGCCTCCTAGGCCTGTACATTGGTATAGGGTATACACTCATCTTGCTATTCGCACGATTAGAACTCGGTCTCGTTTTGTATTGGGTATAGATAAAGGGCCAGTTTAAAAACGACGCAAATCAAATTTACACAACGCATCTTAAAGAAAGGGTCCAAATTCGAAAACGACGAAACGAAAACCAAGCCGATGTTAGGCGACCCAAATCAAGGCTTTATAGTTCAGTCATATTAGCATTTCAAATAGAAAAAAATAGAGTAGGGCTAATTTTTGTTGTTTTTGAATCAATGGGCTTCCAGGAATCTACAACTAATTTTGCTAAAAAAAAATTTGATCGGAAAGGTCCCAAAAAGGACAAAAAAGCATACTCTTTAATCCTTGATCGGAGGTCTGCATGCGGGGTATCGTATCAAAGGGGACGGCGAGTACATTCCACATCCGGTGTTTGTTTCCTGTTTCAAGGCCCCTCAAAGGAATAAATCGAGCTTAAATGGAAAATTTTCGAGTTCCCGTGAGAATAATTCAAATTTTCACTACTTTTATCACTTTCAAGAATCTATAATAGCTCAAGACCAGTGTTGCCAACTGGAAATTTAGAAAACGGCTAAATTTAGCCGGAAAACCGGCTATATTTTTTTCAAAAACGGCTAAAAATCCGGCTAAATCGATTTCACTCAGGAAAACGGCCAAAAAACCGGCTAAATAATACAAAACAATCACATTGCGAAAAAATATAGTGACAAACTGATTTTAATAAATTTATTTTTTTTCTGGAGTACTACCCGTAAACTATGCTTCAGCCTGATTTTTTAGTTTTACTACATATATGCTCCAATTGCTGCCATTACAGTCAAAATCTACTTTGTTCGGAGCATGGGCGTAGCCAGGGGGGGGGCAGGGGGGGCGACCGACCCTCCCTGGCCGGTGAAACATTTTTTTATTGAATTGAATATTAATAATACTGAAAGAAAAGAATATATTTCAGGGATAATTTTTTTCAGATTCACTTTTTCGCATTTTCGTTTGCAGTTTCCATGTTCCGAAAACCACACAAACATTTCCATATCAATTTATTACAAGCCGTTCTTCTTCCTTACATAGTCATCTATGTACATAGATACATATGGACATACCTAATTCTATTCTATTTCGTCCAGATTTACAGCAATCCTGAGCGCTATGGATAGCTCTTTTCATGTCTATACAGTAGACTCGGGTAAACGTGTACTTCGCCAAACGTGAAGGTGAACAATTTTATGTGAGCTACTACTCTGAAACGTGAACAAGTCTTGAAAGCCCTAAAACATGAACATTAAGGGAGGAATTCATAGTCCTCACTTAAGGAATACGGATTCCCTTAAGGAATAATTATAAAGGAATGCTTATTGGGACAAAACGTCACTTTTAAATGCATTACCTCATTCAATAAAATAATTTAATTCGGAAGCCTAATTAAAGTAACTGACAAATAAAATATAAAGACGTATCTAGTAGCTGCAAAATTTAAATTTATTTTTCAAATACGAGCGACTATGAACTGTAAAATTTATAAGGATTCCCTTATAGGTCAGTCAATTTATGATTTTAGGTCGCAAAAAATAGCTCGGCTCTGTTTTTTTGGGATACTGTTAGGATAGATACCAGAAGTGTACCACCAAGTTTGCAACTTTGAAAACCTATCCTAACCCCGTGACCCTCAAAAAACCTCAAAGCTAATAAAACCTTCTTTAATTTGAGTCCAGCTTTATAGGTGCAAAGGATCTCAAAATACTCGTACAGCACTTTAAACATTGTTTTTTTTTTTGTAAAAAATTTCGAAATGCTGTATCTTGGGATCCTTTGTACCTATACAAAGCTGGCGTTGCACTCAAACTAAAGAAAATTTTGTTAGCTTTAAAAGTGCAGTGGACGACTTTCTTGTGCCTTACAGGCCTTCTACATCTGCAACTTCCAACCTAGGTTGCAACATTCCGGCAACCACGCCATTCACGTTCTTGCAACCTGGTACTGCAACCTGCACCATGCCTACAAATCACTTATTTTCCGGTTTTTTTTTGCGTGTTACCAACTTAGGTTGGCAACCAAGTTGCAGGTGTATAAAGGCTGTAAGCCACTTGTGGAAAATAGAGAATCGACTGCACTTACGTCCCATAACGTATACGGTTTCTCGCAATGCCTCCTAATTTGACCACAGTTTTTCAGTCGAACTCTATGCATTCAGAGAACTAGCGTGAAATTTTGTCGGCCTGTTTGCATCGACCAGCAATTTAGGTACGCTCTCCAAGTACTGTTCCCTTTCAAAAGCTTTGGTTTTTACAATTTGGTTTGCAAAATTTTGCACAAGAACTTGACTGTGGAATGCTCTTGATACCGCCATCCGCGGCAACGATTGAGGGGTATAATAACAAAACTGGCTATGTCCACTATAACGAGTTTCGAGATATTCACGATTTTTGTTTTTACGTACTGGGGATGGGAAATTATAATTGTTAACTGCGCAGTAGTGTTAACTGATGTTTAAGCTTCGTAAGTTGAAAACCACATAAAAATATATTCAATAGTTTTCGAAATAATAACATAAAATGATTGGACATGGCGAGTTCTGATACTGAACCCTGGACATGGCCAGTTATGATACCAACCTCCTGGGACATGACAAGTTTTGTAACTTACATATAGGCGGTTTGTGTTTTAACATGGGCAGAACAGAATAAATTAAATAATTAAAATAATTACGAAAATACGATTTTTTTACTTTTAGGGTCTCTTCTGTGCTTTCATTGAACATTTTCCAAAGTTTATTTATATTCAGATTACTAGAAATGTACTGGCGAGATGAGATTCCTCTGCAATAATGTTTCTCTATAATGTTTAATTTCAAAATAATTTTTTTATTGCTTCCTTTTTCTTTTCAAAACGGTGAGATTTTCGATCCCCACCACGATTTTCAGTGGGAGGGAACCCGGTGTTTAAATGGTTCTTACAAATCCTCTGAACCCTATCCTTAGAAATACCCAGGATAGTCAGGAATGCATCTCGGCAAACTGGAACCCGAGTTTGATGTTTCCCAGGGGAAAGGACTGCTTTTTTTTACAAAATACTTTATTGTACATCCTTTTTTTTGTTCCGTTATACCGGCCTTTCGGTATCTGGGCCTTATGGGATACGAAGACTCCGTAAATTTTAAAACAAAATTGTCCTGCGTTATCTTATTTGCTGTGGAAATGCTTCACATCTCTTATCGTCAACTGAGCACACTTAAATTTGGAGGTATTGTAGCCACATTTTGGCTGCTGTGGAGTTGTTTTAGAGGAATGCCTGAAACAATACCGTTATCAGGAATGTTTCTCTAGTAAATATATGTAGAGTATTTCAATAATGGTATCAGATGTTACACGTAAACAACTTTAGAACCAATTGTGTCATTAAGATGCGGTATAGTGAGTGCATTGGAGACCTTAATGGCTTCCAATTTATCTGAGATATAAATTTATCATTAACCTCTATATGGAAGGCTGTTGCAGTGAAATTTTAATTTTAAAATATGATGTTTCTTAAGTTAGCCGAAAAAGCATTCAGTTCAAAGCATTGCTGTCATCCAGCAGACTTAACAAAATTTTTTCGGCTTTCATGAGCTGAAACAAAATGCTCACTAACATTCAAGATTAACAAATACCGCAAATTGACCGTTCTAATTCCAATAAAGCGGATCATTTAACAACCATTAAGGAATGGCAAAATCAAACAAAATTATTTATCCGTAATTATTTTAAAACAACACCGGTTACCACTATGTGACATCTAGTACTATGAATAACCAACAGTTCGTATGGTGGTTATAATACCTACCTCTCTACTTTTTTGCAATTGGCCTTCCATATTTCTGGATTTCTGGCTTTCTTTCTGCCAGAACCAGGAGAAAATTTGACACTGTCACTCATTGTTATAAGAAAATAAAGCTATGACAAATCTATTTAAATTCAAACGATCAAACAACAGAAAACAAAACAAATATCAAACGGGTTTGAAAAACAAAGTTACAAAAATCTTAATACGCAAATATTGAAAAAATTCTCGCCACTAAAAACCTAAAAGGCAGACCTAACGTATGTATTTGAAAACCAAATTGTTTCAATAATTAAACGAAACGGTACTTTTCTAATAAAAACTACAGTAAAATAAGTACATACGTAAATAGTCTGGGACATAGAGGCTTTTGATACTCATACTCGTAGTTCTCACTATAGTCACAATAGGACATGGAGGTTTTTGATAATGAAGTGGACATGGCGCGTTTTGAAACTGAACATATGGTGGACATAGCGAGTTTTGATAATGACACTGATTTTACAAATGATTTTTTTCGTACTTTACGGCCAGTTTTGATAATGTTTGTTATACCATTCGACGCAGAAAAGAAATTTGTATCCAATTCAAAAAAAATCTCATTTTTTTTAAAAAGTGGACAAAGCCAGTTTTGTTACTACACCCCTTATTGTCTAAATAGATGAATTAATATTTATGGGGGAGTTAAATTCCCTTTCAGACTAAAGGTACGTTGTCCTCGACGCGGCCGCACGACAGCGACTCGCTCATTCCATATGAAAACTCGTTTTTAAAATGAGAGGGAAACGAGTTTTTATGGAATGAGCGGTCGTGCGGCCGCGTCGAGGACAACATACGTAAGCTGGACTTAAATTTAGCACTTTGGTCTTGTTTAATTTTTTCTTTAAGTCGACTGCATTTGACTCCTTCTCGAGATCGAGAGCTATAACGATCAGATCGTTGATTTTGTGCGAGAGTACTTAATTGTCAAAGCTTCATTATGCAAGCTCCACGGCGTCCCGGCAACTTAAGTCGAATGAGCAAAAAACTACCATCAGAATGGAATCCTGCCCAACTTCGGTTTAAACTTTACTGTGGGATTCCGTTCTGGAGAGGGTTAGCTAGGACTCCCGATGTTATTGTAGAAGTGTAGAGGAGCAGCTGAGTTGAGCAGCTAAAGAGGGCTCTCAGTGGAATAACTGAGCGCTTGGGCTCCTATTTGGAAAAGAAAAAAACAGCTTAAGAGCTCCATTGGGCTCCTATTTTAAGGAAGTGGAAAAGCATGTACCCCTAAATGTCTCCAGCCGACTGTCGGATAATGTTTTTTTCTATGGATGCTGTGGATGTGAGATAAGAGGCTTCTCGGTATGTTTCAGCAGGAGATGCGATCCTGTAGAACCAAGCAAAGCCAGATTTCAAAACGGACATTGATGTCGCAAGTGGAATATGCTGCCCAAAAGCCAAAAATAGCACTGAATATAAACGAGTTACGTTTTAAAAAGCAGAAACGGAGGCCAGTTGAATGTAATCAGAATAACCAGTAAAAGTCTAAACACTTTCAGGGGCAATTTTTCTTTAAATGGTCTTGAAAATCATTCTCGACTGTCCTTTCCTAAAATTAAAAAAAAAAAACAATCATGAATGGTTACTCGTTTAACATCTTGAGTGAGTTCATAGTTCGTCACAAGGGGCGTGAGTTCGAAAAACAAATTAACTGAATTCGTTCACGGTGAGTTTCGAACCCGTGTGCAAAGAAGGTGCGGCCACTAACCATTACACCAGCTAAAATACTCTAAATTTTGCCTAACAATATTATCGCGACCAACGATTTCAAATCCTAAGAAAATCTTGATATTAAAAAAATTTCGGGCTTGCCCCCCCCTGACCGAAATCCTGGCTACGCCCATGGTTCGGAGTTAGATAGCTCAACTAGTCAAAATTGTTGTATACAGGTACAATTTCTCGGTCAAGTTCATAACCACATTAGGTTAGAAATTGTGGAACATAAAATTCTTAAAAGGAACGTCCAATGCGTAACTATGGTCAAGGGCATTGTTGATGATCCGCACCGCAATTACAAATTTGATGCTCCAAAGGCACGAAATTGAAGTTCCAAAATTATGAGCTTGGGCGGGAAATGGTATAGATTTTAAATGCGTAGGTTCTACGAATCATCTGACGTTGTGCAAGTTCAGTCTTAACTCGATAATCCTGATCAATTATTGCAATGGGTAATCCGGACTATCGCAACATCCGGATGAGCGCAATCTTTTTTTATTATATGGCAGCCCCATGACCCCATGGTTCGATGTCATTCATTTTTGTATTTGTTTTGTAACATCAATAGAAATACATTTTCATGAGGTTTGGTGTAAAATGGTGTCCAAATAAAAAAGTTTTTCTTAGAAAATCCAAATTTGAGGGTTTGGGTTTGTATGGCAGCCCCATTACCCCATTATTGGATTCGACTTATTTTTACGTATGCTTTAGGGGATCATTAGAATGAAGTTTGGTTCACTTTGGTGCCAAAAAAAAAGTTTTTCTTGGAAGAACCTAATTTGGGGCCTGGGGGGTTAGGTTTGTATGGCAGCCCCATAACCCCATTTTTTGTTTCCATACATTTTCACATATTTTTTGTGACATTCGTAGGGATCCTTTCATGCGAAGTTTCGTTAAGATTGGTTCATAAATAAAAAAGTTTTTCATTTAAAAATCATAAAATAATTTTAGCCGAAAAAACGGCCGAAGAAAATCAATTCCGGCTAAAAATCCGGCCGGCCGGAATTAGAAATTTCTTCCGGCTAAACAGCACGATTTCCGGCTAAATTTGGCCGGAAAACGGCTAAATTGGCAACACTGCTCAAGACTCTACCATTAAATTTGCTAAGAAAAAAGTTGATCGGAAAGCTCTGAAAGAGGACATAAAGGGACACTTATTGCACACCTTAGTCGAACGTGGGCATGTGGGGTGTCATATCAAAGAGGATGTCAGGTACATTCCATATCCGGCATTTGTTACTTGTTCCAAGGACCCTCAAAGGAGAAAATTGGGCTCAACTTAAACATTTCTGTGTTTCACGGATCTGTATCTTTCTAAAGCCATAATTTTCCATTTAGGCCCGACTTATTCCATTTAGTGTCCTTGAGACAGGAAACAATCACCGGATATGCAATGCACTCGACGTCCTCTTTGATATGACACCCCACATGCCCACGGTCGATCAAGGTGTGAAATTAGTGTCCTTTTATGTCTTTTTTCAGAGCTTTCCGATCAACTTTTTTCTTAGCAAATTTAATGGTAGAATCTCCAGCTATTATAGATTTTGAGAAGTGATAAAAGTAGGGACAACTTGAATTATTCTCGTAGTTATGGCCATGGGCGTAGCCAGGATTTCGGTCAGGGGGGGGCAAGCCCAAAATTTTTTCAGCATCATGATTTTCTTAGTAGTTGAAATTTCCGGTCGCAGAAATATTGTTGGCAAATTTTAGAGTAGCCTGGCTTGTGGTTGGATTGGTGCACAGGGTCATGGATTCCAGACTCACTGTGAACGAATTCATTTTAGGGTGTTTTTCGAACTCACGGCCTACGTGACGGACTATGATGTCGCTCAGATTGTAAACAAGTATCCATTTATGGGGATAAATAACATTGCTGGGCGTGCTGTTGATTTCAACACCTCAACAAAACAGCAGTTCAGATCTTGGAAATTGGATGTCACTCATCTGCGGCCCTGGTTTACTGGTGGACTGCCACGCATCTTATTTTTTTTTTGCAAGTTTTAGAGTGAAATTTTAAAAATGGAGATGACCATGATTTTTTTCTGCATTCTGATTACCTTGAGCTGGCCTCCAATATCTGCCTTTTAGAGCGTAGTTTGTCTATTTTCAGTGCAATTTTTGTGTCTCGGACTGCATATTCCACTTGCGAAATCAGTTTGTTTCGTTGGTCACTTTCATCTTAGCAAATTAGCAACGGCAGAATATTTATAAATCTTTTATTGATTGGAATATGGTTAACGGTTTTAATAAGATTTCTTCTAAATTTATCAAAGTATTAACAGTGGATAAATTTTATTGCCGGTATGATTCAGCTGGAAAATAAATTTTGATTAACCCTGGAAGGTCATGCTTCGTCGAATCGACTACGCATCATCACTTTCATCCCGTTTTTCTTGACAATTTTCATTATTTTGAGCTGATTTTTCGTACAGCACTTACCGTGCCGATGTACTTGCAGCTAGTCGAAGTAAGCAGGATAAGTTGGATTTTTGGAAATTGGCGTCGTCGAAAGGACGAAGGATGAGCTCTGTGTAACTTTTAGAACTCCAGTACTTTATATGGATGGTTCGATTCGACGATAAGTCTGTGTCCATTCAAACTAACTCATAGCAAATATGTTTCTTTTTGAAATGTGGGACCTATTTTTTCAAAAATTATGGGAAAAATATTTAAAATATATAAAACAAGGATAAAAAAAGAACAAATCGAGCACATTTTTGTAATTATACCGACGTTAAGTTTTTATTTATCCCATTTTTAAATTTAATGTTTTATATGCCCGGCTAAATAACATTGGATTTAGAAAATTTGATTTGTAAATCAATTTCCTTACAAAATTACTCAAAGTTGATGTTATTCCATTCTAAATAACCTAAGGATTGAAAATCTGTAAAATTTTATAATTATTTTACGAAGGGGTGATTTATATGAGGCGTCAAAGTTGAGCGTCGTCGATTCGACGAAGCATGACCTTTCCGTACTAAAAATAAGCATGACCCCACAGGGTTAAATAAGTTGAAATACCCGCTTTGTGTTCTTGATATTCTTTACATGTTCCCTAACAAAGCAAAGCTGTATACCGTTTGTCACCCTTTGAGATGAAAACTTCCCGAAGGGGCCTAACGGTTAAAATTGTGTACTCCAGCTCAGAAGCCATGAAATAAAACAGGCAACATGGGATCCACGCATCCACAGTAGCACACTCACAAGTAAAATGTGTTTGCTGGTACGCAGCCTCCGTCAGTTACGAGAGGCCACTCGCTGTCATCTATTTGTAAGCGCCTCCTGACTTCAAACTGTCCCGATCATGGCTTCTCCGGCAGCACTTGTAGTGGTGAAAAAGGCACTTGTTGCGCCAGCAGCAGAAAATTTTTGAAAATGTTGTATAGTGCAGCGATTTTTTTACTACATTGATAAGGATTTTTTTATCATCTTCATCGACCAGGGGGGGGGGGCGACCGCCCCTCCCTGCCCCCTCCTGGCTACGCCCATGGGTATGGGCTTTGGAAAGATACACGGGAAACTCGAAAATTTTCCATTTAAGCTCGATTTATTCCTTTGAGGGTCCTTGAAACAGGAAACAAACACCGGGTATATAATGTAATCGACGTCCCCTTTAATATGATATCCCGCATGCCGACCTCCGGTCAAGGATTAAAGAGTATCCTTTTTTGTCCTTTTTGGGACCTTTCCGATCAAATTTTTTTAGCAAAACCATTTGTAGATTCTGGCTGGTGTAGCGGTTAGTGCGCGCACCTTCGGTGCACAGGGTCATGAGTTCGAATCTCACCGTGGATCATGGTGTTTTTCGAACTCACGAACTTGTGACGGACTATGATCTCACTCAGATGTTAAACGAGTACCCATTTATGGGGATAAATAACACTGCTGAGCGTGATGCTGATCTCATTACCTCAACAAAAAGCAGATAAGATCTTGGAAATAGGATGTCACTAACACATCCTGCGGCCTTAGTCCAATGCTGGATTGTCGCCTGTTATTTATTTTTATTTGTAGATTCCTGGGAGCCCACTGATTCAAAAGCAACAAAAATTAGCCTTACTCTATGTTTTTATATTTGGAGCCCTGAATTGGGATATTTTGACTGCACTATTACTGTACACAGTTGATTTTATAATAATAAAGATACGCGTGCTACTGAAAGGATTATAGTGACAAAACAAAATTCTTAACCTATAATTCTATTCATACAAACCAAAAACCAACAAAAAAAATCTATGAATCTAATATGTATCAACAATAGCACAAACTCGTATCTTTTTGTGTGTATCTGCACGAGAACTATATGCAGCGCTTTAACAAAACAATTTACATATTCCCATAACTAATGTTGTTTACAAAAATAATTTATTCAAAGGCAATTCATATTCTAAAAATAAAATTCATAGTTTGTCCACATGTGTGAATTGTTACAGCCGACACAACATATCGCTCATGTGCGTATCGATAATATTCAAATCAAATTCAAACCCAACAAAACCACTCAGCTTAACTTATCTATACTAATCACAGCAAATTACGAAACCGATATGGTTCGTACTCTCACTTACGCAAGATTGTAGAATACCTACTCAAGAATGGGTGTAGATACGAGTACCTACAAGTACGACTCCGATAATGTTTGCCAATTTAATTTCAACTAACGACACACACAAGAAAAAAACTCGACACCAAGTAGCATTCAGAATGTTGATAGCGATCGATACAGTGTCAGGATGGCCGAGCGGTCTAAGGCGCCAGACTCAAGAGTCAAATCTTCTCGAGCCACGAGTTCGAGTCTCAACTGAGCGTTCTGGTCCTCTCTGAGGGCGTGGGTTCGAATCCCACTTCTGACAAATTCTTTTTTCTTTTCATAAATGTGGAAGTAGTTTGTATTCAAGAAATCGAAAATGGTCGGTTGTAGATAAAATGTGTGTACAAAATTTGTGACTTTGTTAAAAAATGAAAATTACCTGATCTAACCCAGATTTGTAATGTGCATTAATTGATGTGGCAAAAAAAAAATGTTATGGTTTATGCTCTCTCACATATTCCCGGACAATTTTTTAGCAGGAATGTGCAATTTTTTTAGTTATAAGCGAAAAAAGAGGGGGACAAAACGAAATTTCAATGAAGTGCCCCACTAAAAAAAAATTCTCTCCGCCACATTTTGCAATCCCAAATCACGTAATGCATGGGCTATTAATGTAACTCAATAATGTATGATTGTATGTTGTAAGCCCAATTTCATTATCTTATTGATTTATGATATTGAAATTGATTTAACGATTTTATAAGATTAGCAGGTTTCATTCCGAATGTGATTCCCTGAAATTTCCATGTCAGGATGGCCGAGCGGTCTAAGGCGCCAGACTCAAGAGTCAAATCTTCTCGAGCCACGAGTTCGAGTCTCAACTGAGCGTTCTGGTCCTCTCTGAGGGCGTGGGTTCGAATCCCACTTCTGACAAAATTTTTTTTTCTTAGGTGTGGAAGAAATTTCTATACAAAAAATCAAAAATTGCAGGTTGATTGATATACGATAGTTGTGTTTATGTAATGGTCGGTTGTAGATAAAATGTGTGTACAAAATTTGTGGCTTCGCTATAAAATGAAATTTTCTTGATGTAACCCAGATTTGCATGTGTATTAATTAAACAAAACTCGGTTTACCTTCGGGTCACATGCTTCACTTCTACTGCTAAACGGGGTTTTATGATTAAAATCTAATCTAAAGACGCGCTATAATGTGCGCGGACAAATTTTCGCAGGAATGTACAGTTTTTGAGTTTTAAGTCAAAAAGAGCAAAATTTCTGTGGCTTTCGTGTTTTGTTACCAGTTTTGTTACGAAATTTTGGTGGGAAGTCTCAGATGCATCATGGTCAGTTTTATGCTCGAAAAACATAAGAAATAAAAGAACAATCTGCACCATATTCTGCAGTCTTAAATCATTATTTTATTAATTTACGTCAAACTTAAATTTATTTAATTTTTAAGATAGACCGATTTCATTCCGGATGTATTTTAATAAAATTGTCATGTCAGGATGGCCGAGCGGTCTAAGGCGCCAGACTCAAGAGTCAAATCTTCTCGAGCCACGAGTTCGAGTCTTCAAACTGAGCGTTCTGGTCCTCTCTGAGGGCGTGGGTTCGAATCCCACTTCTGACAAAATCTTTTTGCAGCAGACACTAGGCAATGACATGTGATACGGATGTCTATACCCTATACCCATAAGATGGTATAGGGTGTATTGTTTTTGTTACGACGATTTATGTAACCCCTCAAAGGAGCCACCGGAGGTATGGCAAAGTATATATATAAATGATCAGGGTCGGTCCCTGATTCGAATAGGCCGTCCGTCTGTCTGTCCGTCCGTGTGTCTGTCAGTTCGCACGATAACTCCCGAAATAATGAAGTTAGCGTTTTGAAATTTTTGTCAGATGATTGTTTTGATAAAAGCTTGGATGGTATAGAAAATGGGCTAAATCAGACCAAGGGTTCCCCTACCTCCCATACAAACGACCCCTCCATGATAGAGTAATTCGGCCATATTTTTCGACAGGATATCGCTAGAGACCTGAAATTTTCATCAATGCCTAATTGTGACATATGCTTGAAGTTGGTGGATAGTCGAGAAGGTCTGACTATCCCTACCCCTACATCCCATACAAAGCAATATTCCGCCATTTCTTTTGATAGAATGTCGCGAAAAACTTCAAATTTATCGCATTCTAGGTCTGTACATGGGTATACACTCACCGTGCTATTCGCACGATTAGAACTTGGTCTCGTTTTTTATTGTTTATACTCAACTTAGAAGCCTTACAATTTTTTAATTAAAATGTTACACTTTTAAATTGGGAACGGGAACCCTGTTCCTTTACCCATTGCCATTTTATTTATTTATTCAGTTCATTGTTACAAACAGGAATCAAATAAAAGAAGGGTATAATGATTAATAACATTAGTGAAAATATGAGATTTTAGGAGGAAGAAAAAATGTTTTTACTTCTTACAAGAGAGACAGACAAAGAGATTCGAGGCTGTACGCTCCGCTTTAAAATTAGCTGTGCTACGCAAAACGATACAAGAAAGCTGAGAAGCATTTGTGAATAGGTTTACAGTAATGCTCCGTAAACTTTAAGTTAGGATCAAAACTTACACCTAACTCCTTTATAGAGGTAGTTAAGACCAGAAAGATGAAGATAAATTTCATATGGAAATATGAGCGGAGACGGTTTTAATGAATAATAATATTACATTACATTTAGATATATTTAGGTGCAGATCATTGGAAGCGCACCAAGAATTAAGGATGCCCAGGTCGTTTTGTAGTATAATATGACAGTCAGAAACATTATAAACCGTTAAGAATAGCTTGCAATCATCAGCGTATGGCCAGGGCCGGATTTCCCATAGGGACAACACGCCCGGGCAACTGCCCGTGGCGGCAGATTGCAAAGGCAGCAAATTTTTAGAACTTGCTATTTGTTTTAAATTTTGTGAAAGATGTATTCTTAAAAACTCAAAAAGTTCGTTATATTCTTGTTACGTGTATTCGCCTCAATCCATGGCGCCCAATCACAACCTCCTCCAAAGTTGGGACTTATCCTCTAGCTTAGAAGCATTCATTCGGAACGTCCTACTGGCGTGTCGGGTAATTTGATTAAACCTTGGAGGAAGCATAGCAACCCATGTGCATGCGTTAGTCTAGTAGGCCAGTGAAAATCGACATTAACCTCGGAATAAATGGAATACTACCGTTCTTTCGCTTATCTGTTTTAGAGTATTACTGGCTATATAAATTCAGATTTGCAACCCTGGGGACCCTGTGCTAATTTTTTGGCGAGCGAAAAAGAGCGATTTTTTTGCTCTTTTTTTTTTACATTCTAAGCTTATGTTGTTTGCCGAAACGACATTTACTTGAAATTCACAATTTTTTTGGTAAAAATGCTCTATTTTTAAAAACCTGTAATTCCGTCAATATTTGACCTATAAAATTGTCTACTTTTCAAATGCCAAACACCATGGGCGTAGCCAGGTTGTCGGTCAGAGGGGGGGGGGGGGGGCAAGCCGAAAATTTCTTCAACATCATGATTTTCTTAGGAGTTGAAATTTCCGGTCGCAGAAATATTGTTAGCAAATTTTAGAGTAGCCTGGCTTGTAGTTGGATTGGTGCACGGGGTCATGGATTCGAGACTCACCGTGAACGAATTCATTTTATCAGACTCACGACCTACGTGACGGACTGATGTCGCTCAGATTGTAAACAAGTATCCATTTATGGGGATAAATAACATTGCTGGGCGTGCTGTTGATCTCAACACCTTAAAAAAACAGCAGTTTAGATCTTGGAAATTGGATGTCACTCACACATCTGCAGCCCTAGTTTACTGGTGGACTGCCACGCATGTTATTTCTTTTTTTTTTTAATTTTAGAGTCAAATTTTTAAAATGGAGATGAGAATGATTTTCTTCTGCATTCTGATTACATTCAACCAGCCTCCAATATCTGCCTTTTAGAGCGTAGTTTGTCTATTTTGAGTGCATTTTTTGCATCTCGGACTGCATTTTCCACTTGCGAAATCAATTTGTTTCCTCTGTCACTTTCATCCTAGCAAAGTAGCATCGTCAGAATATTTATAAATCCTTTATTGATTGAAATATGGTTAACGGTTTTAATAAGATCCTCTAAATTTATCAAAGTATTAACAGTGGCTAAATTTTATTGCTGATATGATTCAGCTAGAAAATAAATTTTGATTTAATGGCTTGAAAGACCCGCTCTGTGGCTCACTTGATTGAGTCGCACTCTACGATGATATGAATTTAGAGTTCCGGAGATCGAATCTCGGCGTGGTCCAAACTTTCCGTACATGCGAATGGAAGTATATAGTGCTTGCAACATTATATACACTCCGAAATGATATGCAATGTAACGTTGACTCAAAATTGCCTATAAACGGCTACGGTACGGTACGGTACTGAGAAGAAAAAGAAGAACTTGACAGACACTGAAATATGAGACCCGTTTTTTACAAGGTCCTTAACCCTGGAAGGTCATGCTTATTTTTAGTACGGAAAGGTCATGCTTCGTCGACTCGGCGACGCTCTACGTTGACGCCTCATAAAAATCACCCTTTCTCAAAATATTTAAAAAATATGACAGATTTTCAATCGTTAGTTTATTTCGAATGGAAAAACATCGATTTTGGAGCCGATTTTTATGAGTTCGAAATGCAATCTTCCTAAAATGTGGAAGAATTTTGAGCCATTTTCCTGATTTATCCTATTTTTGTCCTAGTAAATATTTTTCCCATAATTTTTGAAAAAATAGGTCCCACATTTTAGACTTATCGTCGAATCGACATCCAACCATAAGAAATACTGGAATTCTAAAAGTTACACAAAGTTCATCCTTCGTCGTTTCGACGACGCCAATTTCCAAAAATCCAACTTACCCTGCTTACTTCGTCTAGCCGCAATGTACTCGGCAATTACATCGGCGCGGTAAGTGCTGTACGAAAACTTAGCTCCAAATAATGAGAATTGTCACGAAAAATGGAATAAATTTGATGATGCGTAGTCGATTCGACAAAGCATTACCTTCCAGGGCTAACAAAGCAAAGCTCTATACCATTTGTCACCCTTTCAGATGAAAATAAGTTGAATTCCACTAACTTCCCGAAGGGACCTTCCGGTTGAAATTGTGTAGTCCAGCTCAAAATCCATGAAATGGAACAGGAAATATGGGATCCCCGCAGCCACTGTAGCACACTCACAAGTGAAATATGTGTGCTGGTACGCAGCCTCCGTCAGTTACGAGAGGCCACTCGCTGTCATCTGTCCCTGTCCCCCCCCCCTGGCTACGCCCATGCCAAACACAGTTTTTATCCAAGACAATTATTTAAAAAAATATTGTTGAAAATGTAAAAAAGGGCAAAAAAATGTCTCTTTTTCGCTCGCCAAAAAATTAGCGCCCCAGGGCTGGATTTATATAGCCAGTAATACTGTAAAACAGATAAGCGAAAGAACGGTAGTATTCCATTTATTCCGAGGTTAGGCCTTTTTTTTTGTAAAGTTTTACTGGCGTATAGAGTGGGCATCAGAAAATAAAAATGGCACCGTTTTCACACTATCGCAGTTCATAGTATGTGTGAAAATTTTATTCAAATGTCAAGTTTTTGTTTACAATTGAGCATATAAAATCCGCGTAATATTTATTACTATCTTAAAATGCCGACGTGATAATTAACCCTTCTGTTGGCGTATAGATCTAGACAGACCATTGGTAGTATATCTTGGTGAAATATATTGTTCAACAATATTTTTCACCCCTTTCCATATATTTCAATTGGACTGACGGCCACAATTGCGATCAATCGTTCGGCAAAATATAAACTATGTCTAAGGAAACGAAAAAAACGGCGTATCATTGTAAGACATAGAATGTAAACTGAGTCTAGAACTAAAATTAGACCTCTTCAAAAAATAAGAATGATTTCAGAGAAGATTCAGCTACACCTCAGGAATATCTAGAATAACAGAAGGGTTAATAATTGGATCGACAATATTTTGACGTTTGAATTATTTCGCTACGTCGCCAAGGAATGAGCCCTGAGGAACACCAGAAGTTGGGAGACGAAAATTTATTCTTAAATACGACATAACGAGACAGACCGATGAGGTAAAAAGAAAGCCAAATCATACTAAGTGGATAGGAAAGCTACCGAGTAGAATTTTGTTAAGCAAAATAGCATGATTCATTGTATCAAACGCTTTCGAAAAGTCCGTGTATATTGCGTGAACATTCAGGTTGCTATCACTGACTGCCATTTGGGTAGCCGTCCAGTTTTGACAACTGTCAGCTGACACTTTGACAATCACTTGTCGAATTCAAAGTGACAAATTCGTAGCTTTTGTTCGTTTTTTTGTATATAATTCTTGAATGGCCTAATAATAATTTAAAGGTGCACAGTCCGATTTTGATAATTTTCCGGAGAATTCCGGAGAAGGTAGGATTTCCTGACGGAATCCTTAAAACGGCAATATGTCCTTTGATATATTTGGTCCGCAAAAAGTTGTTCGCAAATTCATTATTAATCGTCAGT
Organism: Microchrysa polita; assembly: GCA_949715475.1. Taxonomy (NCBI): domain Eukaryota; kingdom Metazoa; phylum Arthropoda; class Insecta; order Diptera; family Stratiomyidae; genus Microchrysa; species Microchrysa polita. Next base: position 76,570,175 of record OX454417.1, read on the forward strand.
TCAAAGCTCAACCAAAGGCATCCAGTAAACACTCGTACGAATATTATCCATCATTCAATATAATCAAAAATGCAATATGAGTCCGATATACATACGTATACGTATAGGGTGGGCAAAAAATATAAAACCGATTTGAAAAGCCGGTTTTGTTTGTCAGAGTTGTTTGTTTTTCTTTTGTATTTTTTTTATTCAGACTTTAGTCTTGGGAGTTTTAATTATGTTTCAATACACCAGGGGTGTCAAATTCAGAACCTGGCCCGGGCCAAATAAGACTCTCCTTAGGTTTGGGTGGGCCGCAGGAGGAATATTTCAAAAACTTTTATCGAAAGTTTCCATCTTTTGAAAATGCACTTCAAGAACATTAAAAAATTAGGACGAGAAGCGAAAACGTGAAAATATGATTGATCTTCAAGTAACCACTTTCACTTAATTACATGATTTGCGCCAAATTTTGGACAGATCATAAACAATTTTTATCACCGGTCATCCAGGTCGCCCAAAATAACATTGGGTGGCAAAATAGTCAGATTAAATTAATTTCAGCAGAAAGGTAGCTAACAGAGACAAAAAGTTGTTTGTGATATGGCTTTAAAAACATGCACCAATAGAGCTTGATAAGTCTAGGTCTAAAAATCAGGCATTTGGGCAGAAATTATCATTTTTGTTTCTCATCCAAGTGATTTAGTCAGCGATTTCAAGATTTCCGCAGTTTTTAAAGCTTTGTCATTTTTCCAAATAAATCTCAATTCATGTTCGGAAAAGCCAACATTTTTTTTATTAACTGAACAGTTTCATGAAGAGGCTTAGTACCTATTTTTCTGTACAAAAAAAGATGAGCTGTCACAATTTTTATGTTGATACGCATTGTGCTGTGCATTGATTAAAGAACTAAAGGATAGGCCCGAATCAAACTCAAATGGTCCAGTTTTTGAAATGACACTAATGGCCATGTATTTGACATAAAGGGAACATTGAAATGTAGGCGCGAAATTCACTTCACAAACTCACACTCAGTAACTGGATTTCACTTAAAAAACACTGAAATGATAGAAGAATTACGTTATCACAAAAAACAAACGCGCGACGCGACAAATATGTTCTTGAGAATTTGCAGAACGTGTAACAGCTGACAAGTGTTGACAGAAAGGGAACGCATTTAAGTGGAATTTTTTTTTTGTTGTCTTTCAAACCGGACCATGCAGTTTGTATGGGATGACAGCGGATTTTCCTTTCCGTTTAGCTGTCTATTCCATGGTGCTGTGTTTCTACATGGCCGCGGGCCGCACAAGACTGTGAGTTGGGCCGCATGCGGCCCGCGGGCCACGAGCGATGTATGCCTACATCGCAGGCCGAGCGAGGAAGAAGAACATACAAAAAATATTAGCTTTTCAAATCAGTTATTCATTTTTCGCCCACCCAGTATTCAATGTTTGATAAACCCTCTTCACATTGCATTGACCAACTTTGCATATTGTTGAATACAATTAAAACTAATGAATAGAACACAGCACCGCACTTGGCCAAGCATCAGGTCTCAGGTCAGATATTGTTTACCAAATTTGTCAAATAGATTGCACAAACATGTGACACTGCAATATCTGTCTATCCAAAGTTTGCCTCTTTTACCTCAGTGGATTGGATATACTTCTCGTACTCCCATGACTGCAAGTGATGTCACATAAGCTGTGTGGCCTGTAACAATGCTGCTTTAAAGCTGTTGACTTGGAAGTTGGTGATTATGAAATATTTGGCATGTCCATATAGAAGAACCAATAGTCTCGGCATCGGTACCACACATTTACTACAGAGTAATTACGCAATGACAAGTTTATAATTTTACGGATTTATGCGAATCATGCACTCATGCCGACTTGGTGCTTCAAAAGGCGCGACAACGACGCGATGTCACCTATGGACAAATATACTAATATGGCTGAAATATACACGCGGCTACATCGGTCATAATGGAGATTATCTGTTACTTAAAAGATGAAGCTATGAATAAATATTTATGCTCAGCACAAAGATGTTGTCTGATACTTAGGAGTCAGACGTGACAACAAGGTTACCAAGGGTCTTTCAATATTTGCATACATATTGTGTGTGCATTACAAAATTCTGGCACCCGTGGTGACTGACTACATGTTTAACGTAAAACATGGTAATTTCAGTTAAATGAAACTGGATAAAAATAATAAACGAAACAAGGCACATAAATTAATCCCATATGAATTCTTAGTAGTAAACTAAAAACGATGTACCCAATGTGCATCACAGTCAAATTGCATGGAAACTAACTTTGTGTTTCAACTTATTATTGAATAATTTTTTGTTAGCCGTAGTTACCTACTGGAAGCTGAACTTGCAACTCAGTTCTCGGTAACTATGTCAAGTTCAAAATTCGACCTTTTTTTGGTTAATAGTACTTAAAATCAAATCATGCTTCTCATGATATCACTTACCACAATACGAATACAGAAATATCATGTGCGGAATCAGCAAAATTGCGATTTGTGACCCCTAGCAATATGTGAACTGATTTGATGACCATGCCATAGGTCATATTGTACTTTGTAGAATGTAATATGAAAATTGTGCATTGGTTGGAGTGCATTGCTCTATTATTATATATACTACAGTAGACTCGCGATAACATGCGCACACTAAAAAATCAGGCGGTGTGAATCAAATGTGTTTAACCCTTCTGTCGGCACAAAGGTCTGGCCAGACCTTTGGCACTATATTTTGGTCATAAAATTTTAGAAGATGAAATCGCAGCGACTTCATATTTCATGATATCCTAGAATAATATGTTTAGAAGCATTTTGCAAAAATTTAAAAAAATGGGTTGAAGTTTTGAGTATGTTTTTGATGATTTTCAATTTATAGTGCTTTTTGATACCCAATAGGTCTGGCCAGACCTACATTTTTCCCCCCATTCTTCTCTTGAGGTAAAAGATGCAAATATGAAATTCTCTTAAAATTCTCCTATTTATGATGTAAGAATGTCAATAAAATTCAATTTGTACTATAAACGATAAAAATTTCTGAGATTTTTCTTTGAAAAGCCGTGAAGCTCGGGAAATAAGTATGCCTAATTTCATCACGTTTTATAACATCACCTAATCAACTGAGATTTGATTCAAGGAAATTCAAACCAGTTTTTTTCCTTTGTAATAGTTAGGAGGATTAAGTATGAGAGACTTACGAACGTCTTTCTAAATAGATTTGATCAAGAAATTTACGAAAAATTTAGAATGAAATGATTTTCGTGCTTGAAAATTCCCTATTTCTTTCCACCTACTTCCCTAAATCTGCAGACTAATATCAAGGCAACATCTACTAGCAAAGCGCCAAATATTTGCCCAAGGATATTGGTATTGAAAAATGCGAACAAACTTTCTACTAGATATATGCCATGAAAATAGAGAAGCAAAAAGAGATGAAAATAAGGGAAAAACATGTTTATAATAATACCACCTCAAAATATGTTCACTTAAAAACGTTGCTAGTGTATCTACAAAAATGATTTTAATACTTTTATTGGTTTAAAATGGCAGTAAGGAATTGATAGAATGATTCTACCGATAAAAAATTCACCTTTTCCTAAAAATAAAAAAATTTTCTCAGTATGTCCAGCCTATTGGGTATATAATATGCATATTGTAGTAGGTGCCGACAGAAGGGTTAAATTTTTTATCTAAATGGAGTTAACTACAATTATTTTACTCCGCCCACAAGTATAAAATTTTTGGTTTATCCATCGGGATAAAACACTCAAAATAAAATCCAATAAGATAAATCATGATTTTTATCCGTCAAGATACCAGTGTGATTCACGCGGAACTGAAATTACAGACGTAATCTTAAAGATTTTGGTGAAAGACTGTGCGCACACCTACGATTTGGATTTACACCTGAAAACGAACCTAAACTATGGTATAAAATAAATAACAGGCGCGACAATCCAACACTGGACTAAGGCCGCAGGATGTGTTAGTGACATCCTATTTCCAAGATCTTATCTGCTTTTTTGTTGAAGTAATGAGATCAGCATCACGCTCAGCAGTGTTATTTATCCCCACAAATGGGTACTCGTTTAACATCTGAGTGAGATCATAGTCCGTCACAAGCTCGTGAGTTCGAAAAACACCATAGAACACGGTGAGATTCGAACTCATGACCCTGTGCACTGAAGGTGCGCGCACTAACCGCTAGACCAGCCAGACTATGGTATAATAAGTACATATTGATTATAAAATGTACATACAGTGGCTCACATCCAATCTCGGGCAAAGTATATACAGTCGAACTTCCCTAAACGGACACTTCTAATAACCGGACATTTCTCATAAACGGACACTTTTATTATCCCCAACGTTTTTCCTTATATTTTACTAGAAAAATAACTTCCAATAGCCAGACACTCTCATAACCGGACACGGACAGTACGTTTATACCCTTGGCTCACATCCAATCTCGGGCAAAGTATATACAGTCGAACTTCCCTAAACGGACACTTCTAATAACCGGACATTTCTCATAAACGGACACTTTTATTATCCCCAACGTTTTTCCTTATATTTTACTAGAAAAATAACTTCCAATAGCCAGACACTCTCATAACCGGACACGGACAGTACGTTTATACCCTTTCTGAACAAGCAAGTCTCTAATAAACGGACAGTTCCACAAATAAAATTCGAAATTCTTCCATTACAGAATTGTATTTCGTGCAAAGAAGTTTTGAAATTACCGTAAAATCGGTCTTTTGCGTAAAGCAAAATTTACTTTCCGGACATCCCTGTACAAATCTTGTTTATCTCTCCGTGTAGGTGGAATTTCTCAGAGATTCAGGGGTTCAATTTATGTCGCGGCATTTTATCGTGCAGTTTTCTATACATCGTGGTTTGAATTTATTCGCAGCGCAGTCCAAATTAGTTTTATAAAATGTTATACCTTTGTGAAATATTCTCATAAGCGGACACTTCCAACAAGCGGACAAAATCTCAATCCCCAATGGTGTCCGCTCATGGGAAGTTCGACTGTATAACAATGTATACACCATTTAAACAACCGCTTGTCCATATTTTTAAATATGATGATTAACAGTGTGATTAAGCATTTAGTATAGAATATAATGAAACGAAAAATATTTAATATAACTTTATTACAACAGTAAAAAAACCATAATATTCGGCATAAATCTATGGCCACAGCTAAAGTCGGGCAGACTCAAATTTTTAACAATTTTAGTCATAATCAATATTTTGTTGCATACCCTTTCTGGTTTTGCACGGCCCTTAGCCTTTCTGGCATGGACTGAACTAATTTCCTGCAGAAATCAGGACTTATTTTGTCCCATTCTTCCAGTAATGCAGCTTTAAGCTGCTCCCTACTGCTGCACGATCTATTTCTCATTTTACGCCCAAGTTCTTCCCACAAATGTTCGATAACATTTAAATCTGGGCTTTGGGCTGGTGTTTTTATTACCTTAGGACAGTTATACAGGAGCCAGGTCCTGGCTATGAGTGATGTATGTATGATAAAACTTAAAATTTTCTGCAATGCCCAACTTCTGCGCACTCTCCTTAACATTTTTCTTTAAAATATCTACATACATGTTTTTGTCCATGATGCCATCTATAAAATGCAGATTTCCAACCCCTGAAGCTGCCACGCACCCCCAAACCATCACTGATGAGCCCCCGTGCTTCACTGTTTTCTTCGTGTTCTTTGGGCAAAATTCTGTGTTGGGATTACGCCAGACATATCGACGACCATCGGAACCGAACATATTAAATTTACTTTCGTCAGTAAAGAGAACCTGTAAAACATTACTTGTGATACTTTTTTCAACATAGAAAACCAATTTTACCGTGCTCCAAAAAGAGAAGTCTTTTGAAGTGTATTCGCGTGCGAATTGCCTTGACGGTTCTTCTTACTAATGAATGGCTTCTTCCGCGCTACTCGGCCATTAAAATTATTTTGCCGTAATACACGTCTAACCGTTTCTGCATGAACTTCTTTACCATAATTGTCTTTAAGAATTATAGCAAGTTTCGGGGCAGAAAGAAAGGGATCCTTCTGAATCTCACGTATTATAAACTTTTCTTCTATTGAGCTGAGCTTCTTCATTACTGACGGGCGCTGTTTATTTGCTAATCGTCCACCTTCGCTGTAGCGTTGGATGATATTGTGGACTGTCGACTTGCTTTTGCCCACCAAAATCGCAATTTCACGCTCGGTCTTTCCGTTCCAAAAATTATGAACAACAATTTTCCGTTCCTCTAATGTAGACTGTTTAACGGTACGTGGCATGGTTTCAAAATTTAAAATATTGTCTCCCGATGACAGCTTATGATAAACTGAAGACTTTCTATCCACTAAACAAAGTAATACTCAAACGTAACGGTTAATCGGAAGTAATTTTTGTTATTATTTGCAATTGCCCGACTTTCAGTGTGAGTGTATTTCTTATGATAGTATGCAATATGAGCTTCCAGTACCGTTACATGCAATTTTTATAATTTCAGAACTAATTAATTTGGTAGAGTACTAAGCAACATAGTAGACCAATCCATAATGAATGCAAAAAAATTTTGTTAACCTAACGAAAACTGTTTTTTGTTTTTTTATAATAGTTTGCCCGACTTTGGATGTGAGTCACTGTATGTATATTGCGTATAATTTGTTAGTGAGAAAAATCAGACAGGACATTCCTGTGAGCTAACAAAGTCGATAGAAGTAGATAGATTAGATAGCTGCGTCGCGACGTTTCGAGTCCAATCCAGTTATGTGCATTTACTTTTGCGAAGTGTTATTTGTCGTGAAATAATTCGGGCCGTCTAAGTGATTAGCATGCGGAACGGTACATTGATTTACATTGCACGCGCATTTTCCTCGTAGAAGCCTTTCGTATGTGGACAGCCAAAATTGCAACAAAAATTTGGTGAAAAGCTTTGAAATCGACCTAAAAACTCACAGAAAAGAAAAAAAATCTCCATTGCATTTTGCAGTCTGAAGTGCTGTTTTTCTTTTGCCTGATTATTGAACGAAAACTCTTATATTCATTTTTATAGAAAGAACCATTAATAAAATAATTCAAACATTAATTTTGGTATTTTCGTTCCGCACACTGGAAAAATCATTTGTTACAAACAAGAAAAAATATAACAAAAAACAACCAAGGAATATTTTTTTCTGATTTAAGATATATTTTTATGTTCCTAGATAAGCCTTTGCTTAAAATAATGCTTATTTATTTATTTTAAGCAAAGACTTTTCTTGAAACAACATAACAAATGCATCTTAAATCAGGAAAATTTATTCCTTGGTTGTTTTTTGTTGTATTTTTTCTTGTTTTTATCAAATTATTTTTCCAGTGCATTTAAATCTATGAATATTTTTCAGGAATGTGTGGAATGAGGCATTCTATTGGGGTGATGAAGAACTCATTTGGTAGTATTATGTTTTCCCCCTTTGGATAAGTCTAAACACACATTTTGAGTAGTTTTTTTTTATTTCAGAAATATTTAAAATTTACTCCTTTTGGTGTAATTTGAAGTACTCTCATTGAAGTGATGCAAAACCTGTTTGGTAGGATTATATTCTCTCCCAAATTTGGATTTTAATTTTTATGAATAAAATATCGAAAATTACTCCTTTTGGTGTAATTAGAAGTACTCATTTGTGTTCATCCATTTGGATAAAAAAAATATTTTATCCAAACGGAGGGACATTATTCGACCCAATTCGGAATTAAATCCACACCGTATTTTTCTCTGTGTGAACAATTAGAGGCAAACCCATTTCAAATGCATCCTTCGCTTGACTCCAATATTGCCGACCGTTGCATAATTGTTGCATAATTCGATGCGTATAAATACATTCTATATAATTTCTCATATCCGTAACAAATATGTACATATGTACCTATATATTTAAAAGTGAATTAGAATCAAAACCAGGAAATAACACAAAAGTACTAATTTACAGGCTAACCACGTTCTATAGGTTAAAACTAAATTTCTAAAATTAATGTGGATGCACATGCATGATACTTAGCACGTTATTCTTCAAAAAGTATTTTTTTTATGTCTGGTTTCTTTGAAAATTCTGTCCAGGTAAAATCAATTCGTTAACTAACCATCGACGAAGCATAATCGCCATTCAAGTCATGTGCAAGGGGCTTTCATAAATAAATTGACTCTCCACATACTTATGGGACCACATGAAAAATTCATTATTGACCGGTAACGTATACGTATAGATTTTGGGGACAATAACATACTTTATATCGTTAAGCTGTATCCATACTGGCTGCCAATTAGCAGCTCGTGATTCCAACTGACAGTTGTCATTGCATCTATATATACTAGCTATTTGGTTGGCCGTCTAGTTTTGATATTTAATATGTCAACTGAATATTCTGACAACTGCTGGTCGAATTCAAAGTGACAATTATGCAGGTTTTGTTTCTTTTTGAGTGAAATTGTACAATCTTGACCTAATAACAATTTAAATAAGCAGAGTCCAATTTTTAAATTATATTAAATTAAAACTAGGGGGCTTCGCCCCCTGCTCGCTTCGCTCGCCAACCCCGAGGCCGAGGCTAATTTCGGGCGCGGCCGAAATTTGGATACCCTTCGCTTGGGCTAAAAGTTTTTTCGGGCGTACCTATGACTTGTATTTACCCATTTGTGCCTGAAGTTCCCTGGAAATATTTTTTGACTTTTGTCAATTATTATGAATAGAAGTAGCGACAAGGAAGTACTCTTTGAAAGATTTTGTTCGAAAAAATAAGCAATAGTAGATTTACACGCCGTCCCCTATAAGGGACACTATGCACAGGGGTCAGTTGTCGAATGAATAAATCGATACGACGAACTTGTAATGTATCCGGTGAAAATACCCACACTTGATAAATAGTGAAGTAATTTGGCGGATATGAAATAGAAATCAACGAAACTTATAAGTGGCATGTAAAATATTTACAAATTAATGCATTACTTGCTTTAAAATTTTCTTTTCTTTAGTGAGCAGGTCGATGACCTTATCTTCCCTAAATCCAAAACTTTTGGAAACGAAATCAGCATATTTTTCCTATATATAAGATAAATACTCCGCTTGAATTTAGTGTCCAAAGTGTCCAAAACAAAATCTAATTAGTCCTCCACGCATAAATTCTTAGCTGCTTTTACGGTAATATGGATTGTTCGAAGTGCTATCCGCGGGCTCAGTTGCCCGTTGGACTATATGGTTCGGTTGGAAACGCTGCTTTCCCGATTTATGGCAGTTCACATCAGGTATCACTACCACAGCCATGACTTCAAGCGGCTAGAAATTAGCCCTTTTTCGTTTCAACAGCTAGCCCTTTTGAGGCCCGGAGCCGGGTGGGAGGTCAGTCAGCCGCAGCCAACCTGCATGGGGAAACGTCGAAAGGGCTTTGTCTCCCTCCTCTGTGGAGCTCGTGCTGATGGTGAAGCCACTCACAAAATTTATCTATCCCATGACATGGACACAGACCCTACTGAGGAGTCTTTGACCAATACAGGCGTTTATTTGGTAATTTCAAAAGCAATCGCTAGATCGCCTAGACTGTAAATGCACCTCTTCATTAGCAGTAAATATCACCTATGGAGACCCCTGCTTCACTTCCAATTCAATAGGGGTATAGCAGAAATGTTGACGTCTCCAAAAAAACAGTCCACCGCTCCGAATTTCTCCAAAATTTCCGCAGCTGTATGTCTATAAAAATATTTCAGCAACTGACCTACGTGCACAATGTCCCTTATAACGGACATTGCAATACTTGCTATATTATACAAAATCTATGACATCACGACGCTTTTTCTTTGATAAGAATAATAGCCTACACACATTTAAACGATTATTCAATCAAAACAATAAACTAGCACTTCAAAATATTAGCAATTTTTTCTCGCCAGCCCTGAGCCTGGCGATTTTTAAAATTCCGCCACATATTCTTTACAATAAATAAACTAAAACAAGCAATAAAAATATTTGAACATGAGTTCGTTTGAAAACTAAGATGTTAATAATTGTCATTGCATACACACTTCCAGTGGATAATCAAAAATGTGACCATATAACGGGAAAAAGTGGGTGTCGCTTTAAAGGGGCACTATGCACGAATGGGTTAATCCCCCTCCTCATTCTTTTTCTTCCGACTTGACAAAAGTTTTGGGCTTGGTTGAAATAAGTGGGCAAATAAAAATATCTGCTCGGAAAATTTTATTGGGGTTGCCGGAGCATGACCCCACAGTACGATTTAATTGGTTTTGAACATTTTAGTTGCTTTGATAAAGACACATTAATTGAAGGTTTTGTGAAATTGGTATGTAAAAAAAATGTTTCTTAGAAGAACCAATATGGGGGGTTTGGTTTGTATGGCAGCCCCATGACCCCATGGTCCGATTTGATTTAATCTTACAAATGTTTTGTGTCATCAATATAAATACATTCGCGTGAAATTTGGTTGAAATTGGTGCACAAATAAAAAAGTTTTTCTTAAAAAAACCTAATTTAGGGGGTTGGATTTGTATGGCAGCCCCATGACCCCATGGTCCAATTTTATCCATTCTTACATATATTTTGTGTTATCTATAGAAACACATTTGTGTGAAATTTGGTTGAAATTAGTGCACAAATAAAAAAGTTTTTCTTAGAAGAACTCAAATTGGGGAGCTAGGTTTGTATGGCAGCCCCATGACCCAGTGATCCAATTTGGGTGAATCAAACATACAAACAGCCTGCAACAATAAGAAGCACGTGTGCAAAATTTCAGCTTGCTAGCTTCAATACCCGCCGAGTAAAACGCGTCGCAACAGACAGACAGACAGACGGACATGCTCCAATCGACTCCCCAAGTCATGCTGATCATATATGTATACTTTTTATATGGTCGCAGATGCTTCCTTTAATGCGTTACAAACTTCATGACAAAGTTAATATACCCTTTCACTCTATGAGCGAAGGGTATAAAGAACCTCTAAAATGAATGTTTGGTTATGTAATTTGCAGGCTTCATTTGGCAGCTAGCTCGCAATATCAGTTTTTTGACAAGCTGCCATTTTGAGTCAGTTTAGATAAAGCTTTAAGTGCCGGCAATAGCAAACATACATCATAATGTATCTATTGGTACGTACATGTTGTCTATTTTTGCTGCTAGTATTATGGCACGGTACCTACACATTACGAGTATTTTACTATTTTGGTTTTATGATTATTGTGCTCCATTTCATATATGGATTCAATATTTACAATAATTATTATATTTTAGTGTTTGTCCTTAACAATTCACGATTAATGTTTATTTAGTGTAGTGGTACCTGTTCAGTCGTTAAATACATGTAATAATAGCCTAGCCTCTAGGTTGAATACATAACATAATCCAGTCGGATCTGAAAGTATTTAAAAGGTGACATATAAGTACACATGCACATGAATGAGGATGACCAAGCCTAAAACAATAACAAAAACACGTAAACAGATGGGAGGAGTTCAATCTCTATCTCACACACTGAACAATGGGAGGAAATCCATCCCACATATTGCCCACAACCATCTACTCAGGAAACCATATCCGGACTCTGTAGAGGTTGGGCCAATATTTATCAGAAATCTACCCAGGAGAGGAGTTCCATCTCCGGATTCTGTACATAGACTCTAATTTCAAGGCCTTCTACCCAGGAGAGGAGTTCCGTCTCCGGATTCCGTAGAGGCACACACAAATAAAAAAACAGTAAATTACATATAAACAATAAATAGCAAAAGTGCTTGATAATCCTTTAAACAAAATATATAAAACACACGCATACACACATGTACTTAGTAAGTTAAAAACTTACCTCCAATGCATAGTTCCCAAAAACCACACTACTACTATACACTAGAATAAACACTTACAAACACTTGCTTTACTCCACCACACTGATCAATGATCAACCACTGACTAAAGGATCAATCCAGTGAGATCTATCTACGCACTATGTGTTTGTTATCAGTTTGGGCCAGTATTGTAAACATACATAGATACAATACAAAGTGATCAAACACTATACAATGTATGTGCTCAGAAAACCCTTTTGTTACAATTATGTTTATAACAAAAGGACTCGCAACCTTTTGTATACAGGGTGGAGGATATTTTAATGGTAGGTAGTGTGGCTGGCTCATTTGGGGAAAATTAATGTACAACGGAACCCCTCTACTTTTAACCGTTACAATCAGAGCCGGCCTTAGCATTCTGGTGGCCCTGGGCCAAATCGATGATGGTGACCCCTACCAATATCCAAACAAAATTTTAGCTTCATTTTTTTTTTTAAATTGAGTGTTAATATTTTTTTTGTTATATTCAGTGTTTATGAAGCTCTCTTCTCTCTTCATTACCATTAGTCCAGTACAATAGGTTCAAAATAGCCCCAAACCCAAACATCCAAAAAGAAAAGAAATTTCTGATGCCAAATTGTTGAATTCACTGCCCAATATATGCAGAAGAAAGTTACACTAATTTGCGCCATGGGTTAAGGGGGGAGGGGGTTGCAAAGGGGAGAAAATTCAGTTTTTTGCAAATATCTGGAAAACTATGAATCTGACCTTAAAATTAGCTGAGAACGAAACAAACTACACAAAATTACCTTTGCAATGATATATAACACTCTAGACGTTTTCTCGGAAAATTATACCCTAGACCCAAAAGTATATAGAGAATTTCCATTTTTTGAGTTTTACATTTCACACTGTAACTCTTGATAGAATAGACCTAGGGTGACAGGATCTTGTTCATTATATTACTTACAAAATTTACTTGATTTGAACCAAAAATTAAAGTGCTCCGTCTATTGACGCCCCCCTCACTCCTCCTAACATTTTTCAAAAAAGCATGCCCGTAGCTTCTTTTCAAATTGAGCCAACTAGATAAAATTTGGTGGGATGCCTATTCTAAGCCCCATTATGCTCCTTACCAAAAATTATTACCATCTGATCAAAACTAAGGGTACCCCCCATACAAAGTGAACCAAAATTCTAACAAATTTTACATTTTTTCGCTTCTAAATTCTATCTAAAATGGAAAAATAAAATTTATCTCTTAGAACGTCATTATAACAGTTAATTGTAGTCTTCTCAATGTATGTTCAAAAGTTTGCATCAAAGCGTACACTACAAGTATCAACAAATTGGGTTTGAAGATCATTGGTACTAGTTCTAAGGCTATTTCCGAATATATCGAGGAACGTGTACTAGCAAACTTCAAACCCGATTTTTCGTACTTGTAAGGCACGCTCTGGTACAAACTTTTGAATATACATTTAGAAGACTACAATTAACTGTTATAATGACGTTCTAAGAGATAAATGTTATTTTTCCATTTTAGATAGAATTTAGAAGTGAAAAAATGTGAAATTTGTTAGAATTTTGTTTCACTTTGTATGGGGGGTACCCTTAGTTTTGATCGGGTGGTAATAATTTTTGGTAAGGAGCATAATGGGGCTTAGAATAGGCATCCCACCAAATTTGATCTGGTTGGCTCAATTTGAAAAGAAGCTACAGGCATGCTTTTTTGAAAAATATTAGGAGGAGTGAGGGGGGCGTCAATGGTCGGAGCACTTCAATTTTTGGTACAAACCAAATAAATTTTGTAAGAAATATAATGAATAAGATCCTGTCACCCTAGGTCTATTCTATCAAAAGTTACAGTGCGAAATGTAAAACTCAAAAAATGGAAATTCTCTATATACTTTTGGGTCTAGGGTATAATTTTCCGAGAAAACGTCTAGAGTGTTATATATCATTACAAAGGTAATTTTGTGTAATTTGTTTCGTTTTCAGGACATTTTAAGGTCAGATTCATAGTTTTCCAGATATTTGCAAAAAACTGAATTTTCTTCCCTTTGCCACCTGTCCCCCCTTAACCCATGGAGCAAATTAGTGTAACTTTCTTCTGCATATATTGGGCAGTATATTCAACAATTTGGCATCAAAAATTTCTTTTCTTTTTGGATGTTTGGGTTTTGAGCTATATGTACTAGACTACATAACATGGTGCATGCTGCGTTGATGACTACTGTGTGTAGTCATCAACGTTACAAAGACAATTATAATTCGGAGTGTGATACGGTTGTCACTTCCTAGTCGCATTGTTAGTTTTTTTTTTTTATTCTACGATAAGAATATTTCTTATCATCTTCTTCTGAATACTAAACTTGCGACGAGTCGTGCCGAGTTTGGAAACTCGTTTCTCTATGAGTGTCTATTTCACAGAGTGGCGACCAAACGATCACAGCCACAGAGCACGACAGCAAGCACCACACTCCAATGTCTGACCTTGTCGGCCTGAATGTTTTTTGCACACGTTAGATCAGTGATTCACAATCTTTTTAATGTCGCGGAAGTCTAAGCATTGCCAATGTTTTTCAAAATAGGCATTTAATAGTTATCCACCGTTATATATACTTCAGTAAGACGAAACTGCAAGCACGAGAGCTGGCAATGGCAAATGGAAATTATACCCTTACTAATAAAATGTTTACAAAGCAGGGTTCTTAAACATTTTCATTGGCACCTTTTATTTTGTCAATTGTGCGTGGCGTGCCAATAAAAAAAATATACCGGCGTACAGAGGGCTGCGCCCGCAATACGAGGGTTTTTTTTTAGAATTTTAATGCATAGTGAATCTATCTATCTCCATGACTGACATGCATTACATTTTATAGGTCTTCTTATCAGGTTACATTTCAGTTGGGTTTGTACTTTAACCCATGTTTGAGTATTTCCTATCTATGAGTCATGAACATTGATCTGTTTAAAAAGTGTACCTCCCATACAAATTATTCAAATTCAATGCAACTAGTTTATTAAGAAATAAAGGAACAAGTCAACCAAAATTAAAGTTTTGCTCGTAGGCAATTTTCGGGTCATTTTGTATGGAAGGTACCCTTTGTTTTAACCAGATCGAAGTAATATTTGGTGGAGGGTCTAACGGGACTTAGCCTTAACGTTTACCAAAATTTTTCCCGCCTGCTGTGATTTGGCGATAAGTTACAGGCATGTCTTTTTTTAAATGTTAATAGGGGATATATGAGAATGCTTTATTGGGGCAGCTTGATTCTCCGTGTGGGACAGCTATATATTGTTAGGAATAGTTATCCCAATTATCATGGCTCCAATTTAATTACTTCAGGAGCTAGAGCACCAAATGTAACTATAAAAAAATCGAAATTACACCGAATGTTTTTAGGTCTAGTATATAATCTGCATATGATATAATATATCATAAGAAAGGAAATTTTGTGTAGTTTAACATTTTGCTGTAAATATTACAGTTAACAAGATATTGGCGAAAAATCATAATTTCACCCCCTTGTCACCCCCCCCCCCCATGTGACGCGCAAAAAAGTCTTACTTTTTACTGCGTAATGCGGTCAGGCCATAGAACAATTTGGCATCAAAAGTCAGCTCTTTTTTTGGATGTTTGGGTTTCATAATTGTTTCAGCTAAAATCACTTTACTATGTGGCGATTTCATTCAAAATAGTTTTTATGGAGTTTTTATGACTGAAATAGTAACTTTTCTATTAACAGGTTGAACTAAAATTGTCAAAATATGCGATTAATTGACTTAATTTGCATTAAACAAGATAATTCTCTTATTTAAATTAGTATATATAAATAGAGTCACCATTGACACGATAACTCCCGAAATAATGAAGCTAGCGGTTTGCTCAAATGCTTGTTTTGGTAAAATCTTGGACGGTATTGAAAATGGGCCAAATCGGACCACGGGTTCCCCTACCTCCCATACAAACTACCCTCCTTGATATTTTAATTCGGTCATAACTTTGGGTAGAATATCGCTATCGACTTGAAATTTTGATTAATGTCTCATTCTGGCATATACTTTGAGTTGATGGAAAGTGGAGTAGGTCTGACTTCCCCTACCCCTACCTCCCCTACAAAGTAGTATTCAGCCATATCTTTTGATAGAATGTCGCGAAAAACTTCAAATTAGTATCAAATGGTAGCCGCTGGATGCCTTGATAAGATAATAAAGATGCGCTAGGTCCGACCCATCTACCCCTCCCTCCCCTACAAAAAATATTAAATTGAATATTTTGGGTTTTGCGTGTCTTCTATGTCTGTACATGGGTATGCTATTCGCACGATTAGAACTCGGTCTCGTTTATACTTTCGCGATCATCGCGAAAGCAAATCCTGAGGGTTTCACTAATTTGAGATTCGAGATGCTACGCGAAAGGAAGGAGTGCAGGATCTTATATCAAAGCCCTCAATATAAAAGGCCTGAAAAGTACCAGCATAGATCTCGTTTTCGAGACTTCATTCTCAGCAGTAATGCGAGGATGACAGTTTGTTAGTTTTTCTGTCTCGGAATTTTCGAGTCACTGAGACTGATATTGTTCGATTTGAAGAAAACCTGAAGTTTCGAGACTAGATGCCAACTGATCACCTCCTTCGCGCAGTTGTTTATTTGTAGTAAAAAAGTTTTCGTGCCGTTCCAGAACTCAATTCAACCTTTTTATGCTTTAAAATATCGCAGTCCACCTATTATTTTGTACAATAGTAAGTAGATCATCGTTTATGGGGGGCCATGCAGTCACGACAATTAATAATTGCTCCCCACACAAGCCTAGAGGCGTATTAGGAGCTGCACAGAATTTATGAATCAAATAACTTTTATCATAATTATTGTTAAGTATTATAGTAAATAGATATGTAAATAAAAAATAAATAAAGTTTATCGCAGCACGACTACATTTTGGAATTATACATACATACTTATACGGAATAATATATTTAAGGCTCAAAATTCGCATAAGAAATGATAAAAGAATTTAAATCATTCGATCGATTACCATTAATTTCCAAATCCACTTAAGTGCATAAAAAGTAACGAGTACATACCAACTTAGCACGTTCATATTAAAAAATCACTGACACAAATTGCCTGTCGCATTTACAAAATCCTATGGACAAATGACTCTTAATATAATGTCTAGTCAGTCCACCATTTTACATACTTATTTACACGAAAACGTTCCGCAATGACAATTCCCAAGAGATGATTTAGTATCGACTTGAATTAGCAGTAACTGTGGTGTTGTGATTGCCAATACTGGCAGACTCTTTAGAAGAGCTCTATTTGGTCGTATTGAAAGATTCAAATTCTTTTAAAATGGACTATAGCAATTTGCAACAAAGTACAATTGCTTATTCCGGACACACAGTTTCTTTAATACCGCAAATAAATGTGCATTATTTGGTCAACCTGAGTGTCAACAACATATATTTTAGGATCGTGTGTATCGTTCAAAAATTGTCAACTACTACTTTTGACGGAGCCGATTTTTCTTTTGTACCATATAAGTGTAAGGCACCTCCTCTCGGTTATAAATTTTGCAAGAATTCGTTGATTTACCATATTTAAAATGCAAGTGGCATTTATTTTAATATTAAAGCATGAATTCGAGGAGAGAATTTCGGTGCAAATATGGATACACAAAGTGTACCTTTGGGAAAACAACAAATGCATTACGAAACGTAAAAGGCATTTATGCATAACTCTCTACTGAATACTGATATTAACATTTTGTGCAGAGATAATACCTTTAAAGGGTACTAATGCAGTTGCCGGCTGATATGCAGCACCAATTCACGCGGAGAATATTTCGAATTGGAAATTATTATTTTGGATTGCCATTGCAGTATGAATACCAAACTGAATCTGTTGTGAAATCATTGCAGTTGAATTTGATTTTTTTTTTAATCTGGATTATACTTTCTGACCCAACCCAAGCTGCTACTCTTTATAATTTGAAATGAGTACTTTTTATAGAACAAAAAAACAGGGTCACCAACTAGCGCACCACGTGTAGAAAGGGTCGCTTCAGCCACATAAAAAAATAAGAAAAAAGAGTTCCTTCAAGAACTTACTAGTCTGGCTGGACTAGGTGCGCGCACTAACCACCTTCGGTGCACAGGGTCATGAGTTCGAATCTCACCGTGGATCATGGTGTTTTTCGAACTCACGAGCTTCTGATGGACTATGATCTCACTCAGATGTTAAACTAGTACCCATTTATGGGGATAAATAACACTGCTGAGAGTGATGCTGATCGCATCACGCCCCAACCACCGGCGTAGTGACAAAGAGGAGGAAATTTTGTACTGTGATCTAAAAATAACTTTGTAGATTTCTAGGTCATTGCGCTGAAGAATTGAATCTCTGCTACCAGGGAGGGTAACCAATGATTACACCTTTTTATGTCATTGATTTTTATAAGTTGCTAATTTGTACTGAAGGGAGTGATTGCAAAATCACAAAATTCCATATGAAACCGTAGATTCAAGCATACTACATGAGTTTTCACCAAAAGCCTTTAAATCGGTGCAATAAAAACGATTGAAAGCTATTAGAAGCACTCGTATTTTTTTAGAGCGAATTATGAAAATACATACTTCCTTGTTCCTATTGTTATTTTTTGTTGTCACCAAGTTTTAGTTTTTCTGTCATATCTAGGACCTGGGCTCGCCCCGTTTTTCAACATAATCAGGGCCGGCCCTAGGGGTGGGCGAACTGGGCGGTCGCCCAGGGCCACCACATTTAAGGGGCCACCACTTTCAAGGAAAGTTTACTTTCAAGGGGCCACCACTCGAAACGGGTTTCACTCAAAATGGGCCTCCACGCGAAAGATATGTATACTCAAACTAAATTACTTCTAAAGTTAATATAAAGTGAAATAACGATGATGTAATTTTACTGATAAAAAATATGTTATAACATGCATATGTATAAGACATCCATCCCTCTCTCTCTCTCTTGTTGAAACAAACTGCAATATCTGCTCTCCAACGTCACCATTGATGTCCTTGTTGTTTGTTAAAAATACCTGTGACGGTAGCATGGTATGAAAGAAGTTTGATTTTTACAACTTTAGAAATTTAACAATATCCAAGCTCGATAGGGTACAGGATAAGCCTGAGATTATACCATGAAAAGCCGGTAGTGATGACACAAGAGGCCACTACTTCACGGATTGGTATAATAAGGGGAGATAAAGGAAAAATAAACCTATATAAAAATTTTCGAATTAGGGTATTCGGATCATTGAATTTTTGCTCTCTTAGCAGACCACATCGAATGCTGAGCATTGCTGCCATACAAAAATCTTAAAATCGAGATTAGTGACTGGAAATCTCATACTTTTTCTTTACAAGGCGTGACACGTTAAGGTTACAAGAAGTTTGAATTGGTGTTTATCATGAATAACTTAACCGCACGCACGTTATCGACGTCAGACCCATAAATGAGGATTGGAGTTTTCTGCATAGAAAACCGGCAGAATTATTACTTTTAAAAACACGATGCACCATGTACAAAATTATCGTCTAACGCAGTGCTTCCCAAACAAGGTTTTGTAGAATACTAGGGTTCCGCTACTTCTCAAATATAGGAAAATATAGGAAATGAGTAATGTAGAAATTACTTTTGATTGAAAAATTCAAGGAATGAATAGAAAAATTCCACAAAATGTAGTATTAAAATTCTAAAGTTTAGGCTGCCAACTATCCGGTGAATGCCAAATAATTAACATAACTTACGCAAAGTTATGAAACTCATAAGAACCGTCAGACGGATGATATTTTGAACGTCTAGCAAATGAAAAGCCGTTACACAGCTGACAAACATTTGCAAAATGTCAGTTTTGGAAAAAGAAAGAAATTTTCAATAAATAAAAAATTTTCCTGCGATTTATTATTTATATATTTTATATTTATATTTATTAATGAATGCTAGAAATGTGGTCATGAGAGAAGATTCGGATTCCGCAGGCTCTGAGGTGATTAGAAAACAGCTAACTGCCAGTGACAGCAGCTCCCAATATTTGTGTAAAATGCTAAAGAGTTTTTATTAAGCATTCGTCAGGCGTACAAGCCTCTGATCTAACGTAAGGGGAAAATATTCAGCCAATCAAGATCAGAAGCGTTTTGTTTGGGTATAAGTAAGGGGGTAGGGGCCACCATCATCCATTTTGCCCAGGGCCACCAGAGTGCTAAGGCCGGCCCTGAACATAATATTCAATATTGTTACAAATGCAGCGTTGGAAAGTTTAAATAATTCTGCAGAAAAAAGGAACATAATTTTGGAAATTGTTGAATTCTTAATAATGCGGACAGAAGAAAAGAAAAATGCACCCATTACCAGGAGCAATGGCTGCACCCACTAACAAACCAGCTCTGGTACAAAAGTTGAAATCAAATCAACAGAAAAAAATCCATCACATTTCTTGTAAATAGTGAAACGGATTTTCCACATTTGCAACCATTTTATAAGCCAATTTCAACCAAAATTACAATTTCAACCAAAATTACAAATTACATTACGTGGTGAACTCTGCTTGAGTCTTGAGTGCATGCGATACACATCTTTGAAAAGAAATCTCGTTTAGAGTAGAGTAGAGTAGTTATGTCCACGTTATCAACCTTTTAGGAGTTTTTTTTTAACGTTTTTCAAACACAAATTATGACATAGATTTTTAGATTTAGAAGTTAGTTTAAGGTGAGCAGACTTACAAAAACCCAATGCTGTATATACTTGCGGAATTCGGTTCTCCGGCAAATTATCATCCGTACTACCTCTCTCCTCTTCACGCCGATTCGGAGAAAGAATAATATCTCGCGAGTCGCGAGGCTACCACCATGATTCTTCTTTTCATAAGTGATATCTTCGTGAATAGAACTGAGTTCGGTTGATACTAAACAGGGAACCCTAAATTTCTGAGTGGTCTCCTCAGGGGCGTAGATAAGGGGGGGTCAAGGGGATTGATACTCGTGATAAGTTTATTTTATAAATTTGAAATTTAGTTATTTGTTATCAATTGGGTACATTTCGTAACATTACTTACCGAAATGCCATCCACAGGGGGATTTCGGAATTAACCATTTTTATAGTACAGTAAAACACGGTTATAACGGTATTGAAGGAAGCGGCCGAAATGCGCGTTATATACGTGAAAGCGCTATAAAAATATTTAGAATGAAACATTTGCGGATACTTCCAGCTACTGTATACTACTTGTATTCGAGTGGAAATTACTCGAATTCGCTCGCTATCTTCTTCTCCTTCATCATCATCAAGAACATCGTTATTCTGGTCATTAGTACCGGAAATGTCATGAATAATTTTGTCACAGTTTTGTAAATGACAGACGAGGAGTCTATCATCGGCATTAACAAAATCAATGAATGTTGCCTCAGCGTTAAAGATTTCTGCCAATTCTAGATAAGCCGTGACTTCAATGGATTGTTCCACAGTTTCCGTGGATTGAACTGTACCACTTATATCTACAAATTTGAAACCAGCTTTTGAAAAGCAATTTGATATAGTGGACGGTGTGATTGCTTCCCAATGATACAGAATGCATGGCTTTTAGCACATTTATTTTAGTCACTTTGGAATTAGCCTTGATTTCTTTGATCCTGAAGATTAAATAACAAACCAAGCTTCACCGATAGTTCCAATGTAGTTCGATGGCCATATTTTGGCCCAATTTTCTTATACTAACGATCCTGTGACGTTTTTTAAATCTCTCGATCCATCCTATCTATTCGCTGCAAAATTGTTTAGCTCTATATTCTTCGCAATTTCGCATTGGTCCATTCACCGGCAAATTAGATGCCCGAATTTGGCGAAATTATTCTAGAAGGACCTTTTCCAGCTCTTCGTATTTAAAATAAATAACAGGCGCGACAATCCAACATTGGACTAAGGCCGCAGGATGTGTTAGTGACATGCTATTTCCAAGATCTTATCTGCTTTTTGTTGAGGTAATGAGATCAGCATCACGCTCAGCAGTGTTATTTATCCCCATAAATGGGTACTCGTTTAACATCTGAGTGAGATCATAGTCCGTCACAAGCTCGTGAGTTCGAAAAACACCATGGAACACGGTGAGATTCGAACTCATGACCCTGTGCACTGAAGGTGCGCGCACTAAACGCTAGACCAGCCGTATTACCCGGGCGATTTTTTTCTTCATTTGTTCGTAAGGCGTTATAAAAGTGTAAATGAATGTCTGGAGACTTAGAATTTGGAGCGATATAACCGTGGTAGGTAGGTAGGTAGGTAAAAGTGGTGGCTTAGGTCAAGCAGACTAGAAGCCCAATTAGCGCAGAAGGCGCCGTTTTGAAACCACATATTCCGTTAAACTAATAAAGAAGGAGGTTACAGAAGGTTAAATGTCATGAGTGGAGAGGCGTCTAGAGCCACGCAGTACAATTGAGGAACTGAAGCAGCTCCCCTATTTTCGCCTCCGACGCATCCTCTAGACTATCAAAAAACGCACGACCGAGCGTTCGATAGCGGGATCTAGCGAGACCTTTGCAGAGAAAGTGAGTTAGAGTTTCTCTCTCATTTGCGTTATCGCAACTACGACAATGCGAGTTGTGAGGTATACCCAACCTGGCCGCATGGTCCCCTATTGGCCAATGGCCCGTAATAACTGCTGTCAGTCTGGCGATATCCTTCCGCGGTCTTGTTAGAATCTCGGACGTCCTTTTTCAGTCATATGATGTCCATAACTTCCGTGATATGGCACAGGTTCTTATGTTTCGCCAGTAACCGCCTGCAATCATAAGATAATGCAAGGAAATCTGTCCCTTGACAGTTGACATCGGAACATGTACGCGCTCCTCATAGGAGGTGTCCATAGAGGCCCCTTTTCTGGCCAACTCATCTGCCAGCTCATTGCCATCTATATTCGTATGTCCAGGCACCCAAATTAGTGTGATTGAGTGCTTTCTACCAAGATTGTTTAGCGTCTCCTCACAGCATTTGACAAGCTTAGACGATATCTTCGCAGAGTTAAGTGCCCTAATAGCCGCCTGACTATCTGAGCAGATGGCTATGTTTTGGCTGTCTTGAATATTTCCGAGTGCGAGGCAGGCCTTCATGATTGCAAACAATTCCGCCTGGAAAATGCTAGCATGATCAGGAAGACGGTAGGATTCAGAGATGTTAAGTGTATCGCAGAAGACTCCTGAACCTACACCGCAGCTCATTTTAGATCCATCTGTGAAAATAGAGATTTCGTAATCCCCTACTGCCTCACTCGTACCCCATTCGCACCTAGTCGGAATTTTGACAGCAAAGTTTTTCCCAAGACTCAGTGTAGTCACTGCAAAGTCTGTTGTAGCCTTGATCTCATCTAGTGGCAGCTGGTTGAGGATATCAGCGTGACCATATGGCTTGGAGGTCCAGCCACCGGACTCTTTAAGCCTTACCGCGCTACATGCCGCCAGTTTATTAATAAAAAGGTTGATTGGTAGAAGATGCAGGATTACATTCAACGCATCCCTCGGGCATGTTCGCATACCCCCTGTGATGCCAAGACATGCCGTTCTTTGCACCCTACCCAGTTTCGTTATATTGTACTCTCTGCTAAGCGCTGGCCACCACACAAGTGATCCATACGTCAGCATGGGACGTACCACTGCTATATAAAGCCAGAGTACTACATTTGGTTTAACGCCCCACCTTTTATTGAGGGCTGTCTTACAGGCGTAGAAAACTACGCAGGCTTTCTTAACACGCTCTTCAATATTCAACTTCCAGCTGAGCTTCAGGTCTAAAATGACTCCCATTATCATCCGCATACGCCACTACTTTTATACCTTCCTCGTCGAGTTTAGTTAAGATTTTATTGATCACTACTAGCCGCAGTAGCGGAGAGATGACACCACCCTGAGGTGTCCCTCTACAGACGAATTTTGTCATCTGGCTGTTTCCTAAGTCCGCATGAATTACCCTGGTCAGGGCCGGCTTTAGGTGTAACGGCGCCCGGGGCGAACTTTAAAGAAGCGCCCCTTATAGTTTCTATACACGAAACAAATTGCAATAGAATTTGAACTTCAACGTTCTATGGAAATATTTTTCTCCATTGCCCCGCCGCGCCGGCCGCCATTGAAACTATCCACTTTAACTGTTTTTAACTTCTCCTTAATTTTCTCCTGTTTCCCAATCAATTGATTGCTTAAAGCGAACTGAAAAGTATGCCTCTATCCATTCACATTTGTTCATAATTCGTCCTAGAAAATCATTATTTCGTTAATATTATAAAAAACGAGTTTTGTGTAAGCAGGAGTAGATCTATTGCAGGATCTGCGGTAGTGTTCATTTTTAAATTTTTAAATCAAACCACAAAATACTTTGCCAGTTTAATAATAGTTCAAAAATAAAAACAGGCAATCTCACGTCGCAGAAACATAAGGAACCATACATCTTAGCTCACAAACATTCATTATGTTGAATGGGAAGACGATAGCAAATCCCATCAATTTGATGGTACCGAATTCAGTCAGTATCGATTTTACTTATAGTAGTCCATATTTTTCAAAACATGAATTCATTTCATTTTGTAATTTCGACCGTGGTTAGAAATGGTTTGTTCGGGAAACCTGGCTTTTTTGCATTACTGCAGGTTACACTATGTAGGTACCACCGGTTCATTTTCGAATCACCAATATTTAAACGATCATTAAGTTAATATGTAATTTTGCAAATACGTTTATACACTTTTCTACTTTTTAAGCAGTTTTTGTAAATTTAATTGAGCGAGAAAAGACAATAATGTTTGCTCTAAAATGCAATACCTACATCCATATTAACAAAAATCCAAAAACTTTTCTACATATATAAATATCAATAAACGTAAGTGGCGCCACAGACCCTCCGATCGATCGGCCAGATTTTTTGATTGCGAGATAAATCGGAAGGTGTATGAGACCATTGGATTCAATTTTTTTGATTTAACGTGTGGCACGTATTGCCAGTGCAATTTTCCCTACAAGCTGTCATGGCAATCATGTGTTGCTCAGTTGCTGATTTTTGACATAACCCTGTGGTCGTTCTTCATGCTATCGTTCTTCATGCTATCCATTGCTACTTTTGATGGAGAATGATCAAAAGTAGCAATGGATGTCCATCTTCCATCGCCAAAAATGGTATAATTTTCGCTATTTGGTGTTGTGTCTTGTAGACCGTGAGACTGTCAATTTCAGATTGCCCGATAAATTGCCTAATGTATGTGCTGTATGGGCGGCAGATCGATTATGGGCCCAATCGATCGGCCGAGAAATCGTCAGGTTTGTGGCCCCCTTAAGTTTAATAAAGACCAAAGCATAAACATAATCCAGAAATTGCATTTCCACATAGAAAATATTGATGAAAAAGTTCGAAAACGAATGTGCTTATTAGAATTGTGTACTGCTTTTTCTTAATTAAAGGTTACATGTATCTTTGGAGCACAGTCAATTCCTGAAGTGGGAATCTGATATTATGAGATGAGTTCCCAACTAAATTCTTATCTGATTTCTATAAAGATACAGGTGACATTTTGTGTCGTGCGGCCTTGAGTGAACGTTGTGGAATTGCACATAGAATTCTTGTCGCAAGGCTGCGTTTGTAAAAAAGTATTCCGTAAACTTGTGATTAGAACGCGCGTTAAATTGATGGCATTATATACATTCATACTTGGATGTGGTCGGGTACTATAGCTTGCATTAGTATTCTTACATCATACTAATTCAGCAGTTAAAAAAAAATTAATTTCTTAAGCAACAAACAAATTTGTAAAAATAAATTAAATTAAAAATACGGGTTTCGGCGCCCCTAAACCAGGCGCCCGGGGCGACCGCCCCGCTCGCCCCACCCTAAAGCCGGCCCTGACCCTGGTCTTCAGAAGACTCACTATCCATTTGCTGAGTCCCACCTCCACTCCCGAATCCGCAAGGGCTTCGTGAATAGATTCTATGCGGACATTGTTGAAAGCCCCCTCTATGTCGAGGAAAGCGGCTAACGTGTACTGTTTGTATTGCAGACTGTACTCGATGCTGCGCACTACTTCGTGGAGAGCCGTTTCTGTGGATC
The DNA here is from genome assembly GCA_949715475.1 of Microchrysa polita. NCBI lineage: Eukaryota > Metazoa > Arthropoda > Insecta > Diptera > Stratiomyidae > Microchrysa > Microchrysa polita. The sequence continues at coordinate 76,596,140 of OX454417.1, forward strand.
TATCCCTTACGTATGCATGCTGCGACCTAGAGAGTGCTGAGCTTCCCATGCTTTGCCAAATGTAAAGATCAATAATACGCTCCAGTGTTTTCAATACGATGAAGGATAAGCTAATAGGCCTGAAATCCTTCGCGATCTCGTGTCCACGTTTGCCTACCTTTGGTATGAATACGACTCGCACGCGTCGCCATGATTGGGGGACGTAAATAAAGGTCAGAAGACTCCTGAAGAGTGGCAACAGCATCGGAACTACAAGCTCCTGCAGCATAATGGGCAGTATGCCGTCTGGTCCGGGAGATTTATATGGAGAGAAGCTATTAATTGCCCAGGCAATCTTCTCCTCCGTAATGATGGAGACTACAAAATCGCTCCGTTGGTTGTCTGCCATATGCAGTGTCGGTTTGTGTGTGGAAGTACTTTCGCACCCAGGAAAATGCGTATTCAAGAGAATCTCAAGAGATTCTCCAGTAGATTCGGTCCAGAAGCCATCGTCCCTTTTTATCAGGGACGGGCATGAATGTGTTTTTGACAAAATTTTTCCAATTCTCGCCGAATCCTTGATATGATCCTTTATATGGCTGCCAAAATTTGTGTTTGTTGCAGATATTGAGAATGTCCCGAGTAAGCTTCCTAAGCTTGAATAGGTCATCGTTCCACCATGGCGGAAGGGTTTTCCTACTCCGCTTCACTGGACATGAATTTTTAACCATAACCGTGGTAGCGTTATAAAACTTGCGCTATAACCAAGCACTTAATGCTTGGCTAAATTATAGGGACTACGAAAAATGGCGCTACAACCGTGAAATCGTTATATGCTTGAGCGTTATATCCGTGTTATACTGTACTTCCAATTACATAATTGATACTAGAATTATGGCAATTCCTAGCGGAATCTCAGCCTTTAAACGACAGCTGGTTTTGTAATTTCCTGTGCTTAAAAAAAAATCCTGACCACCGATCCCCTCTCCATCCGAAAAGTTATCTACGCCACTGGTTCTCCTTGGCAAAAAATCATCAGCAGGTGAAGCACAAATGTATGTTCTAGAATTATGGCAATTCCTAGCGGAATCTCAGCCTTTAATCGACAGCTGGTTTTGTAATTTTCTGTGCTGAAAAAAAAATCCTGACCACCGATCCCCTCTCCATCCGAAAAGTTGTCTACACCACTGGTTCCCCTTGGCAAAAAAATCATCAGCAGGTGAAGCACAAATGTATGTTCTAACACAAAATACTTTAGCAAGGAAGAGTATTCGAAATAAGATTTAACAAAAACAAAAGATAGATTTCAGAAATTTCAGATTTCTGTAAGTTGGACAGTCATTATGACCTGGCATCTGGCTTAGAAAACATAAATGTGCGATTTTGGCAGTTGTAACTTCCGAACGCAGATTGAAAAGACCTTGAAACTTGGATGAGATATACGTCAAGTAAATCTAAATGTGTGCATAATTTCAGAAATTTTAGTCGGCGCCGAGTTATGGAAAATTAATGATTGGAAAACATAAAAGTGCCATTATATCACTTGACAGCTAGAGCCTTGAAATTTTTATCAAATATGAACAGTACGGTGCTCTACCAGTTATCTAAATTTCAAAGTTTTTCGCTTACGGATCTCCGAGTTATGGACAATTTTTTTTATTAGAAAACTCAAAATTGCGACTTGGCCAGCCGTTACTTCCGAACGAGGATACGTTGGACCATGATATGGAGTAAATGTGAGCGCCAAATTTCAGAAATATCGAGAAGGTTTCCCGAGTTATTGAAAATGAAGGATTTCCAAAGACATTATCTCGCTAAATATCGATCGTACAAGGTACAGTATAGTCCGACTTTTCACCTTAAAGGTACGTTGTCCTCGACGCGGCCGCACGACAGCGACTCGCTCATTCCATATAAAAACTCGTTTTGCTCTAGTTTTAAAAACGAGTTTTTATATCGTGCAGTCGTGTCGAGGAAAATGTACCTTAAAAGCAGACAAGACTAATCACAGGTATCATCGAGGACCTTATTATGTAGTCAATTAGACTTCATTGTGAGGCGTGGAGAATGCTGTACATTTCCCAATGCTGTACGACAGGTCAAAATGCTGTACTGTACAGCAAAATGCTGTACGTCTGGTCAGCTTAAGTTAGTTAGACTGCACTTCTTGTTGCAAAGAAAAGCGTTTTAGTATTGCATCAAATGATTTGAATGGAAAGTTAGAGTTTGGATTTTACAAATTTTGCAACAGGATTTGAGATTTAATAATAAAGCTAGATTTCGTTGCCACCTGTGAATCGCATACCAGACCTTAATTGCATATTTGAACTAAAGTAACTTAAATCCATTTAGAAGATTGAATCGTGAGGTTTTAGTAAATGTTGTCGATAGTGTGAACTCCCCTCCCCTCTCCTATAAATACAGTCCTGGATTTACTTAAAATTTCAGAATTTACAGCGTCTAAGTAAACTGGCGAAAATAGTGCTATCAATAATTTTGTTTATCATTAATTATATTGTGTGGGGCCCCCATTTGGATCCCGAACACAAAATATTTTAGAAACGTTACGCCACTGAAAGAAACCAAGGCTTTTATTTGAATATGGGATAAGTGTTTAACCCCTTTAACAAATAATTCTTTTCAGATCAGGTATACAAACTGAGCACAGGTGTTTGAAACATGTGTGATTAATTAATCTCTTTTTATTTTAGTCCAATACCAAATGGTATTAAATAGCTTATTAAATTCCAAACACATTATGACACAGAATATGCAAATGGGAATTGGGGAATTCCTCTTTATTTTCTTAGTTATTGGTTTTATCACAAAGTCCGTGTTTTTCTGTGCTATTTTGAAATAAAACGAAACAGATTATTTTAAAAAATAATAACATTTAACGCCAGTATGAAATTGTAATCATTTTCCTGAATTTGTCTATGTTTTTTTTTTCAAAAGTAAACATGCATTGACGACCATTGACAAAATGACTTTTTTACCTCAGGGAAATTGATTTTGGATGCTAGCTAAATGCGAATCTAGTTCATACTACTTATGGCTTGATCAAGTGGATATGCCATCCCAAAACGTATTTATTTTGAAACAATATTCTACATACTTATTGAGAAATTCCGCGGATTGCAATACTCTCACCATCCAATGATCTGTAGAACTATACCATATCCGCCGCCATCAAGTCTATAAATTATGGCAATATATCCAAATCAGTATTCATCATCAACATTCATGACAGATCTTTTTTTATTTTTATTTTTATTTAACAGACATTACTATCGTGAATAAAATTTATTTTCGAATAGAGAAACTGCCTTTTTAAAAAAAAAAACTCTTTTTGATTTTATCGTGCCAATATGTTCGGTAGTTTAACAGATTTAACACTTGCTGCGGATTGATTGATTTGTGAGCATATTTGGCGATATCACAAGAATCGATTAGAAGCCGTAATTGAGAATTTTGCATGCACAAGTGCATGCCAGGAGTATGTATTGATTGCAACATCAATTAATGAATGCAATTCCATAATGCTCAATTGATTTTGGTATCGATAGTGGTAGATACGGGACAGTATATAATGTAATGATGATGAACTTAAAATGGCTAAAGATACAAACGGGTGTATCAGTTTACCGACAGACCGTGAAAAATTAATGAAGAAAATGTTGTGTGTGGTCTGGTCTGGTCAGCCAGCGCTAATAGCATTAATTGGGATGGCGACGATTGCATTTAGATTTTAGAGATTTTCAATTATCCACTTTAAGATGCAGCCGTATGTATAGCTGATGTGCTAAAAAGATTTATTGCTTTGACATAAATGACATTGTGCTTATGGTTGGTAAATTGATTTGAAATCTTACTACCGATTTACATATATTAATTATAAAGTTATAGTCCTGCTTATTTTGTTTAATGATGTAACAGTCAGTGAATTTGAATAAGCCATGACAAAAGTTTATTTTGAATTTTGGAACAAGCCTTTGTTAACATTGAACTTGTTTTTACTCATTTTTCCTTTTTGGAATTTTTGTTTTTTTTTTTTTTAACGAAAGCTTTACAAGATTAAATTTAACACTTTCCCGGACACAACGTCTATAGACGTCCAATTTTGAGCATTTGACCATACAAATCGTGTCAAATTTTGGCGTTGTATCCGGGAATGAGTTAAGGAAAAACGAGACCGAGGCTAATTTCGAACGAAGCCGAAATTCGGATACCCTACACTTTCTTTTGGCCTAATAGTTTCTCGCTTCTCGGGCGTCCCTATATGACTTGTGTTCCTGTTCCATTCGTTTGCAATTTCAATAGCAGCTCCATTAACCCCATTCTTCTCCTCCCGTTTCTACATAAGTTCCGTGACGTCTATTAAACAATATTTGTGTGAGTTTTTGTTGGGAAGAGTGGACAATTAAGAAAGTTTTTCTTAGTGTTGCCAGATATTCCTCGTGACTTCCACCTAAACGTAACTTGATTTTCCCCTAAAATCATGGTGTTCCCCCTAAATTAGTATAAGGATAGAAAATTACCAAAAAGGTTTCACGCTGGACACCGAATGTGATATGTGGACGAGAGGATGAAGCTTACAGGGTACCGTGAAGATGAATGACATTCGGGCATTCGGTGGCTCTGCGAGAGATGACACTATATTTCTAAGTTGCCGGAGCGTGAGTTCGAGTCCCGCTGTGTTATTACAACGACCAAGAGCTGCCAAGTCTATTGATTCAAAAATAAAATTTCTTGAATCGCTACTACGCAACAACAACACATAGCTGTCGCAAAGACTTGTCTTCAGGTGCTGCGTCGGTATGTGCTCGGCGTAACTCGAAGTCGGGCTAATTGGAGTATGAACTATAGTTTCTCGTATTCCAAACTCACATAAAAAACGGGATGCATAGTGTAAGCCACATACTCTTATTGCCCCTAGAATACGTCGGGAAAAAGGACGCATTTCCGGTGAATATGAACTAAGAAGTATTTCAAATTAACTAAACCAATCAAACTGCATCCTAAGCGTTGTTGCTGTTGTAGCGGCGTAGGTAAGAGGGGCAGGGGGGGACTAGTGTCGTTATTTGTAAATGATTGGCATCCTCTCAAGTTCAAGGTCTAAGAAGATTGCCACTAGGTGCGGTAGTACAATTGAAAAAGTGGTACCCGTTGTGCGCGCTGACTCCACACGGTGGACAAATGTCTGCAATAGCGTTGTCGATGCGGGACCAAAATGAATTAAGTTTGGAGCACCATCCAGAGCGAAGTTGAGCCAAGGTGTTACGTGAGGCTCTACACACTAAAAAAATTTGGTATAAATTTTATAAATTTTCTTATCAATATAGGTCCATAGGAAAATTTGTATTGAATTCATAAGTTTCAATCTTATAAATTATATTTATTCTTTAAACGATAAAATTAATAGGAGTTATAGTGTAAATCCAACAATACCAATGGTTTATTTTTTATAGGAAATCATTTGGAAGTGTTTTATATGAATTTGGTATAAAAATTATAAAGAATCGATAGATCCTGGTTATAGGACAGACTATACAAATTATAAGAGAACAGGTATAAATCGAAGAATACTAACTATTTTACCCCATGATTCTCAGCCTATCATGTCATAGTCAGTACAAGTATGAAACCTAGTTGATTTTTCACTTGATTGCAAAATAAAAAATAAAAAAAAAATCGCGAGCGCGCAGAGCGCGAACGCTGGGTTGGTGAGCTTAGCGAGCAGGGGGCGAAGCCCCCTACTAACTTATAAATCTTATATCTCATTGACCTCTTCTATATTTTATTAACCTCTTTACGCTCGAAATTGCATAATAAATTACCTACCTACAGTGGGATTCGATCCCGAGACCCTATGATTTGGAGACCAACGCCCTACCTACTAGACCAACCAGACTCTATGAGTGATGAAGTTTGTAAGTTATACCATACATTGAACGAAAGCGCACAAAATTTTATCGTAGAAAAGAATAAAATAAATATGAACTTAGTATAGATGAGCCTTTCTAAACCATTTTGTATAAAATTTATCTGAGTTTTGGTATAAAACGCAACGAAAAGAAAACTTCATAAGAACTTTGATAAAATTTATACCATTTTTGGTATACACTGACTTTATCTAGGGACGCGGGAGCGTCCCGCACTCCAAAGAAAAACGAAGAAATTTGAACAAATCAAAAGTGAGAAGCGACTAAGACTATGTTTACACGACGGAACAAGTACGGGTTTTCGGACCTCTGTAGCTCGGACCCTGGTTGGTCCTGAGTGTTCAAATTCGGTAAGGGTTGTCGTTCGCGCCGTCTTACGAAGTGTAGAAAATTTCAAGAAGATACGATGAAAACCACCGGAGATATAAGAGATTGAAAATCGCATTTTTTCAAAAATCTTGTTCTCGTTGTTCTGTTGTTGTTGTTGTAGCAATTCAAGAGATTTTTTTTTCTCTTGAATCGAAGGGGGTCTTGGCAGCTCTTGGCCGTTTTTAGCAACGGGTAGCTCCGGGACGATTTACATCGAAGAACCGGCTGCCGTAGGAGCATTGTATGGACAACACAAACATCCATGGGTCACAGTGGGATTCGAACCCACGCACCGGCAACTCGGAGATTGACATCTCTGCCACTGAGCTACCGAATGCCCCTTCTCGTTGTTCTCGTTGTTCTTGTTGTTCTTGTTGTTCATTGACAGGGCTACAGCCTTGCAGAGGGCATCTCGGGATTTGGTCTCTTTTCCCATTGATAGAGTCTGTCGTGAAGGTGTGCATAGGCTATCGTTTGCTCCGATCCGTGGAGTAGAAAAAAAGATACAGCGGAAAATGTGAAAAAATGCATATAGTTTCTCGCTTAAATCTTTTTATATGTTTTAAAGGAAGCATTTTGCAAAAGTCGGGGATAGGCCTGAAAAATGCCTAGAAAAGAATCGTATAGTTTTGTGCTTTGGCAGGACTGTTTCAAACAATCCCTTGTATATGCTCTCCAAAGTTTTCAGTTGTAGAGCGTCTGCAAGAGCGGCGGCAAGGGGTCAAAGTTCCTGTTTTGGTTCGTTTCTTATACGAGTGCGTGCATATTACTATAATATTGGACGAACAAATGACATCCCGATGATCCTAAAGCTTTCAACAAACGGTAGCGGTTCACACAACACACACACACACACCACACGAATTGAGAAGTTCTCCGTGGTGTACCGCGGCGGAAACTATTTCATACATTCTGACACGTACCGCTACCGTTCTGCGCTGGTTTGGTGGAAGCTTAAATATGGCGCTGGGACACCAAATCGGTTTTTTCTAGACGGTGTATTCTGTTGTGTTCAAACCAGAGTTACGTGATGATGGCATGTGGAAAATCGATTTTCAAGGAATTCTGATGAGTAATTTTATTTAATTTTTTTTTTTAATTTTAACAAAATTTGGCATGTAGATTTATTCTTGTAATTCCACCCGGTTTGATCCTGTTTTGGTAGGCAAAAAGGTACTGTTAGTTATGTAGTGAATTTCTTAGCTATCCCTGATTCCTGGTCATGAAATCACTTTATTATTGTAAAAGCAATGCTAGTCAGGACTCAACAGGTTTTCGGGACCTTCGATGAGGGATAAAAGGATATTTTCACATGTACATGTCTTTCTCTATGGTATGATATACATTTTATGTCATAACTAACGAGCGTAACGTAATGCAACGTAGCAACGACGATGAAGATCAAAAAGCCAAAAGCAGTAGATAGGGGTATTTTAAAAGGGAGAATGATGGAACCTGGATATAAGGACAGTCTTGGGTCTGTAGTAACGGGACATGTATCTTAACCGTTTGGTGTTAATAGGCGCAATGTGGAACTTAGGAAATATGGATGTAATTTGAATCACATATTGAGTACACAGTGAGGCTTAATGGTTACATTAAAAATTAAGATTTAAGATTAGGATGAATGTGATAGAGATGAAGTAAAGATTTAGACTCAATTTATGGCTAATGTTAAAGTCAAAATCAAGTTTAGGGTAAAGGATAAATCTGATCAAGAAAAGAACATAGCAGCAAATTGTACCCTCGTTCAGCTCCCCGCCAATAAGCGTTTAAAAAAATTTTGCTCCACCACCATCATTGAGACAAGATGCGAGTATTTTGGCGGGATTGTATTTATATCAATCCTTTTTGCGGCTGATGACTTTTTCTTTGGCGAACACCTTTTACAACACAGTTGTTTTTGTGAGATACTTTCAACGTTATAAAAATGTATTCTAAAATTGACATATATAACTTTATATTAAAAATGGTATAAATAATTTTATCTTTTATCCCAAAATTTGTTACCGTGTAGGTAGCTAGTTCATCATTGGAGGTATTCGGTGGTCGAGCTTGCTAAAAATATTTAATTTATAGAGTTAAGGTTGCATACCGGAATCTAAGTTAAGGTCTTGTTAAACATTATTAAATCTATACAATAAAATAAATTGAATAAAACTTTTTTTTATAGAAATACGGTTTACGGTTGATAAAAATTTCCTCCAAATTTAAGAAAATATTAACAGTGGCTAAATTTCATTGCTTGATTCCCCGATTTAGCTAGCTCTGAACGTCTTCTTTATAAAAATTGTCAATATGGGCGTAGGCTGGATTTCCTCAAGACATAAACATTTTGTCAACATTATGCCCCTATCCCGGAATTTTTTTAGTGGGTCGGAGGGTATGTCATTCTTATTAAACATATGACAACAAAAATATTTTTAGAAAAAGGGTTAAAAATTTGAGAAAGGTAAATCTAGAGCGATCTTTGTCCTTTTAACGATAAATGGAGTCTACATGAGTATTACTCTTGAATACATCACATGACCTTTGTCACAAAATTTATCCATTGCAGACGAAATGTTTTTAAGTCCATTAACTTCCCAAAGAAAACTTCAAGTGAGGAATCCTTTATTATAACGGTAAAACATGGCGGATAGCAAAAACTCTATAAAGTATACAAATTTAAACCTAGAAGTCATGTAGTGATGAAACACGGACAATGTGGGCTTTTTGGTGGCGAAAAATGTCCTTGAATTAGGTTGGTTGGGCAAAACGATCGGAAACATAGGTAGTAAGGATCCTCACAAAGAGAACTTAGGATGTCACTCAGGGCATAATTTAAGTTTCGAAAGGCTAGGTCAGGCAAACGCGGATAGGATATGGATATGATTATGTTGATGACACCTACATGCGGGTGTTCAAGTTTCGGATATCAAATGCCTAAAACTGCAGTCTTAACCCTTCTGTCGAAGCATTTTTCTGCTTCTGCCGCTGCTGTCATTGTGGGTCATCAAAGGCAAATGCGTGTGTTCTAAATTGAAATTTTTCTGCTGATGCCTCTGCCGATGCTGATGCTGACGCGGGATATGTAATTCAACCATAAGTGATGTTTTGTAATTTTTCCTGATGAAAAAAAAAATTGAACGTTAGGGACCCCCATTTTGATTTCGAACACAATGAATTTGGGAAACGTTACGTCACTGCACATCCCTGTTCCGGATATCAAATGGCCAGAAAACTAAAAATATTTTGGTTTTCCAGACTAGACACTCAGCCGCAGAAAATTTTGTAGTGCCTGGATCAAACTCGCATTTTGACCCCTTCAAACATATTGTAAAGTGCAGCGACTGTTTTTAGTCTAAGAAAATTGGACCAAAATAAGGCCATCGAACGGCAAAAATCCTACATCGGAATTTTTTTTTGATTATGGTTGGGGATGGTCCCGAGATGATGGCATAGAAAGACCCAACCGATCAGGGGTCCGCAACCTTACAAAAAGGGGGAAAAGGGGGGCATTTTTTCGTTTTTTTTTGCGATTATTTCAAAAACAGTAAGAAATACAGGAAATTGGTCTGAGGACGAAGAAAACTATACATAAAATTATCTTTGCAATGATATATAACACATTAGAGTTTAATTGAATATTTCGGCGTTAGAAGAGAACATAAATTAGAATATTTTCATTTTAGACCTTTTTTAAAAGCTCCATAACTTTTGTAAGAACGCTAGTTCAGCCGTAAAATTTTGTACAAGTATTAACAACAAGTTTAAGATAATTTTAACGTAAACGCTGAGTCGCTCCGGTCAAGGACCCCCATTATCCCTCCATTTAAATTTGTCAAAACGGCATGTCCATAACTCCCCCCAAAATTGGAGCAGAGTGCTAAATTTTGGTTTGTTGCGATTGGAGGTCATAGTCACCCCACCATCAAAAATCAGCTCATTCGGATAAAAACTAAGGGTACCTCCCATACAAAGTGACCCATGACAACTTTGTTCTACAGTTTATAAAATGAGTAGGTACGTAGAACCTTAGAGAAAACATAGCAACTCATGCCATGCGTTAGTCCAGAGTGGCTATATGATCACACAACCCATATGTGTTTGACTCCAAATTTATTACACTACACTCCACGAAATAATTCAAATGTCAAAATATTGTCGATACAATTATTAACCCTAGAGTGGGCGCGTCTTTCCTAGAAACGTCAGTGGGCGCGTGCGGAGCATTTTGCCGCTCCTTTTCATTGAATATTTTAAGTAGGAATAAGGCAACTGAATTAATTTATTTTCTTCAGATTTAAGTAAAACACAAATAAGCAATGACAAATTAAAATATTTATTGAAATATATTTTGAGAACTTCGGTTTATAAAAGGTTTTCGAAAACGCAACGCATTTTAATAGACTTTTAATATATTCTACATTATCGTATGTAATACTCATAAAAAAGGAAATTAACAGCGTTATTATAGTTAGTACAATAAATGCACCATAAAACATACCCAAAATTCCCACTTTGCCAAAAATAGGTTTTTTTTATATGAGATATTTTTACCTATGTGAGAAGGCGCGCGATGAGCAAATTGCCGCCTGATGGTAACAACCTCCTTCTCCAGCCCCACTCCGCCCACTGACGACGTACAGCCTTTCGGCACGAGTTCTGGATGAAAATAGGGGCAGCTACTGAAAAGCGCAAACTTAACGAAGAATTATTTTACGAATTATTAAGGTTTTTTTGGTGAAGGCGGCAAAATGCTTATAGCGCGCCCACTCTAGGGTTAACCCTTCTGACACCGCCTACGAGCTATTATGCCTAAGGTGTAGCTGAATCTTCTGTGAAATCAATCTTATTTTTTGAAGAGGTCTAATTTTGGTTCTAGAAACAGTTTACATACTGTGTCTTACGATGATGCGCCGTTTTTTCGATTCTTTAGACATAGTTTACATTTCGCCGAACGTTTGATCGCATTTTTGGCCGTCGGTTCCTTTGAAATTTTTATGGAAAGGGGTGGAAAATATTATTGAACGATATTTTTCATCAAGATATAGTACCAATGGTCTGTCTGGATCTATACGCCAACAGAAGGGTTAAATATCCCGTCGGCATTTTAAGAGAGTAATGAATATTACGCGGATTTTATATTCTCAATTGTAAACAAAAAATTGACGTTTGAATAATATTTTCACGCATACTAAGCGTAGAACAAACTCCTGATGGGTCACTTTGTATGGGAGATACCCTTAGTTTTTATCCGAATGAGCTGATTTTTGGTGGGTGGGGTGACTATGACCTCCAATCGCAACCCCTTTCCCCCCTTTTTTTAAGGTTGCAGACCCCCGATCGGTTGGGACTTTTAATGCCATAATCTGGGGACCATTCCCAACCATAATCCAAAAAAAAAAATCCGATGTAGGATTTTTGCCGACCAAATACAGTGAAACCTCTACTAGCGGACACCTCCCATAAGCGGACACCTTCCATAACCGGAAAATTTTTTGATACACACGTTTTAGGATACATTTCGGGAACAAATTTACCTCTAACAACAACATATTTCTGTACATATGATTCGAAAAACCTCTCACAAACGGACAGAAAATTGAGTTTCTCGCACACGAAAATAAAAATAATTTGGCGATTACCCTAGTTTAAGGTATTGAGAGCAGTCTTTGATTGCAATGATGGATGTCCATCTTCCATCGCCACAAAATAGATAATTTTCACTATGTCGTGTTGTGTTGTGTGGACCGTGAGACTGTCGTTTCAGAATGCGCGATAAATTTCCTAGTGTGTGTGCTGTACGGGCGTGAGATCGATTGTGTGCAATCGACTGCGCAATCGACTTATAAATTAATCGCTAGGTCTGTGGTGCTCTTTAGGCTCATTATCATCGTTCGTGGAAGAGGAAGAATTATAGTTAGAGTGGATGACTCCCACAGATTTATCTTACGATTGGCTATTTTGTTATTATTCTTGTTTTGTTAACGGGCATACTCACGATATTTTTAAAAGTAATGGTCAGGTCACCGCTGCCACACTTATGAACCTCCTCGGTTTTTTCACGATAACTGAGCGGTCTGCAAGTGTGCGTACCTGGCAGTCGGGTAAAGAGAGTATCTTCGGACTAATATCCTAAAAAGGGAGCACCCTTTTTAGGATTCGACCTTGATTCTTCACGACCATAATTGCCCTTGTCCTGTCCTCGCGACAGTTCGGTTCAAACTCTAGTCCATTACAGAGTCAGAGTAAAAGTTTTCTTGAAACAGAAGGAAGAAAGAATCGATGAAGCCTGCTCCGATTGACTTGTATAAGCTAGAAGCCAAAAAATTCCTATTTCTGGACCAATAAATTAAAGCCAAGCCAATAATTCTGGACTTTCTGCGTTCAATGGATGGTTAGAGAAGTGGAGTAAAAGGCACAATATAGCCTTTAAATGTATAACTGGCGAAGCTTCGGATGTGTCGAAAGTAGACGTCGATCAATTCACAGCAAAATTACCCTCCATACTACATAGGTACAAGCGTGAAGCCATTTACAACACTGATGAGAGTAGCCCTTTCTTTCATTGAAGTTGAAAAAATGTGCTGGTGGTAAACTATTTAGAAAGGCTGACAATTTTATTTTGTGTTAACATGGCAGGCGAAAAGGAGATGCTTCTTGTGATCGGTATGGTAGATCCCATCCCATCCTCAAGCTTCCAAGAAGTTTCGCCTCCAAGATTTGCCAGTCAATTGGACGACGCTTTCCGAATAGATACAACAATTTGACAGTAAAATGAAAACAAAAAACAGAAAGGGGCTTTTATTCCTTGATAATGCTGCGTCCTACCCGAGAGAATTAAGTTTTACAAATGTCACCAGCGTGTTTTTTGCCAGCTAATACAATAACCGTGTGTCAACCCTTAGATTAGGAGGTAATCTAAAATGTTAAGGTACACTACCGACGATTAATCCTGAGAACATCATTTAAAAAATTGACACAACAACGTCAGCTTTAGATCTAGCAAAAATTATCAATGTTCTTGAAGCTTTGTTCTTTATCAAAACCTCTTGGCACAAAGTTAATGCAACCTCCATAAAAAAAAAGATTTAAAAAGGCAGCATTCTCGCAAACAAACCAGACTCTTTTGGAATTTGACCCCAAACACGACATACCATTGACCACCTTATTCGGTTTTGAAAATGTGTTCGGCAGTGCAAATAATCAAAGTCTAGGGGAATTTTGGACTATCGATTGGACGGTCCACATACTGCAAATCATGAAATTGAGACTCGTTATGAAGGTTCAATAGACATTGTGGACGTAAGCGATGGCGACGTTGGTGACGAGGAGACTCAAGAGTGGTCCTACTGGCAACCATTGCATATTGCATTTTGCAATTGCAATTCGCCTCTCCGGGGCGGACCACACCCGTTTGCTACAACAAACGGCCAAGAGTTGCCAAAACGCCTCCCTGGCAAGAGCCTCGAAGGTATCGATGCAGGAAGGTTGTATATGTCTGTGTATATGTATGGACTCGTTATATATGTTTTTTCGTCATATTGGGAGCATCACATCTCGGCGCGGCTGCTCTCAATTCTTCTTTTACGCGCCGGCATTGAAGCAAATCCAGGCCCTGTCTTGGTATGGATCAGCGTTGCCACTCGTGTTACAATTGTAACATTTTGTTACATTTTTCGATTTCTTGTTACAATGTTATACACCGACCAATTTTGTTACAATCGGCAAGAGTGGAGGGATCAATTACATTTGAATATTTTTCTACTATAAGTGACATGAACAATTATTTTGCAAAACAAATTTTCTATTTTTGTGATGAGCATGATCAGCCACTGATGAGCATGATCAGCCATCTATTCAGTTAGGAATGTTCAACTTATGGTCGGCGGGCCACAGGCGGCCCACATCGCAGTTTTGTGAGGCCCGCTGCCATATCGGAGAAACACAGTATGTAGCAGCATATTGCGTAAAAAATGGAAATGTTTGTAAACAAAATATGTGTTGAACTAAAGTCTAAGAAATTTCTTGAAACTCGTCAATTTAATGGCTTACAAATTATGTATTTATTTAGGAAGCTGACGGTTGTCTAATATACTTTTGTGCAGAAAAAATATAAAGTACATCGTGAAATGGTTTTCTCTCTACCACAGCTGGGATTATAACTCGTGTTCACATTTTGCAGGTACATACTCGACATTTTTTTTCAAGACTTATTGCTGTTCGCCGAATTATTTTGACTCCCAATGATATTTCTGGAGTGTTTATTTCGTAGTAAATTAATTTGCAAATTGTGGTCGTTGATCGATCCAAAAAAATCAGCGTTTCAATTTCTTGTCAAAAGTTTCTAAATTTGTTTGAAGTGCATTTTATGAATATTCTATTTCTAGAGGATATAATCCCAAGGTCGTTAGTGACTCGGATTGAAATTTCGAAAAAAAGTCTAATAGGTATTTTTACAAATTTTATCCTGCGGCCACTCAATCCTGAAAACCCTGACATTTGGGCCAGGTCAGGTTTTGATTTTGACACCCCTGGATTAAGCACCCGTTTTTGTTGGTCCCTTCTAGATTCAGAATCAATGTTCAACATTCAATTATAGCAGCAAACTGCACTAAGCCTTAGAGTTAGTTCAGTAAAAGAATTGAATTCTAGCTTGACGCAAATTTAAACAAAAAATTTACGGTAGCCAAAATGTTCGGCAAAATTTGGAATGTAAGGGCACGAAACTTTCACTTTAACTTAAAGTAGCATTTAAAAGGGAACATGATAGTTTAATTCAAATTTATTAAATTTATTTTTTTTTTTACCGGAAACATTAGTGAGTGCAATTTTTTGCTAGCTGCTGGATTTTTTGCTGACTCCATTTTAGAGCACATCATAAGTTGGCGCGAGTTGCATTTGTATTTGGCTTCAATCCCACTGACCTGCGTATTTGCTACCAAATTTTTGTTTTTGAAGTAGGTTAGCGTACAACACGCAATATCGAAGTTGTTTTCTGAACGGAATAAGTATAGTTCAAGGACAGATAATAATGTTACTGCATGTATTTCTGTTCATTATATCCTTTAGTTTAATCATGTAATATTAATTAAGTTCGATTATAGTGTATTAGGCATTGTCTGTTGTACTGAAGGGAGCATCTCGTTTTGCGCCAAAATTATGAAATTATCTGCTCCTTCAGTCATTCGGAAACTAGGCTTCTGTGCTGAGTAGTGTCATTATTAATTGTGAGATTTGTAACCAATAGTTTTTGAATTAAATCTGTTACGAAATAGTGGGTTCGAGTTTAAACAAATTGTGGAAATTTTGAAACATCGTTTCTCCTATAAACCAACTTCGTCAAAAATGTTTATGGAACAGAACATATCAAATCTTCGGAAAGTCAGATATTTTCAAACTCTTTTATTTTAATTTATAACTCTCTGTTATTTGTGAAGCAATCATTCAATTCGGACTTCGCACATTTATTGCTAAAATTGTTCACTAACAACAATATCTTCAAATTTGTTACACTCAACGTAAAAATGTTACAATTTTATCAGATAAATGTTACACTTAGAAATCTAAAAACGGCAACCCTGGTATGGATGTGTAGTGTCTGCAACCGACGTATCGGTTCTAATGCCAGGTCACTTCAGTGTAGTTGCTGTTCGGAGTGGGTGCATTTCAGATGCTCCGGTTTGAGAAGGATGGGTCATTACATAGAAGGTACATTTGTTACACCAGGCTGTAGGAATACTGGGCAGCCTCGCCAGAGACCTGGTATTAGTCTCTCCCCACCACCAATGCCCCTTACTCCCCCCAATAATGTTGCCTTGAACGTAAGACACAGCTTAACTCCCGCCCCTCCGCCAGCAATTTTTACACCGGTGTCCATATTGCAGTTCAACTGTAATGGCATCCTAGGGAAATTTTCTGAAATCACAAGCTTCTTGAGAAAGTACAGAATTCTGATTGCAGCCATCCAAGAGACGAAACTCCACGCGAATTCACCATTCAACGCTGAAGGTGAATATTTCATCATACGCAAGGACAGAGAAGGCGCCACGAATGATTCTCACCCTGGAGATGGACTTGCCTTCCTAATACACAGGTCCGTACATTACAGTGTATTATATGTAGTTTCAGACGGTACGGCGGAATTGCAAGCCATCTCAGTTTCATCAGGGAGCACCAATATTGAAATTTTTAATATCTACATACCACCACATTCTAGCTGTACAAACTACCATTTCAATATTGGTCCTCTTCTTAATGGAGAGCACAGGATCATTCTTGGTGACTTCAATGCCCATCATGAACTCTGGCATTCCGCGCTTCACAACGATGCCAGGGGTCAAGCTATCGCCGAATCTCTGGACGCATCAGATTTCTGTACCCTCAATGAAAACTCGCCAACGCGTGATGCAAACAATTGTATTAGCTCACCAGACATTACAATTGTCAGCGCTAGCCTAATTAGTGAGACCTCCTGGGAAACACTTACTGGCCTTCCCTCTGATCACCTCCCAATCATAGTCAGAATTGACAAACCAGCTGACCTGACCAAGTCAGAGAAGCGAACTTTTGTCAATCACAAAAAAGCTGATTGGGAAGGTTTCAAAACATTCACGTCATCGAAGTTCTCCGCGCTTCCCCCTCCCACCAATATACATAAGGCCGAACGGAACATTAGGAGCGTCATTGCCAAAACTGCGGCACGGTTCATCCCTGCAGGGCGCATTCCAAAGGTTCGTCCAAACTTTCCAACAAGTGCCGCAAGGTTAGCCGATGAACGTGACAACATTAGGCGCGCTAACCCTGGTGACCCCAGAATTCGGGAGCTCAACATCCAAATACAGCGACAAGTTAAAGACTACAAGAAGGCCAAATGGAACGAGCACCTCAATGACTGTAACCTTAATGAAGGTGCCAGTAAGTTATGGTCCATTGTCCGTGCCCTTTCGAACCCCACAAAAGATAAGGGCAATATAGCCATAACCTTCGGCAAAAAAAGAAACAAGCAATCCTCTTCAGTGTGCGGGCCAGTTCAATAAACAATTTATTGAACATCCCAAGTCCGATGGCCTCAAGCGCAAAATCAGAAGACGGATTCGCAGCCGAATTGTTGACTCCGTACCAATTTATACTCCGGACCAGGTTAAAAAGGTCATTGAGAATGCAAAAAATTCTAAGGCCCTTGGACCAGATGGCATTTCAATGGCCATGCTCAAACATCTTGATCTTCCTGCCATTGAGTATCTCACGGCAGTCTTTACCTTGTCAATGTCTACGCTCGCCATCCCCGACATCTGGAAACAAGGTCGCATAGTCCCATGCCTTAAACCAGGGAAAAGTGCCAACCTAGGAACTTCCTACAGACCGATTACGATCCTGTCACCTGAAGCAAAGACGCTGGAAGCCCTCATCCACCCCACTCTCGTTTCACATGCAAAGCTAGATCCCCATCAGCACGGATTCAGACGCATGCATAGTACAACCACCGCTCTGGACGCGATCACTACACGTGTAAGAGACGGACTAAGCCATAGAACCATCATGGTGGCGATTGACCTATCAAATGCGTTTGATAAGGTTAATCACTCCATGCTTCTGGCAAACCTCCTCAATATGCATGTTCCGACACAAGAGATAAGATGGATTGCCAACTATCTAGCTGGTAGGCAATCCTTCACCGAGTTTCGAGGCAGTCGTTCCAAACTTAGAAAGATCAAATTAGGTGTTCCTCAAGGTGGGGTTCTCTCTACCACCTTGTTTAATATCTACATGGCCGGTCTCCCAACACCTCCGGAAGGCATTGAAGTTATTTCTTATGCCGATGACTGCACTGTACTCGCCACGGGAGCGGATAAGGATGTCATGCGCGGAGATATCAATAGATATTTAGCGCGACTAGAAGCCTTTTTCCATAGCAGAAACGTAACCATCTCAGCGTCCAAATCGTCTGCGACCTTCCTTACCACCTGGTCAGGTGATTGTAGGTGGCCGGTTGGGGTACGTATTGGCAACAAACCAGTTCCTGCTGTTGCAAATCCAAAAATTCTCGGGCTTCACATTTAGAAAATGATGACTTCAGCTCATCACGCGGAAGCGGTATGTGAAAAGATGCGCAGTAGATGCAAAATTCTTAAAGCACTGGCTGGTAGCACCTGGGGCAAAGATAAAGAGACTATGCTAGCCACTTACAAAGCGGTCGGTCGAGCAGCGGCTGATTTTGCGGCACCAGTTTGGTCGCAAGGTCTCTGTAACACAAGCTGGAACAAAATCCAAGTCTGCCAAAATGCTGCTCTACGCAAAGCTACAGGATGCCTTCTGATGTCTGCCCAGGACCACCTACATCAGGAGACACATTTGATGCCAATACGTGACCACAATCGACTACTTACAAAACAATATTTAGTAGGTTGTTATCGAGAGGATCATCCTAATCATAACCTTATGGACAAAATTCCCCCTCCACGCAACATCAAACGTGGCCTTCGTGACTTTGAGAGAGAGGTCCAGGGTTACAAAAGGGATCCTTTCGATGAAGATTCATACCGGGCTGCCATTGCAATGATTCACACTGAGGAAGTGAGTAGGTCTATTGCGAGTTTAGGTACGAACAGAGTCCTCTCGGCGCTCCCACCACCTATTTCGCCGGAGGAGATTAGGCTCCCGAGAGCCACCAGAGTGACTTTAGCCCAACTTCGGCCAGGCTTCTGCTCACGCCTCAATTCGTATCTATCTCGCATAGACCCAAATATACAAAACGTATGCCCAAATTGCGCTGGCACGCCACACGATGTAGCCCATTTGTTTCAATGCCCAGCTGCACCCACTAATCTCACCCCCCTCTTACTATGGGAAAACCCCATTGCAGCTGCCACGTTTCTTTCCCTGGAGATTACGGACAAAAACGACGAGGAACTATAAAACGAGTCCATATAGATACACAGCGGTTCACACCTTTCTGTACCGCTAAAAGAAGAAGAAGGAGACTCAAGAAACAAATCCAATTAAATCTTATGCAGATAAGCCTTGAGCAAATTGCCCGTTTGCAGACTTTCTTTTTTTTTACTTGTAAAATGAATATAAAAACCCGCTTTTATACCAATAATAATAAATATGAAGTACATAGTATTATTTTAATGCCTTTTATATTGTGATATACGTTTATATGTTGAATTTTGTACAATACCTCTTACAAGGGGACCTCCCATAACCGGACAAAAAGACTGACACCATGAGTGTCCGGCTATGAGAGGTTTCACTCTATGCCATTTTTCTTAGACTATTTTACTATATCGGTAAGAATTTCTTTTACCATAATCATGGGGGCCAAGCGCCCCTCACGGCACCCCTCTGGCTACGCCCGCGCTCTTGTTGTAGGAAATGTTAAGGCTCTTTATTTTCTGTGAAACCATCCAGAGTAATATGCCTCTGCATCTAAAGAAGAACCCAGGCCATTTGAATTTCAACATTCTGGGAAGCACCCGATAAAAACGCACTGAACTACACACTACTTCTTGCCACTAGACATTTCAAATATAGCCCTCGAATTACGATCAAATTAATCACGAATTGTTTACCACTTACCTCTTTTTCTATTCCGCGATGGCTTTCCTGATTTCCTCAAACAAAATAGATATGCAGTCTATTTTTATCACATTTGCGTTGCACAACAAAAACTGAAAATTGCAGCACATTGCATCGAAATCAGCGAGATGAACATTCGATTCCATAAATTTTCTTATGTTGGCTCCCTTGTTCCGCGTAACGTCACAATCACGTGCCGTCTCAGCTGTTTTCAACGATTTTCCTATTGATGTCTCGTTCTTTCCCTTTCCTTCCCATACACCACAAAGCGCCAAGAAATGAATCGGCACTATTTCTAATGAAACTCGGAAAATTCTAGTCTAATTAAAGTTTTCTTATAAGCAGTCAGTCGCAGGGTTGCCAGACGTGGCGACTTGTCGCCAAATTGGCGTTTTGAGAAGGGCTTTGGCGACCAAAATTTACCCTTGGCGACTGGTCGCCAACTATGGCGTTTTCGGCAAAAGTATGAATGTATGATCTATTCACATCATACACTTATAAATCGAAAGGGAAAGAAACAGATTCTTCCCAAAATCAAGTGGACGAATATTCGCTACAAGATGCGATAGTGTTTTTAGCCGATGACGATTAATGGAATAATGTAAATCAAGTCATTCGCAAATGCAATTAGACATACTATGTTAATCGATGAAAAATGTCACCGCATCTTTAGCGAAAACTCCCAATCCCAATTTTGAAGGATCTGTTTCACTCCCATTTTAATTCTTACGCAAATGCAATTTACTTTTTTGTAATATTAGTTCAATCAAAACTGGGAGGCGAACTTAAGTGGAGGGTGGGGGATAAAATTGCCATTTTTTTGGATTTTCGACTATATCTCGGAAGCGGTGAGTCCTAGGGAAAAAAATGTGTAAGCCAGAATTAAAGCTCACTAATAATAAATAAATATAAACATCTCTTACAGTAATGTCAAATCCCTAATGGTTCTCCAAATATAGCTCAGTGAAATCTGAAATTTTACATAGAGAACATCAACACAGCATATGCTGTGTATGTGAATCTATAGATAAGCTACATTCATATGTATTCTGTTTTCAAGCTTCTATAGTAAGATTGCCGACTTTCAATGAACTATACATGGAGAACCGTCAGGAATGCCAGAAGAAGTTTATATCAAATTTATTGAGCTTGATTTCTGACTTACACATTTTTCTAGGATTCACAGTTTCCAAGATATAGCTGAAAACCCCTAAAAATGACACCATCATCTGTCATCTCCCTTTGCCTATTTGACCTCCCAGATTTAAACTTTAGAATGATTATCTCCTTACTACTTCTAAAGTCAAAAATTACCCTTTTCAATACACTCTACAATGTTTTTATTAATTGGATTATATAAGAATCATACTAAGCGCGTTTTTTCGTACATACCGTGAGGTTTTGGGTAAGAAAACTTCATATGAAAAAAGGACAAGTTGCTGTGTAATTTTTTTATATCTCCATTTTTCGTCTCGAGTACAGGTCAGAATAATGTAACTTTCATATAATTTGATAGTGTAAATATGTTCTATATAGAGCAACTCCCCTCAAATTTGTATGGAAGTTGCACTATCCTGTTCTGTACTTAATGCATCGAGTACATTCATTCATCGAGTACAACACAACATTCCATACAAATTTGATAGTTCATATTCTATATAGAATAACTCGTATCCAACTCCAAATTCAAATTGGTATGGAAAGTTGTGCTATCCTGTCTATACTGGACGAATGAAACGCACCTATTGTTAAATGTCCGTGTCAGCTAAATCGTTAAGAATTCGGGGTAAAGGTACGTTGTCCTCGACACGACTGCATCGGCTCTAGCGACAGCGACTCGCTCATTTCATATAAAAACTCGTTTTTAGAATGAGAGAAAAATGAGTTTTTATATGAAATGAGCGAGTCGCTGTCGCTAGAGCCGATGCAGTCGTGTCGACGTCGAGGACAACGTACCTTTAGTCTCGTACTTCTGCTCGTGCATTTATGCGGTAGTTTCCAACCACCCTGTATAAAAAGTGAAAAGGTCGCTAATATATAGGTTAAAGCAGTTGGTCGCAAATGCAATTAATGTTTACTTTTTTGCAATATAAGAATTAAAAAGGAAGGAGATATGCAATATTCTGCCCTGTGTTTATCCAACAATAACGAAAAAAATATATGTAAAATTTAAATCCAAATTTTTGCGGAAACATACATGTAGTTATTTTTGGCGGGCGACCATTATGGCGATTTTATATTTAACAGTGGCGACTTTTGGCGACTTCAGCTCCGCCAATTGGCGATTACGACGTTTAAAAACCTGGCAACCCTGGTCAGTCGTTCGCGAGAAACGTCAATATCAAGTTCAAAGTGAAGTGAAAAAAAAAAACTGGGAAAAGCGCTGTGCAATTTTTTGTATTTATTAGAACGTTCAAAAAGGACACTAGTGTGCCTCTACTACGTGTAGAAATAAAGCGGAAAATTTAAATTTGTTTAGAGAAAAGTTTCAAGGAAATATCTAGAAAACATGCCACGACGAGGACGTTCAGCTAGCCCACCACCGGCTCAACGCAGGTAGGAAACAGTGTGATTTCAAGGAAATTGATTTTTGTGTTGAGATTTTAGTGATTTTTTCATGAATTTCGGGATGTTTTTCATTATATTGGCAAAAATGGATATTGCATCATATTCCGAACTTTTTCGTGAGATCTTTTGTTACGTAACCTAAAACAATATGCCGGATGGACTATAGTTGAATTTGGTTGATTTTATATTTTATTGATTGCGAATGACGTCTTGCTTTATTCTTTTAAATATCCTTTGGGACTCGTAGTATTTGAAAATTCGGGAAGGCTAATAAATGTTTGCAATCGTGTGTATCCGGAAGTGGACATTTGGCAATGGCAAATTTTTGGCGAAAGATGCAAAGTTCAGCATGTGTGGCATTTAGCCTAGAAAAGACGTTGATCTTATAAGAAAATCAGATTAGTTTCGGATTATTTGTAATATGGTATACTGTCTTACTAACTATCCTAAATTAAGGCATATAACTTTTGAAACCTACCAGGATCTGTTCTCTTATTTTCTATTTTTATTGTTTGACTAATTTACTGTATTTGTGTATTTTACAGAGCTGCCCCAGCTCCTGCTCCCGCACGTGCTGCTCCAGCCCCGGCTCCAGTTGCAGCAGCTCCCGCCCCATCGGCCGTTGCCGCTGCACCTATGCAACCACAACAACCATCGCTCTTGAAGCAAATGGCAGTCACAGCTGGTGGTGTTGCCGTTGGTTCGGCTATTGTAAGTATTCTCCATTAAGTACTGACATAAATTTAAATCTAATCAAACTGCTATCCCCCTTTCTAGGGACACACGGTCGGTCATGCAATGACTGGAATGTTTAGTGGTGGCTCTAGCCAAGAGGCTGCCCCAGCCCAGGCGGCGGCCCCACAACAACCAATGACCAACGGAGCTCAACCCAATGAACCCAACGGTCCATGTGCCTGGGAAATCAAACAGTTCCTGCAATGTGCCCAAGGACAATCCGATCTGACGCTTTGCGAAGGATTCAACGAGGCCTTGCGACAATGCAAGTCCCAGCACAGTCTCCACTAAGTTCCAAACTAGTTTCGTATTTAATGTTTTAGCGATAATTATTGACTTATGACGTGTACGAAATCGACGGTTGCATTCCAGCATGTAATCCGTCGAGTTTCTCGATTTGTGCTAAATACCTGAGCTCAGCGATTAAATCGTAAGGTGTGCAGTCTAGTTAGATCTAGCCAACTCGAAAAAACAAAACATTTTTGTTTTATAGTTTCCGTGTGTAGATATGATGAGTTTTCATTTTTAATTAAGTGAATTTTTATTTTCATTTATTTCTATATATGTATAAAGCCTAATATCTAATACATAGTTCAAATTTTTAGTTCAATAGTAGAGAAAATCTGTTATAGAAATTGCCAGAATATTGGAAATTGCAAATTCATTGTTAAATTTGTTTTGAAAAGAAGAAGTAAAATTAGATCAGGCATGACAAATGTTTTTTCTTGGGTCCAAAGCTCGCGAGACATTTCGCAATGTTTATTAGGTGCTGTCGTACGTTTAATGTTTTTATTTATAGTTTTGTGATGCATAATACTTGGCGAGATTCATAATTACGTTGCACTTTAATGTTGTCGGCTGACACACCAGGCTTGTGGTCCGACTGAACTAGATATTACACAAAGTGTGATAACATCTCTGATTGCCTCGCAATAGAGTGAAACACGGATAAGTGCACACACATCGATAATGCTCAATTTTTCCGTGCATATACACTCCCAGTCACTTGAATAGGGACAGCCTATTCGAGAGTTGTTTATCTCAAAATATCCTCTTCCTTACAGCAGAGAGCATAACTCAGTATTTGTTTACAAAGGCTATTATGTTGCTCATAGTTTGCGAGAAAAAACTGAAACATTTAATAACAACAGTTATGTTTCATCTATCTATCTATGATCTCACTCAGATGTTAAACGAGTACCCATTTAAAATAAATAACAGGCGCGACAATCCAGCATTGGACTAAGGCCGCAGGATGTGTTAGTGATATCCCATTTCCAAGATCTTATCTGCTTTTTGTTGAGGTAATGAGATCAGCATCACGCTCAGCAGTGTTATTTATCCCCATAAATGGGTACTCGTTTAACATCTGAGTAAGATCATAGTCCGTCACAAGCTCGTGAGTTCGAAAAACACCATGATCCACGGTGAGATTCGAACTCATGACCCTGTGCACCGAAGGTGCGCGCACTAACCGCTACACCAGCCAGACTACCCATTTATGTGGATAAATAACACTGCTGAGCGTGATGCTGATCCCATTACCTAAACAAAAAGCAGATATGATCTTGGAAATAGGATGTCACTAACACATCCTGCGGCCTTAGATTAGATTAGATTTATTGAGGGCACAGGCAACAAGAGTTGCCCTAGGCACTGCGACCGGTGGTCTATTGTACCATTGCCCCTACTATGGATTATATGAACTCATCTAGGTTAGGTTACGTACAGGGGCCGCTAGGTACAAGAGAACCCAGCGCACTTAGACCACATAATTGGGTCCGTTGTGATACCACCGAGAAAAAACCTGTTATAAACGCGAGAAGCTTTGCCCCAAGCTTAAAACCAGCCCGTACTAACAATGTATTTATTGAGTAGTACTGGGCTTATATCCCGAAGATCGTCTGTATCGAAAAAGAACCTTGAGCCCAGATAACGCTTCCGTTTCTCCGCTAAGGCAGGACAGTCACAGAGGAAGTGATGTACACTTTCTTCCTCGTCATCGCAACTCCTACAAAAGTCGTTATGAGGAATTCGGAGTCTCCTTGCGAGCTCCCCAATAGGACAGTGTCCAGTGATAACTCCGACCACACTCCGTATGTGTTTCCTGTCCAGGGACAGTAGTTGGGCGGAGCGAATGGCGTCCAGTTTTGGCCATATTAATCTCGTTGTAGCACAAGTGGTACCGTTGATCCATCTAGCATTGGTCCTGCGTTTTGCAGCACCTTCAATAATCACAGCGCACGCGGAGATTGGCGCTTTAATGCCATCTCGGTCAACTCGATCAACTGCTTCGCTTTCAGTTGCCGCATCGCGGGCTAAGCTGTCCGCGCAGCAGTTCCCTGTAAACCCTCGATGGCCTGGTATCCAACATATGGTTATATTGAAAAAGCAGCCTAACTCTCTGAGTAGTGCCCGACATTTTTCAACAGTTCTAGATGTCGTCAGTACAGATTCTAGCGATCGAATTGCAGCTTGGCTGTCGGTGTACAGAACAATATCTCTTTTAGAGATGACGTGACTACCTAACCAAACTAAGACTTCATATATAGCTGAGACCTCCGCTTGGAGAATGGTACAGACATTAGGAAAACGGAGCGACAACCGAATGCCCAACTCCTCCGAGTAGATTCCAATACCGACTCCTGTTTCTGTCTTGGATCCATCAGTGTAGATAGCACACGACCCACTGTCCGGGGCCATGGTATCATCCCAAGCTTCCCTCGACGGAATTAAGCTATAATGGTTCCTACCAAAAGAGTACCTAGGAACAGTGTAGTCAGTCGCTGTTGGCAGGATAAAGTTGCGAAGTATCACTGAGTGTCCATAGTCCAACATGCGCCACAAGCCCGTTTCACGCAGGCGCAGAGCCGTAAAAGCAGCTATTCGCTGACCGAAGATGTCAAGCGGGATTAGACCCAATAACATATCCAATCCGGCTGAAGGGGTGGTACGAAAGGCACCAGTTATAATCAGAGATGCCAGCCTTTGTACTTTTACAAGCAGATTGTAATTAGTAATTCTACTTAGTGCCGCCCACCATCAGGGATTTGGAGCGGAGCGGAGCGACCTAAAATTTCGGAGCGAAAGAGCGGAGCGTGGAGCGGTTTTCGGCAGGCTGGAGCGGAGCGATTTTTGCTTTGAAAGTCGCTCTACTCCGCTCCGAAGTAAAAAATCAAGAAAATTCCGAGATAAAAAATTTAATTTTTTCGTCGAAATTTTTCGTTTTATGGCACTATTTGATGATTTTGGACGATTTAAAGGCGAAGAACTCGTTGAGAGACTTGCGAAATTTCAAATTATTGAGAAATTCCATGACAGAAAAGTCCTGTCCTGCACTCGCTGAATGAAACGCCCGTTTTAATTTAAATTAGTTATTAGGTGCATTTTATTGAATGGAGTACAGGACAGCTTCCATAACAATTTTACAGATCTCGTTCTATACGGGATGTCCGAAAACTATCGCATAAAGGCACCCAAATATGATTCCTGGTGATATTTCCAGCAAAAAGGAGTATAAAAAAAGCCCGAATTATTAGTTCTTCAGCTACCACAGACATTTAAAGATTTTTCAAAAATTTAATACTCATATTACCTACATATTTTCTTTCGGTCGTGGCCAACAATTTTTCCTAATAAAAATCAGATAAGCAGTTTAAGCTGTGTAAAAAAGCTTCAAAGACAAAATTTTGTGATCTTACTTCATATAAATTTTTTTTTGCGACAGAGGTTTTAGTGGTAGCATTTTTGTAAAATCTTTAAATGCTAAGGAGTTAAGAATTCAGCACCTATTTTGCTGGAAATGACATTAATAATCATATTTCGGTGCGCTTATGCGATAGTTTACTTTCCGGACACCCTATCTAGAACAACTCAATTTTATGCTCAAATTTGTACGAAATTGGTGCTATCCTGTTCTTGATCGAATAAAACGCACCTTTTAAGCCATACTCTATAATACGTAAGAAGATATAAGTTGAATTGTTGAATTCGCGGAAAATTATAAATATTTACTAAGAACAATGAAGTTTTGTTGTATGTTTGTAATGGAGCGGAGCGTGGAGCGGAGCGGAGCGAAAAAATTTTAGTCGGAGCGGAGCGCTGGAGCGGAGCGGTTTCAAATCGGTCGGAGCGGGAGCGGAGCGGAGCGAAAAAAGTGTCGCTCCAAATCCCTGCCCACCATACACTAACTCCGTAGAGTAGTATGGGCCGCACAATAGTGGTATACATCCAATATACAACTTTTGGCTGTAAGCACCTAGTTTTACCAACAGCCCTCTTACATAAATACATATTGATAGTGGCGATATCGTCTTCCAAGGGAAAAGCGATACCGAAAGAGTCCAATCTACGCCTTGCCAGCCTCTCACATTCACACAGGATATGAGAAGCAGTTTCGTCGTCAGCCTCACAGAAGCGACAGCTGGCGTCGGTAACAATGCGCAAGCGCTTTAACCGCTTTAATGACCGTTTAAACGGCAATGCCCCGTAAGGAGCCCGCATATGATCCTAACCCTGTTTCTGCTCAATTTCATCAGACCAAGGGTACGATTGGGTGAGTAGTTAGCAACAAAAAGTTTTGACTGCCTAAGCCCTGGAAGAGCTTCCCAGTGTGTGGTGGCTTTGGCTTTTTTCCCTCTCACTAATTACATTTCTGCAGATACAGAGTGGTAACCCACAGTAAGGTTCTGGGCCATAGAAGGGAGTGGTGGATGCTCTTCTTGCGAGCTCGTCGGCCTTCTCATTGCCGTAAAACCCCGAGTGCCCAGGTACCCAGAAAAAGGTGAGATTGTTGAGATTGCCCACCTGTTGGAGGATTTCCTGACAAACCCACACGAGCTTAGATGTGACAGTACACCTCGTCAGCGCTTTTATTGCTGCTTGGCTGTCAGTGAATATTGCTATTTTCCTGTTGGTGTAACCTTTGTCAAGGCATAATCTTGCACACACTTCGATTGCGTGCACTTCCGCCTGAAACACGCTCGGATGTATTCCCATAGGAATAAAGATATTAGTGTTCGGGCCTGTAATTCCAACTCCAGATCCTGTATCGGTCTTGGAGCCGTCCGTGTAAAATTTGATGGTGCTAGGGTGGAGTGATCTGAATCTATCAGTCCAGTCCACCCTTTCCCATATCTGCACTATAAGAAGGGTCAAAACGGAGAGTTTTGACCAGGTGGTCTGATGGCATATCCAGAAATCTGCTGTTACTTAACCTAAGGTGACCAGACTTGCAAAGACCCAATGCTGTACATAATTGTGGAATTCGGTTTTCAGGCAAATTATCAGCTATACTACCCCTCCCTTCTTCCCTTCACGCCGAATTGGGGGGGGGGGGGGGGTTTATACTAAATTATAAATTTAGTTCTTTGCTATTAATTAGGTACATTTCGTAACAATATTTACCGAAATGCCATCCACAGGGAGATTTGGGAATTAACTATTTTTATAGTATTTTCAATTGCATAATTCTTTCTGCCTTGGCTAGAACTTTTACAATTCCTAGCGTATACTGGAGTACATGAGTTTATGATTTCCTTAAGCGTTGTTTTTCAGATAGTGTGACTGCCACTGCCACAGGAACAGATCAGATGGAATTTACTAAGAAAATTCGGCATTTTAGCGAAAATCAGTATTGAGAATATCTAGTGAAACAATCGCCTTCTAATTGAGCGGCATTACGGCACATGCAGGACTAATTTGCTTGAACAATGCAGTATTATACTACCCGATTTTTCTAGAATAAAATCACAATCATCTCGTTCGCTCATACGCCGCACCATCCCAGCCAGCATTGGCATCATATATCGTAAACATAGACCAAAATAATCTTTACTTCATGCATTATAAATCGACGTTCTGTATCGATAGACCACGCTGTTGAAGTGCAACACATGATGGCCAGCTGAAGGAATGCCCACGCATCAGCTATTCACTACAATGTATAGCTATTTTTTTTTCTTTTCATTTGAAACCCACTATTTGGATATTGGATGGGCTTAGTTTTCGTGATTTCTTCCGTTCGTTGAGACTGCGTACCTAAGTTCGCAACAATCGGATGAAAAACAAACTTTTTTTTTAAAACGAAAGTGTTTAAAAAGTGTGTACGTCGCGATTGCAGTGAAGAAATTATTTATTTTTGATGTACTTTTGCTCAGTGTTATTGTGTTTAAAATGTTTCTTTTTTGTGCGTCTGAAATCATAACGTTGCAAGTAAGTGATACTTTATTTACCTAGTTCCAAAAGGACCATGGTCTTGGTTTGTTCAAAACTCAACAGATTAGTTAATACACATTACCCTTGTACATAATCTAATGACTAAAAAAAAAACTTTAGATAAAACATTTACTTACAATCCTTCTACATTCGGAAATCGTAAGCCAGGTGATTTTATAGATAACGTTGAAATAACTAGTGATTCACAGCGTAGTATGGTATTGGGCGCAGCGCATAGTGTCCCATTGGTCTTCATTTTGATACCTCGCAAAAACTAATTTTTATACTCTACGCTTATTAAGCGAAAAGGGTATATCGATACCTTAAAGCACAATAGTGCTAAGTCCATTTTTTTCGATTTTGAGATTTTTGCATCGTATTATTCCTTGTCAAGTTCTCCATCGAGTAGTTAATCTTGAAACAACATTTACCCAGCTAAATCCAAGGAAATTAACATTTACAAGAAACGCTATGTCCTAGGTTGATCGAAAAATTTTTGGACAAAAGTGCTAAGTCCAGTTATAGCGCTATTTTGTGCTAAGTCCATAGTTGGAACAATTAGAAAGTTAAATTTGTGGTAGTAACTTCCATAAAACGAATGTTTACCATTACGAAACATATAAAAAGGATTGGCCCGGGGTGCTTCCTGATTCGAATAAGCCGGGTTTGGCTGCTGGATCACTGGATATTGGAATGAATTGTTTGGAAAGTGTTTGAATTGGCATATTCTTTCTTTGAATAGTATTGAAATGGGTAAAAACTGACTGAAGGATCGTCTACCTCCGATACAAAGTTTCAAATGATCACTGGTGGTCAATGTAAGCCCTTACATCAAATGCTTTAATTTGGATTCTCTATTTTCTCCACAAAAGGAAACCTCCATAACATACATTGGGGTTTCTGTTAAATTCCAGCTTACATTGAATTTAGTGTAAGGCCATCCCTCTCTAAAATCTACAGTTCAGCGTGAAATCTGACATTCGCATGTTCAACGCGTTGTAACGACATATTTTGATCAGCTATACGCAACCACTGTGATCCAAAAGATATACTTTTCAAAAGAGTTGTTGAAAACAGTTTGAATAAAACTATACTCCAGAAAATTAAAAATTGACATAGTAAGCAATTGTTAGGTCTAACAAGAATTGCTTACTATGTCCACAAAATTTTTTCGGAAGCTCTTTATCATGCAGGCTGAAACAAGGGTC
Organism: Microchrysa polita; assembly: GCA_949715475.1. NCBI lineage: Eukaryota > Metazoa > Arthropoda > Insecta > Diptera > Stratiomyidae > Microchrysa > Microchrysa polita. Next base: position 76,626,723 of record OX454417.1, read on the forward strand.
CTTCGGCTATTAACAAAACCAAAAAATAAACTTGCATTTATAACAACCGGATAGGTACGATTGTGCTAAATATCAAATTGGATAACAGAGTTAAACAGTGGTTGATACAGTGAATAGTGTGCTCTCCTTCGAAGCACAGGGTTGAAGTTTATGGTAGTTTTCCAATTCACGATCCAATTGGTGGGATATGGTCTCATTTAGATGTTAAACAAGTGCCCAATTATGGAAATAAAAACCTCTGCAAAGCGAGCTGTTGATCTAAGCAGTTTAAATCTTAGGCATTAGATGCGAATAGCTGCTATTTATTTATTTCCGATTTGACGGAATCGACATATCTCGAGATTAAATTGAGGCTGACTGAAATCAAAATCGCGATCCAGGAAAAAAGGACTAATTTGAAAAACATCTGCCAAATTAAAAAAGTAAATGTATACATAACTATTGATATACGTGCTTAATCCTAATGAGTGTCATTTCACCAGCTTATACATGCAGAGAGTTGATAATATTCGAGTCTAAGCTAAACTGCATTCAAAAGAAAGGGGATGTCGTTTGGGACTAATTTATGGGAAATATGTGTGCATTTCTAGTTCATATACCTATTATTATCACTACCACTTGGTGAAATTAAAGAATTTGAATCTTTCTTCTAGTTTTCATATCACATATCATACGATTGCCAGAGAAGCTTAAAGTCCGCCGAGGTTACTCCCAGCCCAAATAGAAATATGTCCAAATAAACATTTATTAATCAGTTGTTTGAAACGATGTGATTTTGGCAATCTTATTGAATTCACATCTCTAGTCGCAATTCCACAGGAACTTTTGGGCAACACCTAAACATGCTGCACTTGTCCAACGGGCAATGGATCTGGGCAACACATGTGCGTTTAACAAAAAAATGATATCTTATATCGAAGAATCAAATCAATTTTTTTCGCCGTTGACAAAGAAGCAACGTTTATTGTGGCATTGGCTTCACTCAATTGAATGACGACTTAAGATGATCCGTGTCATAAAACTGTGCCTAGTGCCGAGCAATGACAGAACAGTTACATCACCCTCTCTTTAACATCACAACTTCTGATGAAGTTAAGTCTCCTGGCGAGCTTCATAATAGGGCCATGTCCTGGTATGACCCCCAATTAGCTTCCTGTTAAATGACAGTAGTAAGATAGAAAGGACAACATCTAATCTTGACCAGATCATCCTTTGGTCATCACGTGATCATTACCACTTTCGGAAAGCATAAACTGATGAGACACATTTGCTTCATGGATACGAACTGGTGGAAATACAATAAATTGCTTGCGTCTCATAGTATGTACGTATTAAAAATATTCTCACTTCATCCACATTTTACAATATTGTAACGACAATACGAACATTTTTCCGTCAAGTCCATAGTTGGTAAAAGATGAAGTGCTCAATAGTGCTAAGTCCGTACTTTCCTCTTTTTTTCTAGATTTTCCTTCGAAATTATAACGATTGATTGCCAGATTTTAATATAATTATCCTTTTGACAGTGTAACCTGCTTAAAAAGCTAAAAATATTTTCAAAAATTAAGTTATCTAAGATGGGAACAAGGTTTGAAACTTTATTTTCGCGTTTTCTCCAAATGTGGAAAAGTGGACTTAGCACTATTGTGCTCTAATGTATCGATATTCACTTTGTCATAAAGTTTGTAACGCATTGAAGGAAGCATCTCCGACCATATAAAATATGTATATATATGATCAGCGTGACGAGCTGAGTCGATTGGACGATGTCCGTCTGTCCGTCTGTTGCGACAAGTTTTACTAGGCTAGTTTCTTGTTAATTTACATATATACAGGGTGTCCGGAAACTGCCGTATAAACGCACCGGATTGTGATTCCTCATGTTGTATTATCCAGCAAAAAGTTGTATGGAACATACCCTCTTAGCTTAACCCTTTAGCTGCCACAGGCATTTGAAGATTTTTGAAAAAATAATTTTCTTGTACGACTAAAACTTCAATATCTCAAAAGCTAGACTAGCCAGAATAGCAAAATAAGATGATTACTACAGCCAACAAATTTGCCTAAAAAATAAAACTAACGGCACTAAAATACGATAAGAGGTTCGGTTTTTACAGAACTTCAAAATCAAATTTTTGTGATTTGACCCAAAAACAATATATTTTTCCATCTCAATTTTCTCCAACTTCTACCAAGGTGCACCTCACCTCGTACGATTCTTTTAAAAATTGGCGCATAGTCTAACAATAATTTCTTTCTTACATCATTTTATCCTATCTTCATTATTTCTAACAGTTTGAATGCCTTAAATGCAAAAAACTACGGGTTGATTTTAGCGCGATTTCGAGATACTTTGAATAGATTTTATCAATTGCAGATCTTTAGGAGCAGTGTGAATTGAATTGTATTGAATTCGAGCTAAAATTAACCCTAGTTTTTTACACTTAACGTATAAAAACTGTTAGAAATAATGGAGCTACAATAAAATTATGTAAGAAAGAAATTATCGTAAGAGTACGAGCCAATTTTTAAAAGAATCGTACAGGCACCTCTCCTTGGCAGAAGTTGGAGAAAATTGAGATGAAAAATTGACTGTTTTTGGGTCAAATCACACAAATTTGACTTTGAAACTCTGTGAAAACCAAACCTCTTAGGTTAGGTATAGTAGCAAAAACTATGCGAATGAATACTAAAAATTCCTTCAAGAAGCTTTGTTTATATAAAAAAACTTAGAGTTACACGGTTTTCATACAAATACCTATAATCCTATTTTCGGTCGGTTTTTTGTCTCCGGCCGATTCTCTCCATAAATCATCAGTAAGCTTTGATAAAATTGGTACAAAATAAAGATGAGACATCAAGTTTAATATGATATGCGACTTCAAGGTAACCAAGGCCAACTTGTAAAATATACTTGAACACATTTAATTTGATTCAAGTGTTCATATATTTTCAATTCCATTGAAGAATATCGTCTTAAAAACTCTATCTCTCAAAAAATATATCATTCATTCCATAATATTCAGTAATCATATAAACCATTATAAATACATGTAGCATAATTCATTTTTAATCTCCACGAATCATGCATTATTGATCCATTTCGTATAAGCCATTAACATTCTTTACGAGCAATGCATTAAAAATATATGTTACATAAGTATTGCGTAATCTTTATGACTAACGATTATGTAGTCTTTACGATTGATGCATTAAAAATGTATGCAACGTAACTATTACATAATGCTTACGAATAACGATTTTATAATGATTATCCGTAATAAGGCGCAAATGCGTATATACATGAAATAGGGGGACATCGTCATATACTGCTTGTATGAAAACGTGATGAATGAATAAGCGATATGTGCTTACGCGTGTTGCATGAAATAATGATTACAAATGTGTTAAATGCTGGCTGGGATCTTTCGGTCTAACTTCACAGAGGCCGCCTCAACGTATATGTACGTCCTGTTTCCTCGCTCTGCAGAACAATATTGTATGCTGCTGACATAAACCACTCACAACGATTCTTAACATTAGCGCTCGGTACCTTCAATTTTAAGTTCACCCCATAACCTTCGAGGATCGATCTTTCAATGTGTAGAGCGTATTCTGCGCACTCATAATCTTTTGGGCGATTCTATAATCTTCTCAGTTATTCCTAAGATGCGTCGTCGGCTGACGGAATCAAACTATCGCGTATCATTCAGGAGTCGCTAGTAACAACCTCGATTAAGTAACGTTGTTCGACGTGCAATATTTGATTCGCTGTGTTAAACCTATTTCCCCGGAATTTCAGCCTTCCAACGACAGCATCCGAAAAAGCCACCGATTCTCCTTGCCAAAAAATCATCAGCAGCACCAACGTAGATATGTTATAACACGATAAGCTAAAACAAGGAAGAGTACTCAAATAAGATAGATTTCAGAAATTTAAGATTTCTGTAAGTTGGACAGTCGTATGATCCGGCATTTGGTTTTTTGTGATGCCCGCAAAGAACCTACCGATTTAAAAGCTTAGAAAACACAAATGTGCGATTTTGGTAGCTGTAACTTCCGAATGCGGTTAGGAAGGTCTTTGAAACTTGGATGAAATGCTCGTCAAGTATCTCTAAAAGTGTGCATAATTTCAGAAACTTCGGTTGGTTCCAAATTATGGAAAATTAATGTTTCGAAAACATAAAATTGCAATTATATCGCTTGACAGCTAGAGCCTTGAAATTTCTATCAAATATGAATAGCACGGTATTCTACCAGTTATCTAAATTTCAAAGATTTCGCTTACGAATCCCGTTATATGCAGAAAAATTTCAATTAGAAAACTTAAAATTGCGATTTGGGCAGCCGTAACTTTCGAACGAGGATAGGCAGGACTGTGAAATTTGCAGAAAGTGTGAGCGCGAACCAGCTCTACAAGTAAGGGGTTCCCGAGCTATCGAAAATGAATGATTGCCAAAGATGAAAATGCGATTCTATCGCTTAATATCAATCGTAAAGTTCAGTATAGTCCAACTTTACACCTGAAAAGCAGACAAGACTGAACACACGCCTCATCGAGGACCTTATCATGTAGTGAATTAGGCTTCATTGTATGGCATGGAGAATGCTGTACATTTTGCTGTACATTTTCCAATGCTGTACGAAGGGTCAAAACGCTGTACTGTACAGCAAAATGCTGTACGTATGGTCAGCTTAACTTAACCAACCTTGCTGAACTGAATTCAGTGGGGACGCCGCATCACATGCTACGAGCCTAATGACAGCTAACCTTGCCACTGCCTCGATGTGTATGCGGAGAGGTGGCAAGTTTAGCAGGACCTCCAGGGCGGCAGTGGGGCTCGAAAAAAAGGCCACAAGGACAGCTAGAAAGGCCAGCCTCTGAACTTTCTCGAGACACCGTCTTCCGTCTATGGTGGTGGCTCTTCTCCACCACACGACCGCTCCATATTCCACAATAGGTCTAACAATTGTCTTGTAGATCCACAGAACTATGTAAGGCTTAATACCCCATGCCTTCCCCGCATAGCTTCTGCTGATCCACAAGGCCTTAACTGCTTTCTCTGCTACCAGACTAAGATGTTTTCCCCATATCAGTCTCTTGTTAAGTGTGACCCCCAAGTACTTGACAGTTTCCGGCATTGTTAGCCGTGCATTATACATGGAGGGACACTCCAGTGTTTGGAGATTCCCTTTCTTACTGAATGGTATCACGGCGCGGCGGCCTTTGCTGGATTGACGCGCAGCCCGTTTGCTGTGTACCAATCCTGGACTATATGCAGAGCACTCTGCAGGACATCCGGTAGGACCTCCTCGAATTTGCCTTTAACCGTGATAACCAGGTCATCTGCATACACCTGTGTGGAGAACCTAGCTGAGCTAAGTCTCCACATCAATCCATCAACTACCAGAAACCACAGGAGGGGGGATAGTACCCCTCCTTGGGGGCAGCCACGAGTGGCTAAAGCAGAACGGGTAGTATTGCCTATACTGGTAAAAATAATTCTTGACGAAAGCATACGCTGCACCCAGGTAATGATCGTATTGTCGGCTCCTTTGGCTCGTAGTGCCGTTTCTATGGATTTGAAGGAGGTATTATCGAAGGCGCCTTCTATGTCAAGGAATGCACATAGTGCTGTTTCCTTATTGGACATGGCTACCTCGATCTCTTCTACCAGGCTCTGAAGTGCCGATTCCGTGGATTTACCCGGTTGGTAGGCGTATTGTTTTGGGTGCAGCGGCCGCGTCTTAAGAAGTGTGCCTCTGATGTGAGAGTCCAGTATCTTTTCCATAGCTTTCATGAGAAATGATGTAAGGCAGATAGGGCGGTACGACTTAGGATTGTCCGCCGGTCTTTTACCCACTTTGGGGATGAAGACTACCCTAACTGATTTCCAGGCTGTCGGAATATATCCCAAAGCATAACTACTTCTATAGATACTAACCATGAATGGTATCAGCTCGCTTTGGCCTCTTTGTAGGAGCGCTGGAAAGATTACATCCATGCTGGGCGACTTAAATGGATCGAATGTCCCAATTGCCCACCTAATACTGCCATACGTGAAGATGTCTTTTGCTGCTGCCCAGGCAGATCTGTTTGCCCTATTGGGCGGATTCATGCAACTGTGACCATCATTCACGTTATAGTCCAGTCTGCAGCTGGGGAAATGGGTTGGTAAAAACAACATGCCTGTGCTTTCGGCATCCCTCGCTATGTCCCCATTTGAGAGTGCTAATAGTGCTGCAACCATTTTTTGCCATAATTTTGTGCAGTCTAGCTGCTTTGGTGGTATTGTTGACGCTGTCGCAAAAGTTGGCCCAACTTTGCCTTTTAGCGTCCCTGATCTTTTTGTTGTATTCCGTGAGGGTGGATCTATACAGAGCCCAGTCCTCGTTGCGCTTGGCCCTGTTGAACAGCTTCCTCACTTTTATCCTGAGGCAAGCTTTCTCATGATTCTACCACGGAACACACTTATTTTCTTTGAAGACCCGCACGCGGCAGTTTTCTTCATAGGAGGACAGAATTGCCCTGGTGGTCTCGTTCACGAGTCTTTCTAGACTCAACCACCCTGTGACCCTTTTGTCGATTTGCTGCAGATGCTCCCCCAACGACTCGGTATATCCCGACCAGTTGGTATTTTGTGGAACTCTTCGCTCGATTCCTGCAGCAACCGCAAAGCTTAAGTCAAAGCGTATGTGCATGTGATCAGATAAGGAGGGCTCATCCGACACATGCCAGGAACGAATTCGTTCCGCTATTGAGTTACTACACAGAGTAAGGTCAAGTACTTCTTGCCTTACTCTGGTTACAAATGTAGGCTGACATCCTCGGTTGAGAATACAAGTGAAGTAATTAGGTCAAGTAGGTACTCACCTCTTCTGTTTGTGTCCGTGCTACCCCAGAGTGTATGGTGGGCATTGGCGTCACAGCCTAGCAACAGGCCTTTGCCGTTGGTCCTGCAGTGGAAGGCCAATCTCTGGATTTCCCCCGCAGGAATGTCCGTGTCGCCAGGTAGGTAGGCGGACGCCACGACCAGGTTGTGGTTGCCCTCGCTGGTAGTGCTGATCTCTATGACCACTAGGCCACTGTTGGTAAATTCTGAAAGACAGAGGTAATTAATACGTTTGCTAACTACAACACATGCTCTGGGGCGAGTAGAGCCTGCGGCCTTAGTCCAATGCTGGATTGTCGCACCTGTTATTTATTTTTATGTTTCATCAACATTATGCTGATGCACTAATAAATTCTATGTTCAAAATTGGGTCATTTGAATAGGGACAGTTGCGATTCGGTCGTTATTTCGAAAGTGCTAGCGTCACATCCTAACTGTTTTTGTTTAAATCCTCTCAAATTGTGTTTTGACTTTAATTTTTGTAAGTTTCGGTAATCATGGGTAGGGGAAAAAGCATTAAATACCGCGCAAATGGCTCAAATCGATGTTTTGAGAAATGAACAATTCAGTTTACGCGAAATTAGTAAAAAAAAAGTAAATCGGTTGTGTCTAACAAATTAAAAAATAAAAGTGGATATGGACGAAACACGAAAGGGTGTACGCGAGGTGCCCTAACCGCCAAAGAGAAAAGGGCCATTCTGCGAGCCGCCTCTAATTTTGCACTATCAGCGGCTAGAATTGTACCTAAAGTCGGCGTTACAGCTAGTTTATCAACAGTGCAACGTGTAATAAGGAATTCTTCACACCTAAAACGAAAGAAAATTCAGAGACAGCTCCCCAAACCATGACGCTACCTTCTCTGCTATGATGCCTTGACAGAAACCGTTCGTTTTTACGCAGATCGTGGAAATAGAAATGATACCCATCTGGGCCATCCAGGTTGAATCTCTTCATCCGAAAAAAGTACCCTGTCGCCATGACATATTTTGGCGAGCAAAATCCAGACGATGGCTGATCCCCTTTGCGTCTAACGGTGTTTTTTTCTGAATTTCCTTACAGCAAAATGACGGTGTGGATGCCCTCTTCATCCCCCGCAGGGGGGTCGGTGTCCTTGTGACACTCAGCCAAGGCAGGCTGTTTGTAATGGGACAAAGACCTTTGGTGAGTTACGACACCACGGACCTAGTAGCGCAAGGGGGCCCCTGGTACAGTTGAGACGCCATGGCGAGGATCTGTACAAAGACCATTCGGGCGGTAACGTTCCCGTGCTCCTGAGTTATGTACGGGTGGCTCTTGGCGTGCCTAGGTTAGGTTAGGTTCAGGGGCCGCTAGGTCTGCACCCAGCGCACTTAGACCAGAATTTGGTCCATTGTGATACCACCGAGAGAATCGTGCCTCTACTAACCGCTTATGACAGGAAACCAGCCCGTACTAACAATATATCTATTGAGCAGTATCGGGCTCACATCACGAAGGTCGTCGGTATCATAAAAATACCTAGCGCCCAGAAAACGCCTCCGTTTCTCGGACAGGGCGGGACAGTGACATAGTAGGTGGTGCACACTCTCTTCCTCTTCTTCGTCATCACAACTTCTGCAAAAGTCGTTGTGGGGAATTCGGAGCCTTCTTGCGTGCTCTCCAATAGGGCAATGCCCCGTTACTACCCATACCACGTTGCGAATATGCTTTCTATCCAGCGACAGTAGCATCTTAGAACGGACGTTGTCCCGTTTTGGCCAGATCATTCTTGTCGTTGCGCAAGTCCAGCCATTAATCCACCTTGCGTTGGTCCTGTGCTCTGCAGCATCATCTATTATCACTGCACAGTTGATAATAGGTATTTTCAAGTTGGCGCGGCTATATTCAGCGTTACCTGCTGACGCATATCGTGCCAAGTCATCTGCGTAGCGATTGCGATTGTGGTTAGCACTGAATCAAGTGATCGAATTGCAGGCTGACTATCGGTGAATACAACGACGTCTTTACCAGTGACGACGTGGCAGCCCAACCAGGTTAGGGCTTCGAATATCGCTGTTACCTCCGCTTGGAGAATGCTACAGAAATTGGGAAGGCGGTAAGACAAATTGATATCCAATTCATCCGAGTGAATTCCCATACCAACTCCCGCATCCGTCTTGGAGGCATCAGTATAGATTGTAATAGATCCACTGACCAGCTGCCTGTCAGTATCCCAAGATTCCCTTGACGGGATCAAGCTGTAATGGTTCCTACCAAAAAACTGATTGGGAACAATGTAATCCGTCGATGGGGGCAGGTTAAAGTTCCGAAGTATCGACGAGTGCCCATAATCCAGCGCTCGCCATAGGCCAGTTTCACGTAGGCGTAAGGCCGTGTATGCAGCCATCCGTTGACTATAAACGTCTAATGGGAGCAGTCCGAGCACCATATCTAATCCGAATGAAGGTGTCGTTCGAAAAGCTCCCGTTATGAGAAGAGAAGCCAACCTTTGAACTTTGGCCAGCAAATTATAATAGGTAGTGGTGCTCAGTGCCTTCCACCACACACTAACTCCGTAAAGCAATATAGGCCGCACAATAACGGTATACATCCAATATACGACCTTTGGCTGTAAGCCCCAGGTCTTCCCGATAGCTCTCCTGCACGAATACAGTGTTATAGTAGCTTTATTCACCCTTTCTTCGATGTTGGGCTTCCATTTTAATTTCTTATCTAAAATCAGACCCAGAAACTTCGCCGTGTCAGAAAACTCAAGTTGAACGCCTCCCAGTCTAGGGAGGTTAATAGAAGGAATAGTCCGTCTTCTCGTAAAGAGGACTAATTCCGTTTTAGAAGGATTAATTCCGACGCCACTCAGATTTGCCCAATCCGTTAGGATAGTCAGGGCGTTCTCTAATAACCCACTAAGAATATCAGGGAACTTCCCCCTAACAGCAATAGCAACGTCATCAGCGTAAGCAGTGACTTTGCATCCGATTTCTTCCAAGTTCAGAAGCAATTGATTTATGGCTATATTCCAGAGTAAAGGAGAGAGAACCCCTCCTTGTGGGGTACCTCTTGAAACATATCTACATACAGACGAAGTACGCAAATTACTGTGAATGCGCCTAGAGATGAGTAACATATTCACGAGGGAGCAGATTGGATCTACAACCTGTAGATTGCGAAGAGCATCTGTAATCGCACTGGGTTTTATATTGTTAAAAACCCCCTCAATATCTAGGAACACCACCATCGTGTATTCCTTATGATGAAGGGATTCTTCAATATAACTGACCAGCGAGTGTAGAGCTGTGTCAACCGACCTCCCTTTCCAATATGCATGTTGTGACATGGATAATAGGTTCGATGGAATGGTCGTCCGTAGATGAATATCAATTAATCTCTCTAGTAGTTTCAGCAAAGTCGATGAAAGGCTGATGGGCCGGAGGTCCTTTGGACCTGCATGCGAGCTTCTACCCGTCTTAGGAATAAAAGTTACTCTCACTTCTCTCCATATAAGAGGAATGTGAACTAGATTCAGACATGATTTAAGGATGCACTCAATCCAAGGATACGTAATATCAGGACACTGTTGCAAGTCCGCTGGTATAATACCATAAGGACCGGCTGATTTAAAGGGATCAAAGCTAGAAATCGCCCACATTATTTTCTCACGATTAAGAATGGATGAAGTGTCGCACGACTCTGTGCGACTTATGGGGAAGTTAGGTAAAGCAGCAGCTGAGCTTCCAGGAAAATGTGTATCAAGCAAACACTCGATAGTTTCGATACAAGAAGACGTCCATGATCCGTCCTCTTTTAAGAGAAAGCTTGGCATGGATGGGTTAGACGCCAAGACTTTCCTGAATCTAGATGTCTCGGAAGACCCCTCTATTTGTTCACAAAAGCTTCTCCAAGCGCTTCGCTTAGCCTTTCTAAGCTCCATTTTAAAAGAACTGTGATGTCTCTTATAGGATTGCCAATCCGACTCGAGCCTCGAGGCCTTAGCTTTATTAAAGCTTCTCCTACACACAACTCTTAAATCGGAAATCCTCGAACTCCACCAAGTCGGTTTTTTCTTACCTGTGTGTGATGTGCTAGAACATGATGCACTAGTCGCAGCCTTCATAGCCTCAGTGAAGCGGTTTACCATATCGTCCAGTTGTTGCTCATTGCATGGAGTAATTGGAAGCGAAGCCAGGCGTGCCTACCTCCCCCCATAGATTGCGGGAGGGAAGCACTAAAGGCCAAGCACGATTGTGGTGTCCTCTGGTGGGGGAGTGCATCTTATGGAAATCGTGTGAGCTTCAGAGTTGACGGCTTCGCATGACCCGAGTCCTGAAGGGGCTAGTTAGGGAGAACGGCCTTGGTGGAAAATGCCTACGCGCCTATATCTAACTAGTTTGTGGATTGATGACCACACTGCCCGAGTCGCATTGCTGACTAGTAAACTGAAGGGGCCACCTGGATGTGAAAAGCAGCACTACGTGTCTACACAGGCTCGTAGTCACAGGTCCAACGAGCCTGGGATTGCATGTCTGAATTCGACGTAAGGCTTAACCAATAGGGGGCCGAAGGAGGATCACACCTGCTATAGAGAAGTCTTCAGCGAATAGTGAACTTCGGGGATGGGTGTGCCCAGGGGACCATGGTCCTTGCCCATCAAGGTGTTGGACTCGTAGTGGCTGGAGGTTGTTACCCAAGTCATCCAGCTAGTGATGCATCCCCGGGGTTGGGTTCCTGATGGTGTATGCATGCGCCGGACGGAGAAATCCCCATCTGACAACAACACCTTGTCAGTAAAAAGCCGAAGGTCGGTATACCTCGTAGATGGTTTGCTTGCCCTCTTCATCGACTTTTGGAACTGAAATTTTCATATGAAACAGAAAAATTCGGTTTGGCGATTTTGAACCCTCTACGACGGCTTTAAAAGCCTGAAAATTGAATTTTTCTGTTTCATATGAAAATTTTCGAAAACGGGGGTTCCAGAAGTCGATGAAGAGGGCATCCAGACCTACATTTTGCTGAAACTTCCAGGGTCCTAGCTATCGCCGTTTCAGAGATACAGCCATATAAAGATAGGCAAATAAATAGCGATTTTAACCCCTCTACGACGCCTTTAAAGGCCTGAAATCGAATTTTTCTGTTTCATATGAAAATTTTCGAAAATGGGGGTTCCAAAAGTCGATGAAGAGGGCATCCAGAGCGTCATTTTGCTAAAACTTCCAGGGTCCTAGCTATCCCCGTTTCAGAGGTACAGCCGTCTAATGACTATGCCCAGTATTTCATTATAAATACGTAACTGCTAGAAGAAGACAAAACTGGTTGAGCATTGATTTACGCTATTGAAAAATGTCCTCTGCAGAGCCCCCCATTTCAATGGCTCTCACTTTTTAGCCTTCATCTAGGTACTGCGACCAGTTTCCTTAATTTACGAGCTGGCAAACCTTTAGTTTCGCAATTTTAAATCAATTCTCCATCCTATGCAAATCTGCCTGATATTAGCGCTTTATGCATTCGGGCAGTATACTCCTAGCCATTTTCTACATACAGCTCTATCTCGGATCGTGTCATCACCGACCATCACCGACACTGCTTTGGATAGGATGCTGGTGCCTGCACTGATTACGGCTTTGTCTCATGAATATTCAACTGACACACAGTTAGTTAGTTTTGTAAGTCTTTTGGACTCGAAAGGAAAGAAATCAGCATTTGTAAAAAATATGTAACAAAATTTATTTGTGAATTGTTCAAATCCACACTATATGCAGTGGCAAAAAAACGAACAAATTTTAACAAATCACAATAAAATTCATATGAGTGTTTACACATTAAAATCGCGCCATTCTATGAAGATAAATACGTTAAAAGTTACAAATAAATTTAAAAAGAAAATTATCTTAAATCAACTCGATTGTGAAGCTGCATTCGGAGTAGCAAGCTCCAATGAAGCTCGCAGTTGCAAATGATACCCAATGATAACCTTATGACTAAAGTTCGTTGACATTCCGTTACGAATCCTCCCTGAACATTCGTTTCATTTTCCAATTGAACAATTCCACCCGATGCAATCGTTCATCAAGCGGTCGTGCAATTTCTCGACTTTTCGCCGTTATTGCCTTCGAAATGGCTATCCGCTCGTCGGCTATGTCCATGAGAGCTTTACAGCGCGTGAGTAGCGCATCAACATCTACGTCTGTGTCAGTTCGTGATTTTTTCGACGGTGGCGTAGATTCAGACGCATCCCCACCAACTGCTTCTTCGATTGGTCGTTTTTCCATTTTTATTGATCGAAGTGTAACGTTATCAAACCACCAGGGTACCGTTGTGTATTCACGAAAAGCGATTTTGTTGTAAATGACTTCTTGCGGCAGGCTGGAATTCGTCGAGTGCCATCGGAATGTTAGCAATTCGAGGGAAATCGATTCGATGATGGGAAGCCATGAAATGGCTTCGAATCGTTCGGATTCGCTCAATTCACTGATATCTGGGGCGTTTATGTTTACCAGTAGATGCTGTATAGCACCGTAGCCAGCACGTTTCGCATGCCTTTCACAAGCAATCGCCTTCGAGGCATAGTCAAGAATTTGCTGTTCCACAGCTTTCAATTCGCCGGAAATTTTTGGAAATGGTGGCAATTTGATTTCCTTGAGAAAGTTTTGAATTTTCTGATTGCGAGCGGTGTCTTTCCAATTGTCGGGAAAGTGTTCCAAGTCTAGGGGAATGTCGGCGGATTGTTTCGGAACGAATCGATGCAGTTCGCGAGGAAATTCCGTAGCGTTTTCGAAGTCTTCTTGCAAGAGTTGAATGATTATGTCGATGGAGTTGTTGTAGAGCGATGCTAGGGTGGAGGGTTGCGAGCACATTTTCCTAAACGACGGATTGATCCGTGCCGAGTCGAATAGACGTTTCCAGAACTCATCGCCGAACGCGGTTCGTAGGAATGAGCACAAGTTTTGCATTTCCAAGCTTGTGTCGAGCTCCGTGTACTCGGCGAGGAATTTAAATGTTTCCTTGACGGCCAGGCGAAGATTGTTGCAGCTCTTGAACACCGTGCAGGGGAAGAGACTGTAGTAGGAGATTTTCTCGTCGTCAATCAGCCGCTGTAGTTCGAGTTGCTCTTCGATCAACTCCTCGTCCGTTTGGCTGTTGTAGACAATGAGAGCGACTGGAATTTTTCGATTGATATTTGACAATTTCAGAATGTGATGTAGACGTTTGCGGGAATTCAGGAAATTGGTTACGGACATGATGAAAATCAGACCGTGGGCGTTGTCGCACTCGTCGGTGACTTTGCGACGACTTTCGTTTATGGGAACGATCCCTTCCACCTTGCGCAAACAAATGCTCGTGCTATCTTGGGTTTGACAGAAGAACTCGTCCGTGGGTTCGACCGAACGAGGATGAATGTTTCTGACAAGCCAGCTGTTCATGTAGGAGTTCAGGCCGCGCAATTCGTCCTCTTCGTTCGGCAGTGAAATGACGTATTTCAGATATTTTCGGTGTTTTACCAGTCCGGGACTATTCAGGGACTTCCTAGCGTTGCCGTGACGCATGAAAATGCTGAAGACGTCAATTGGCTTTTCGGCGGGACTTCTGAGCATGAATTGTCCTGGCACGCCTTGGCGATAGCGATCCATCAGCTCCAACGTTTGCGTCTGTTGCGGATGGGCTTCAGTCACGCTTTGATCCGAGATCCAAATCGGAGTCGCTTCCATGAGTTTTCGGTGATCGATTGCGCGACGGACGTAGGTACTCCATTGCGCAAAGTACTTGCGCAAGAGTCTCTGATTTTTCGTCATGACGGTCAACTCTTCGCGGGCCAGCTGCTCGACAAATTCCTCGATAATTTCGCGGATTAGAGAGTCACAGGTGCGTTGGGATGTGGCGAAAATTTTCTGGAATTTTTGCAGTTCAACAGTTGCGATGTCTTTCATATGCCATTGGATTTCTTCGTCCAAAAGATCGTCAAGAATCGCACGACTGTTCTGTTCGATTTCTTTCAGTTTCTGTTCACGTCTGGCACGTTGTTCCGCCTTTTTGCGTTCCTCTTCCAGCCGCTTTAGCTCCTTTTGTCTAGTGAGTTCCTCGGCTTCTCGTTTGCGTTTTTCTTCCAGCTCGCGTTGTACGCGGTTAATCTTGTCTGTTACGTTGACTTCACTCGGTCGGCTGAAAATGCTTAGACTCGGAGTCTCGGTTTGGAAGTGCTTGAAAACGGTGTCTTTTGCGATAAACGGCGAGTCGGTCACGGGCTTGCTGAATATGGAAGTTTGTTGCGTCTCAGTGGGCTTTGTAAACGCCGACGAACCGAAACCGAAGACAGAAGACGGTGCTGAAGTTGTCGGTGCGTTGCCATTGAATGGGGGCGTGGTCATTGTCGCGGTCGCCCCTCCAAAAATCGACTTGGCCGGAGGTTTTGCTTGAGGTTGTGATGTTGGCTTTTCCAAAGCCGGAAGGGAGAATGCTGACGACTGATTGCTGCTTTTTGCGAAGGACCCGAAAATGTTTCCAGCCGCTGGAGCGGGTTGGGCCAATTGGCTTACGGGCTTGAGGATAGGCTTGAACATTTGCATTTTGGTTGGTTCTGGCGAGTGCTTTAAAACAGGTGACGGCGACTTGAATCTCGGCGAAATTGGCGGGCTAGCCGTAGGCACTTTGAACAGACCGTCCGGCTCAGTGATTGTCTTCTTCTTGGGAGTATTCTCTACCGCTCCTCTCTGTTGATCCAACGCATTCCACGCCTCCGGCTTTAAGTACCCATTCTCGTCAAAACTGCTGTGTGGCACATATTTCTCGAAAGATTCAAACGAGTCCAGCGGTTGGCCACAAACCGCCTCCCCAACGCTGCACTGTCGCTTCGCCTCGACCATATTAAACGCCCGTTCGAGCTGAAACGGCATTTCGGGCATGTAGAACGCTCTCTTGTCCAAAATCACCCTGTTCCTCTCACAATTGAGGCCATGCGCCTCGAAAAAGTCCTGCGTTGCTTCCAGCGACTCGAACCCGAGCACCGTGCATAGATAATTCACCGAAATTACTGCCACATGCAAGGGCGATTTGTACGCAATCATAATGGCGCGAACGGCTTTGGTGCGCACTTGAACGAAGTAGCGCAAAAGGATGCAGGCGTTCAGATAGCTCGCCTCGCGTACCAATTTGAAAAATCGAACATAATTGTTGCTTTCCATGGCGAGGTATGTCGCAATCGCGAAACGTAAGGGCTGGGAGTTTTGAATTTCGGCCGGCAGCTGTTTCACCTCCCACAGAAAGTTGGCATCGTTCAAATTCAGCAGAACGATGTAGGCCCGAAACTCGGCCTCGTTCGGACAATGTTTGTTCTGCAGCCGCAAGTCGTGGTACATGTACTTGAGTGTCTGCAAACATTTCGTCAAATTTTCTGTGTTAATTTTCTGATCGAATACGGACGGATCCTCGGCCACCAGCCGGGCGGCACAGTGTATGTGGAATCGGGCACATTGTTCGACCAGTCCGACCGCTGTCGGACTGCAGAGCTCCTGTTGTGTGATGTCCTTGCGAATGCTTCGCGTACGATCCCAAATGAAATGATACCAGTCGGAGAGGTTGACATCCTCCGTGTCACACAGGTCCATGATGCGGTGCATCAAAAAGTTCATCGTCATACGTAAAACGGACTCTGGTCGCAATTCGTGTGGAAGTGGCGTCTCCTGATCGGCACTGCTACGTGAATATTCCTTGATCGCAAACCGATAATTCATCCGGTTTCGGTTGCCATCGTCCTGTTCGTAAATTCCGATTTGGTTACGATTCTCGCGCATAAGGCGCTCTTTCTCGGGGCACATGTCCGGGCAGAAGCCTTTGATACTCTCCGCTCGTTTGATGTCTGTCGTACGGACTGTAGTCGCCCGGATCAGCTTGTCCCTGGCATCCAGGATGCGGTACCTAAAACAAACAGACCCATTGTATCATCTAAAATCCAAAAAAGATCTCAAACGCTTACTTGTCCTCATTATCCATCGCCGGACGTTTCAGAATGGCCTCCAACTCCATTTTCAGTCCACTATCCGGAATCTTCGCAATCGTATCAAGACCACTTGTCTGTTTCGGCCGTACAATTGACTTCAGGTCTCGCTTAATCGGAGCCGCTGCAGGCATCACATCGCCTGTCGCCATTCCGCTCGGCCCTTTCGGACGCATTGCATCCAATTCGGCCTGAACATCCGGGTCGACCCAATCCTCGGTACTTCTCGAATGAGCCACTTCATTGGGCGTGTAGTTGACCGTAAACTGCTGTCCATTGAAAATGCCGGCATTGATGATGGCCTCCTCGGCATCAGCCTCCGACTCGTACTCAACCGTGCAGGAGAGGCGTTTTGGACGCAAGATGAAGCGCTTGATCTTGCCGAAACGGCCAAAATGCTTTTTGGCCACAAGTTTGTCGAGAAAATTTTCAGGAATATGTTCACAACTGAAATGGAAGGATCACATTAAAAAGAAAAAGACAAAACGAAATTCATGGGTTTTGAGTCGTACGTGATTGATTTGTAGTTGTAGCTCTCCTCGACGGGATAGTATTCTTCCTCCTCGGCCATTGTGTTGAGTTGAAAGATTATTCTCTGTATGATAAATGAGACTTCCGCGTCTCAGTCACAACTTAAATGTAAAACTAAACGGGAAGTTTTGATTTGCTAGTTAAAATTTAGAAAAAGTTTGTGGTAAAGTGCAGATGCAATGCAATGATTGAAATGTATTTTGACATTTTGCCGGGCTATCTGTTCAGCACTGAACATAACCTGAAACTTCAGATATTCAGCACATGAATGAAGGGGGTTTCACGTGGAAACGTGCGATACACTGTTAAAACAGTGGCGTCTTGACCGTTACAAAAACAACAAATAAGTCGTGTTTTGTACTGGATCTTGTGGGTTTTTTGTCCTTTTTCGCATTTGGGTAACAATATTTCATACGAATAACATGAAAATTGGGTGAATGAAAACACAAAATATGCAGAAATGAGTTTAATATCGCCCAAACAATTGGATATAGTCTGACTGGATGTTTTTGCTATCGGTTTGATTCTTGTCCGGAACATTAAAAAAATCAACGCGACATATGTACATAATACATATAAATTAGCAGCAACGAGAGGATTTAGCAAAAAACAATACATATTTCGCTTAAAGGGTCGTGAAAAAGGGATGAAAAACAAATGTTGTTTGGATATTGGACTTCAGAGATAGTTATCCTTGTCCGTCAGTCTATATCTTTCCCATGCTATTGCATAGATGAATTAATTTAAAGCGATGTTGACATCAATATACTCGTTCGTAAAAACAACGTACATGTTCAAAAACTATAGACTACTAGATCATGCATTGCGCAGGAATGTTATTTCATCCGATACGAATTTGACAGTCGGCTATCGTGCTGTGACGTCACACTAGACCAAAGATACAAAATTCAGATTCATTCGCAAAGGGGTGAACATTCAGTTTTTTTGTAAATATCTCGAAAACTGTGTGTCTGGCCGCAAAACGTCTTGAGTACGAAATGGAAAACATAAAATGACCTTTGTAATGATATAGAATACTCTATACATTTCCTCAGAAAATTATACGCTAGACCCAAAAGTGTAATAGTGAATTTACATTTGAGTGATACATTTCGCACTGTAACTCTTGATAGAATGGACCTAGAGTCATAAAATTTTGTCCACATATTGCTAACAAAATGCATATGATTTGAACCAAAAGTTGAATGGCTCCCACCATTGACATCCCCCTCACTCCTCCTACCATTTTTCAAAAAGGCATGTCTGTAGCTTCTTTTTAAATTGAGCCAGGCAGATCAAATTTGGTGTGGTGCCTAGTTCAAGCCCAATTATGCTCAACACCAAAAAACTATTACCATTCGATCAAAACGAAGGGTACCCCCCCGTTCAAAGTGAACCAAAAATCTAACAAATTTTACTTTGTTCACTCGATTTATCTCTTAAAACGTACTCATAACAGTTAATTGCAGTTATGTGAATGTATATCCAAAATTTTCTACCAGAGCGTGTCTTACAAGTACGAAAAATGAGGTTTAAAGGTTACTCAATATAAATATTTGGAAATAGCCTTAGAACTGGCACCATTAAGCTTCCAAGTAAATTTTTTGACACTTGTAGAGTACACTTTCGTACAAACTTTTGAACATACGTGAAGAAGACTACAATTACTCCAGGCGTTTGGTAAAATCAGAGTGCATGCCAGGCACTGTCTGAGATTATTTTAGAAATCGGTAGGGGCTTAGTCCTAAAGCTTAAATTTAAGTTTGCACCACTTGGAAAATTTTCTAACGGTACTTATCAGGGTTTTTGTCTTGTTTGAGTTTTTTGTGTATATCTCCGCTCCTGATGGTTGGACTTTCAAAAGAAAGACATTAAATTGTTCGGTACAAAATTGCCTTAATCTTTTGTATACTGACTGTTCATCTCAAAGCAGTAGATAAAATGCTACAGCGTGTCAAAGTGGAAAGTTCATCAGTTTTTTGCAAATAAGTCGATAACGGTGAATTTTCACTAAATAATTAATCATAGTTCACTTATAGCTTATTGAATTCCCTACAATCCAGAAAAAAAATTAAATCGATACGATCATCCCCAACCGAGATATGCCCAAGAGAAAGTCGACGATCTGAGATAGCAATACATTCTACGGGTATGTACTAGGGATGTCAAAAACCAGCCCATAACCCGATTTTCGGTTTTTTCCGTTTTTTTTTGCAAAGCCGGTCAGGTCAGACCGTCCAGTTTTAACCGGTCTCAAAGTACCGGTTTTCCGGTTAACCGAATCTTTTCATTGATTTGCTTAGAATTCTAGTAAAAACATGCATACACACTCGTATTGCTATAGTTCGTATCGTATGCAAAATTAAATCAAAGCTACAAGGAGAAGTAATTTGACGAAGCGATGGTTCTACGAGTAATAGCAATAAGGAGAGTGTTCGAAAATATGTTTAAGGGCTGGAACTTGGAAACGAAATTTTTCATTGGGGACAAGTAATAGAATTGCATACGGAAAAATCAAAATTATATAAATTTGGAAAGAATTTTTGTCCCGGTTTTAACCGGATGGACAAACAACCGTCCGGGTTAAAACCGGGAGGAGGAAAAAACCGAAAAAAATGGTTAACCGTTCTGAAAGTACCGGTTTTCGGACTAACCGTCCGGTTTTTGATATCGCTAGTATGTACCAACATTCAGTTGGGCTTTACTTGGCGGCCAGTTGTCTTTCGCTGCAGATAGAGAGAGATATGTTTATTACGCGACACGCTTGCGAACAGTGACTCCATTAGCGGTATTTTTTGTAAATGAAAGTCAATTTGACAAACTTCGTTTTTTTTTCGAAATAGTTTTGTTTGTTTGTTTAGTTTCGCCATGAGTTTTTGTTTTGTTTGTGCAAAATCCTTAAACGAAGTTGACGTTGTATCCGTACATTTATTGAGAGATGCATTGAACGTGGTGTAGGGAGCATGAAGAAATTTTGGGAAATGTGAATAGTGTTCTAATGCATCAATCATGTTGGAAAATTCAACAATTCAACAGTCAGCTGAATTTATTTTTGAGTAGACCACAATCTTCAGAGGTATGAAGCAGGAGGCATTGTTGGCCAATAAAAGAAAAAAGAAACGATTTGTTGATATACTGCAAAATTTCTTAGTATCCCAGGCTGTAGAGGATGGGGATACACAAATTGTTCAAACGGCTTTAGGCATGTCGTCCAGGTTTGACTTAATTTTCGTCGTTGGAGAAGACGTTGATCTGCTGTTTATATTGTCAGGTATTGGATATCATGTCTAGAGCGACTATTTTAAAAAATGGAGCGAGGATCCGAAAATACAATTTTGTATTCATCAACAGGTTTAAAACACCAAACTCTTTCAAAAGATATACTTTTTCTTCACGCCTTCACAGGGTGTGATACGACTTCGGCCGTTTTTAGATATGGAAAAAGTAGGCTTCTCTCCTTTTTAAAGAAGAAGGAACATACTCACGTTTTACAATCGCTCGAGGTTTTTAAAGCAGAGTACTCAGATGCAAACACTTTATGCACTATCGGAAAGAATGTTTTCATTGCCTTGTACGGAAGTACACGTAACGATACATCACTAAGCGATTTCCGTTTCAAACTTTTTGCTCGCGCAGGAACGAAAATTAAAGCTAATCTTGCTGCTTTGCCTTCCACCGAATCTGCCGCTGATCATCATTCCTTACGGGCGTACCACCAAATACAGACATGGCTCGGCTACGTTTTAAATCCAGAAAACTTGGGCTGGAAGCGCACTCAGGTGGGATTGGAGCCTGTGATGATTTCGGGAGAAATTATCCCTTCATACCTATTAAATATTATTTCGTGCTCTTATAAAAAAAACTGTGGGACAGCATGTGGTTGTAAGAAGGCTGGACTCACATGTACCAATATCTGTAGAACGTGTTGTGGCAAAATATTCTCAAATATCGCAGCCATAACTGAAGATATAAATGATGAAGATTGCTACGATGACATTTATGATATTCCAACGTTGGTCCCCCATCCACAACCAAGTAGATCTGTATATCATATTCAGGATTCTACTGAAGAAAATAATAAAAACGTACCCTCATCACTAAATAAACCATCCAAAATTAAAAGAAAGTAAATTAGGTACTTTATCCCATTAGTAAACTGCCAAGTTTTTGGAAAACCTTACTTTATGGGGGTGAACCTATTTCAATTTCCGCTACTGTATTACAAATATCGGGTGGGTAAAACGTCCCTTTCCGATGAGGAGGAAAGATTTTTGGAAAATTTAATGATGAAAAATGCTAACATAAAATGGTTACCGCAATCGCCTGTTCTGATGGCTTCAGACTTTTTTCCCTCAAAAAGAAGGTATACGTCAACAAACTGCAAACTTTAACAATGTTAAAATAGAATATTTGAGCAGAAATTGCGCAGATCACAGCGGTCGCACTCCAACTTGTTTTCCAAAATGTCGTGCAAAGACCCGAAGCTTCACCATCCTAACTGCATCTGCAACAAATTATACCTATAAGTATGTACGAGTATAACGCATAGTTACTTCGGAATGCTCACTTTCTTTCGGGTATATCTCGACTGCAGCTGATCGTATCGACTTAATTTTTTTTCTGGATTGTAGGGAATCCAATAAGGTACAAGTCCACTCTTATTAATTTTTGCGCGAAAAATCACCGTTATTGACTTATTTGCAAAAACCTGATTTGAAAAACTGTTTTTTCAACTTTGACACGCTGTAACATTTTACCTACTGTTTTATGGTGAACGATCGCTATGCCAAAGATGATGAAAATTTTGTACCAAACAATTCGGTGGCCTTTTTTTGGAAATGCTACCATTGGGAGTGGAGATATACGCCGGAAACCCAAACAAGACAAAAACCTTCATAAGTACCGTTAGAAAATTTTTCAAGTGGTGCAAACTTAAATTTAAGCTTTCTGACTAATACCCTATCGATTTCCAAAATAATCTCAGACAGTGCCTGGCATGCACTCTGAAGCCCGATTTCACGACCGATCGCCTGGAGTAAATTATATGTATATGTTACGACGATTTATGTAACACCTCAAAGGAGCCACCGGAGGTATGACAAAGTACAGTACGACCTCGATTATTTCAACTAATAAAAACTGGGGCAGTTGCAATAACTGAGTTGTTGCAATAATCGAAGCAGAGAAGAAAAGCAAAATTTATGAAAAAGCTTTAAGTTTGAAGTTTTAAACCGAGTTCTTTTACTTTATTGTGAAGCATGCTTAAAAATGGCGTATGCCGTGAGGCATAGGGTGGGGTATACACTCATAGTGCTTTAATTTTATGTACTTAATTTCGTGCTCAAGACGTTTTCCAGATATTTGCAAAAAACCTGAATTTTTCCCCCTTTGCCACCCCCTTAACCCATGATGCAATTTAGTGTAACTTTTTACTGTGTATACTTGGCAGTGTATTGAACAATTTGGCATCAAAAATTTCTTTTTGTTTTGAATGTCTGGGTTTGGGTCTTTTTTCAGCCAATCGTACTGTACTACTATAAAAGGATATTGAACAATCTACCCATATTCATTGAAATATTAAGGTTAAAAAATTGTTCTTTCGAGCGACAATGTTTTTTTAAAATCATGAAACTAAATAAGAAATAGAAGAAAGCACCTACAAAAAATGTATGAAAACTGCATAAAATTACGTCATAATCGATTGTTTTAGATTATAAATTTAAAATAGCAATTCATTTGAGAGGGGTGACCAATACGTTTTTTTTGCATTGAGCACTCTGTCCCCGTTAAATGATTCAAAAGCAATAACAAAGAAATATGTAAAAGCAGCTAAAGGGTTAAGAATTGGGGGTATATTCCTCACAACTTTTTTGCTGGAAATTACATGAGGAATTACAATCCGGTGCGTTTATGCGGAAGTTTCCGGACACCCTGTATAACAGATACATATGACAATGTTTTTTTCTTTAAAATGTCCGCAAACAGCCGAAAAAACGCATAAGAAATTTATTTCCCATGTTGTTTCCAATAAAAGGTGTACGGAACGCACACCAAAGTGAGGTAGGTGCTTGTAAGATTATTTTAAAAATTGGCGCACATCCTTAGGATCATATCTTAACAAAACTAAGGATTTTTTTGGCAATATTTGCATAATGTTACCAGAAAACATGAGGTTTCTACTGTGTTTATCCAATACTTTCTCGACACCCTGTATAACAAGGGATAAAGGAATGTTTCTTGCGAGGGCTCTTTTTGTTTAATTTGTAGATGAATTTGTTTTTTTTCTACAAAATCGAAAAAATTCCATGCGACAAAAGGATTTGTATTTCGGCTGAACAATCATTTTTCCAGGGTTTCCCTTCGGCATTTAACTTAACAACTCCTCACCTCCAGAATATACAAAATTTGCGGCCGTCTAAGCAGCAATTACACTTTTCTTTACAAATTTGTTCGTGAACTTAACAATTCTCGTATACTACCCATATACTATAGGTCTATTGTGACGTAGATGCGCAGAACGAAAAATTTTCGTACAGCTATCCGCGTGATCTAGTAGTCTATAGTTTTTGGTACATGTTAATTCAAATAAAAATGTGTGTACTTAAATCTTATTTATAATTTACATTGTTTTAATTAATTAGTTACATAATTAGTTATTAATTAGTTTAATGTTTTCTTTAACGATGTCATAGAATTAATGAACAATAACATCAAATTAATTCGATCGATCCTTAATGTTATCACGACACGGCCTCAATGCATTGCCTTTGAATGACGACGCTCCTGTTTTTGTTTTATTTACCTATTATCGGGGCTAATGTATGGGTTCATAGCAGGAATGTACAATGTATAAGATTCTACTGGAATTTCGTGGCGGTTTTAAAAAGTCAAAAAATCATATTACGAAATTTTATTTGCCACTAAAACAGTCACCATCATGTTTATGTGCTTAAGCGCTTACCGTTGCAGCGAGGTTTTTGCGGTCCCTTCATATTGACCGAATTGCTATTGTTCCTTCGCATAACACTCACCATATTGCACTACACATCAGCAGAGTCATATCGAAATGTGTAGGCGCCCCAGTCGATTAAGGGCGCGTATACAAGCATCCATCCTGCGTCTACCTCGCATTCGCCATTAGGAGTACCTGAGCCATGTGGCCATAACCTCCCTCCCTTGCGGGACGACGAGAATTTATCTGGCTTAAAGCCGGAATGGTGTTCTCCGCCGGGATGCCTCCCTTTGGATCCCCACCTTGGGATGCGACTCTAGCTGGTCGGCTTGTCTATCACCACAAACCCCCTCGAGTCCAACGCCTAGATGGGTAGGGACCATCGAGGCTTGGGTTATGCGAAGCCGCCAGCTCCGAGACTGGACACGTACGCTTATATGTGGTTTCTCTCCTACGAGGAAGCACTGCGTCGTGTAAGCTTGTATGGCTGACTTTTCGAAGGAATAGGGAAAAAGTCAAGCCATGCTGTGTCACCCATACATGACTAGGAAGCTTCTTCTTCTTTTAGCGATACAGAAAGGTGTGAACCGCTGTGTATCTATATGGACTCGTTTTATAGTTCGTCGTCGTTTTCGTCCGCAATCTCCAGGGACAAAAACGTGGCAGCTGCAATGGGGTTTTCCCATAGTGAGAGGGGGGTGAGATTAGTGGGTGCAGCTGGGCATTGAAACAAATGGGCTACATCGTGTGGCGTGCCAGCGCGATTTGGGCATACGTTTTGTATATTTGGGTCTATGCGAGATAGATACGAATTGAGGCGTGAGCAGAAGCCTGACCGAAGTTGGGCTAAAGTCACTCTGGTGGCTCTCGGGAGCCTAATCTCCTCAGGCGAAATAGGTGGTGGGAGCGCTGAGAGGACTCTGTTCGTACCTAAACTCGCAATAGACCTACTCACTTCCTCAGTGTGAATCATTGCAATGGCAGCCCAGTATGAATCTTCATCGAAAGGATACCTTTTGTAACCCTGGACCTCTCTCTCATGGTCACGAAGGCCACGTTTGATGTTGCGTGGAGGGGGAATTTTGTCCATAAGGTTACGATTAGAATGATCCTCTCGATAACAACCTACTAAATATTGTTTTGTAAGTAGTCGATTGTGGTCACGTATTGGCATCAAATGTGTCTCCTGATGTAGGTGGTCCTGGGCAGACATCAGAAGGCATCCTGTAGCTGTGCGTAGAGCAGCATTTTGGCAGACTTGGATTTTGTTCCAGCTTGTGTTACAGAGACCTTGCGACCAAACTGGCGCCGCAAAATCAGCCGCTGCTCGACCCACCGCTTAATAAGTGGCTAGCATAGTCTCTTTATCTTTGCCCCAGGTGCTACCAGCCAGTGCTTTAAGAATTTTGTTCCTACTGCGCATCTTTTCACATACCGCTTCCGCGTGATGAGCTGAAGTCATCATTTTCTCAAAGTGAAGCCCGAGAATTTTTGGATTTGCAACAGCAGGAACTGGTTTCTTGCCAATACGTACCCCAACCGGCCACTGACAATCACCTGACCAGGTGGTAAGGAAGGTCGCAGACGATTTGGACGCTGAGATGGTTAGGTTTCTGCTATGGAAAAAGGCTTCTAGTCGCGCTAAATATCTATTGATATCTTCGCGCATGACATCCCTATCCGCTCCCGTGGCGAGTACAGTGCAGTCATCGGCATAAGAAATAACTTCAATGCCTTCCGGAGATGTTGGGAGACCGGCCATGTAGATGTTAAACAAGGTGGGAGAGAGAACCACACCCTGAGGAACACCTAATTTGATATTTCTAAGTTTGGAACGACTGCCTCGAAACTCGGTGAAGGATTGCCTACCAGCTAGATAGTTGGCAATCCATCTTATCTCTTGAGTCGGAACATGCATATTGAGGAGGTTTGCCAGAAGCATGGAGTGATTATCCTTATCAAACGCATTTGATAGGTCAATCGCCACCATGATGGTTCTATGGCAAGGTGTACTGTGGTTTAGTCCGTCTCTTACACGTGTAGTGATCGCGTCAAGAGCGGTGGTTGTACTATGCATGCGTCTGAATCCGTGCTGATGGGGATCTAGCTTTGCATGTGAAACGAGTGTGGGGTGGATGAGGGCTTCCAGCGTCTTTGCTACAGGTGACAGGATCGTAATCGGTCTGTAGGAAGTTCCTAGTTTGGCACTTTTTCCTGGTTTAAGGCATGGGACTATGCGACCTTGTTTCCAGATGTCGGGGATGGCGAGCGTAGACATTGACAAGTTAAAGACTGCCGTGAGATACTCAATGGCAGGAAGATCAAGATGTTTGAGCATGGCCATTGAAATGCCATCTGGTCCAAGAGCCTTAGAATTTTTTGCATTCTCAATGACTGTTTTAACCTGGTCCGGAGTATAAATTGGTACGGAGTCAACAATTCGGCTGCGAATCCGTCTTCTGATTTTGCGCTTGAGGCCATCAGACTTGGGATGTTCAATAAATTGTTTATTGAACTGGCTCGCACACTGAAGAGGATTGCTTGTTTCTTTTTTGCCGAAGGTTATGGCTATATTGCCCTTATCTTTTGTGGGGTTCGAAAGGGCACGGACAGTGGACCATAACTTACTGGCACCTTCATTAAGGTTACAGTCATTGAGGTGCTCGTTCCATTTGGCCTTCTTGTAGTCTTTAACTTGTCGCTGTATTTGGATGTTGAGCTCCCGAATTCTGGGGTCACCAACGTTAGCGCGCCTAATGTTGTCACGTTCATCGGCTAACCTTGCGGCACTTGTTGGAAAGTTTGGACGAACCTTTGGAATGCGCCCTGCAGGGATGAACCGTGCCGCAGTTTTGGCAATGACGCTCCTAATGTTCCGTTCGGCCTTATGTATATTGGTGGGAGGGGGAAGCGCGGAGAACTTCGATGACGTGAATGTTTTGAAACCTTCCCAATCAGCTTTTTTGTGATTGACAAAAGTTCGCTTCTCTGACTTGGTCAGGTCAGCTGGTTTGTCAATTCTGACTATGATTGGGAGGTGATCAGAGGGAAGGCCAGTAAGTGTTTCCCAGGAGGTCTCACTAATTAGGCTAGCGCTGACAATTGTAATGTCTGGTGAGCTAATACAATTGTTTGCATCACGGGTTGGCGAGTTTTCATTGAGGGTACAGAAACCTGATGCGTCCAGAGATTCGGCAATAGCTTGACCCCTGGCATCGTTGTGAAGCGCGGAATGCCAGAGTTCATGATGGGCATTGAAGTCGCCAAGAATGATCCT
Organism: Microchrysa polita; assembly: GCA_949715475.1. Classification (NCBI taxonomy): domain Eukaryota; kingdom Metazoa; phylum Arthropoda; class Insecta; order Diptera; family Stratiomyidae; genus Microchrysa; species Microchrysa polita. Next base: position 76,654,337 of record OX454417.1, read on the forward strand.
GTGCTCTCCATTAATATTGGTGTTCCCTGATGAAACTGAGATGGCTTGCAACTCCGCCGTATCGTCTGAAACTACATCTAATACACTGTAATGTACGGACCTGTGTATTAGGAAGGCAAGTCCACCTCCAGGGTGAGAATCATTCGTGGCGCCTTCTCTGTCCTTGCGTGATACATTCACCTTCATCGTTGAATGGTGGAGCTTCGTCTCTTGAATGGCTGCAATCAGAATTCTGTACTTTCTCAAGAAGCTTGTGATTTCGGGAAATTTCCCTAGGATGCCATTACAGTTGAACTGCAATATGGACACCGGTGTAAAAATTGCTGGCGGAGGGGCGGGAGTTAAGCTGTGTCTTACGTTCAAGGCAAGGGGCGTTGGTGGTGGGGAGGGGCCTGGTATTACCCGAGGCTGCCCAGTATTCCTACAGCCTGGAGCAACAAATGTACCCTCTATGTAATGACCCATCCTTCTCAAACCGGAGCATCTGAAATGCACCCACTCCGAACAGCAACTACACTGAAGTGACCTGGCATTAGAACCGATACGTCGGTTGCAGACACTACACATCCATACCAAGACAGGGCCTGGATTTGCTTCAATGCCGGCGCGTAAGAGAAGAATTGAGAGCAGCCGCGCCGAGATGTGATGCTCCCAATATGACGAAAAAACATATATAACGAGTCCATACATATACACAGACATACACAACCTTCCTGCATCGAGACCTTCGAGGCTCTTGCCAGGGAGGCGTTTTGGCAACTCTTGGCCGTTTGTTGTAGCAAACGGGTGTGGTCCGCCCCGGAGAGGCGTATTGCAACTGCAAAAAATGCAATATGCAATGGTTGCCAGTAGGACCACTTTGACTAGGAAGCTCGGGAACGTCATCGCCCGACGGTCTTTGTACAGATCCACGCCATGGCGTATCAACCATACCAGGGGCCTCCCTGCGCTGCTCAGGTACGTGGTGGCGCAACTCACCAAAAATGTGTGCCACAAGGACACACACTCCCCTGCGGGGCGTATACAAGCAATGCGATGCCGTGCTTTTCCGGGTCGGGCGATACGATGCGATCCGATATGTGCACACTGCACATACAGTGCGACGTCGGGCCGGGCGATGCGAGACTTTTGCGATTTGTTTCCATGGCTGGAAAACCTGATTTTTTTCAAGGGAATTTTAAACGACGAATTGTGCTGTTTGATGCTGATAGGCGCAGATATTGGCATGATTTGGGATATAAGATCGGCTCTGTGACGATGCGCTTCTAGTGTGTTGCGGTGTTGGATGTTTATCTAGGGCCAGTTTCCCGTACATCTTTTCTAATGATTTGTCTTATCATGTAGAGAAGACGTACTCAATTGTTTTAGAAAGTTTTTACATTATATTTTAGTATCGGATTAAGTCGTTGAATAATGCACAGAGATTTTCGATATTTTAAAATTTGAATTTATTGTACATGCGCACTGCACGTTGGTTTATATATGATTAATCTCGTCTCGCCTATCAGTCTTAAATTTACAGTTAAATTCCATCTATTCTCAAAGTTAATGACAGGATTTGAAATTTACAAGTTATTATGCTACAACTCGGCCGTCCCGACAACAATTAGTGCCTTCAATCAAAACTATTCAATTTCAAATACGTTTTTCTTAATTACCTTCAAAATAATTTCGGCTGAACTTCAAAGGGAACGACGGATTTGTGTATCAAATTAATTGGACAAATTAATACTACTTATAAGCGTAGCATCTTCTTGCTCTTCGGCGGATGGATGAAATTCGGTGACAGCGGCGACAGCAGTTGTGCTATTTAGCTTCTGGAAATACTTAGGGTTCGGAGACTGTTTCCGATCGTGCCCCCTCCCCCCCATCGAAAATATTCATTTCTGCGGCGTTTATTGTAAGGAAACTGCGGGCCTCGGTGACCCATCTTCTAACAATTGAAACATCTATCTTTTGTTGGCAACGGCGGCAGCGGAAGTTTCGTAAGTTGCTTTCTACCAGCGGCGTTTCTTCACCTGTCATCACTTGTCTTTGTTCGTAACGATCCACGGCGGCTTTGATATCATCGATTGTGCAGGCGGCATTGAGGAAGGTGTATTCGAATACTCGTCGGTGCAGTCCTTCTTGACGGTGACATCGCTTCAGTGCGCCATAGCCTCCATCTCCATAAGGAGGTTTTCACACTTCCGGCCAAATTACGTAATCTGTGCAAATTACATAATTTGAGCTGTCAAATTCCATATATTTTTAAATTCACCACACCGCAGATTACGTAATCTGGCCAGATTAAGTACAAGTGTGAAAACCTCTGGCTTATGCTTCTTCCGAATCCTTTTAACTCATTAATGCCCGATGTTACATATATAACAGTAAGACATCCTTCGCTTCAAACGGCTGCTAAAGGAATAGAATATCAATTTGACACTAAAAAGTGTTTTATCCTATACTGGATACTATTAGCAATGCGTGGAAATCAATTTAGCTCAATTTGATTTACTATTGTGGAAGTTATGGAGGTTTCTTTCTGATGGTTTTTTCGATGTTGACGAAAATCGTCACGATGGCAAAAGTACTAGAGGAATTTTATTTTTATGTTTAATTGTATGAAAGAAATTGGGAAAAAATTCATGGTATGTTATTACATGGTCTTTTCGAAACAATACAAAAAATAAATGAAATAAATATTGTCCGTAGTTTACGTTTTATAAGTACTTTTATAACACTGTTACATATACATATGTAACATCCGTCCTGATATGGGGAAAATGCACATCTCGTATACGAGGTATATGAGTATGTACTTTTTTAGTTTTTTTTTTATTTTATGGATTTTTTACACTCTTGCCGCGATAGTCCTGATTAATTATAAAAAAAGAAGTCCGGATTCCCAAAAAATCCGGATTAACGAAAATTCCGGATTTTAACAAGACATTTTTATCTAGGAAAATAGCATAAATAGTCTTCATAAATGTTAAAATTTAAAAGAAAAAATTCCTATTATTTAGGTTTTTCCTTAAAATTAGTCATGTCACATGATTTTCTAGACCCTTGTGTCTTCTTGACTGGCAAATTGAGCGGCCATATTTGGCATAACATACCAAAAACATTGAGAGTCGGAATTAGAATTGCTGTAGAAATCCGGAATATGGATACAATAGTTGTCCTATATGGATTAAAATGATAGCCGGATTCAAGGGTATCCGAAGCAAGGAGTCAAGGCTTTCTTTTCATGAGGCCAAGAATTAGTTATTCTATTTAATTCTGCTAATATAATATTTAAAAGGATATATTTTGAGCTATGAAAGAGGAAATGGTTTCTAATGTAGACCAAATTATAGACAAGGAGGAATTATAGGCTCTATATTTAGTCCTTTTTAGAGAAATTGGGCGGATGGACTGTTTAATTATAATACATATTTAGTTCTTATTTATCACATTGAATTTTATGCCATCTATTGGAAAAATAATCGTTATTCAAAATTCTATGTTTTGCCGGATATTATATTTGCATTGAACTATAATTAGATATTCAATTACACCTTTACATACACCTACACATTATATACATATTGTACCTAATAAAAATCACTTTCACACAAGTCGTCAAACGAGTCGCATCATCAAACAACAGCATAGTTGGTGATTCTATTCTTTTTCTATCGCTATCATATTGTTTGGCTAGCAACACAGCATTGGAATCAACATACAGCGAGCTAAGAAGCTACAGGGCAGCAGGCATCCCACACAGCTGGATTCAGAAGATTATCGCGGATTTTCACACATAAAAACTGGTCCGTCGAGCCGGATCTTCTCGTCGCTAGCAACGTGGTCCTTCAGAGCCTACACATTAGCAACGGGTGAGATCCTTCCTTTGTTCATATATACATTTAATTCCCTATCCTATTTCGCTATTTCCACAAGCTAAACCGCGGATTTTCTGGTTATATTATATACATATATTTATTCTCATTGTGTTCTGGTGTTGATAGTGCTTCCTATAAATTTCGTGTGTTTCTGGTGCTAATAGTGCCTTCATAACCTTTTGTTTCATACCACACATTGGTAATGGCTGAAATTAAAACGTTGATCCGCAAAAGAGGTTCGGTGAAGGCGCGATTGACTTCGTTCAATAACTATCTAGAGTCTCGGAAAAATAAATTTTTGTCGAAAATCGAATTGATCGAATTAAAGGAACGCACAAAGCGCGCGGAAAGTCTATTATCGGAGTTTAGTGATGTCCACGGTCAAATGTTAGAAGTTGCAGAGGACAGTGATATAAAAGAATATGAGGATCAACGTGAATCCTTTGAAAGCGACTTATTTCGCATTTGTGCGACCGCGCGGTCAATTCTCAATTCACAAGAATCCGATAGTCTCGACCAATCGGTCACCAATTCTGTGGACCGCTCTTTTCATACAAGTGAAGCGAATAATGTCAAACTGCCCACGTTGAAGCTACCCGAATTTGATGGGAGTTTTGAAAGGTGGCTCGGTTTTTTCGACACATTCAAGACTGTCATCCATGACAATAACTCCTTGTCAAAGGTTCAAAAATTTCATTACCTAAATTCATGTTTAGTCGGGGATGCAGCTCAGGTCATTCGAGGTTTAGAGATTTCCCAAAGTAGTTACCAAGCTGCATGGGATCTGTTACAAAAGCGATATCAAAATAGTGGACTTATGGTACATAACCACATAAAATGTATTGTAGAAAGTCCAAAAATTCAAAGACCATCTTTTTATTCCCTCAGGTGCCTTCTTAATACCATGCAAACTCACATAAGAGCATTGCAAGCATTGCATCAACCCGTAGATAGCTGGGGCAGCCTTCTTATCTACATAATCACGGACAAATTCGACACGAGCACGAAAAAAGAATGGGAAAAATTAGGTGTGAATCGTGAAAATTTACCTACGGTGGCTGAGTTAACTGATTTTTTAGAGTCTCAGTGCCATTTTTTGGAGAAAATGGACAAATCATTCAGTGGTCCCAGTCGTCAAACTTCTGAAAAGGTAGCTACAAAAAAGGCTACATTCTCATCAACTACGACAAAACCCAGTAGTTGCCCCGTGTGCAATCAGCAGCACGCATTATTTGCATGCGATTCATTCCTAAAACTGTCAACTAATAATCGATTCACAGAGGTAAAACGTCTCAACAGGTGCATCAATTGTTTAAAGACAGGCCATACTGTAAGCGCTTGTCAATCCAAAGGCTGTCGTAAATGTGGCAAGATGCATAACACATTGTTGCACTTACCTAAAGATGTCGAAGATAGCAAGGGGCCAACATCTGTAACAGCCACTCAGGTCAACAGCGAGTTGCAAACATTTAATCTTTTGCCAACTGCTATCGTCGACGTTTTAGATGAAATGGGAAACGCTCACGAATGTACAGTCTTGTTAGACTCAGGTTCACAATCAAATTTTTTGACTACAGGTTTGTGCGAAAAACTAAAGTTACGCACAACCAAAATCAATCTCAACGTAATTGGGATTAATCAATTTGAATCAACAATCTCACTAAAGACCGAAGCTACCATAAAATCGAAACATTCAGATTTACAAGCACGCTTACAATTTTTGGTCACACCACACATCACATCTCAGCTTCCAAGCGAATTTATAAACATTCATTCATTGAAAATTCCAAAGGGCATCAAATTAGCAGATCCTAGATTCAATACTCCGAAACAAATAGATATGTTGGTTGGGGTGGACTTCTTTTGGGACATATTTTGCCATGAGGAATCAATTTCACCATTCATACATAGTACCAGACTGGGTTACATCATTTCAGGTCGCACTCCATTGCGGCAACGATCACAGCGCAGCACAAGCTGCAATTATTCAGTTCTCTCTGAGCAGCTTAAAAAATTTTGGCAAATAGAAGAGTGTCCTAAACAAGAACATTTTTCCATTGAAGAAAAGGCATGTGAACGCAGCTTCATCAACACAACAAAGAGAAATGAAGAAGGTCGTTTCGTTGTATCGATACCTTTTAAGGCTTCCTTAGATTCCTTAGGAGATTCTAGTGAACAAGCAAAGAAACGTTTTGAAACCATGGAAAGAAAATTGCAACGCAATGAATCTCTTAAGGAAAGATATGTAAAATTCATGCAGGAATATCTAGATATGGGGCACATGACGAAGGTAGGCGAGAATCAACCTAGTAACCATACCTGCTATTTACCGCATCATGGGGTACTTAAAGAAGATAGCCTTACGACCAAGTTGCGTGTCGTATTCGATGGCTCAGCAGCCACTACTACGGGGGTGTCCATTAATGATATACAGATGGTAGGGCCTACAATACAACAGGATCTTCTTTCAATCCTCCTTCGTCACCGCTTACATCCATATGCAGTAGGGGCTGATATCAGCATGATGTTTCGACAGATTCTGGTAAGCCCAGAGCAAAGACCACTTCAGCGCATTTTTTGGAGATTCGATCCTAGTGAGCCACTTGAGGCATACGACTTAAATACAGTTACTTATGGATTGGCTTCCAGCTCATTTTTAGCAATAAGATGCCTATTTCAGCTGGCTGATGAAAATGAGAAGGAATTTCCAAAGGCTGCTGAGATTATAAGAAAAAATATGTACGTTGATGATTTGTTGTACGGCGCCAGCTCAATAGAAGAAGCAACCACAATTCAAAAGGAAGTATCTTCTATCTTAGCATCTGCTGGTTTTATACTTCGAAAGTGGATCTCGAACGAACCAAGCATTCTTAACGAGATCCAGCACCCTGACCAAAACGATAAATGTCAGATCCTAAGATTGGGTGAAAACGACATTGCTAAAACTCTAGGGCTTGCGTGGTCGTGTTCTACTGACGAATTAGTATACGACATCAACAGTGACTACAGCTTTGATGTTCACACAAAACGTTCTATTCTATCGACAATCGCACGCATCTATGATCCATTAGGATTATTAGGTCCATTCGTCATCAAGGCAAAAATCATTTTGCAAAAACTGTGGCTTTGCAAGTCATCTTGGGATGATCCGTTGCCCGACACTTTAAACAGCGAATGGGAGATATTTCTAAAAAATATTGCGTCGATAAAACCATTCAGGGTCCCAAGACAAGTTTGCTGTAAGTCTCCGATAAGAGTAGAAATCCATGCATTTTCTGATGCTAGTGAGGATGCATACGGCGCATGCGCATACTTGAGATCAATTAGTTTGACTGGATACATTTTCGTCCATTTGTTAACAGCCAAGTCAAGGGTAGCACCCCTGAAGTGCAAGAAAAAATCCAAGCGAGAATCAAGTGAACCCATCACAATTCCTAAATTGGAACTATCAGCAGCACAGCTGTCAGCAAAGTTAGTTGACAAAATTAAGAGTAGCATTGATATATCTATTGACGATATTTTCTATTGGTGCGATTCAACAATAGTCCTGGGATGGTTACAGAAAGAACCGTACGCATTAAAAACCTTTGTTAGTAATCGTGTTTTCGAAATACAATCGCTGACAAGTATTAGCAAATGGCATCATGTGTCTTCAAGAGACAATCCTGCAGATTGCCTCTCCAGAGGCACATACACACAGTTCCTAGAAAGCTTATGGCTTAATGGACCAAAATGGCTTTCTATGCCAACGTTCCAAATGAGGTCATTCGAACCCGAAGAAAACCTGCCCGAACTAAAGGGTCCTTGCAAGGCAGTAGCTCTGTCGAACTCGAGCGTAGAGTTCATCAGGGTGGAGAGCTACTCAAACCTAAGTAAATTGGAGCGAGTAATGGCGTATTGCTTACGATTCATTAAGAATTTGAGATCTTCAAAGGATGAACATGAATCGAAGAATTTATCAAGCAAAGAAATACGAGAGGCTCATGTTCAACTCATTAAACTTTCTCAGAAGCAATCATTCTCAGAAGAAATCAAAAATATTTCCGAGAATCGAGATCCTAAGAAGGGAAGTAAGCTCTTCAGATTAAATCCATTTATACACGATGATGGCACGCTCAGGATGCGAGGGCGTTTAGAAAATTCCGATTACACCTTTTGTAAACGCCATCCTTTTATTTTGGACTCAAAACACCATTTAACGCGACTAATCTTTGAACGTGAGCATCTCAGACTACTTCACGTTGGCCCACATGCTTTACTTTCCCAGCTTCGGGAAGAATACTGGCCTATCTCTGGCAGAAATTTAGCTCGGAAAATAGTAAATGAATGTGTCACGTGTTTCAAAATTAAGCCCAAAAGCGTAAGTCCACTCATGGGTAACTTGCCTCACGATCGAGTAACACCTACACCAGCATTTTACGTAACGGGCATAGATTATGCGGGGCCTTATACAATAAAGGATAGAAAGGGACGTGGAGCTAAAACTTCAAAATGCTACATTGCATTATTCGTTTGCTTCGCCACAAAGGCGATTCACTTAGAATTGGTTACCGATTTAACGTCCGAATGTTTTATTTTAGCTTTAAGACGATTTGCTTCCCGCTGGGGAATGCCGGGAACACTATACTCCGACAATGGTAGCACCTTTATTGGCGCAAGAAACGAGCTCCGAGAACTTGGGAAATATATAAATTCTAATCAATCAACCCTTCACGAGCGTTTTGTGGGAGAACGTTTTAATTGGCACTTTATCCCCGCGTATTCTCCTCACTTCGGCGGAATTTGGGAGGCCGGAGTAAAATCTACAAAGCACCATCTACGCCGCATAATGAAGAATACAATTTTGACTTTTGAAGAATTTTATAGGTTGCTCGCCCAAATATCCGGTATCCTCAACTCCCGACCATTAACCCCATTATCGTCAAGTCCTTTGGATCTCAACCCGCTAACACCGGCACACTTCCTAATTGGGAGACGAATGACTACTGTACCTGATCCAGACGTCACGCATATACCAGTTTCGCGTACTTCGCGATACCAAATGATCCAGCAACTGCAACAAAACTTTTGGAAACGCTGGTCAAAGGAATTCATTTCCGAGCTACAAATCAGAACCAACTGGAGCGAAATGCAAGATTCTCTGCAAATCGGAGAATTGGTACTCATTAAAGACGACAATCTGCCACCGATGAAATGGTCTCTTGGCCGTGTCATAGAGCTGCACCCTGGCGTCGACTCAATTGCTCGAGTTGCAACCATCAAAACGTTGAAGGGACAGATTCGCCGAAACTTTCACAAGTTATGTCGATTGCCAATGGAAGCTTCTGCATCAACGAAGACGAACAGCGAAAACATCGGGGAAACAAGCACACCTGAATTAAAATGATACAATAATAACTCCAATACATAATACATGAAATATAATCTTATAATTAAAATACATAACAATTTGTAATAATATTGCAAATTTAACGCGATAGTTAAAAATGAATTATGTACGGAATTTAAAATCGTAAAATTAATGAATTTTATAATCACGAATTAACTAATTTTGAAAAAACGCAGTTTTTCAAGGCGGCGAGTATGTTTAATTATAATACATATTTAGTTCTTATTTATCACATTGAATTTTATGCCATCTATTGGAAAAATAATCGTTATTCAAAATTCTATGTTTTGCCGGATATTATATTTGCATTGAACTATAATTAGATATTCAATTACACCTTTACATACACCTACACATTATATACATATTGTACCTAATAAAAATCACTTTCACACAAGTCGTCAAACGAGTCGCATCATCAAACAACAGCATAGTTGGTGATTCTATTCTTTTTCTATCGCTATCATATTGTTTGGCTAGCAACACAGCATTGGAATCAACATACAGCGAGCTAAGAAGCTACAGGGCAGCAGGCATCCCACACAGCTGGATTCAGAAGATTATCGCGGATTTTCACACAGGACAAACTGACAAAAAAATTGAAACAATAATTTTATAATTTACTGGCAAATCTTCCATAATCCTCAAAATCTGTATTGGTAACCACTGTAGTTCTAGTTTTTTTTCCCATTCACAAACTGTAAAATCTATTAGTTCTGTGGGTGTTCAAGAAACTTCTAAATAAAACAACAACAACTCCACATGCAAAAACACATATATAATAAAATAAAATAATACAATATTACCTTTATTCCCAAAACGGGTAGAAGTTCGCATGCAAGGCCAAAGGATCTCCGGCCTATTAGCCTTTCATCCACCATGTTGAAATCACTAGAACGGCTAATCGACATTCATGTTAGAGCGACGATCCCACAAAACCTATTATCCATGTCACAACATGCATATTGCAAAGGGAGATCTGTCGATACAGCTCTACATTCGTTAGTCAGTTTTATAGAAACATCTATTCATCACAAAGAATACACGATGGTGGTCTTCTTGGATATTGAGGGTGCTTTTAACAATATCAAGCCCACGGCGATTACGGATGCTCTTCGGAATCTACATGTTGACGATTCTATATGTACCCTCGTGAATATGCTACTTACCACGAGACGCATTCAGAGTAGTCTGGGTGCCTCCTCTGTCTGCAGATATGTTTGTAGGGGCACCCCACAAGGAGGCATCCTATCTCCTTTACTCTGGAATATAGCGATTAACCAATTGCTTCTTAACCTGGAAAGTATCGGATGCAAAGTCACAGCTTATGCTGATGACGTTGCTATAGCTGTTAGGGGCAAGTTTCCTGACACTCTTAGCGGGTTAATAGAGAACGCCCTGACTATCTTAACGGACTGGGCTAACCTCAGTGGCGTGGGAATTAACCCAGCAAAAACGGACTTAGTCCTCTTTACTAGGAGGCGCACGATTCCTACTATTACCTTGCCTAGACTAGGGGGCACACAACTAGAGTTGTCCGACACGGCCAAATTTCTTGGTCTAATTTTAGACAAGAAATTAAAATGGAAACCCAACATTGAAGAAAGGGTGAACAAAGCTACTGTGGCACTTTACTCATGCAAGAAAGCAATCGGGAAAACGTGGGGCCTGCAACCAAAAGTTGTGTATTGGTTGTATACAGCTATTGTGCGGCCTATTCTACTTTATGGAGTTAGCGTGTGGTGGACAGCACTAAGTACCGCCACCTATTATAACTTGCTCGTCAAAGTTCAAAGGCTGGCTTCTCTCCTCATAACTGGAGCTTTTCATACAACACCTTCATTGGAACTAGAGATAGTCCTGGGACTACTGCCACTGTACGTCTTCGGTCAACGGATGGCGGCATGCACGGCGTTGCGTCTTCGTGAAACTGACCTGTGGCGAGCGCTGGACTATGGGCACTCAACGATTCTTCGCAACTTCAACCTGCCCCCAGCAACTGACTACACTGTTCCCAAATACCTATTTGGAAGAAACCATTGTAGCCTGATCCCGTCAAGGGAAGCGTGGGATAATAGCATATCCCTCCCTAGTGCATCCATTGCAATTTATACTGATGGTTCGAAGACGGACACAGGAGTGGGTATCGGAATATACTCTGAGGAACTGAACATTAACTTGTCTCTCAGTCTCCCTAACTTCTGTAGTGTTCTACAAGCAGAGGTCTCAGCGATTTTGGAGGCCCTAAATTGGTTGGGTAGGTACGTCGTCACAGGAAGGAACGTTATACTCTTCACCGATAGTCAGCCTGCTATTAGATCACTTGAATCAGTGCTAACCACATCAAAAATCATCGAGAAGTGCCGGTTAGTACTGAGAGAGATGGGTCGTTTCTTCGATATTACGCTATGCTGGATACCGGGTCATAGTGGCTTCGAAGTGAATCGACGCGCAGACGACTTGGCGCGACTTGCCTCAGCTAGTGCCGCTGACGGCGATCGTTACAACATAAAAACGCCATCTGCTGCTTGTGCAATGGTAATAAAAACCGCTGTTGAACGCAGGGCCAATGCAAGATGGACCTATGGTTGTACTTGTAATACGACGAGGTTGATATGGCCAAAGCTAGATTTTGTTCGATCAACCATATTACTGTCTTTGGACAGAAAGCATATTCGGAATGTAGTGGGGGTTATAACGGGACATTGTCCTATTGGAAATCTTGCTAGAAGGCTCCGAATTCCCCACAATGACTTCTGTAGAAGCTGTGATGACGAGGAGGAGGAAGAGAGCGTACATCACTTACTCTGTCAATGTCCTGCTTTGGCCGAGAAACGAAACCGTTATCTTGGTTCCAGGTATTTTTATGATACGGACGATCTTCGTGATGTGAGTCCAATACTGCTCAACAAATTCATTAGGTGTGTTTTTTTGGTTATCCCGTGCAGGTTTGGGTAACGAAACTTCATAAAAAAAAAATGACAGGTGCGTCAGCTGTCATTTTTTCTATATGGAGTTTCGTTACCCAAACCTACACGGGATAACCAAAAAAACACACCTATTGTTAGCACTGGGTGGTTCTCAGCTTAATAGGTTATTAGATTCGAATTCTACAGAGGTATCACAACGGACCAAGTCTGGTCTAAGTGCGCTGGGGATAAACTCAGCAGCCCCTTCACCTAACCTAACCTAACCTAACTCCACATGCAAAAACACATATATAATAAAATAAAATAATACAATATTTGACATAATATTTTTGTAAGGCTGTTCATTTTCGCACACTTTTCGTATTATTTCTACGTTATTCTTGCCTTATCTACATTCCAAACTTCATGTAAAATATCGGCTTTCATATATTTTTCGCTTTACTAAAAAAAATTTACTAAAATGTTTTCTTTTTGGAAAAAAATCTAAAATATGCTTTGAATACACTTTCCCCGTATCATGCCTGATGTTACATATATGTAACAGTGCCGGGAGCCTGAACCCGGCATCAGGCGGCGAAAAATTTTTTTTCTACAAAATGTGTTTTTAGCCATTTTTAGCCGACGTGGAAAATTTCAGCTCAATCGGTAAGATTTTAGGGTCTCGTCGTTAATGGGTTAATAGACTGATTTTGAGCTCTTCATATGTCAATGATCCCCGGGTTATAACAATCTCGCTGATCCCGTAAGGGAGTTCCGCAACGCAAGATATTCCAATAAGCCGTCGGCTCTTACTTGATCGAAAATTTGTTCCAAGTGTTTCAAAAAATCAACGACGCTGTAAATGCGTTCGTCTCCGCTGAACTTTACTATCGCATATTAAACTTTGAAGTTGGTCCACTTCTTCGCATACAAATCAGTCAACTTTTACATTCGTTTCTGTGTCGCACAAAGACGTAGATCCTTGTTGATCCAGGTTGTCCAGAAACTACCGCATAAATGAACCGGAAAATTATTCCTCATGAGATATCCAGCAAAAATGAAGGCGTTCGGGACACGCCCTGAATTGTTAACCGTTTAGTTGCCATAGGCTTTTAAAAATAAAATTAAATTTAGTTGTAGAAAATTGATATGGAAAATATGTAATTTATTTATTTAGAGATATTATTAAAGTTATGAGAGGAAGATTTTTAAAAATATCTTTCAACGACTGTGGCCGCTAAGGATTTAAAGTTTTTTTTTGCTGTAAATTACATGGAGAATCATTGTTCGGTGCTTTTGTGCGGTTTTTTGAGCAGCCTGAATAAGGGAACATCTGTTTCGTAAAATCCGTGAAATTGGTCTTCACTGCAATCTAATCTGCGTTGAAAACCTCTTTTTGTCAGTGTTTTCCTTCACCGCCTCCATACACTTGCTTAAAATTGCCTAAAAAATAGTTCCACAACATTTCGGAAATGCTCGACTTATGTATTTTTCCTTAGTTATTCCTTCAATTTCAAGAAAATATGAGACATTTATACTGCCAAATAAAAAAACACTTTTATTAAACAAAATATGTTATGTATTTACTAGTGCCAATAATATAATTATAATAATTATAAATAATGTCCACATTAACAAAACAAATTAAAAAAAATATCATAATAGTTTAGAGAAAACTTACTCGAGCTCCATTTGAATAAAGTCCCTGACAAATGTCTCTTCACCAAAATTAATAGAACGTTCCACGTCATGAGTTACCTCGTCGACAATTCGATTTGTGATCCTTGTAAAAAAATTAATTAGAAAAGTTAGTAAATTATTCGATTATACATTCGATTCAAATTTGAATTAACAAGTACTTGGAGGTATACTCACTTTGTAACGACTTTCCACGGTTGACTGAAGCACTCGTTCGCATACAAAGGGTTATCAGCCATTTTTTCTAAGAAGCGTAGTCGTTCCTCGTTGATACGATTGTAGTCAGTTCGGATAGCGGAAGGAACATCTTTCGTACTATAGTAAATTGGGTAGTAGAGTAAACGTTTTATTTTTATTTATAAGAGAAATGTAAAAAATTGTTCACACAAGCCAGATTTTTGATATGGTTCTCGCATACTATCCTAACCTTATTCAAAACCTTAAAAAACGTTATGTGTTCAGTCAACTCTTGATAATTTAAATCTTAAGGGATAAAATTTAGAATTATTTAAAAAATTAGCAAGTAAGATGCAATTTGACAAAATTTGGTCTATTTCAACGCAGATCGACTAAAAAATGAAATGACAAGAATTTTTAAATCACTTATCTGGAATTTGCATTTCATAATCAAATCAAATCACAAAACAAACTTGATACTTTTTGGAGCATTCAATTCAATCAAATATTTCAGCACTTCTACTTTAAAGGCGAATAACGGTTTAAATTTCAATGGGAACATTTTTTTCGAAGTTGAATAATTCTATCAAAAGGTTTCGTTGAAACAATGAAAAAAAGGCTGCAATTAGCAACAAACCATTTACACTTTTCCGCAGTTATCTTTAGAAACTTTCCAACAATTTACACGCTATTCTCTACGGTCTACGAGATAGGTGTGCTACCACAATTGGTTATTAGGAGGTTATCCTTGTCTGTTTGTAGCTACGACCTATGCGTATTACGTAAACACTAGCGATGTTTGATCTAAATAAATATTGAAGGTCACAATAGCAGTCTAATGTCTGCTAAATTTATTCGCCAATTTATTGATCAAACAAATAGCGAATAATTGCGATGATATCATATTGCTTTGCTATGCGTATACTCGTTTTAACAGTAATCTGTTAATTTGTATTCATTGAGAGAGCCAAGCAAAAAGTGACACACACACGCATGGATACCGCAAGTTGCATAAGTTCAACGCACATTTCTTCCTAGTTAGTTATTCGGAATTGAGTTCATTTGCTGCAATTATGTATTGACTTTTCAGCAGGGCCACTTTACCTTACCACACTGATAAGAAAGTATGAATAAAGAATCCATTTATGATATATTTTGGGTGTTTCCACTAATTTCCTAATAGTTTTTATGTATCTATAATGACTTGATAAATTTTAACACGAAAAACGTCTTAACAAAAATCAGGTTATTGGGAAATTTTAAGAAAATGCATTTTGTTAATTATTATTATTTGTTGTAATACTATTGTAATGACTTTTAATTTATGGTGTTAAACATACAGGTACCCGTCGAAAATGTAAGCAGAGCAGAGTACGTCTTTCGTTTAAATTAACACACCTATAAATCGGTTGCTGACCCTCATATGGATGGACACGTGTACAATACACACAGGCTAGAACTTGGAATTTTACCACAGATAGTTCTACTTTTAGTTGGTTGGGCCTTAGTGTGAAAACTGCAGCCTCTCTTTCCTTATAAAAAGTCTAAGTTCTACGCCAGGGTCGTACACAACCAAAAATATTTTGGGAGGGTTTTTTTTAGCAGATTTGTTTTAACAATAATTGAGTTCTCCTATTTCCGAAAGATAACACAATCTTCTAGATCCGATATGTGTCACTCACAATTATCAAATTAAGAGTTATGTGTGATACAGGAAGCTACGAAATTCGGGGAAAACATCTTGCCAGCCAATTTTTCCCTGTAATATAAAATATAATTAGTAAAAAAGGCCAAACATTGATTACACTGATTTTCGCGACGGTTTAAGGGAAAGGGTGTGGCAAAGTGGTGAAAATTAAGCTTTTTTTGTAAATACATATCCTGAAAACTATAAGCCTGACCGCAAACGACCAACAAACAATTCTAAGGCTTTTTGCGAATATATCGACTAACGCGTACTATCAAGCTTCAAAGTCGATTTTTCCTGCTTGGTAGCGTGCTTTGGTACGATTTTTTGAACATAAATTAAAAGGATCACAGTTATAACAATTATATACATTAAAAGGATCACAGTTATAACGACGTAAACGTTATAAATAAAGAAAAATATATTTTTTCTATTTTAAATAATTTTTTTTTTCCTTCCATCTTTACAAAAGTTCCATTGCGTCGACAAAACAATATTTGTGTGAGGTTTGGTTGGAATAATTTTTGAAATTTATGTTAAAAATGTTTCTTAGAAGAACCAAAATGGGGGGTTGGGATTATATGGCAGGCCCATGACCCCATGGTGCGATTTCATCCATTCTTGCATATGTTTTCTGTCATCAATAGAAACAAATTTTTATGTGAAATTTGGTTGAATTTCGTGCACAAATAAAAAAAAGTTTTTCTTAGAAGAACCAAAATGGGGATTGGGTTTATATGGCAGACCCATGACCCCATTGTCCGATTTTACCGATTCAAACATACAAACTGCCAGCAGCAAAAAGAAGCATTTGTGCAAAATTTCAGCTTCATAGCTTTTAAATTGGCCGAGTAAAACGCGTCGCAACAGACGAACAGATGGGCATCGCCCAATCGACTCCCCAAGTCATGCTGATCATATGTATACTTTTTATATGATCCGAGATGCTTCCTTCAATGCGTTACAAACTTCATGACAAAGTTAATATGACCTTTCACTCAATGAACGAAGGGTATAAAAATGTAAAATTTGGTAGATTTCGTGTGCACTTTGTATTCGGGTTACCCTTAGCTTTGCTCGGATGGTATAGTAATTTAGGGTAGTAATAAGGGTATAATAGTACATGGACATGATTTTATGACTCTAGGTGTATTTTGTCAAGAGTTACAGTACGAAATGTAAATTTCAAAAAAATAAATTCACTATAGTTCTTTTTGGTCTAGTCTAGGGGTTTTTTTTTTTAATTAAAAGATTTAGGGTGTATATCATCTCAAAATTGTATGTATGTAGTTTGTTTTGCCTTCAGTGCATTTTGCGGTCAGACTCATAGTTTTCCATATCTTTCGAAAAAGCTGCATTTTCACTCGCACCAACATTTTAAGTGCTTTTGATTCCGCCACTTTAATAAGTTTCGGTTACGTTTTTGACACCTAATTTTTAACTTAAGCGCAGTATAGACCTCGGGCGGAATGAAAATGAAATTTTTGTCCGCTGCGATTTTTTCAATGAAAATGCATGCTTACTGTCGTGGAACATGTCGGAAATGATGGGGAATTCCATAAGCTACAATTTGAATATGGTTCCAACATTTTTCTCGGCCATTTTATGTATTATTTTTCGATTCCCCGGTCATTTCACCGTGAAAAATGTCTAATGACGGGGGAATCGAAAAATAATACATAAAATGGCCGAGAAACATTTTGGAACCATATTCGGATTGTAGCTTATGGAAATCCCCATCATTACCGACATGTTCCACGACAGTAAGCATGCATTTTCATTGAGAAAATCGCAGCGGACAAAAATTTCATTTTCATTCCGCCCGAGGTCTATTCAGGCCTTAAATCGTAACAAATCCTGCAATGTACTTTTTCGGACGCTCCAGGGTGGTAGTAGTTGAAACTTGTAGTGAATGATATTTTTCTATTATACTCGTATTCCATATTCGACAAGTGCAGGAGAATGGTCCGGTTTGGTACCCCATTTTGCTACTACATAGTGAGCAACTCCAAAGTAATATTTTTGAGTGACAAAACCCTAGCCAAATAATTTCTTCGAGGGATTTGCTAATATACAGGGTGTCCGGAAACTGCCGCATAAACGCACCGGATTATGATTCCTCAGTTGATTTCCAGCAAAAAAGTTGTACGGAACATACCCCCTCAGCTTAACCCTTTAGCTGTCACAGGCATTTAAAGATTTTTGAAAAAATAAAATAATATCTCTAAAGCTAGACCAGCTCGAATAGTGAAATAAAATGATTATTACAGCCAACAAATTTACCTATAAAATAAAACTAACTACACTAAAATCGGATAAGAGGTTTGGTTTTTACAGAGCTTCAAAGTCAAATTTGCGTGATTTGACCCAAAAACAATCTTTTTTTTTTCATCTCAATTTTCTCCAACTTCTGCCAAGGTGAGGTGCTTGTACGATTCTTTTAAAAATTGGCGCATAGTCTTACGATCATATCTTTCTTACATCATTTTATTCTAGCTCCATTATTTCTAACAGTTTAAGTACCTGAAGTGCAGTTTGCTACACTTAACGTATAAAAACTGTTAGAAGTAATGGAGCTAGATTAAAATGACGTAAGAATGAAATGATTGTAAGAGTATGCACCAATTTTTAAAAGAATCGTACAAGCACCTCACCTTTGAAGACGTTAAAAAAATTGAGATTGAAAAATAGATTGTTTTTAGGTCAAATCACAAAAATTTGACTTAAAGTTTTGTAAAAACCAAACCTATTATCAGATTTTAGTGCGGTTAGTTTTATTTTATGGGTAAAGTTGATGGCTGTAATAGTCATTTTATTTCACTATTCTAGCTGGTCTACCTTTGGAGATATTAGGCTTTAAGTCGTGCAAGAAAATGATTTTTACAAAAATGCCTGTGGCAGCTAAAGGGTTAAGGTGAGGGGGTATGTTCCGTACAACTTTTTTTGCTGGAAATCACGTGAGGAATCAGAATCCAGTGCGTTTATGCGGCAGTTTCCGGACACCCTGTATAGTAAAATTAAGAACTATAAGTTGCTAGCGTTACTACAAAGTCCTATTGGGAACTTTTAAGTATTATTTGCAGCTATCGCCATATTTTCCAAGATTTAAAAAAAAAAATCATTTTCTGCACAATTCGAGAAAGTAGCTATTTTGCCAGATGAAACAATTGAGAACTTTTTTGAGGTTAAGTAACTATTTCGTTTGCTTAATATTTAGAGCGATAAAATTAAAGAGTGGAAGAAGATGTTTTGACAATTTATTTAAGAAATCATTGGAAAAACGAGATCGAGGCTAATTTCGGGCGCGGACGAAATTTGGATACCCTTCGCTCCCCTTCAATATTTGTGTGGGGTTTGGTTGGAATAAGTGGGCAAATAAAAATTTTTACTCAAAAAATGTTATTGGGGGTTTCGGGAGCATAGCCCCATAGTACGATTCCATTTGTTTTGACCTTTTTAGTTTTGATAAAGACACATTAATTCAAGGTTTTGTGAAATTGGTGTAAAAAAATGTTTTTTAGAAGAACCAAAATGGGGGGTTGGGTTTGTATGGCAGCCCCATGATCCCATGGTCCGACTTGATCCAATCTTACATATGTTTTGTGTCATCAATAGAAATACATTTGTGTGAAATTTGGTTGAAATTTGTGCACAAATGAAAATGTTTTCTTGGAAGAACCTAATTTGGGGGTTAGGTTTGTATGGCAGCCCCATGGTTCGATTTAATCCATTCTTAGATATGTTTTGTGTTATCAATAGAAACACATTTTTGTGAAATTTGGTTGAAATTGGTGCACAAATAAAAGTTTTTCTTATAGGAACCTAATTTGAGGAGTTGTGTTTGTATAGCAGCCCCATGACTCCATTGTCCAATTTTACCGATTCAAACATACAAACTGCTTGCAGCAACAAGAAGCATTTGTGCAAAATTTCCGCTTTATAGCTTTTAAATTGGCTGATTAAAACGCGTCGCAACAGACAGAGAGACGGACATTGCCCAATCGACTCGCCAAGTCATGCTGATCATATATGTATACTTTTTATATGGTCGGAGATGCTTCCTTCAATGCGTTACAAACTTCATGACAAAGTTAATATACCCTTTCACTCTATGAGCGAAGGGTGCAATGAGATAGCATCACCTTTTTCTATACGTAGAATATCCAATTCCACAGTGAAATTGCCTTAGCACCAAGTTTTCTTGTTCAAAAGATGGCAGATGAATAAAAATGTAATTACTCAATTAATTCCTTTCAGATTACATTCTTCGATTGGCTGAATAAGCTAAAAATACCGGCGTACAGAGGGCTGCGCCCGCAATACGAGGGTTTTTTAGATTTTTTTTGATGCATAGTGAATATTTCTTGTACATATATTTTATAAGCAATAGATAAGAATTGTGCACAACATTAATGAAATGCTTCCTGTAAATCTATTTTTGGATTGGTCTAAATAAACGCGTTTGTCCCACCTTTAATTAGACCAATCCAAAAATAGATTTACTATTTACCCAGTCTGTATAAAAGTACTCCAAGGCAAATCAACAGGATTTTTTCGATTTCAGATTTCTGATGGCCTTTGAGCAAAAAGAACTGAACTGAATTATTAGCTGTAAATCTACTGTTACTGTTTTTTAAATCAAGGAAAACCAACTTATATGAAATGATTCCATTGTGTCCCCTGACATTAGAGCCCACGCAAGCTTTCCTATGAGTATTGAACAAGTATACTTTTGCAGCTTTTCCGGGACACCCTGTTAACTTGGTCCTACAAACTTCAAAAATATTTGTGGCAAACACTATTACCATTCTATGCATTTCCACCAAATTTCATGTACATTGTTTCATCAAGTTAAAAGATATGCATTGAAGAAATGCTTAAGAGGCATTCCCTTGCATTGTGAAAGGCCCTTACTAAATACTTACTTGGCTATATTTCCGGTTTGGATACAGTTATTCGAATGAAAATTCGTAGACATATTCCCTGTGTAATTTTCTAAAAACCCTTAGCAGAATTTTCATATTTGGAAACCTAAGAGGGGCTACACACGAACAAATTTAAATTTTACAAATTTACTGTTATTTACTTTTCCTTAGCAAAAGTCAACAGTCTTAATATTTAACGTATATATGTATGGCCATACTGACCAATCTTTGTGCAAAGTTTCATATCGATCCCTATAACGGTTTAGATCAGTGGTTCCCAATCTTTTTCAGTCCGCGCCCCCTTTGCCAAATCTGGTGGGACTGACGCCACTCGAGAAAATGTGGCCGAAAACAACGCCATCTAGATATATCATAGCCGCAACTCAGCTGTACAATGACATGTACCTACTCCAAACTACCCACAAAATTGTCCAGCCATATCTCAATCCTGCATAGAAAAGCACAATTGTTGGTTAGTGGAGCCCAAGTTTGGAACTTCTGGACTTTTTTGAAAAGCACGCAACGTGAGTTTCGTTGGAAGTTAGGCTATCTCCACGATAGTAACTACATAGACTTATTTTTGGTGTGGATTTGGACAGCGAAACGCAAGACGCAAATGATAACTGAAAATTGACTTTTGCCGAAATAATTTATCCTAACACAAGAGATATATTTTTGGCTTAGCGATAAGTGAAGAAATGTTATTACAAGAGCTACCACAATCGGAAGGTGTTCTAATAAATAAATAAAAAGAAATCAAAAGAAAATTATTTCCACACGAGTCTAGACGTCAATATCATCAAGTGATTTCGGCCTAAAATATTTCCAGCGTTCTTTTGGGTAGAGGCTCTTAGCTAGAATAAAAATAAATTTATTGTTACAGCGATATATAAGTTGTACTCACGCCTCCCTTCCCAAACCGTCACGCCTCCCTAGGGGGGCGTGCCCCCAGTTCGGGAATCCCTGGTTTAGATAAACGGAGCTCGAAAAGGAAGATTAACTTTAAACGCCAATAACTTTTTTACCGTTACTCGAAACTGGAAAATTTTAACTGATATGAGATGTACTCGTCTAGATAAAAACACAGCAAATGTGTAGAAGTACATGTATGTAAATCCAATCAATTATTATACCCTTCGCTCATAGAGTGAAAGGGTATATTAATTTTGTCATGAAGTTTGTAACGCATTGAGGGAAGCATCTCCGACCATATAAAAAGTATAAATATATGATCAGCATGACTTGGGGAGTCGATTGGGCGATGTCCGTCTGTTGCGACGCGTTTTACTCGGCCAATTTAAAAGGTATGAAGCTGAAGTTTTGCACAAATGCTTCTTTTAGCTGCAGGCAGTTTGTATGTTTGAATCGGTAAAATCGGACAATGGGGTCATGGGGCTGCCATACAAACCCAACTACCCAAATTAAGTTCTTCTAAGAAAAACTTTTTTAATTTGTGCAGCAATTTCATGGGGCTGCCATACAAACCGAACCCCCCAAATTAGGTTCTTCTAAGAAAAACTTTTTTATTTGTGCACCAATTTCAACAAAATTACACACAAACGTGTTTCTCTTGATGACACAAAACATATCTAAGAATTGATCAAATCTGACCAAGGGGTCATGGGGTGGCCATACAAACCTAACCCCCCAAATTAGGTTCTTCTAACAAACATTTTTTGCACCAATTTCACAAAACCTTGAATTAATGTATCTTTACCAAAGCAACAAAAAAGCTAAAAACGAATGGAATCGTGCTGTGGGGTCATGCTCCTGCAACCCCAATCAAATTTTCCGAGTTAATATTTTTATTTGCCCACCTATTTCAACCAAGCCCAAAACTTTTGTCAAGACGGAAGAAAAATAATGAGGGGGGGGGGGGGATTAAATACAAGTCATAGGTACGCCCGAAAAAAATTTTAGCCCAATGAGAGCGAAGGGTATCCAAATTTCGGCCGCGCCCGAAATTAGCCTCAGCCCCCTTGTTTTTACTAAAATTTGGTCGATTTTTACCTATACATATTCACAACTATGATTGTGTGCGAAGACGGGACCAATAAAGTCCCAATTGCGTGGTTGGACAAACAATTCCACTTAGTTGGTGCATTCCGATCACGTTGCAACTTACTGGTAGCTAAGGAGTCCTGGGTCACTGAACTTTTCATTCCCCATATTAGTGACTCTTGTAATGATGACCGTCTGGAAAACGAGGGATTTGTGTGGTCGTGTAGGCCAAGTCAACGTAAATTGAGAAAACCCTCTCAGGAAACCCATGGCGATGCGTGCTCGCAGACCAGCTCAGCTACTGGGAGCAATGGGGTGGGTTTTGTGCGAGTTTCCTGCTTCCATCATCATAGACAATAGAAAAACTCACGTATCTTGCCCGATAATTCCAAAATTAAACTAAAATAAAAACGCGAAAAACTAATGGTGACACCTACGCGTCAAACTCCCGAAACTTTAAAAACAAGGCAAGAGCAAAAAAATGCTCTTTTTCGCTCGCCAAAAAATTAGCACAGGGTCCCCAGGGTTGCAAATCTGGATTTATATAGCCAGTAATACTCTAAAACAGATAAGCGCAAGAACGGTAGTATTCCATTTATTCCGAGGTTAACCTTCCGATGCTCGCGCGTATGTGAGACATACGGTCTGATTTTTGCGTGCTTATAAACTCACATATAATACCAAACTGCTGGGGAGTCCCGTCTTCTATTCTCCTATAACGCTGAAATGAAGCTTCCAGCCGCTTTTTGATTGCTGCAGGATCCACGTGCTCCAAAGGACGAGCAAATTGTATGTCTCTTTTTCGCCAGTTTTTGGATTTTATCGGTTTATTACTAATACTAGGTATTTCAAAAATACAAAAAAACATCACAAATTGATGGACTTGATCTTGAACCCGGCGATCAAAACACAATATAATTGCATATTATTTATTTGTTAAACGTCCAGATAATAATGAAACCAATAATTGTCTTGAAACTTGGAACTGCTACAAAAGACATTCGCACTCAACCTTCAAATCAAATTTACTTTGATTGTACCAATTCCTAAGTGCCTACACACTAACTTTTCATAAAACTTCATTGAAATAAATACCTGAGTAAACTTCTGCATTTTCCCGAAGAGGCCTTGATTTTATTCTAGGTAAATCATATTGAACAAAGTATGCGTACCTATGTGAGACATACGCGCGATAATTCTTGTCACGATAGACGTGCGCGCATCGGAAGGTTAATGTCGATTTTGACTGGCCTAATAATGTATATTGGCTGGCCAAATAAAACTGAATGCCCGTGGTACTTCCCCGCTTTCCATAGTCACAATAAAAAATGTGTACATACTCGTATGTATACCAAGATAATCAAATACATAGTAAAATAATTCTGAATAATTGAAAAAATGAGTTTATTTACTGTACATTCTATTTATATTGAAAAGTTTAAAATGGGAGAAATTTAGCAATATTCCTGATTTTCAATGGTTAATATCACGCTAACCAGACCGTTTTATGGAAATATGTGTGAACCTAAGCATTTGTCGCGCAGTGTATGTATTGGCATTGTAACATGTTGGCGTCACGGAAACTGTAATGTCCCCAAACGCTAGCACATCAGCTCAATTATTATTACTCCAAGCCGCGTTGCGATCTAAAGCAATTATGATAGAGCTGAAGTTCTCGATCGCCGTCTTGACGCTGATAGGCGTGGACATTTCCACCGCAATATGTGCACTTTTGGTGGTATTGTTTGTGTTCCACCTCCATGTAGTGAATCATGATGTCCCGATCCGATCGCATCTCAAAGGAACTGGAACAACTGTGGCACGTTACAAGAACTGGTGAACGAGTGTTGAACAATACACGAACTGGTGCAAGAGGACGAGATTCGACGAATCTTCGATGAATACCGAATTGGTGGTCGCTTTGTCTATCAAGTGGATTCATCGTGAACTTTAGTATCTTGCTTGTGGTATCTTAATGTCTTTTGACGATGTTCAAATTTACTTTTTTTGAAGCTAGCTAAAATTAAACTAAGAACTGAACAGCTGAGCTGCTGCTTGATACCATGAGGCCGGATTATCAGCTGATCTGTCAGTCGTCATGCAACACAAGTACTGCCATGGTGAGCCATGGCAGCGCCATCTAGAAATATCATAGCCGCAACTCAGCTGTACAATGACGTTATTGTTTAGCTCTTAAATTTTTTATTTACACGAACAAACAACAAAAACAAGTAGTGACGTAATAAAAAGCAAAAACAAAACAGTGCAACGTTGGCGAACATAACCAAAAATTACGAGCTGATTTTGACGTCTAAGATTCTACATTGCGGCCTTAATATCTAGACGGCGTTGGCCATGGTCCGCGCTTAGTACTGCCAAAGTCCCGCTCAGTACAATCCACAAATTGTCCACAATCCAAATATCAGTGGCTGTCAGCCTGTCATTTCGTATGACTTGCTATGATATACACATGCCAGTGCGTTGATTTTTGAGATAAATATGGTAAGTACGATGTTGATGTAAACAGGCCTGTTCCAAAAACCGGGATCCCGGTACAAAACCGGTGTTCACTTGGTACCGGACCCGATATTCTAAAGTACCGATGTCCCGGTTTTTTGGTACCGAGTTAAAAAAACCGACCGACGAGTCGGTTTTTTTGGTACCGGGTTAATAACCGACCGGCGACTCAGTTTTTTTGGTACCGAGTTAAAAAGAACCGACGAGTCGGTTTTTGGTACCGAGTTAAAAAGAACCGACGAGTCGGTTTTTTGGTTACGGGTTAAAAAAAAACCGACGAGTCGCTTTTTGGTACCGAGTTAAAAAGAACCGAGACGAGTCGGTTTTTTGGTACCGGGTTAAAAAGAACCGACGAGTTGGTTTTTTGGTACCGAATTAAAAAGAACCAACGAGTCGGTTTTTTTGTACCGGGTTTTATTTTATAACCATCGATGGCTTGAGGCTCAACCGATTGTCATGAAATTTAGTAGGAATATGTAGAATGGTAACCGTCTTTGGCACGAAATACTTAGTTATTAGAAGTTGATAGGGCAAAGATAACAGGGTGCCTCGAAGATTTGAAAATTTGTTCACTGAATAACTCGCGAACGGCTCAACCGATCGTCATGAAATTCGGTAGGAATGTGTAGCATGGTAACAGTCTTTGACAATAAATACTCAGAATTTGATAGGGCAAAGATAACAGGGTGTCCCCAGGATTTGAAATTATTGTTAATTTCTGGTACAATTAAGATGATCTCTCCGCAGAAACTACCTGTATTTTATTGATGAATGTATGGATTTAATCAACATGGTCTACCTGTTTAGAAGCAAACAAAAAACAAAAAGAACATGATAACATTCCTGAACCACAAAACGGCGATTTGTGGATCGGAAACGCAAACATGTTTGCGGAACAGA
The DNA here is from genome assembly GCA_949715475.1 of Microchrysa polita. NCBI lineage: Eukaryota > Metazoa > Arthropoda > Insecta > Diptera > Stratiomyidae > Microchrysa > Microchrysa polita. The sequence continues at coordinate 76,680,406 of OX454417.1, forward strand.
ACCTTCCTCAATGATACAAAATGTGTCGCGCGAATTACAAGATACGGTTTTGATATGATGAAAAGTCCCGTGAAGAAACTTGGGCTGCATCAGCCAGACCAAATAAGCAAAATTTAGCACTAAGGCCATACTACATATAAAAAGAGAGGGAAACCGTCCAATCGGGACATGTCCTTCTTCCGTCCAGGTCACTTGAGCCTATATTTTTTAATCGGTTCCAGGTCACTTGAGCCTATAGTTTTTAAACGGCTCTATAAGGGCACCAGATGGTGTGGGTCTGCGGTTCTTCACCCCCCCCCCCCCCTCCATCCTTGGGAGAGAATGCATGGCGCTTGGCCTCTCATTTTTTCGAAAGCAGAATTCAATGAACAAAAATTCATGCTGTACAGGGTGTCCGGAAACTGCCGCATAAACGCACTGGATTGTGATTCCTCACGTGATTTCCAACAAAAAAGTTGTACGGAACATACCCCCTCAGCTTAATCCTTTAGCTGCCACAGGCATTTAAACATTTTTGTAAAAATCATTTTCTTGCACGACTTAAAGCCTCATATCTCCAAAGGTATACCAGCTAGAATAGTGAAATAAAATGACTATTACAGCCAACAGCTTTACCTATGAAATAAAACTAACCGCACTAAAATCTGATAATAGGTTTGGTTTTTACAAAACTTCAAAGTGAAGTGATTTGACCTAAAAACAATATATTTTTCAATCTCAATTTTTTCCAACGTCTTCAAAGGTGAGGTGCTTGTACGATTCTTTTAAAAATTGGTGCATAGTCTTACAATCATATCATTCTTACATCATTTTAATCTAGCTCTATTACTTCTAACAGTTTTTATACGTTAAGTGTAGAAAACTAGGGTTAATTTTAGCTCGAATTCAATACAATTCAATTAACACTGCCCCTAAAGATCTGCAATTGGTAAAATCTATTCAAAGTATGTCGAAATCGAGCCAAAATTAACCCTAGTTTTCTGCACTTAAGGTACTAAAGCTGTTAGAAATAATGGAGCTAGAATAAAATGATGCAAGAAAGATATGATCGTGAGACTATGCGCCAATTTTTAAAAGAATCGTACAAGCACCTCACTTTGGTAGAAGTTGGAGAAAATTGAGATGAAAAAAAGATTGTTTTTGGGTCAAATCACGCAAATTTGACTTTGAAGCTCTGTAAATACCAAACCTTTTATCCGATTTTAGTCTGGTTAGTTTTATTTTATAGGTAAATTTGTTGGCTGTAATAATCATTTTATTTCACTATTCGAGCTGGTCTAGCTTTAGAGATATTATTTTATTTTTTCAAAAATCTTTAAATGCCTGTGACAGCTAAAGGGTTAAGCTGAGGGGGTATGTTCCTCACAACTTTTTTGCTGGAAATCAACAGAGGAATCATAATCCGGTGCGTTTATGCGGCAGTTTCCGGACACCCTGTATAAAAATAATATTTTTTTTTATTTTTTTTCCACAAATTTATATAGAATTCATTAATTGATACACACGCTATGGAGTATCCGTGTAAATATATATTCACACCAATCAATCACTCCATGAAAAATGAACCGCCTTTCACTCAATTAATTTATGATAATCGTAACAACAACAACAAAACAACTCGCGGATTTCAAATGCACGTAAACTCAGGGCTTTGCACACCCATTTAGCGAATGACTTAACTCAACAAAAAAAATATTTTCCTTTTCTTCCTTTCGTTCTTTTTCGTTCCTCGAGTTTGTCCTGTTTCACCGGGAGCTTCAATAAAAGGTCCTGTGGGCGACACACGTAAAATCGATGAACCTATGACGTCACCCGGAATCAAATGGCACAAACAAAAAATATTCAAAAAAAGTAAAAATGCTTATTCAATTACCCGCGATTGGCTTTTTCCCATTTTTTTCCAATTAATATTAAATTCAAAAACTTACTTTTTTTTGATTGGCCGTTTTGATTCATAAAAAAGAATTATCCATATACGAATTCATTACCTTTCTTGTTATCAATCCTCAAATTTCCGTCCACAAGCCTTCCTTTCTCAACATAAAAACCAAACCGGCTTTCTTTATTCTTCCTTTTTTTTCAGTTGTGAAAATCACTTTATCAGGTTCAACACTCGTTTTTCACAAACAACAATCACTCTTCCTCTCAACTAGCCAAAAATCAAAACCGGCCGCTAGCGGTGTATCCTAACCACTTCCAAGTGTCTTATCAGCCGGCAAGATGCAGTGATGCATCATCTTTTCTGCCAACCGATAAGACAAGCAAAAAAAAATTTATGCAGAACATTACACTCTTCGGTGACAAAAAGGTCCTTATTACGGATCGATTAAAAGTAAGCTACTCACAAAGGCAATATATGCACGATTTCGCTACTAAAAATGCTAGTTGGGACCCCCTTCCCCCTTAATCCGACGTGAAAATTAGTGCAGCTTTTTATTGCGGATTGTAGGCTATATTCAACAATTGGCATCAAAACTTTCTTTCTGTATATTAAAATTGTGGTAGTTCGCAATATCCTTCTTTTTTATTAAGCCGATCATGATGAATCTATAATGATTATTTAAGCATGTTTATAAGAAAAATTCGAAAGGGGGTTTCAACGCCCAAAACCCTTGCGTAGGATCGTCATACAATTGTTTTATTATATGTAGACGAAACTCGGTTATTAATGTTTTCAGGTATATTCAACTCCCTCCTCGATTGTGCCACTACTAAGTCGTTGGTGGAAAAATATATTCTGCCGAGGAAAAACTGGCATTACTGGAATAATGCCCAAGGTAATACGCCCTTATGGTCAAATAAATGCAAGTCTGAGCAAAACGTACTCCACAATACCTTCGCATTGGTAATTTTACAGGTTACTTCTAAATGAGATGAAACTGAGAGATGACGAAATATGCATCTACTAAGATGTCATCAGGCTATGGCTGGGTTTCTGATAGCTCTTATTCAGTACCTGTCGGCTGATTAGTCTTATCGCGTAGAGAAGACACACACCATATTTAGAAAGCTTTTCCATTGTGTTGAATGGAATTTTTGCTTATTTTGCATAGCTACGCCATATTTTGCTTGTTTAAGCCATCATCTTAGATTGAGAAAATCATTGCGCACTTTCATCTAACAGCGTAAATAAGCAAAAGATAACATAACTATGCAAAATTAACAAAAAATCAATTTAATATAATGGAGAAGCTTTTTGAATATTGTGTGTGTCTTCTCTGGGCGATAAGACTAACCATTCTATAAGATCTACGAGAGAATGGGCCTATGTCAAGCAGACTCTAAGACTCAAATAAGCATTGTTAGATGCTGGGCGATTTCACAGCTGAGAATGGTTTTTTTTTTTAAATTTATCTAGCTTGCTGTGCTGAGGTTCCTTGGGATTACTTAGAGATACTAAAAATAGCCTCTGAATAAAAAAAAAAAACTATCGGTATAAAAGTTTCTTTTAACATCAACAGGTTACGTTTGGGGCTGAGTTCCGAAAACTACAAAACACATGCTTTCATCCTGGAAATTATAAAGTTGCAGTTCTTTGTCCCTAGAAATAAAAAAAAGGAAAACTACCAACTGGTTTTGCGTTTTGCTATCATTAATTTACTCAAAAACCATAGACTACTAGATCATGCATTGCGCGGGAATGTTATTCCATCCGATACGAATTTGACAGTCGGCTATCGTGCTGTGACGTCACACTAGACCAAATATACAAAATTCTGATTCATTCGCAAAGGGGTGAAAATTCAGTTTTTTGCAAATATCTCGAAAACTGTGTGTCTGGCCGCAAAACGTCTTGAGTACGACGTGAAATACATAAAATTACCTTTGTACTGATATAGAATACTCTATACATTTCCTCAGAAAATTATACGTGTTACATTTTGCACTGTAACTCTTGATAGAATAGACCTAGAGTCATAAAATTGTGTCCACATATTGCTAACAAAATGCATATGATTTGAACCAAATGTTGAATGGCTCCGACCATTGACACCCCCCACACTCCTCCTACAATTTTTCAAAAAGGCATGCCTGTAGCTTCTTTTTAAATTCAGCCAGGCAGATCAAAGTTGGTGTGGTGCCTAGTTCAAGCCCAATTATGCTCAACACCAACAAATTATTACCATCCGATCAAAACGAAGGGTACCCCCCATTCAAAGTGAACCAAAAATCTAACAAATTTTTTCACTTCTAAATTCTATCGCAAATAGAAAAAATTGATTTATCTCTTAAAACGAGCTTATAACAGTTAATTGCAGTTATGTGAATGTATATCCAAAATTTTGTACCAGAGCGTGTCTTACAAGTACGAAAAAATGGGGTTTAAAGGTAGTTAGTACACGTTACTCAATATAAATACATATTTGGAAATAGCCTTAGAACTGGCACCATTAAGCTTCCAAGCCGATTTTTTAACACTTGTAGAGTACACTTTCGTACAAACTTTTGAACATACGTGAAGAAGACTACAATTAGCTGTTAAAATGACATTCTAAAGGATAAATATTTGTATACCCTACACCCATAAGATGGTATAGGGTATATTGTTTTTGTTACGACGATTTATGTAACACCTCAAAGGAGCCACCGGAGGTATGACAAAGTATATAAATAAATGATCAGGGTCAGTCCCTGATTCGAATAAGCCATGTCCGTCTGTCTGTCAGTCCGTGTGTCTGTCAGTTCGCACGATAAATCCCGAAATAATGAAGTTAGCGTTTTTAAATTTTGGCCAGACGATTGTTTTGGTAAAAGCTTGGATGGTATTGAAAATGGGCCTAGTCCGTCCAGGGGTTCCCCTACCTCCCATACCAATGACCCCTCTGGGCCATATTTTTCGACAGAATATCGCTTGTGACCTGAAATTTTCATCAATGCCTAATTGTGATATATGCTTGACGTTGTGGAAAGTGGAGAAGGTCTGACTACCCCTACCCCTACATCCCCTACAAAGCAATATTCCGTCATATCTTTTGATAGAATGTCGCGGAAAACTTCAAATTTATAGCAAATAATAGCTGCTAGATGCTTTTATAAGATATTAAATATGTATGGGAATTCGACCCATTTACCCCTTCCCCCCTTGAAAAAATGAAATTGAATATTTTCGGTTTCACGCGCATTTTAGGTCTGTACATGGGTATAGGGTGTACACTCATAGTGCTATAATTTTATGTACTTAATTTCGTACTCAAGACGTTTTGCGGTCAGACTCACAGTTTTCCAGATATTTGCAAAAAAACTGAATTTTTACGCCTTCGCCACCCTTTCCCCCCTTAACCCATGACGCAATTTAGTGTAACTTTTTACTGTGTATACTTGGCAGTGTATTGAACAATTTGGCATCAAAAATTTCTTTTTGTTTTGAATGTTTGGGTCTTTTTTGAGCCAATTGTACTATATTACTATAAAAGGATATTGACCAATCTACCCATATTCATTGTAATAATAAGGTTAAAAAATTATTCTTTTGATTGACAATGTCTTTTTAAAATCAGGAAACTAAATAAAAAAAATAGAAGAAAGCACCTACAAAAAGATATGAAAACTGCATAAAATTAAGTCATAATCGATTATTTTAGATTATAAATTTTAAATAGCAGTTCATTTGAGAGGGTTGGCCAATACGTTTTTTTGCATTGAGCACTCTGTCCCCGTTAAATAATTCAAAAGCAATAACAAAGAAATATGTAAAAGCAGCTAAAGGGTTAAGAATTAGGGGTAAATTCATTACTTTTTTGCTGGAAATTACATGAGGAATCACAGCGTTTATGCGGAAGTTTCCGGACACCCTGTATAACAGATACATATAACAATGTTTTTTTTTTCTTTAAAATGAATGTTTTACACAAGAAATTTATTTCCCATGTTGTTTCCAATAAAAGGTGAACGGAACGCACACCAAAGTGAGGTATGTGCTTGTAAGATTATTTTAAAACTTGGCGCACAGCCTTAGGATCATATCTTAACAAAACTAAGGATTTTTTTGGCAATATTTGCATAATGTTACCAGAAAACATGAGGAAAAATTTCTACTGTGTTTATCCGATACTTTCTCGACACCCTGTATAACAAGGGATAAAGGAATGTTTCTTGCGAGGGCTCTTTTTGTTTAATTTATAGATGATTTTGTTTTTTTTTTGTACAAAATCTAAAAAATTCCATGCGACAAAATCATTTGTATTACGGCTGAACAATCATTTTTCCGGGGTTTCCCTTCGGCATTTAACTTAACAACTCCTCACCTCCAGAATATACAAAATTTGCGGCTGTCTAAACAGCAATTACACTTTTTTTAACAAATTTGTTCGTGAACTTAACAATTCTCGTATACTACCCATATACTATAGGTCTATTGTGACGTAGATGCGCAGAACGAAAAATTTTCGTACTGCTATCCGCGTGATCTAGTAGTCTATAGTTTTTGTAATTTCTCTCTTGATTGCCGTAACTCCTAGTGGAGCATGGTGTGTTGATGACTACCGTGTGTAGTCATCAACGTTACAAAGACAACTGAATTCGGAGTGTGATACGGTTGTCAGCCATACCACTCCTAGTCGCATTGTAGTTTGTTATTCTACGATAAGAATATTTCTTATCATCTTCTTCTGAATAATAAACTTGCGACGAGTCGTGCCGAGTTTGGAAACTCGTTTCTCTATGAGTGTCTTTTTCACAGAGTGGCGACCGAACGATCTCGGCCACAGAGCACGACATATAGTTTTTGTAATTTACTAGTGTTTTATTTTTTTCACCAAACATGAGTTTAATTTTTCCGATTTCTAAAGGTTTTATTTTTATGAGGTGCTGGTCATAATGCCACCTCAAAAATTTGGAGCCCGGCCGAACACCTGGTTTTAATGTGCAAAATCTCAGGCCCAATAGGTCTTAATAAGCTAAATCAAAAATGAACCCATAGTGAAAGTAAATCAGGAAATCGATATTGCATTGAATGGTGATTATCTACTTTTACAGGGTTAATTTTGTTTAGCTGGTAATTAGGACATTTAGCCTATACTATACAAATTCAAAACTTTGGTGAAGGAAGTTTTTTATCTATCCTCCATTACTATACTATGGTACTTCCCAACAAATTTATTTATCAATATCAAAGTACGAATATGACTAACACCTAATCTTTATTATCAAATCTTAGAGATAGATTATTATGCTTGTTGATTGGTCTAAAAGCAATTAATTAATTTCATAATTTCCTTCCTGTTTGTGTGTTTCTAATATTATGTACAACCGAAACAAAACACATTGTTGTACTTCTTCTTTCTATATATTTACTTAATATCTGTACAATGCTCAATTGGCTTTCGTAACTATTCAAGAATTTAATCGTATTCGTAATCTTATCTTTAGGCCACTGTCGAATTCGCAAATCTTTCCCCGTTCGTTCATAATATTCGCTCAAATGTTGCAATGGGTTCTTAGAAAATCATCGTCTTCAAATGCGATGAATTCTACATAGCATTAATAATATAGAAAAGTAGTAGTGTATTTGCCAAGAATCAAGAGGAAATCAATTCGACACTTTGAAATTTGGCTTACAAGAGATGTCTGCAATCGTCAAATATGAAGGGTATAAAATTCCTGCTTTGTTTTTATCTCAATTGGAGCAGAAAAAGTGCTTCGAAAATTTCGACAATTTTGTATGAAAATTAAAATAATTTTCTATTCAAACTATTAAGGAAAATATGATGCAAGAACACTGTACAAAAATGTGCACAGAAATTGATAATAATCTTTTGCTGACCTTCATAATTTCGCACCTGATTTACTTCAATCAAAAAGGCGCCTGTATTACTAACACCTCAGATATTTTGCATGCATAGAGCAACAAAACTTCTTAATCTTACACAGTACAGTGCGGAATGTGATAAACGAGTTTAGTTTGTAACCTGATACCTAAAGTCTTTCTTTGCATGCAGATTTTCTTCAAGAAGGTACTCGTATCTATGATGACGCGGTGAATCTTTTATGCAAACAATAAATTTATTATTCTAGTTTGAATGAGTGACTTAACGATGAATAATCGTCATTAAGCCCGTAATAAAAAGATTTTCAATCGGATATTAAAATTTAGTTTAGCTCAATGCAATCGCCAGTATTGCCGAAAAGATACTTTCGTTCGCACATGTATGTAAATTCATGGCCCGTGGGTGGCAAATAGAGATTTCACCATTTCAAAATTTGCCCTCTTCTCTATACACACGCATAAATGATGAATAAATGAAGTAAAGTGAAAAAAATTATAGTTCACAAAACTTACACTTCTTTTTCGTTCTGAATATCCGTTTCGTTGGCGCCATCGTCACCACCACCCTCACAACGACCTCCAGGAAGTTTGTCTTCCGTGCTCGCATTATTCCTTGCAGTCGTCATCGTATTTATCCTTGTCCTAGACCCTGCTACCAGTGCCTCACTATCCTCAATAAGTTTGTATGGCGGCCACAGTTGGTGTTGTTGTGATGGCGTCATCGAAAAGCCGTGGTAGCTGCCGTCTTGGTTGTTGTTGTTGCTGTTAAGCTCCCCAGCGGAAAACGCGTTTGGAGCTGGAACAACGATTGCTGTTGTCGTCGTCGTCAATGGTGGCGGCTGATGGGGCTTGTGCGTTTCGTATAGATTCTGCATGGCCAGTTCTCGTTTGCAATTCGCGTTGTTATCATACGTTTGTTGAAGATTATTGTTGTCGCGAGCTTTGCGCGCATATAAACACGTACATTAGCGTCGCGTAAGAAAATTCAGTTTTGAATTTGCATTGAAGCGCGGTGAATAGTATTATTAATTTATTATTTATTGTTGTTGGTCAATCTCAATACTTACGACATAAAGTGGTGTTTTGGAGGGCATCTTTGAATTTATTGCCTGTTCTCTCCGGCTGATTCAGACCAACCGAAGGTCCTTTATTGGTTGTTTCGACGCGAACAATATCCATTTGTGAAGCCATCAAGTGGTTGACGATATTCGTTATTTCGACATCAGTGCAGTCGGACTGAAAGTGAAAAGGAAGAAGTTAATTTAGTTGTGTGACAAGCCGATTTTTAGTTAGCAAGGAGAACTTAAGAGCAACTATCGAAATGGTAAGTTTAAAGGATTTTCCAGTGGAAAAATTGGAAGCGCAGTGTTTTTCACATAGTGGTACCCGAATGTTTTTATACATAATTTTAACGTTATCCAATCTACATACAAAGCTAGATATTTGTATTTCGTTGATTAATTAAAATTTATTTGTTTGGCCTTTAAAACAAATGTTTTTAAAAATGCCAGGCCATTTCAAGATGCTCTTTTCCTCAGTGTTGTTTATGGGCTCGTGCCTCAACTATAGTTTGAACAATTCCTGGCGAAACTAACGCATTCAGAAGAGCTCAATTTATAGACATTAAAACAGAAACCATACGATATCCAAAAACACAAAATCCCCACAAACAAAGTCCCCATAATCAAAATCTTCAAACACAAAATACCTAAACTCAAAATCTTGTGACGTTGTGATCGGGGATTTTGATTATGGGGATTTCTAATTGTCAAACAATCATTGAAAATGTCAGCTATTACTGACATTACGTAAAGAAAGTAATTCAGCTTCTAAAAATCATTTTTCTAAATTATACATCACTAAGCGCTTAAATTTTCAGTGATTCACTTAATGTGCCATTCAAGCAATTCCTTTTCTCCCGAATCGAGGGGAGTTTGGCAGTTTTAAGATGAGTTTCTTTCATAGAACCGGCTGTCGAAGGCATAAACATTGATGATAACAGTGAGATTCGAAACCATGTTCTGGCAGTTCGGATTTCAGTGGTGTGGTGGTTCAGAAATGTTTGAACGCATTGCAATCAAGCAAACGTAGCTGGCCTTGAGGAAATCTCAAGTTTAAAAGTTCGTTCGAATTTACTGATTAACGACGTCCTTTTAGCCCAATTATATCGTATTTTCGTCAGGAAAAAAAGTTTATTGGAAGTTTATTTGTCAATTTTGTTATATGTATTTTGGGGCGCTGATTCCGAATATCAACTTTGCACCCTAAAAAAAGTGCCGGAACATCAAAAAAAAAAATTAAGCAAAAGTGCCAAATTTCTGGTTTTTTGCGTATAAAAAGAAAACGGTTCATTTCCCGGAAAAATGATCTACTACAAAAATAAAGTAAACACTATTCCCTGCAAAATTGTTTTATATCATTTTTTTGTCTGAGTTGAAGTTTAGAAGCTAGAGCATTACTAAATTTAGGCAATTTTAGCCCAAAGACTAAATCGATAAAAAAAGTCCCTCCCTCAGATTTCCTTATAGTTTTCTATTTGAATATACACACCTAGTCAAAAGTATTTACACAAAGTGCATTTTTGTGCATGCTTCACAAACGGCGGCTTCTGCAGCGAGTATGGGGAGGTGAAATGCACAAAAGCTTTTGTTTTCGCAAAGTTTAGCATATGCGAACCCAGATGAAAGAAGAATTTAAAAAATAACTGTTCTTGTTCTAAAAATAGACGCAAATGAACTGATGCTTATCAGTTGTCAAAAATATTTACACACAATTTCTTTGCGTCAAAAGTATTTACACACAACTCAATTTCATTTATTTCAGTTTAATATTCAATGTTAACAAGGATTTTCTTAATTATAATAAAAAAACATTACTAATATTTAGTTATACCACCTTTGGCATCAATGACAGCTTGTAGTCTGTTGGGTATTGATTTTACCAAAGTTTGTGCAAATTCTAAGGTCAATTTGGACCAAATTTCCTCAATTTCAGCAATGGCTCCCTCGCGTTTTCTATCTTTATCAATGGTCCTCTGGTTTTCAATAAAAGCCCAAACGTTTTCAATAATATTTAGATCAGGGCTTTGCGGGGCCAAGGAAGAACCGCCTGATTAAGGTCATTCAAAAATTTTGTGGGTATCCTACCCTTATGGCATGGAGCATTGTCCTGCTGCAGAATCCAGTCACACGTTGAAAATTCTGTTTCCTGATGTGAAAGCATGGTTATTTATGATATGGAGGTATCCGATCTGGTTTAATGTCCCTTCTATCGGTACCAGGTCTCCGAAGCCATAGTAAGAAACAGCCATAGGCATCCCCAGAACATGACTGTGCCGTCACCAAACCTATTGATTGGCTGGGCTGCTAAATGCTTTTGTTTTTTTAATGCATAAAATGCTTGCTATATGACCCCTGGTACTGAAATGCAGCCTCATCTGTCCATAAAATGTTGAACCAGAAGTCAAGAGGCTTCTTTATGTATTCCAACGCAAATTTAAAGACGTTTTGTCTGGTTGGTTGGTGTGATCTCAATCACTTTACGGACAACATAGGTATTAAAATCAGCTTCCTTTAGCCTGCGTCGCAGTGTAGCATCACTAATTTGTTTGCCAATTATTTTTTTTTACTGTGCAGCAATTTGGACGGGACTTGCACTTGGATGATTTGCTACATCTCCTAGTATGTGCCTGCATTGTCTTGGGTCCAATACAGGTTTTCGGCCTGATCTTTTTTGATTTTCCAAGCTTCCAACTGTATCGCACTTTTTTACTAAGTTGTACACAGTTTTTCGTGAGATTTGATACAATTCAGCTATTTCGACTGCGGAGGTACCGGTCTTAAACCTAGTAACAATTTCGGCTCGGCGCTCAACGGTTAACTCCTTTGTTTTCGGCATTTTATTAAATAACTGTAATTAGTTAAATGATTAAATCAAATTATCTGTAAATGGATTACAATTATTAGAACAAACGAACCTGCACTTGTCACTGCAAACCAAATATTAATGGCAAACGTCCGTTGTGAAAATACTTTTGACGCAAAGAAATCGTGTGTACCTAAATATTTTTGACAACTGATAAGCATCAGTTCATTTGCGTCTATTTTTAGAACAAGAACAGTTATTTTTTAAATTTTTCTTTCATCTGGCTTCGCATATGCTAAACTTTGCGAAAACAAAAGCTTTTTTGCATTTCACCTCTAGTCCAATAATATCGTATTTTCGTCAGGAAAAAAATACAGAAGTTTATTTCTCAATTTTGTTATATGTATTTTGGGGCGCTGATTCCGAATATCAACTTTGCACCCTAAAAAACGTGCAGCAACCTTTAAAAAAGGGGGGAAAGGGGGGCATTTTTTCGGTTTTTTGCGATTATTTCCAAAACGGTAAAAGATACAGAAAAATGGTCTGAGAACGGAAAAAACTACATAAAATTATCTTTGCAGTGATATATAACACATTAGAGTTTAATTGCATATTTCGGCGTTAGAATAGCACATAAATTACAATATTTTCATTTTAGACCTTTTTTAAAAGCTCCATAACTTTTCAAAGAATGTTAGTTCAGCCGTAAAGTTTTGTATAAGTATTCACAACAAGTTTAAGATAATTTTAACGTAAACATTGAGTCGCTCCGGTCAAGGACCCCCAGTATCTCCCCATTTAAATTTTTCAAAACGGCATATCCATAACTCCCCCCAAAATTGGAGCAAAGTGCTAAATTTTGGTTTGTTGAAATTGGAGCTCATAGTGACCCCACCCACCAAAAATCAGCTCATTCGGATAAAAACTAAGGGTACCTCCCATACAAAGTGACCCATCAGGAATTTGTTCTACGTACGAGTAGGTACTACTCATTTTATAAACTGTAGAACAAAGTTGTCTTGGGTAACTTTGTATGGGAGGTGCCGTTAGTTTTCATCCGAATGAGCTGATTTTTGGTGGGTGGGGTGACTATGACCTCCAGTCGCAGCAAACCAAAATTTAGCACTCTGCTCCAATTTTGGGGGGAGTTATGGACATGCCGTTTTGAAAAATTTAAATGGGGGATAATGGGGGTCCTTGACCGGAGCGACTCAGTGCTTACCTTAAAATGATCTTGAACTTATTATGAGTACTTATACAAAATTTAACGGCTGAACTAGCGTTCTTTCAAAAGTTATGGAGCTTTTAAAAAAGGTCTAAAATGAAAATATTCTAATTTATGTTCTGTTCTAACGCCGAAATATTCAATTAAACTCTAATGTGTTATATATCATTGCAAAGATGCTTTTATGTAGTTTTTTTCGTCCTCATCCCATTTTTCTGTATCTCTTACCGTTTTTGAAATAATCGCAAAAAACCGAAAAAATGCCCCCCTTTCCCCCCTTTTTTAAAGGTTGCGGCACTTTTTTTAGGGTGCAAAGTTCATATTCGGAATCAGCGCCCCATAATACATAAAGAAACAGTGAGAAAAAAACTTCTGTATTTTTTTCACGGAATGGTACTAAATCGACACGATATTACTGAACTACTCCCCATACTCTCTGCAGAAGCCGCCGTTTGTGAAGCATGCACAAAAATGCACTTTGTGTAAATACTTTTGACTAGGATTGTATTTTTTAGTCGGTGAAACTCGAGATCAAAACCGGTTTTTATATGAAAATTGAATTTTTCCGTGCATGGCTCTTGTTCCCGCGTGTAGATGGGCCCAGTAGTTTTTCTATATCTTTAGGCAGCAAAAAAGGTGTTTGGTTGGCCGGTGGATAGGGGAAACGAGTTGCAACAAGCAAAATATTGAGAATACTGCTGAAACTCTTAATGATGTAAATAGTAAAGTGAAACAAATCATCATAGAGAAACTTAGATACTTTTTTTGTTAAGATAAAAATTGCCTGTACTTTTATGAGCTCTAGCTCCCAAACTGAGGGTCCGAGAAAAAAATAATATTCAGCCATTTTATAGGGAATGATGTCTATTTTATCTTTGTAGTATAACATTTTTTTCGGGAAATGCACTGTTTATTTTTTATGGGCAACAAATCTGAAATCTGGGTAATTTTGCTTATTTTTTCAATGTTGCGGCACTTTTTTTAGGTTGCAAAGTTCAGATTCGGAATCAGCGTATAATACATAAAGAAAGAGTGAGAAAAAAACTTCCGCATTTTTTTCACGGATTGGTACTAAATCGACACGATATTACTGAACTAATTAGCTACGAGAATGTATTAGGAATTGTTTGACAGTTTAATGGGTAGTGATCGTTCTTCTTTAATTCTAACACTATTTAAACGGTTTTTAACGATTTCGTTGTCTTATTTGAGCATGATTTGCAATTCAGCAGTTTCAGGTTGCAGGTCAGGTCTATCCTGGATTGTATTATTTCATTACTATGCTAAAACGTTGCTCTACTATAAGCAAAATGAAAGCAATTGCATCTGTATTTGTGCAAGCATAAAGCCTTTCTATTGTATGTCTCTTAAGATCCTATACAAATATCTTCGTTTGTAATTTCTCTATTGCCATTACTGAGTTTCTTTATCAGTGGACCCATTAAAGAGCTAATTTTGTTCGGTTGTCTTATCGTGCATTTCTTAAAAAAAAAATCAAATATGATAAAATCATTTTGAAAGTCTTATACGAGTATAAGATTGTTAACATTAAATAATTCGATTAGATAGAGAAGTTTATTTTAAGGTTTATTGCAAAAAAAATTGTTGAATAAAACACGATATCTATTCAGTTTCTTTTATTATTATGTTTCATCTTTTGTTTTGTTTTTATGTGCGAGTGAAAGGTCACAGATGTGATTGTGTTCTGCACACTTTTTGGTATTGAATAATAAAAATATGAATAAAATGCATAAATTATAAATAAAAATATGATTAAAATTTAACGCAATTTTTTTTTGTATCCCCCGATTTGATTTATGAGTAGGTATGTATATATGTATAGAAATCTGTACCGAAGTTCATTAAGAAAAGTAACCCAAAATCCAATGTAAAAAATATCATCATCAGAGAGGGATTTTTTTTCAAAACTATTGCGGATTAAATTAACTATTACACTGAACCAAATATTTCTTCATATGAACGAATTTTTCTTCGTAAACTTTTGAATAAAATTTTTATTTGATTTGAATAATAATTTGTTCCATTGAAAAAGTCCGGGTAGATTTTTGGAAAAAATTTGCATATTATTCCATATGAAAATTTGGTTTTTCGTTTTATCAAATTAACTAAATTTTCATCAGTTTTATTACTATTCGCTTACAATTTTTAATCAATTTGAAGAAATCGCACTTTGTAAAAATTTTTCTTCGTATAGAAGAAATTATTCAAACTGACGATTTGTTTGCGCTAAATTATTGAAAGCAATTGTAAGATTGACAAAAGTTTGTCAAAATAACAAATTCACAATTTGTCAGATTCGTCAAAAGGATAAAACTTAATCAAATGGAAGAATAGCATCATTCTTATACTTTATATATATTATATTTTATCACAGTGAATAATTTAGTCATATTGATAAAATCAATTCTTCAATTCTTCTCTTTTACGAAAATTCTTCACACTGATGAATTTATAGTAACGCATTTTCTGTTTATTTTCGATTTTCTGAGTAATTTTTGCCTTTAAATTTTAATGGAAATCTCAATTCCAAAAAGAAATTTTTTCATACAATTTGTCAGAAAGAAAAAAAATAAAAAGTGTCCTGGCCGAGTCTCAATAAGGCGTCCGCCATGCAGTGTGTATCAAGTAGTGCTTGTCTTGAGAACATTGGAAGTATATTTCCTTTCTGGCGCAATGGCAGTGTGAGTGGACTGGCACGCAAGCGGACCGAGTTCGAATCCTGATTCTAACACAATGGGTAATATGGTTATTTGTATATAAAAAAGTGTTTAATAAATATTGTGAGAGTCTTGAAGACATATAATAATAAATGAAATTAGTTTCAATACGAATAAGACAAGACGCCATGTTAATTTTTATATTTAAAAAAAAAAATGAAAATTTCTTCATATTGACAAATTATTCATCAATTTACAATAATTTCGTAATTATTCAATATGACTATGGTATTCTTCAATCCAAATAACAGCTTCATTGACCGTATTTTGATGAAATATTCTTCATATTAAATGTAAATTCGTCGAATTTACGAATTTTTTGGTTCAGTGTACGGAAAATAATATGTATAGCTGGTTTAAAACCCCAAGCCAAAACAAATAAATAATGTGTCAGTAAATGGAAGCTGACAGCAATTGTAAAAGTTTTAAAATAATAGGCATTGAAATATGTATGTACATAAATAAATTTGACAAAAGTTGTACTATGTATATACAGCAGCAACTGTCTGATTCTCATTCTCAAGTAAGACACACGGAATGCCATATGATCCGACCACTTTGTCTAGCTTTTCCTTCACAGCTAATAATAAGGTTAGTTGTAGATCTCTTTTGTTATCAAGATATTTTGAATATCTGCCAGTAACAATATTCACCTGTGTTCTGAGAACGGTATTAGATCATAAATTCTCTGTCTGCTAATGTAAGGCCTGACACTTCTTCACAGCCATAAGATGAGCTCGAAATAAAAACTGACAGTGTGTTGTCTCTGTTTCACAAAATTGTAGCTTAAAATGAAGGCATCAAAGATATTTTTGGTTTCAGAACTTCTCACCTACGGACCATCAATCTATAATGTTGAGGGAACCATCTTACCATTTTCTGGGTGCCTGTAAACTCAATAGACCCAAACTATCCGACACAGGAAAGGTTTACTTTGACACACACAATCGGCCACCACTCAATTAACTTTGAAAATTTCGAGGGGACTCAAACTTCCGTAGGCATTTATTAAATCCTCGATTTGATTAAAAATTGTACCATATTGTACTGCAATTTGAATAATGCACAGTAAGTACATTTTACGATGCATTTTGAATTCATTGACATACGATTCGATCTAGTATCCAAGGTTTTGACTGGATTAATTTTAACCTACACCGTGAGGATTGTTGCTCACTTGATTGAGTTGCACTCTACGATGGGTTGGATACGATATCCCCAGTCACAAAATCCCCAAACCAAAATCCCCATAATCAAAATCCCCGAAATCAAAATCCCCGAAATCAAAATCCCCGAAATCAAAATACCCAAAACCAAAATCCCCAAACGAAATTCCCCATTCCCCATTTGAGGTGTGATCTAAGAACGCGCGCGCGTTCTAAGATCACACCTCAAATGGGGAATGGAGACTTTCTTTAGGCTATTGTAGATGGTAAATGATAGATGTTAAATGGCAGATGATAAATGGTAGATGGTAAATGGTAGGTGGTTAATGGTAGACGGATGGTAGCTTGTAAATGGTTGATGACAGATGGTAAATGGTAGATTGTAAATTGCAAATGGTGGGTGGTAAATAGCAAATAGTAAATGGTAAATGGTAGATAATAAATGGTAGGTGCTTTAGACTATTGTAATTGAATAGTCCTACTATGCAATAAAAAAATCACCGTCGTGGACTGATATATATGCTAATCAACGGCAAACTCTTTGAAGTAACACAGAACAACAGCAGATAATGTGCAGGCGATTAAATATGCAATCGGTTCCAACAATAAGCCAACCAAGTTTTCCGCGAATATTCGTTCGGATGAGGACTTGTCTCGACGATGTTAAAGAAAACCTATTATGTTTAGAACGATATATGCAATGGACTCGAATATTTTGTTTGTGCAAATCAAAAAATAAGTTAGTATCGATTTACGTCCCTCCTAGTGCCATTTACCATCTACCATTTAACACCTTCCATCTACCATCAACCATCAACAATTTACAGTCTTTCATCCATCAACCATTTACCATCTACCAGCCATCTACCATTTTTTACTACCATCCATCTACCATTTACCATCATATTTCGGGTGTTTGGGGATTTTATGATTGGGTATTTTGTATATGGGTATTATGATTATGGGGATTTTGTATATGGGTATTATGATTATGGGGATTTTGAATATGGGGATTTTGATTTTGGGTATTTTTCTACGTTTGGGGATTTTGTGATTGGGGATTTCGTATGGTTCCCCTCTACGATGCTAGTAATCTAGAGGTCCGGAGATCGAATCTTGGCGTGGTTCAAAAATTTTCGTTCATTGCGGATAGGAAATATATAGAGCTTGCAACATTATATGACTATAGCAATATACCTATCGTAGACTCTACGGATGTTTTAGAAGAAATGTCACCAAAATTATTTCTCTAGCTTTTACCGTTACGGAGTAATTGCATTTTTTCGAAAAATTCCTATTTTCTAGCTTTCAGTTTACCCAATTCAATGTTTTTCATATTCTTCTGAAAGTACACAAAATTTCCAATAAATGAACATATCGAACAATGCGAAGAGTTTCCTATCTTCCGAGATACGATGTTTCGAATTTCGCAGAAATTTATTCACAAACTGGATGACTCTTTGCTTTATTCTTATATATGCCATTCGAGAGCTTAGGAAATGGGCCAACTTTTGTGAACTTTGCAGATTTGCCACTTTAATGTACCGTTACAAAATTCGGGTTTACTTTTGACTTTAAAAGTTGAAATTGGAATTTCTGCAAAATTTAAAACATCGTATCTCGGAAGATAGGAGACTCTTCGCATCGTTCGATATTTCCTTTTATTGGAAATTTTGTGTTCTTTCAGCAGAATATGAAAAACATTGATTTCGGTAAACTGGAAGTTAGAAAATAGGGAGTTTTTCGAAAAAAGTCGATTTTTTTTTTCAATAATCACAAAAAAGGCAATTACTCCTTAAAGTAGGTACTAACATCGTCAGTTCACGTGAAATCCATGCATATACTGTCAAAATTTTGATGATCGCGAAATCGAATTCGCTTGGTGGTACTCACTTCACCACGCCGGTTTTTGACATTTCCCCAGCGAAAATAATGCAGTTGCACTTTATTTCACAATGAAAAGCTGTCATCGACAAACAATCAGAACGCGATTGAACATTTATCTTACATTGAGTGCAAGTCTCCACGGCACCGTTTTCACGGGAGACATATATGCAAGTTTTTCGCTCGGTGAACTCAGTACATAGCTTTAACCAGGGCCGGATTTCCCATATGGGCAACCTGGGCAACTGCCCGGGGCGGCAAATTTTGAAGGGCGGCATATTTCAAAGACTTTTAAACTTTCATTGAATCAATGTCGTGTGAAATACACACATTTCGATATTTCAGCAGGCAGTTTAAATAAATATCTGACGTCAGTAGGCGTTTCGACTTTTGCTGACCTACCGACCTAGCCCCTTATTTTTACAATCCAACGATTAATCGATGGATCCTGGACTCCCAAATAGTTTCAATATGGCAGGCTAACGAATTAGGCGAACACTTCCAAAATTTTAATAAAATCTGATCATTGAACTATTTTTTTCATCTGTTCACCACTATAGCTTTGGTAACATAGAGTCTCAACCAAGAAAGCGGACACTATTACTTTTTATTACTTCTACCCTATTATAACGAAAGGTCTTGACCACCAATGAATCGATCTGCTCCCTGGATCCACCTTCTTTCTCCTGGTGTAACATACCCCACCTCCTGCAATTTCGGGCTGGTGCATTAATTATGGAAAACGACAATTTCGTGGGGCTGCAGCTGGAGAACGGTTGTGACTAAGAGAAAAAGGACTTAATATCCATTGTTTGGGAGTCGAGACTTCAATTTCACTAAACGTTACGCAAACTCATCCCGTACTGAAAACAATCAATTTAGTGGACTGTAGGGGGAGAACCGGGGTCACCCCGGTAAAATTGATCTTAGATGCGCTCCTAGGGCGTCAAGACCTTTCACGATAATAAAATAATAAATATAAAATCAAAAAGTGCCGGTTTTTGGCATCGAGTGTATGTATTTAGTTTCATACTGCCATCTCTAAGGAATCGAATTATTTCCCTTCATGTGACAGTCGTAGGGGTTGCTTATGCATCCAATGCGTAAATTTATGATATTTTTTTCAAATACTCTTTTGAACTCTAAGGGGTACCTGCTCCTCCATGAGCATTTAATTTCACCTTCAATGAAGTACCTATACCTATACTTCAGAACATTAACTTTGATTAGAAGTTCAGTCCAAACACCTTTCTAAGAAGTAAATAAACTGCAATTTTCACTGAAGCTCTGCTACTTCCGAAAACACCGGAAACCAACGTAATAGTGACGGAGGGCGGCAACTCGACTACTGCCCAGGGGCGCTACAGAGGGTAAATGCGGCCCTGTATACTATTTTGCGTACGACAGGCAAGCGAATTTTTCATAGAAAATGTCAAATATATGCTAAAACCAGTGGCGTATTTAGAAAATTCTCAAAGGGGGGGGGTACAGAGTTGGGGCTAATTAGTTACATAAAGTTTTGGTGTGGGGATATCCGAGAGCAGCTACATAGGAAAAACATTAGCAAGACTGAGGGATCTTTGATCCTTGACTGAAGGCGAAACTCAAGGAGACCTTAAGTTTTCAATAGACTTGAAATATAATATTTCAAAGTAGACTTCAAGTGAGGTTGACTATAGAAAATTTTAAGGTCTCCTTGAGTTTCTCCTTTAATCAAGGATGCATTGACTTGTGAATATAAGTGATTTCTATGAAAAACTATGGAAAATGGCATTTATTTTAATTTCGGCATCCTTGACTCAAGGTCTCCTTGAGTTAAGGTATGTTTATAAATACGGGCCTGAGAGTCCTTTGCATTTCAGGTTTATTACACCAAAAGTTTAGTTTTCCTGACAGATCTTAAAATAACACTCATTAACTGCTTTTTGCTTTTCCTGAACCAAAATACGGAGGGCCTAAAAAAAGTTTGCGTAGTGTAGTTCGAAGGAGCCTGAAGCCGAAAAGGAATTGTACGAATACGTACTTAATTGGCTATGGAATTAATGCAGTGACCAAAGAGACTGTTTCCATATGACAAAACGGATTCCAGACAGAACACTTTTCTTTGGAAGAGAAATTTCATACATCGTCCGAAATTCGGCCAAATTCCGCCAAAAACTGGTTCTGCTTACTTTTGAAAGAAACACAGATGAAAAGCTGATACAACAAGTTTTGGCTGACATTGTGGTCTTGAATTCCATGGCAACTATAAGCGAATTTGAATGCAAAATTAGGATTTACTGAAAAAGAGGCCTTTGTATGTTTTGTCAAAAATCTAGGAACAGATTCCATAAAATCGTAACAAGTGCCGAATAATATTTTACAAGTACAATCCAGAATACTACACGGTTGTAAATTTTGGTGTAAACCGGGAGTAAATTTTATAAATAAAATAGTATAACTCCTATCTATTCCAAAATTTGAACCAAATTTGACCTTTTCAACTTATAATTTTAGTTTCTTCAAAAATTATATTAATTATAACCGCTACAGAATAAAACTATCCAAATACCCTTTTAATATTATACATTTTACACCGTTCGAGATAGAATAAATTGCATTGTTGTTATAACATAAAAGGGTAGAATCAATCCTACTATGTTATCAAATCTACACTATCGACGCAAAAAACCTATTCAACCTAGAAATCTATTTATTTGTAGTCTGTCTGGTTCAGTGAGCAGCGCGCTTGCCTACAAATCACAGAATTGTGGATTCGAAGCCGACTGCACTCGTATTACAATTTTTATTTTTTCGAGCGGTTTGTATAAATTTGCTTATCAGTTTTGTACTATTGAAGAGTAAAATTTTTATCCAGAATACTTATACTTTTAATATAGTTCAATTATACTTTTGGTAAAGTTTTTATATGGAAATGTATGAATATATTTTTTTATAAAAATTACACCAAAATTTTCAGCCGTGTAGGA
Organism: Microchrysa polita; assembly: GCA_949715475.1. Taxonomy (NCBI): domain Eukaryota; kingdom Metazoa; phylum Arthropoda; class Insecta; order Diptera; family Stratiomyidae; genus Microchrysa; species Microchrysa polita. The sequence continues at coordinate 76,702,017 of OX454417.1, forward strand.
ACTATCCGTGGCATAGAGCCGGGAAGTGATCAATCGATTAATTAAAATGAAGCAACAAAGGTAAGCAGAAAGGTATAATTGTTTGTTATTTCCATAATGTACTACACTAGCTTCAAATCTATAGTATCTGCAATACCTTTTAAAATGAGTCCTCGATGGTAAGCTGAGGCAACATGCTTTAAAAAATCCATTGCGAAATAGAAATTAGAAGGAATGGCAACGATGATGTTTACTTCGTGAAAATTGAAGCATTGAAGAAAGTACCCTAGGCAGGGCACCACAGACACCGAACCGTAGGAATTCGAAAATGTATGCTAAAAATGCTTTCGCACCAAAACACTTCAATTTTTAGCATTTTAATAGAAAGAGAAGCATCTGGTTTAAAATACACAAGCCCGATCGAAAAATCAGACCGATTGTTTCAAATAGTTATCAATTCAGCGGCTTCCAAGACATCGACACCGCAACAACATCTCCTCAACTTATATCAACATAAGATGGGGTCACTTCACACATGACGAGACTTTCAATAGCAATGGGAGAATTCACATTGTAAGACAAAACCGGACGGGTAAACTTGCAAGACAAGAACCATCGTTCTTACAATCTGAATTGCACAATGCTTGTCTGCTGGCCACTACAAAAGCTCTCGCCGTCCGTTTATTAGCACAAACAAACACCCGGCGAGAGCTTTTGTAGTGGCCAGCAGACAAGCATTGTGCAATTCAGATTGTAAGAACGATGGTTCTTGTCTTGCAAGTTTACCCGTCCGGTTTTGTCTTACAATTTGAATTCAGCCAATAGTCCTTGTTTCCGAACAGAAACAGGAGGAGATCTGGCGAATTGAGAAGATGATGTGTGATGATAATGTTTCGAAAAAGATTTACAAAGTTTAGTAATAGAAACGCTCAAAATGAAAGGGGAACATTTGGTACTGCAATTTTTAGTATGGTGTGAAAAAAGTTTGATGTGCTCACAGGGGGGGGGGGGGTGCACGTGCCCCCTGTGCCCCCCCCTGTAAATACGCCACTGGCTAAAACTCTCTATTTTCTTTACTCAAATTCAAAACAAAACGAAAATTTTTAAAAATGAACTTAACCCCAGAACGGTTTATATTGCAAATGAAACTGGAGTTTGTATCCAAGGGCCCTTTCCATGTTTGATAAAATGAGTCAGATTTATAAGTGGTAGATTATTACACCTACGGAAAAACAGAATGACAAACTATTCTGATTTTTTTCTTACTACTTAACTATTCGTCATCATTATCGAATAATATTTGGGTACATATTTCACAAAAATACATGCTTCAGAAGTTAATGATTGAATTTTTTTTATAATTATGGTTTTATGGAAATCTTCATTTTAAGGTTTTCCGTATAATTAATAGGTAAGTCGTCCAAATAAGCATATGTAGTAAGCACATGCACATTAAAATACATAATTACATACACAAATTTAGTCATCTGTCTATGCCCACGCCTGGAAATTATTTTCTAAAAATTACTTCAGTTGATTTCACATGACGAAATTTATCTGTATAGAATCAAAAGAAGTATACATACTTACTTTATACATCTTTAAAACTATAATCAACAATAAAAATCACCTTCTGTCCGCCTATCGCCAAAACCCAAATCATCCACTCTTTTGACAAATCTCTCCTCGGAAATTTTGTGGTTCAATGGCATTATGTCATGATTGTTTATACAACTGAGTTCTTATAGTTTGCCGATCGCGAATAGCACATATGGGTATGGGTCCAACGCCGCACATATGTTGAATGTTGAATGAACTATCGGCCACTGTTAATGACCTTGGTCTTGGCGATTAGAAATCATCTGACAGCGGGAAGAAATGCGTCATCCCGTTGAAAAGTATTCGTTGCTGAGATCGCAGCTCCCAGTCGTCCAGATCTCGTCTCGCTAGACAAGTTCGAGCCCAAATTCCCATAATGATGCAAAAAACGTACGATGCTAGTATGTAGTTTGTAGTCACCAATCCGCGAGTAATCGTGGGTTGATATTGGAATCTTTATGAAAAGATTCTTAAGCCAAATATGTACATTACGAGCTGTTAAGTATGCTATACATATATGAATGGAATGAAATGAACTGTGTTTGCACATTCATCGACTTTTGAGTTAGATGTACAGATGACTAATCCTTAACTACATATTAGTGTCTAATTGGAAATATTGAAGGCAACATTTTGTTTCGATTCGATTTTTGTTTAATTAACCTTTAAAACGTTCATATAGTGTGGAGACGTGCGAATAGCAGGCGACAAGTTTGGATTAATCTTCACATTTTCTATAGATAGTGTCGCCTTGTTCTCCATATAATGAGATATATTGCTGTTTGTTCTCTAAGTATAAGTAGACTCAAATCACGTACATAGTATACGTACGATTAGTACGTACTTACGAAAAAAAAAATGATTATGTGCCATGATGTGGTCAGCACTTATTTTCAGTTCAAAGATGATTTCAACAAATTTGCACTGTCGTTAGTGTGGTGTTTAGGAAATCGATTAGCGCACACGGCTACAACCTAGGAAAACTACTTTAATCTTGAGATAAGGAAGTAGCGTTTTGTAAAACCGTCAAACTATGCATAGAGAAGCTGTTCTTACCTAATTTGTGCGAAATTCCTCTATGAATTGACGGGCATAACTGGAGTGGCGAGTGTTAAAATTTAACGACAAAGAAACCGCTGATATGTGGTCAACGATATTTTTATCGATTTGCATTCATTAGCGGAATTGTATAAAAAATGTTTACATATTTGAATAAAATACAATGTATACAGTTTGTAATATACTGTTAGATTTAAATATAAATTTTATAGGTTTATTTAATTTTTGTGTGGTGAGCTGAATTAATTCTTTAAAATGTAACATCATTTCATTATGTGTTTAGGGGGGTGGTAACGACCAGTTAATTAAATTTTATTACAACACTGAACAATAAATCAAACAGATAGAATTTAAGAAATTTGGAGTATAATAAGCCTTAACTGCCCTCGCCACAGGTAGAGTAAAGCGTTGGCCAAACCAGAGCGAAGCGATGACAAATTGTGCCCCAAAGAAGCGCATTACCAAATTCAAAGTCAATATCAACCAAGCCCTCGCTCAAATTCAGCAGGATATATGCGCCAGTTATTGAAAATTAGACCACCCGGATCCGTGCCACCGTGACAAGCCGCGGCGGACATTTGAATGATGTTATATTCCATATATATACATATATAATGGCATATATGGGTCTTTCAAATAAAATAAAAAAATCGTTTATACGAGGGTGGTTCAAATATGATCGAGACAAATGCTCTGACAAGCTTATTTATTATAGAAAAAAAATTTACAGTTTTTCTACACTGAAAAAAAGGTACCCTGAAGCAATGAATTTGTTCATTAAAATAATGAATATTTACACCGATATCCCACCGAAGACGGCTTTCATCAGTCTAATGAAAAATTTCATTAAAACCATGAACTAATTCATAAAATTAACAACTTGTTCATTTATACGCTTCGCTCGCCAACCCCCGGGGCCGAGGCTAATTTCGGGCGCGGCCGAAATTTGAATACCCTTCGCTTGGGCTAAAAGTTTTTTCGGGCGTACCTATGACTTGTATTTAATCCCGCCTCCTCATTCTTTTTCTTTCGTTTTGGCAAAGGTTTTGGGCTTGGTTGAAATAAGTGGGCAAATAAAAATATTTACTCGGAAAATTTTATTGGGGTTGCCGGAGCATGACCCCACAGTACGATTCCATTCGTTTTGAACTTTTTAGTTGCTTTGATAAAGACACATTAATTCAAGGTTTTGTGAAATTGGTGTAAAAAAATGTTTATTAGAAGAACCAATATGGGGGGTTTCGTTTGTATGGCAGCCCCATGACACCATGGTCCGATTTGATTCAATCTTACATATGTTTTGTGTCATCAATTGAAATACATTTGTGTGAAATTTGGTTGAAATTGGTGCACAAATAAAATCAGTTTTTCTTAGAAGAACCTAATTTGGAGGGTTGGATTTGTATGGCAGCCTCATGAACCCATGGTCCGATTTTATCCATTCTTACATATGTTTTGTGTCAACAATACAAATACATTCTGTGAAATTTGGTTGAAATTAGTGCACAAATAAAAAAGTTTTTCTTAGAAGAACCTAATTTGGGGGGTTAAGTTTGTATGGCAGCCCCATGACCCCATGGTGCGATTTAATCCATTCTTGCATATATTTTGTGTTATGTATAGAAACACATTTGTGTGAAATTTGGTTGAAATTTGTACACAAATAAAAAAGTTTTTCTTAGAAGAACTCAAATTGGGGAGCCAGTGATCCAATTTGGGTGAATCAAACATACAAACAGCCTGCAACAATAAGAAGCACGTGTGCAAAATTTCAGCTTGGTAGCTTCAATACCCGCCGAGTAAAACGCGTCGCAACAGACAGACAGACAGACGGACATGCTCCAATCGACTCCCCAAGTCATGCTGATCATATATGTATACTTTTTATATGGTCGGAGATGCTTACTTTAATGCGTTACAAACTTCATGACAAAGTTAATATACCCTTTCACTCTATGAGCGAAGGGTATAAAAAAAAAACTGGCGCAGGCAGGCATCCAGCTTCATAAGTGTTGACGACATTCATTTTACATTTTACCTCTGCTCTGAAAAGCCATTAAAAATTACCTACCTACCTACAGTGGGAATCGATCCCAGGACCCTATCAGTGGCGTGCACAGCTTTTTCATACAGGGTAGGCAGTCATATAATTTTCAGTTATGATCGGATCTATGGTCATTATAGTCAGCAAGTGGTTATGAACGTTTTTAATTACTCATTTTAATCTAATTTGGCTCTTACAACTAATTTTACTTAAGGTTTACAACATTTCTTCATTTGAACTCATAAAAGCAGTCAAAAAAAAACGCAAGCGAAACAAAGCCTTAAATGAAAAGACCTTATAATTATTAGTTATATAGAAAAAAGGAGAGAATCTATGCAACAAAAAAAGTTACCGAAAAGGGTGCAAATCCCAAAACTTATGTGTGTATTTATATCAATTTAATTCATTATAGATACTATCCTCCAGAAGTGCAAATTTATTACAGAGTCGCCCCCGGAATCAAAAATTGGAGAACCGATGTGATTCTGTTATCTGGCGCCTGCTGTAATTTAATTTTTCTAGACAATTTCTTAGTTGATTTCCTATACAAATCCTTTCTCCATGTAATTATACATTCGAAAACTGCACTAAAGAAACATTTCGATCATTTATTACGACAAGAGTATAATCTCATCCACCCCAGAAAAACTACGTAATTTATTATCTATGTATGTAAATAATTTGAGGTGCTGATTATTATTAGCATTGAAGCATCTGTGCAAATTTTAATGTTACTCACTGCATTATTTCCATCATGCACCAATTTATACTTACGAATATGAGAACAAAGCGGAATAGAACACACTTTCGCCGCGGTCGAACGAGTCGAGATAAAATCAAGCGAAAAGCATGCCTACTTTTGTGTCTTCGTAATTTCTCAGTCTAATTCGCCGCATTCATCATCTACGTAAAGTAGGTGTAATTTCCCATTGAAAAAACGCATACAATGTTGTATTATTGTGTGCGTATCTGAAAGGCAGTCCGAATTATGCCTGTTCTGGTTTTCTCGACGATGACTTGGATGAGAAGAAAATCGCCGTGTTTGATAAACAGATAGTGTGTGTTTTTGTTCACCGTACAGTGATGGAAACTATTTTTGTGTTATATAAGATGTATACATGCAAAATGTTAGGACTTTAATAATTAATATTTTCACTTTTTGGTTGGGGTAGGCAGTGCTTTTATGCCTCTATGGACCCTATGATTTGAAGACAGACGCCCTACCTACTACACCATGCAGACTATACGTGACGAAGGCCTATAAAATATACATAAAGTGATAGTGAGATCAATATGTACTTCTATGATCGATGTCATGTAATTAATGAACAATATCATCAATTATTTTGTTTTAGCTACTATCGCGGCTAATGTATGGGTTCATAGCCGGAATGTACAATGCATAAGATTCTACTGGAAGTTTATTGTGTTCATGATCGCTTTACATTAAGTTGAAATTTTGTTTTCGTTATACTAACGACCGGTGTCTCGTAAAATAGATGAACTCTGTATTATTTTAAGAAAGAGAAGGTTTACTTAGTATGAACTAACTCATCATGGTAATGAAAAAAAGTCTATGCTCCTAGTTCATTAATATTATGATGATTTTTTTTCAGTGTAGGTACTCCCCCTCACTAGTTACACATATTTTCCACCTCTCCGGAAGCTTTTTGATGCCGGTATCGAAAAATTCCTTGGACAACTCGGACATCCATGCCTCATCGTCGGCGTTGAATTTTTTGGGAATCCATCGCGCCGTTATTTTGCGATATTGAAGGTGTTCGTGGATGAGATTCTCTACACTACCAATGATAGTGCCGAGTTCAGCCGAAATGTCTCGAACATTGATCCTTCGGTCCTCCGAAATGAGTTGTTCTACGCGGCGAATGTTGTCTGGTGTGATGCTGGTTAGGCGATCGACAATCATGAGGCTCATTCTCGACGGTTTCACGGCCATTCTTGACCGCTTTGGCCCATTTAAACACAGCAGTCCTACTCAGGCACTCACTACCGAACGGATTGTGTAAACGCAGAAAAATTTCCGTATTCTTAACGCCTTCCCTCACTAAAAAACGAATGACAATACGTTGCGCAATGGCGGTCGGTACTTGCTCTTCACTCATGGTCGTAGCACGAGCGTAAAATATCCCTTCGCGAAGAAAACTATGCCACTCTGTTCGTAAGGGACCCAGCTATCATATACTCAAGCCACGACCTTCAAAACATACATGCGCGCCATCTACAGCGTTTGTCTCGATCATATTTGAACCACCATCGTATACCTCACACACAGCTTGTTTTGTTCCATTTCATCATCTCCCGCCTTTAATGGAAAACCCTATACATATTCAAATTTCGCCATAGTCAGTCATAATAGTCAGGAAAAGAAGAATAAAAACCACTTATAAATTTCAAACCTGCAAAGTTGACGAAAGTTGCTGTAGTCAAAGGTTGGAGTGATATTTAGGGCTTTTTATAGAATTGCATTTTTTAAAACCCTTATAAAATCAATTTGTCCGTCCGTCCGCCTGTTTACTCTATAACTCGCGAACGACTCAACAGATCGCCATGAAATTTTGTAGAAATGTGCAGAATGGTAACAGTTTCTGAGACGAATAACTTAGTTAAGTTGCTAGGGCAAAAATAACAGGGTGTTCCCGAAGGCATGAAAAAAGTTGACTTTTTATTTTTTTTATCGGAGGAGGACATGCGGCTACCCAAACTAAAGAGTTCGACAAGTACATTTTATATAAGTTACTTTTTCCCGATTTCGAATAACGCTAACGAAGTTATGGGTTTTTGGAGTCAAGTTTACGGTACCCCCTTCTTTTTTCGTTTTTTTCTTTTTAACCATATAGGTGACGATATTAATCTTCTATTGGTTGATTAGTATGTTGATGTTGAAGCATGTTGATATATACTAAGAAAAAAGTAAATAGTAGTAAATTTGTGCGTTTGTCGTAGAAGGAGCTACACACGCACAAGTGCAGTCATTACCTAAGTGATTTTGGGTTGAAAATTATGGTGGAGAACTTTTTTCTTGTTTCTAATGTTGTTTTGGGCGGCTAACCTCGAATCCGGAACACCCCTCCAAAATTTTCGTTGCGGAACAGCGCAAAAATCACGGAAAACCCCAACATTTTCGGATTTTTTCCGTTTTTGGCTTATAGCTCGGAAACTATACATTTCTGCGAAAATCTGTTCAGGAACATGTTAGAGAAAACATAATTACGCGTCTACAAAGACATACATATGTCCCGTTGAAGCCGCAATAATGTCTTCTCTAACATGTTCATGAACCAGGAGTTGGCAATTACAATTACAGAGTTATACGCCAAAAAACGGAAAAACTCCGAAAATTTTGGGTCGCTTCGCAACGAAATTTTGGTGGGAAGCTCAGATTTTGAGATTAGCACCAAAAAAAATCCCACCGCATTTTGCAAGTCCGCAGGGTTAATATCATCAAGCCCAGATGATTTAAAATGATCAAAGCTTGCTATCGCCCACATTATCTTTTCACGGTTGAGAATAGATGCTGTGCCGCATGACTCTGTACGACTTAAAGGTTTGTGTTCGTAGATACGACTCATGGGATCATCGCTCAGCGATGGAAGTGAAACCACCGGTTTTGAGCACTATATGGGTATATTTTCTATACAGAAATGTTACTTTAGTCTATAGTCGATACTAGGAAATTAGAACCATTAAAAAAATATTGAAATACGGCTCGAAATTGGATGCAAAACTACGATCGCTGAGCGATGATCCCATGAGTCGTCTCTACGAACACAAACCTTAAGGGATGGTTAGGCAGAGCGACGTCTTAGCTTCCAGGGAAGTGTGTATCGAGTAAATACTCGATAGTTTCGATACATGACGACGTTCACGATCCGTCTTGGCATAGATGGGTTAGAGGCTAAAACTTTCCTGAATCTGGATGTCTCAGAGGACTATTCGATGTTTTCGCAGAATCTTCTCCAAGCGGTGCGCTTAGCGCTTCTTAAGGTACGTGTTCGTAGAGACGACTCATGTGATGATCGCTCAGCGATCGTATTTTGACCACCGGCTCTGAGCACTATACGCGCTATGAAATAAAGTGCAATATTTTTCTATACAGACATGTTCCTTTAGGTCAAAGTCGACACAAGGAAAGTACCACCATTCAAAAAATATGCAAATATGGCTCGGAATTGGATGCCAAACTACGATCGCTGGGCGATCATCACAAGAGTCGTCTCTATGGACACGTACCTTTAGTACTTTTTTGAAAGAATTGAAATGTTATTTGTAGGTGTGCCAAACCGACTCTTGCCTAGAGGCCTAAGCTTTATTAAAGCTTCACGTAACTCTTAATTCAAAAATCTTAGAATTTCACCAAATAGATTTTTTCTTCTCTGCGTGTAAACTGACAGGGCACGATTAGATTAGATTAGATTAGATTTATTGAGGGCACAGGCAACAAGAGTTGCCCTAGGCACTGCGACCGGTGGTCTATTGTACCATTGCCCCTACTATGGATTAGATGAACTCATCTAATCGACTGCCTTCGATAAATCGATTCAGCTGGGCCATATTGATAGTGGCGATATCCTCTTCCAAGGGAAAAGCAATACCGAAACACTCCAATCGGCGCCTAGCTAGCCTCTCACATTCACACAGGATGTGAGAAGCAGTTTCGTCGTCAGCCTCACAGAAGCGACAGCTGGCGTCGGTAACAATGCGCAAGCGCTTTAAATGACCGTTTAAACGGCAATGCCCCGTAAGGAGCCCGCATATGATCCTAACCCTGTTTCTGCTTAATTTCATCAGACCAAGGGTACGATTGGGTGAGTAGTTAGCGACAAAGAGTTTTGACTGCCTAAGCCCTGGAAGAGCTTCCCAGTGTGTGGTGGCTTTGGCTTTTTCCCACTCACTAATCACATTTCTGCAGATACAGAGTGGTAACCCACAGTAAGGTTCTGGGCCATAGAAGGGAGTGGTGGATGCTCTTCTTGCGAGCTCGTCGGCCTTCTCATTGCCGTAAAACCCCGAGTGCCCAGGTACCCAGAAAAGGGTGAGATTGTTGAGATTGCCCACCTGTTGGAGGATTTCCTGACAAACCCACACGAGCTTAGATGTGACAGTACAGCTCGTCAGCGCTTTTATTGCTGCTTGGCTGTCAGTGAATATTGCTATTTTCCTGTTGGTGTAACCTTTGTCAAGGCATAATCTTGCACACACTTCGATTGCGTGCACTTCCGCCTGAAACACGGTCGGATGTATTCCCATAGGAATAAAGATATTAGTGTTCGGGCCAGTAATCCCAGCTCCAGATCCTGTGTCGGTCTTGGAGCCGTCCGTGTAAAATTTGATGGTGCTAGGGTGGAGTGATCTGAATCTGTCAGTCCAGTCCACCCTTTCCCATATCTCTGCATTATAAGAAGGTAAAAAAAGGGCACGATACTGCAGTCGCAGTCCTCATCGCTTCGGTGAAGACGTTTACCATAACATCCAATTCTTGCTTAGTGCTCGAAATATTTGGAAGCAAATAGACTCTCGAAATCTAGTCCAGTTTGTCTTCCTACGATTCACAGTAAGTGAGTAAGCAAGACATAATTGTAGATACCTGTGATCAGAGATGGAGTGCTCCGCCGACACTCTCCAGTCTGTGATTAATTGCATGACATCCTCCGATGCTAGAGTCATGTCCAGCACCTCTTGCCTGTTTTTGGTAACGAAAGTCGGCTCAGAACCCAACTTGCAAATAAGGAGTTTTGTTCCTAGAATATATTCCAGAAGCAATTCACATCGGTCGTTTGTATCCGTGCTACCCCAGACAACATGATGCGCATTTGAGTCGCATCCGAGGACTAAACTAGTATCAGAAGACGTTGCTGCTGCAACGGCTTCTCTTAACTTAGGCGAAAGTAGGGTGCCGTCATGCGGCATATATGCCGAAGCAACCCACAAAACCTTACCATGTAGCTCAATGCAGAGACGAGACAAGCTCCTTATCACTGAAATTGGGCACCAGAAAAGCCTTGAAGGTTTTCCTGACTAGAATACAGATTGTATTGCATTGAATGTTCGTTTACTTTGCATAGTTATGCCATATTTTGCATGTTTACGCCATCGTATAAAATTGCAAATGATTCTACTGAATATACAAACGATAAGACTAAACAGCCGACGGGCACTAGATAAAATGTACGAGTTGATGCAGTTTTAGGGTAAATAAGCGCAAAACAACGATTCGGGTTAAAAGCTGTTTATATCTAAAGCACAAACCATTAATTTATTAAGAGGCTGAATATTAAATTTTTTTCAATTGTGATAAGCCAATAACCAGTAAACTAACATGGCCTACACAAGCAACAAATGAGCGCCGCGGTCGGCTTATCGCGACATTAAACCACCGGTGGCATCTAGTCAATGGTTGTCGTATTGGCTAATATTGTACTGAACTAATTCGTGATAGAGCGCTCCTGGTTGTGACACCTAATATTGAAAAAGCCTTTTTCTTTACAATAGTAAGAGAAAATAAGCTACGCTACATAATATGCTAATGTAAGGTGATCAGACGTACAACATTTTGCTGTACTGTACAGTATTTTAACCTGCCGTACAGCATCAAGAAGCGTGCAGCAAAATGTACAGCATTCTCGTTTTCAAAATATAAAACCTCATGAGCAATCCAACGAGTTTCTACATATTTGGAATTGTTTTCCACCACACGAGATCCGAGCTGGCATTCTGTAAGGCGATAATAGACAGCCGACACTTTAATTTTTTGGGTATTTTCTAATGCTAAATTTGTCAATGTAATTGGCCTGGAGTGGTTGGTTATAGACGATGCGTTTATATTTCACATTCATTATATTTTTGTCATTAGAGTTTGAGGCCATCAAAATAGTAATGTAACTTCTCAAACATGAACAAATAACTTGTTTATTGGCTGCCTGGATACAAAGGAGCCAGCATTTGTACGGACTACATTATAGGGAAAATTTTAGTGTATCTCTATGGCGTCATTTTGTACAAAAATTAGCAAGTTTGACTGATTTTTTTATATTTTTTCGGTATACTGTGCTTTTGAATGACGAATTAAATTTTCTTTTAAATATATTTAAATTAATATCGTTTTTTTGCGATTTTTTGCAATACATTGGCCATCCTACGTAGAGGGCTTTCAATGCATGAATATTTTAAACAAATTTTTAATTAGCCCCTTCAAACCTTTAATGTAATTAGAGGGGAGAAGGACCATGAGCAGTGGCTTTAAGTTGCAGTCCAGAGATAGACATAGCACTATTTAGTTTTGTATCGGGTTTTGATGCAATGCAACAGGAGTTGATGGTGATGCTTTGTAACCGAATATTACAAAATAGTTCAGCAATAGAATACGGAAAAAAAATTGCTAACATTTAGTCTCTTGGATTTGTTGGATTAGGCTCTGGCCAAAATAGCATAATAATTACTGAAACATGTAAAACATGCACAATGAGCTAAAATTCCCATTGGGTTCTTTTTCATCTATTTCTGTGTGTATTTTTTTAACATATGAGCGGATTTCAGTAAATTTCATCCACAGGAATCTGTACCCAAATTAACAGGACAACTATCGAGACATATGAAAAATTCACAATGGGGCACAATTAGGTATGAACACAATTCTTTTTCTTAAACTTTTTTCTGTCTTTCTTGCGATTGAATTACAGTAAGTTTACCCCATCTTTTATGGGTTTACACATGGCTCCGACCGGAATGGCAGTATAACCATTGAAATAAGCAGAAAATTCACAATGAGCAATAATTCACAATGAGTTATTTTTTCGCATATTTTTGTTTCTATTTCTTGAACGTCTTTGCGGATTTTTGGAAAATTTTCCTGCCGGATTGGTCTTCTCTCTGAATATTAGAATAATATTGAAACACGCGGAAAATGTATAATGAGCAAAATTAGAATATATTTCTTTCTGTATTTTATATATTTCTTTCTGTATTCCTTGAACGAATTGCCAGATTTCAGTCAACTGATTTCAGCGGATTGTTCCACACCTCCTTTCTCTTTGAATATCGAATTTAGTTTCTTTCAAATTTACAATTCGTTTTGTAAATTTGCGAACGGAGCGAGCGAAGCGAGCTCTCACAGCTTGTTAATTTATAATTTATAAAAATAAATAAATAACAGGCGCGACAATCCAGCATTGGACTAAGGCCGCAGGATGTGTTAGTGACATCCTATTTCCAAGATCTTATCTGCTTTTTGTTGAGGTAATGAGATCAGCATCACGCTCAGCAGTGTTATTTATCCCCATAAATGGGTACTCGTTTAACATCTGAGTGAGATCATAGTCCGTCACAAGCTCGTGAGTTCGAAAAACACCATGATCCACGGTGAGATTCGAACTCATGACCCTGTGCACCGAAGGTGCGCGCACTAACCGCTAGACCAGCCAGACTACTATAATTTATAATTTATACTATTTAAAAAACGCTGCTAAATTTTTTTAAGGGAAGAAATATTGACAACTCGGAGAAAATTATTATCAAGGCATATTTGGTAAAAAAATTGCAACCTGATTTTTTTGTTAGTATGAATAGGGAATCATTCTTATTGCAATAAGAAAAAATAATTAATTGTAATAAGACTGTGTCTAGTAAATTAAAGCAAGTTTTAGAAGGTTCATGAATCTGTAGCGCCAACATTTAGTAACGCGACTATATTAAAAAATTAATTGTTATTCGAACAAGGCTAATTAAAATTAGAACCTAAACTTATTTTGTAGTTGATCTTGAAACGGTCAAAGGCTTCTCATACCGGACGTTTTCTTTACCAGCCAATCAATCAATGCAGAAACGGGGTTTTGCCAGGACTGCCCCCCCATTTAACAAGTCTGTCCGGTATTGGAGATCCTCCCGAAATTGTCCCATAAAATATCCAGAGTGTCCCGGATTTCAGGTAAAGTGACCCTGTTCGCGCTAGCATTTTTTTTTGTCGTTGGACTCTGAAACTTTTGATCTCTTTGCAAATTGATCTTGGGTCGCATATTTGACTTCGTTCGCTATTTTGACGCTCTGCCGTTTTGCTGCATTTGATCTATTTGAAGCATGATACTTTCGACTTTGCCATCGAAGGGATAGATCACTCGATATTGATGTTTTCGATTAGATTGTCCCTATTCATGAAATCGTAGAGCACCGGAGTGACTAGAATTATTATTAAACATCTCTTGGAGAGTGCTAGCGACTGCAACGATTTTTAGAAATTTTCTATTTGAATTTGGGTTTGTCTCTAAACCGAATCCCACTAATAGGTAGTTTGTGAACAGCATTGACGATTCAGGAATCTGGTTACCTTATGCTAATGTATTATACAATATAGAAAATGATCGCTTCAGTGATTGGAAAAATGGATTTTGAACGGGAGAATTTTGAATCGGCTGGATTTTGACCAGGCAAATTACGTATGAGCATAATTTTCGGAATGTTTTTTATTATTGTAATTCAATTATATATAGATAACAAAACAAGTTGTGCATTCATGTTCAAAAATCCATCCGAACAGTATTAAACACAAAAATAATTTTTGCATTAAAAATAAAACAAAAATATTTATTCATTCATTTATGACCTTTGTATTTCACTGATAAACCACGTAGGTGTATACATACGCTACAAACTGATAAAAAGTTTGAAGTCATGGCCGTGCGATACATTTTTTGCAATACAGAATTTACCTCCTCCATTTTTTAACGCCATATAGGTACACTAAAAATATTCTAAATTTAGTTAAATGAACTAATAACTCATACCCACTTTGGTATCGGGAAATATTGACTTAAATGTTGTGTTGGCGTCTATATACAGATAAGATGTAAGAAAAAGCTTCCGAGGAGAAAGAGTGCACACACAATGGTCTTCTACTGATAATGATTACAATGTGATAAGGAGATTTTACGATACATTCAACTATTACCACTAGTATTACGAGATATTTGATAAAAGCCTTGCTAATGCTATGGAATGGTTATCTTATAAATTGTCAGCGATTCTTCGAAATCAAGATGCACATCATGATAGGAGAAGGGACGAGAATATGGTAGAAAGTATGCGTCTATCATTTTATGTATCCATAGATAAGAGGTTATCAGTATTATGTACATACATTAATGAATAAAATTTGCCCAGAATTACGAATTCCGTGAATTTGATAGCCAATGCACAACTTGAACGATTACTTCATATGCCAATTAGGGATTATAGTAAAATATCCATGTGTTTTGCTTATTTTATTACGATAACTTTTTTTACGTTACGTTTTACTAGATTCCAAGAAATGTCCATAAACATAGCAAAAAGATACGTTAATTAAAATGTCAACATACGAGTACAAATGCTTGTCATACATATTTGCATTGCTTACCCAATTAATACTGTTCTTGTCGCACTGGAATTATTGTATGGCTTGATTAACTCAAACAAATAAGTAGGTTCACATATGCATATACATATCGTATTGCTCCTTTGATTTATAGACCTTTTATTCGTACATATCTTTATATGTTCTGACAGGACACAGGACTATCATAAACTTTGTAAGTTCCTACATTCTCGTTTATATCAGCAAAATCTCATTCTTTTCGTAATAAATGGTCTTGTTTATGACATCTACGAATTTTTCCATTATTGTAACAAACTATTCGTTGTACCATACAAGTTTTATGCATTACTCATAATGATGTATTTACAGTCGAACTCGCGTATTTTAATAAATACATACATATTTATATTTGCCTTTGAAAGTACCTCTGCGAACAACAAATTCCATTTGATTCGAATCACTTTTTGAACGTCTATCTCGCTTGTTCTCATTCTTAGGGCCGATTACTCGTACATCTTATCTAGTGGTTAGTCTTGTCGTATAGACAAGACGCAGACCATTTTCTAGAAGCTTTTTGTTTTTACTTTGCATAGTTACGCCATATTTTGCTTGGTTGGCTATCGTATGAAATTGCACAATGATTTCTTCAATTTCAGATGTTGGTGTAGCCAAGCAAAATATGGCGTAACTATGAAAAGTAAACAAAAATTCAATTCAATATGATGTAAAAGCTTTCAGAAAATAGTGTGCGTCTTGTCTATACGATAAGACTAACCACTAGATAAGATATACGAGTAATTGGCCCTTAATGAATGAATAATATTCAGATTTCTTTCAGGATGTAAGAGCGGATTTAGCGTCGAGTTTATTTAACTACATATAATCGTAAAGCGTTTTCTGGGTTTTCATTTTAGCCACATCCTGGTTTCACTTTCGTTTTATCTGAAACTACCTATAATGATTTTATTTTGCGTTTATCCCAAAGGTGTAAGGTAAGTTGAAACCGATGTCAGGATGTAGAGATGAGACTACAAAAAGTGGGGTGAATAAGAGCGTTTTTGCGAGTGGGGACAGTATCGTAACGTAATTGTGTCGAGGTGAACTCATATTGAATTTACTGTAATTTTCTCTAGAGCCTTTGTATTCTATTCGTTTGATATCTTTAACTTGACTTTATTTTCCCACAAATAACATTGTTAGCATGATTTTTTTATGGGGGTCGAAATCCTTAAAAGTTTTGCCATCGTAATAAATAATATAATTATGATTGAGGTAGTGTGCTCGCCTTTCAAGAACAGAGCCGTGGGCTCGAGTCTCACTGTGATCGGATTCAGTGTATAATAGTCTACGAGTTCACAACCCAAATTAACGTTGTATATAGAAGTTCGACTGTATGATAATTTATTAAAATATTTGCGGTTTTTCATCCACACCTATCCTATACGTTTTTACCGCAAAGCACATCTATTCAATGATGCTTAATATGAGTGGAATTTTATCTTTAAACCAGTATTATGATGACATATTTATACCACAAGTGCTAGTCTGATGTGCATATCTGTAGAAAAGCATTATTCTTGATCTTTGTTACTCTTCAAAGAAGACAGCTTTTCTTTCATAGATCAAAGCGCTACGATGTATATATGTATTTATATTCTTTAAATGACTTTTTAGTTGATTTTGTTTTATATTCGCCATAATAGTTTTATATGCACGGTTATCAATTTTAGAATATTTTTTAATAGTCCTGACACACTAGGGCATAAACTCGTTTCATAAACCGCAAAAAAAATAAAGCTTTCTAAACCACGAAAGCATGACACACTACACAATAGCGGGTTATGAACGTCATGAAATATTTAAAACGAGCTTTTGGAAATTGTCTACTAAAAACTATTTATGTCAAAAAGTAACAAACTTAGTAGTACTTCAGCCTACAGAATAGTTCCTAATACAGTTCCTAGGACCCTATCGAGGATAAAGCAAACCGTGTTTACATGTATTTGCCCTTCTGTCCTCTGCAGCATTCCTCAAGTCAATGCTGATTTATGTACTGGCAATACAAACAGCGGAAAAAATACAAAGCGCGGACGAATTCCACGATACAATCCAAAAAAGCTTCCATTGTCCTTTCAATGGCTGAATGAATCATAACTCATAATGATAGTAATAGTATATCCATTCTTTTATTATCGTAAAAAAAGACATACACAATTAATGAAAAGGACACATCAGTTCGGATTTTATAATTCATTTTAACGAAACTTTACTCTCGATAGTTTTTTGTTAATGTTAGCACTTATTTATACAATTAATAAAGTTTCGAGTCCGATCCCCGTGGAAGTGCAGCTGGTTTATCCTAATGTTACACTTCATATCTTTGCATTATTGTCCCACGAAGAACTAAATTTCGGTCACGTGTTGTGGTATCAAGGTGATAATTGTTTGGACCCATCAGCATTTTTCCCAAAAAAATCGGTTTTTTGCCTATGTATATCTACACACTAAAAAAATTTGGTATAAATTTTATAAATTTTCTTATCTATATAGGTCCATAGGAAAATTTGTATTAAATTTATAAGTTTCAATCTTATAAATTATATTTATTCTATAAACGATAAAATTAATAGGAGTTATAGTGTAAATCCAACAATACCAATGGTTTATTTTTTATAGGAAATCATTTAGAAGTGTTTTATATGAATTTGGTATAAAAATTATAAAGAATCGATAGATCCTGGTTATAGGACAGATTATACAAATTATAAGAGAACAGGTATAAATCGAAGAATACTAACTATTTTACCCCATGATTCTCAGCCTATCATGTCATAGTCAGTACAAGTATGAAACCTAGTTGATTTTTCACTTGATTGCAAAATAAAAAATAAAAAAAAAATTCGCGAGCGCGCAGAGCGCGAACGCTGGGTTGGTGAGCGTAGCGAGCAGGGGGCGAAGCCCCCTAGTAACTCATAAATCTCTCAATGACCTCTTCTATATTTTATTAACCTCTTCATGCTCTAAATTGCATAATAAATTACCTACCTACAGTGGGATTCGATCCCGAGATCCTATGATTTGGAGACCAACGCCCTACCTACTAGACCAACCAGACTATGAGTGATGAAGTTTGTAATTTATACCATACATTGAACGAAAGCACGCACAAAATTTTATCGTAGAAAAGAATAAAATGAATATGAACTTAGTATAGATGAGCCTTTCTAAACCATTTTGTATAAAATTTATCTGAGTTTTGGTATAAAACGCAACGAAAAGAAAAGTTCATAAGAACTTCGATAAAATTTATACCATTTTTGGTATACACTGACTTTATACTTTCAACGTTATAAAAATGTATTCTAAAATTGGCATATATAACTTTATATTAAAAATGGTATAAATAATTTTATCTTTTATCCCAAAATTTGTTACCGTGTAGTGAGCTAGACATCCTCGAGCTATTTTAAATTATAATTATAGAATAATGAAAGGAAGGAAAATTAATTATATGCAATACGAAACGAAATTTCACTCACCGAATATAAACTTCGCATGAAATTATGCTAGCCTAAATACATATGTAAATCATTGTCAAAATAAAACTAATGACAGAAGACTATTAACATTATGACGTAGGTACCATTAACAATTTTGAAAATTATTTTTTTCCGCCAACTTTGTAATTTAGAGCTTTTCGGTGGTTACAATGCAGTTTAGGAATCGAAAGCTCCATCCAATTGCGGATTACAACGTGGTTATGAGAGCTTTCATAAACTCCAAACGGCTCATAACCTCGTTATAAACCGCATATAAACTCGTTCTGGACTCATAAACTGCATTCGTTCGTAAACTCGTTTAGGTGTGTCAGGACTATAAGGCGTATTGTGACTTACAACGTAATCCACGAATTAAATATATTTTAAGTCTTCCGAAATATTAAAAAATATTTTAATATTTCGTAAATTAGAATCTAATGGTTTTTTTTGATGAATGTTGTTACACAACGGTTTTGATTTGCCGGGGACGTTGCTATTCATCACCTGTGATATTTTGATTTGCTTGACACAACAACACCCTGTGATATTTTTTATAATCAATTGACACATAACATATGCAAATTTGACATTGTAATTAGTTCTTTGTCTTCCATCATTGTCACAACTTCTGTAATTTGTCCACTTTTTGAATATTAATTGGTAATTTAATTTATTATTATGTAATTTTGTTTTATATGCCCAAAATTTTGTATTGTTTTTATAGAAAACTAAACCCTGAAGATGGGCTGTTGCCCGAAATATATTGGTTAAACTACAATTTTGGGCTTTTTCATTTGGGTTCAGCTATCGAGGCAACACAACACGACTTCGAAGAACTAATGTTTTTTGACTTTAAATCGTTTTCTAATATTTTTTGCTTATTTTGCAATGAATTACGACGGGGCCGGGCGGTTCAAATATGATCCAGACAAATGCTCTGACACGTTTATTTATTATAGGAAAAATTGACAAAATTTTACTATCTTTCTAGGTACTTCCTCTCACTAGTTAATATTTTTTTCCACCTTGAAAAATTCCTTGGGCAGCTCGGACAGCCATGTGCGCGGGAACTCCTCTACCTCGTCGTTGGTGGCGTCGAGGGCTTCTTTCAGTGGTCCAAGCATAATGGTAGTTGCAGGTTGATAAATCCGAACTGTAGGGAGGGGGTGTTTCAATACCTCCCATTCCAATTCCGATATTGTATCGAGCATAAGACGCGCGGTATGAGGTCGCGAGTTATAGTTGGTAATGGTAACGAAACGCTCTATTCTAGGTATAAAATGCAACTGACTTTATTTCTGAACATGATTCTTCTTATCTCTATTTCCACAGTTATGATTCTTGATGATAAAATAATGTATTTGTTGCTAACTAGTACATATTGAACAAAATATTAACAAAACTAAAATCATGAGTGCTGAGTGTAAAGTCGCCGTCCCGCTAGGCTAAATCCGGCTGAGTCAAATGTTTAAGAGAGCTTGCCGGTAGATCTCGTAACTCGCGCGTTATCCTGGAGAAGTGCGACTCACTTCGCGCTGGAATGCTGCTCCGTTTTGAGCGATAAGGCGGGTTTCATGTGCGTTTTCAGAAGGTTATAGCAGTATACAGCATTGATGGAACGATATGTGCGCAAAAAGTCGACGTACATCACGCCCCGCCGCGCCGGTCCCAGAACACAGTACACATGACCTTACCCGCGGACCTGGTTTTCTTCTCTTTGAGTGGCACCTCTTCCTCCTTCTTCCTCCTTCCTTCTCCACTGTTTAGACGACACCTTGCTTTCGGGAGTGTAATAGTGTACTGTATCCATGTCTAAGGTGACCAACCGTCCCGGATCCTGCGGGACAGTCCCGCATTTTAAAAGTCTGTCCCGTATTAAAAATCCTCCCGGATTTGTCCCGTAAAACATTCTAAGTGTCCCGCAAGTCCCGCATTCACTAGTATTCCATGTACGCATTGCCAAAAACATTATTTCTTAATTTTCAGCTAATATTTTAAAATCAGAGATTACGAATTTGCCTTTCATAAATATTTGAAATTATTTCCTATTCTAGTTAGGTATTAACTTTGCCAGGAGCAACAGACCACATTTTATATTCATATTTGATGGAGATCCAAAGCCGCTTTGAAGGAAAAAGTAGTGGCTGCTAACGCAAATACCGATTATGGAGGTGTCGACCGTAAGGCTCAGAGCAACATTTTCGCAAAACTGCAAGCGGAACTTAAATGAAATCATTAGTGTGCGCATAATGCAATTCAAACGGCAGCAGATTTATTATTTATACATTTGATAATGCACAAATAATTTCAAAGATGTACAATGGCCGGCGAAAGTCTACATACGATCCATATTTCGCCTGTATAACGAGCCCAACAGTATTATTTGAAAAAGTAATGATGCGTAGTCTTGTTCATAATCTGATTTTATTAAAATGTCACAAAACAACTTTTTTCGAACAAAGTTCTTAATATATTCATAAAAAAAAACTAAAAAAAATCCAGTGACAAAAGACTACGTACGATTGTGATATTTGAATAAAAATGATTAAAAATTAATAAAAAAAAATTCTTTTAATATTTTGTTGGCCCTCTATTGGTATCTATAACTGCCTGCAAGCACCTTGGCATTGATGCGACCAAATTTTCAAGCTCGTTAGGAGCTCACTCCTCAGTGAGCTTCTCTTTTAGAATTGTAGCGTTTCTAATATCGTTTCCGGATTTTTCGATCTAGGAGTTCCCAAACATGCTCGATAACATTCAAATCCGGACTTTGTGGGGGTGTGTTAAGCTGCCTTGGAGCATAATACAACAACTAATCCTTCACGACTTGAGCCTTGTGTTTCGGATCGTTGTCTTGTTGGAATAACCAACTTTCTCCGAGGTGCGACTTATCGACCGACTCCCGTAAATGTTCCTCCAATATGGCCTTATATAGATGGCGATCATACTATCGATAAACAATCAAATTTTCGACACCCGACACTGCCACCACCGTGTTTGACTGTAGGAATAATATTTTTCGGGTCCAATGCCGTGTTTTCCTTCCTCCAAACTTTTGCGCTACCGTCACTTTATACACGGGCTCATCTGTGAAAAGAACTTCCAAAACTCAAGTCCTTTATTTCGGTGCTTTTGTGCAAATTCTAAGCGCTATTTTTTTTCCGTGGCGGTCTGCTTTGATAGCTATTGTTATTTAACGTTCTTTGGGTGCACCGTGTTCCCTGCTCATTTTGCAATATCTTCGGCCAATTTTGAAACATTTACTTTAGGGTTTTAATTCACTTCTTTTAAAATATAAGAAACGTCTCTGCGAAGCAACTTCTTTTGTCGACCGCTGCGAGGCTTATTTTTAACTGAAAACCTACTTTTGTAGTTGTTCAAAATAGTTTGGACGATCGATTTACTTAAACCCAACATTTTGGCGTTTTCTCCAAAAGATGTTCCTTCATTTCGATGTTTTACCACCAAATTTTGGGCTTCTGTTGAAATTTCTTTGCGCGAAGAAATTGTCAGATTAAGACTTCCAAAATTGCAGACAAACGCGAAGTACAATTACCAAAACTTCACAAACGTAATGATGTTCAAAACGGACCCGCACAAGATAATAGAAACATGCCTACTTGTAACACGCAAAATTGTGGTATACTGTTTTGCGTACGGCAGGCAAGTGAATTTTTCATAGGAAATGTCAAAGCCTATTCAAACTGTAGTTATATTTTCACCGACATGCTACAACTCTCTAATATTTTATGGGACAATCTTGCAATTTCTACAAAAAATGCATTCAATATCTCTAAAAGTACAGTTTTTAACAAGATACATTTCACGCATTTAAATGGCTGTTATTAAAAGAAGCTCATCTAAAATGGTCCGAGGTATAAAATAAAATATTGGAGCGGACCAAGTAATATTATTACCGAAAATGAATTATATTTGAATGAAGTGCACAAAAAATGAAAGGAGCTCCTCAGGTAAGACCAGAGCAGCGCTGGATGGAAATTAATTAAAAAAGTGAAGAAAAACGCAATTATAAATTCGTACTGGACATCTTCAGAAACATTTTCAAAAACCGAAACGCTTCGAGCTATAACCGAAATAAAGTTCAATATGGGAACTTTAAAAAAATAGCATTCAGGCGAAAAGTATGAATTTCAAAAATTCATAATTTCACTAAACGTTTTATTTTTATTTTTGTATACTTTGAGACCCCATTCACCCCCACAAAATTACCATAAAAATAGTTCATACACGTGTCTATCTTATCGCACTTGTGAATTTTCTTTGAATGAATCCCTTTCTAAATTTGCAGTTCAACGTGAAAACTGGAATTGTGAAGGCGCTTTAAAATTTGATTTTTTTCGAAATTAAAAATAAAATAAATAACAGGCGCGACAATCCAGCATTGGACTAAGGCCGCAGGATGTGTTAGTGACATCCTATTTCCAAGATCTTATCTGCTTTTTGTTGAGGTAATGAGATCAGCATCACGCTCAGCAGTGTTATTTATCCGCATAAATGGGTACTCGTTTAACATCTGAGTGAGATCATAGTCCGTCACAAGCTCGTGAGTTCGAAAAACACCATGATCCACGGTGAGATTCGAACTCATGACCCTGTGCACCGTAGGTGCGCGCACTAACCGCTAGACCAGCCAGACTTTTCGAAATTGGTTGATTATAATTTAGACCCCGATTTAGACCCAATTTCACTTTTAGTTATCTTTGAAATGTTGTTATATGACAGTATAAGCCCAATAAAAAATAATCTATTAACGTCCTATACCCTAAAGTACACATCATAGTTAAAATGTCCCGGATTGGCATTTCTAAAAGTTGGTCGCCTACCCATGTCTCGTCTGTAGTGAAGATTCGTGTTAAAAACCGTCTCCTTTTGCCTCGTATTGCGTCAGCAAGCGGTGACAAACTTGCAACCGAGTGAATTTTTTCTCGATGTTCAACAGTTTGAGAACTTATCGTGCCTTTATTTTGCGATATTGAAGGTGTTCGTGGATGATAGACTCTACAGTCTACACTACCAATATTGATGCCGGGTTCAGGCGAAATGTCTCGAACATTCATTCTATAGTCCTCCAAAATTAGTTGTTCTACGCGGCGAATGTTGTCTCTTGTCTGGTGTGATGCTGGTTCGCAGTCGACGATCATGGGGCTCATTCTTGACGGTTTCGCGGCAATTCTTCAACGGTTTGGCCCATTTAAACTCAGTACCGAACTGATTTTGCAAACGCAGCAAAATTTTCGTATTTTTAACGCCTTCCCCCACTAAAAAAAGATTGGAAATACGTTGCGCAACGGTTGTTGACACTTGATGCTCACTCATGGTCGTAAGGGCCCTCATAGACTCATCGATTAATTGGGCAATCAAAGCTCACTTCTGTGGAGAAAGCACATTTTTTAGGTTTCACTACCGAATCCGCAAGAAAAAATGAGCTTTTTCCACAGAAAATGTGCTTTCTCCATAGAAGTGAGCTTTGATTGTCCAAATAATCGCTGAGTCTATGGGCCCTCTAACGAGCGTAAAATATGCGTTCGCGACGAAAAATATACCACATTGTTCGCGACCTTAAAAACATACATGCGCGCCATCTACAGCGTTTGTCTCCATCATATTTTAGCTGCATTTGCAAGGTAATTTGCGAAAAGCTCACTTTGAATTTAATTCTAATGGTCGCCATAGACTCAGCGATTAATTGAACAATCAAAGCTCATTTCTGTGGAGAAAGCTCATTTTCACTTGCGAATTCGATAGTGGAACCTAAAAAATGTGTATTGCATACACTCAGGTGGAGTCCATTACTCTTTACCATGATTTCATAATATATTTGGTTTGAAATTTTGGTTGAAATCTCGTTCATTTCATTGAAAATACATATCTGGGAAATCCGCTTTGCTTGTTAAAAAAAAAGTTGGTAAATTTCAACTGGGTGGATTTTTTTCCTGCTGATTGGATTTAAACTCTAGTACCAGAGCTGTGTATTATTGAGCGAAACTATTTCTTCTGGTAATAGGTGAATCCATTTCTTCTGTTCATGTTTCCGAAATGGTGTTCGTTTTAATTTATTGTGAGAGTAGAGAACCGGAGCGGTCCCAGTCCCTGGACACCCCAAATGACAAATAAAATAGCCATACATTTTTCAGAATTATAAGCTTTAAGTCCCTGTAAAAAATAACAAAGTTCAATCAGTTCAGCTCAATCAGGAAGTTTGCATTTTCTTTGAACAACTTTAGTTAGTTTTGCATGAAATTACTAATTCGCGCTAAAAAAAAAACGAGATATTTCGTGCTTTTGAAGCCTCTCTCAGTCTTTACTACAAATCAACAACTTTAAAATTAATAAAATAAAAAAGGTGCAATAATTGGATTACATTTTTCTAGTATTATTTTGAAAGTTGGTGTAACTTTTGCGGAATGAGAGAGGCCAATTAAACAATCACTCACAAAAGCTAATGCCATCTCTGGTAAAATAAATGCAGCTCTTCAGCGCGACAGTAAAATGTTCCTCGAAATTCTCGCTTCAAATTACTACCCAAATTAAGCTTCAATATTCCAGTGACACTAAAATCTACAAAATGGTATTTTTAAATCACAGTTCAAAATTTTCCACTCCTCGCCACTACGGTAGGAGGCCCCTGATGACTGGGGGCCTGTGTTCGATCGAACACATGGAACACCATACGTAACGCCACTGACATTCGAATTGAACAATTAACAATAACAATGATACAATAATTGCATTTGGCGATAGAGATAGATTGTCTCCATAATATGAATCACAATTTATTATTTACGTGACAATCTGAGTGTAAAAAAAACAGCACTAATCTCTCTTCCATACAATTTTGTAATGGAATGTAAGCATTTCTAGAATAGTTTTTCTTTTTTTGATTATAGCAATGATACACAATTATCAATACATTTTAATTGCTTATATAACATGTCATGTATGCAGTAGGATCAGCAAATACAAATGCAATAATTTATTATTATCTTATTATCAAATTGCGTATTGCAAATGACAAATGTCTATTATGATATGGCAATCAGTGACAACAATGATGAAGTCTAATTACTGGTAGTACAAATACATACTCGTACTTATACAATAAAATTAAATAGAAAACATTAAGCATTATTATTTGTTAAGATAAATGGATGGAAAAGGATCTTTTGAATTTCTAATGCATGACTTGTTGAAACTAATATTTTCTAGACATATTATGACTGAATTTAGGGTTTTTTTTGAAAATATTCCCAGTTCAATTCAAATCAGCAGTACAGCATCTGCTAAACTTATTTTTGACAAAAAATGTATTTTAAAGAGCAAGTCGACTTCTATATGCCACAGTCGATTTTATTCCCCCTATTCCATTTTATTGAATAAACAATTTCTTAAATAAATAAATTAAATTATGAGTGCAGTAACAATATCCGTTAAAAATATTTTCCGGTATATCGTCATCATATGATAACAATTATTTAAATTACATATGCATATATGTAAGAGCCACTAAAAAGATGATTTAATTTATAGTCATCTACGTAATTGTATAAACACAAAACTTTATTATCATTCTACGACGAAATAAAAATGATATCATCGAAATGTACACGCGGAGATATTCACACATCAATTGGAACATATAGGCAAAGCGATATTTCCAATAGTATAAGAACCACTCAAAAGATACTCTGCCTGCATATCTTCGAGTAACATAACCAAAAACTCAATTTTAACTGTGCTAAATTAATTAGCACACCGGCAAAGTGATATGAATACAAATCAGCGTTTATAAAAATAATTGCGATGTCACTCGTATGTTCTGGTGTGTTGCACTGTGTACAACAGCAACAGCCCAATTGTTCATAAAAACTGTTGAAACTAATAATGCAATAAACTTCAAATTGTATGGATGTAAATATAATTATAAACGAAAAGATAATGATAAATGTTACTTTGACAAGTAGATAAAGAATGAAGTATGTACATAATTATTAAAAGATGTACTCCAGGCGATCGGTCGTGAAATCGGGCTTCAGAGTGCATGCCAGGCACTGTCTGAGATTATTTTAGAAATCGATAGGGTATTAGTCAGAAAGCTTAAATTTAAGTTTGCACCACTTGAACAATTTTCTAACGGTACTTATGAAGGGTTTTGTCTTGTTTGGGTTTCCGGCGTATATCTCCGCTCCCAATGGTAGCATTTCCAAAAAAAGGCCACCGAATTGTTTGGTACAAAATTTTCTTCATCTTTGGCATAGCGATTGTTCACCATAAAGCAGTAGGTAAAATGTTACAGCGTGTCAAAGTTGAAAAAACAGTTTTTCAAATCAGGTTTTTGCAAATAAGTCAATAACGGTGATTTTTCGCGCAAAAATTAATAAGAGTGGACTTGTACCTTATTGGATTCCCTACAATCCAGAAAAAAAAATAAGTCGATACGATCAGCTGCAGCCGAGATATACCCGAAAGAAAGTGAGCATTCCGAAGTAACTATGCGTTATACTCGTACATACTTATACAATAATTTGTTGCAGATGCAGTTAGGATGGTGAAACTTCGGGTCTTTGCACGACATTTTGGAAAACAAGTTGCAGTGCGACCGCTGTGATCTCCGCAATTTCTGCTCAAATATTCTATTTTAACACTGTAAAAGTCTGTAGTTTGTTGACGTATACCTTCTTTTTGAGGGAAAAAAGTCTGAAGCCATCAGAACAGGCGATTGCGGTAACCATTTTATGTTAGCATTATTCATCATTAAATTTTCCAAAAATCTTTCCTCCTCATCGGAAAGGGACGTTTTACCCACCCGATATTTGTAATACAGTAGCGGAAATTGAAATAGGTTCACCCCCATAAAGTAAGGTTTTCCAAAAACCTGGCAGTTCACTAATGGGATAAAGTACCTAATTTACTTTCTTTTAATTTTGGATGGTTTATTTAGTGATGAGGGTACGTTTTTAGGGTTTTTTAGAATTTTTTCAAAAAAACCTTATAAAATCGATTTTGTCCGTCCGTCCGTCCGTCCGTCCGTCTGTTCACTAAATAACTCGCGAACGGCTCAACCGATTCTCATGAAATTTGGTAGGTATGTGTAGAATGGTTACAGTCTTTGGCACATATACCTTAGAAGTTGGTAGGAAGAAGATAACAGGGTGTCCCGAACAGGGTGTCCCGAAAGTCGACTTTTTTAGTTTGTATCGGAGATTGACGTTTGGGTATTTGAATCAAAGATCTAAACGAGTACATCTCATATCAATAAAAAAAATTCAGTTTCGAGTAACGGTAAAAAAGTTATTGGCGTTTAAAGTTAAACTTCCTTTTCGAGCTCCGTTTTTCTAAACCGTTATAGGGATCGATATGAAACTTTGCACAAAGATTGGTCTGTATGGCCTTATATACGTTAAATATTAAGACTGTTGACTTTTGCTAAGGAAAAGAAAATAACAGTAAATTTGTAAAATTTCAATTTGTTCGTGTGTAGCCCCTCTTAGGTTTCCATATATGGAAATTCTGCTAAGGGTTTTTAGAAAATTACATATAGAATATGTCTACAAATTTTCATTCGAATAACTGTATCCAAACCGGAAATGTAGCTAAGTAAGTATTTAGTAAGGGCCTTTCACAATGCAAGGGAAGCCTCTTAAGCATTTCTTGATGAAACAATGAACATGGAATTTGGTGGAAATGCATAGAATGGCAACAGTGTTTGCCACAAATATTTTTGAAGTTTGTAGGACCAAGTTAACAGGGTGTCCCTGAATAGCTGCAAAAGTATACTTGTTCAATACTCATAAGAAAGCTTGCGTGGGCTCTTATGTCAAGGGACACAATGGAATCATTTCATATAAGTTGGTTTTCCTTGATTTAAAAAACAGTAACAGTAGATTTACAGCTAATAATTCAGTTCATTATATAGCCAAGCCATCCTTACGTTTGCCTGAGTTTCTTTTTGCTCAAAGGCCATCAGAAATCTTAAATCGAAAAATGCCTGTAGATTTGCCTTGGAGTACTTTTATACAAACTGGGTAAATAGTAAATCTATTTTTGGATTGGTCTAATTAAAGGTGGAACAGAATGAAAGGCGTTAGCCTTTCATTCTGGAACGCGTTTATTTAGACCAATCCAAAAATAGATTTACAGGAAGCATTTCATCAATGTTGTGCACAATTCTTATCTATTGCTTATAAAATATTTGTACAAAAAATATTCACTATGCATCAAAATTCTAAAAAACCCTCGTATTGCGGGCGCAGCCCTCTGTACGCCGGTATTTTTATTATTTTCTTCAGTAGAATCCTGAATATGATATACAGATCTACTTGGTTGTGGAAGGGGGACCAACGTTGGAATATCATAAATGTCATCGTAGCAATCTTCATCATTTATGTCTTCGGTTATGACTGCGACGTTTGAGAATATTTTGCCACAACACGTTCTACAGATATTGGTACATGTGAGTCCAGCCTTCTTACAACCACATGCTGTCCCACAGTTTTTTTTACAAGAGCACGAAATAATATTTAATAGGTATGAAGGGATAATTTCTCCCGAAATCATCACAGGCTCCAATCCCACCTGAGTGCGCTTCCAGCCCAAGTTTTCTGAATTTAAAACGTTGCCGAGCCATGTCTGTATTTGGTGGTACGCTCGTAAGGAATGATGATCAGCGGCTGATTCGGTGGAAGGCAAAGCAGCAAGATTAGCTTTAATTTTCGTTCCTGCGCGAGCAAAAAGTTTGAAACGGAAATCGCTTAGTGATGTGTCGTTACGTGTACTTCCGTACAAGGCAATGAAAACATTCTTTCCGATAGTGCATATAGTGTTTGCATCTGAGCACTCTGCTTTAAAAACCTCGAGCGATTGTAAAACGTGAGTATGTTCCTTCTTCTTTAAAAAGGAGAGAAGCCCACTTTTTCCATATCTAAAAACGGCCGAAGTCGTATCACACCCTGTGAAGGCGTGAAGAAAAAGTATATCCTCTGAAAGAGTTTGGTGTTTTAAACCTGTTGATGAATACAAAATTGTATTTTCGGATCCTCGCTCCATTTTTTAAAATAGACGCTCTAGACATGATATCCAATACCTAACAATATAACCAGCAGATCAACGTCTTCTCCAACGATGAAAATTGAGTCAAACCTGGACGATATGCCTAAAGCCGTTTGAACAATTTGTGTATCCGCATCCTCTACAGCCTGGGATACTAAGAAACCATGATTCGTTAAATAATTTTGCAGTACATATATCAACAAATCGTTTCTTTTTTCTTTAATTGGCCAACAATGCCTCCTGCTTCATACCTCTGAAGAGTGTGGTCTACTCAAAAATAAATTCAGCTGACTGTTGAGTTGTTGAATTTTCCAACATGATTGATGCATTAGAACACTATTCACATTTCCCAAAATTTCTTAAACATATTTTCGAACACTCTCCTTATTACTATTACTCGTAGAACCATCGCTTCGTCAAATTACTTCTCCTTGTAGCTTTGATTTAATTTTGCATACGATACGAACTATAGCAATACGAGTGTGTATGCATGTTTTTACTAGAATTCTAAGCAAATCAATGAAAAGATTCGGTTAACCGGAAAACCGGTACTTTGGGACCGGTTAAAACTGGACGGTCTGACCTGACCGGCTTTGCAAAAAAAAAACGGAAAAAAACGATAATCGGGTTATGGGCTGGTTTTTGACATCCCTAGTACATACCCGTAGAATGTATTGCTATCTCAGATCGTCGACTTTCTCTTGGGCATATCTCGGTTGTGGATGATCGTATCGATTTAATTTTTTTTCTGGATTGTAGGGAATTCAATAAGCTATAAGTGAGCTATGATTAATTATTTAGTGAAAATTCACCGTTATCGACTTATTTGCAAAAAACTGATGAACAAAACGGGGTTTTCC
The DNA here is from genome assembly GCA_949715475.1 of Microchrysa polita. Classification (NCBI taxonomy): domain Eukaryota; kingdom Metazoa; phylum Arthropoda; class Insecta; order Diptera; family Stratiomyidae; genus Microchrysa; species Microchrysa polita. The sequence goes on from OX454417.1 coordinate 76,732,527, forward strand.
ACTTTGACACGCTGTAGCATTTTATCTACTGCTTTGAGATGAACAGTCAGTATACACAAGATTAAGGCAATTTTGTACCGAACAATTTAATGTCTTTCTTTTGAAAGTCCAACCATCAGGAGCGGAGATATACACAAAAAACTCAAACAAGACAAAAACCCTGATAAGTACCGTTAGAAAATTTTCCAAGTGGTGCAAACTTAAATTTAAGCTTTAGGACTAAGCCCCTACCGATTTCTAAAATAATCTCAGACAGTGCCTGGCATGCACTCTGATTTTACCAAACGCCTGGAGTAATGTGCAAGATTTCTATTTTTGAATTCAAATAAGCATATTTGTGTGTCAAGATTTCGGTTTTGTATGTCCAAGTCCACAACTGAAGACGGGTGTTATATACAGTAGAATTCGGTTATAGCAACGGCGAAGGGACCTGGGAATGATGGTCGTTATTACCGAATGTCGTTATATCCGGACAGTATAATTTTTAGCTTTTTTAGGAATATATAGCTAGTAAAGGATTATAAAAAAGAATAATTCACTTGAGCTCGAATAATATTTATGTAAAGCATATTATTATTTCCTTTGTCCCCAACATGAATTAAAGTGCCCAGACGCGAAATACATAATAACTCGAATGAGTCTCGATTAAGTTAGTTAAGGTATCTGAGAAAAATAGTTTATCACCCGGAAATTTTTTTCTGGTACAGTAGAGTTTTCCAGAAAATTAATTTAGCTCAGTTTGGCATGATAAGGTTTCGAAGAGTTTCAAAGGAAAGTTTATTACGTCATGAAACTAATAAAGAGGATTAATTTTCTTAAATGATTTCATTTTTAAACAAGTTTGATCCTTCGCTTTTATCTGCAGCCTTGGTGAATAATGGTATCTCTATACCCATTCTAATTTACGAAAAGCTAGCCGACAAAATGACAGAAAAATGTTTGTATTTTTTACTGACTAAGAAAAAAATGTTTTGCATTTTTTAAATGCGGATTACATGAGTTGAGTAAATGGTCAGAAAGTTTTCTAGTCGGTAGAGTCAAACTCTACTCTATGCAATAGAGTATGCAAACATTTATTCGAGTAGAGCTATTAAAATTTCATTTTCTGGAAATTTGACTTAGTTTTCTGTTTTTTTCAACTCAAAACTTACCTAATTTGGTTAAAACTCATTTTATTAGGAATTTTCAGATATTGCAATTAACAACTGGAATATTTTTGCTAGTTTGGAAGGGTAGTCACAGTTGAAGGGTTCTCTTGGAATCCCTGATGTAGGTGATCTTTGAGGAACATGCAAACTGGAAATTTGTTTTATTTCTGGTATTAGAGGACCAGAGTTCAGGTTCTGTAAGTTTTTGTTGACTTTGATGGAATTTTATTCGATGTTATATCAGTTAAAGCACAACGGTAAGATTTAACAACCGCAAAAAAAGTCATCTACATTAAAACAATCCATTATTCTTACACTGTCTAAGAACACTTAAAATGCACCTATCATACAAACCTGAACACTTAAAATTGATTTTCCATTCTAAGAAAATGTGCCACAGCGCAGAACGTTTTTGGCTATTGTCCCGACATAGGCTTTACAGTAAATTACAGTGAACAGTTTGTTGAAAAGTTCGTCTATCAACTTTAGAATCAAAAAAATTTTTTTTATCAGTAATCGTTCAGCTTTTATGGATAATTATCGTAGGGAGCAATACCGAAAATGAGGCTTGCCTGAATCTAGACAGGTCCTATGTGTTAATCATGGAAAGAAAGTAAGATAGTTCATGCTTACCAAGAAAAAAGCTTAGTAAAATCCACTAGAATCTGTGAAAATGTAAATCAGTTTCCAAAAACTTTTAATTTTAATAATTTTTTTTAAGCAATACGCTAACCAAGGAATAGTGTTATTCGCCGTTCAGGAAGTTACTACGTTCAGAAATGATCGAGCGATTCTGGTCAATTGGGCTTACAGTTTCAAAATTGTCGGCAAACACCCCAACTAAGCAAGCAGTTTGAGCTGAATTGATCGTTTCTAAAATCTTATCCAAGTTTAAACTAGGACGTAAGAAAGAGTTTGATATCACGGCTCGACCACAATGATTAACTAAGGATACCCCCTGTACTGAATGATCCATGGAAGGTTGTTTCAGTGTGTTTTATTAATCTACCCGTATTGTGCAACATAATGTCGTGATGCGTCATTTTTCATGAAAAGTACCTTAGTTTGATTGAGCTAATTTTGGTGGCAAGTATATTGGCGCCCTTTCAAGCACAGGCTTCTCCAACATACGCGCCTTACTGTATGAAAAAATGTACAAACTTCAATGAAATGATTTGTAAGACTGTTAAAAAATGTTAAAAATCATACCCATGGCATAGTTTCAAGTTTTGAATTTTCGACTTTTACAAATATCAATTAAAATTAATCAAACAAAAGATATTTGCAAAGGAAAGGGACTTCGAAAATTGACTCATATGTATCTACCTAGATCGTTCCATTACATGTTGTTCAAGTAACAGTGAATGTTTACAACGTCAAAAATGTTTCTCCTTTGCGCTGAAAACATGAAATAATTAATGTCTTCTCCAGCATGAAGAATGTTTTGCCCGCCATTGCAAGCCAATAGTGTAACCCTCGTAAAAATAAGTTGGTCACTCCTGAGCACCTAACTCAAAGAAAAGGTGTGTACATTATATATTCATACATCAATACAAAGAAAGTTTTATGTAGATTGTTTTGTTTTCAGACTACACTGCGGAATCTACTGCCGATTTTGAAACAATCCAAAACTGACGACATACCACCTGTCTACATTTTTACCTCATGTTGCGGGCCCCCTACTGGTCTGATTTATTTTTCCATAATCAGAGGGCCATATCCAGCAAAAATTCGGAAATTCATTATCTTTGCAGCCCGATGGCCTTATTTTGGTTTATTTTTCTTGGGCTCAAAATCATAAATTAAACGGCCAACGACGACCGTTTAATTTTTCATGTTGAACTGCAGTTTAAACGACAGTTTAACTGTCTGTCTATTTCCTTAAACGGAGTTTAGTTAAACTGACAACCATTAGTTAAACCATTAATTTTCATCTGGCTCATTTCATTTTAAAATCAAACATATAAGTTGCTGCTTAGCCAGGAATTTTAATTATCGCGTAGTGTATTTTTCCCCAGTTAGTTAAACGGAGTTTAAAATTAAACCACAGTTAACTAAACGGTGAGTTAAATCATGATTGTACATACGGCCATTAGAAACGGAGTAGTGTAGTAGCTTAAATAGTCTATTGAGGTTTAGAATTGATAAATCTCTAACTATAATCTGTTCCTGTTGCACAGTAACAGAGCAGTTTCTGAATCTAGCCTTTAGCTATTGCTAATCTTCACTCGTGAATTTGCTTAAAGGGTTTCGGCTTAAAAATCCTTATAATCGGCACTCGTATGGAAATTGCACGACAATGAAACAGAAATTACAAAAAAAAAAAATACATACGAGTAGATACCCGTGAAATTTTACTATCGCAAAAATACGCAACGAATCAAAGAAATGTGATTCGGAAACACTAGTCCGCGTGGATAAAAAATGCTTTGTTAAATCTTTGTCCTAACCTAACCTAACCATGATCTTAATCCTACGACCTAATATTCCATGCAAAAAAATACAAATTCTTGGAAAAATGGTCGTTATAACCGAATTCTAAACTGGATTTCTTCAAGAAATGAGTCGTTATAACCGAAATGGACTTTATATCCGAAGTCGTTATAACCGGCGCAATTTGTATGAAAAACAGTGCGTAAATCAAGGGGATTAAAGTTTACGTCGTTATATCCGAATTGTCCTTATAAACGGAGTCGTTATAAACGAAATTCACTGATGTAGGTAAAATAGACAGTTAGTGCAAAATTTTGATTATGGATGAAATACTTTTAGGCCAGTCATTTTATGATTTTAGGTCGCAAAAAATAGCTCGGCTCTGGTTTTTTGGGATATTGTTACGGTAGATACCAGAAGTGTACCACCAAGTTTGCAACCTGTGCCAACCCCGTGACCCTCAAAAAACCTCAAAATTTTCCGACTTTTTTCATATTTTGGTTTGTAATTTCCAAAAGGTGCTTCCTACAAAAAAGTCATCTACTGAATTTTTAAAGCTAAACCTTCTTTAATTTGAGTCTACCTCCAGCTTTGTAGGTGGAAAGGATCCCAAAATACAGCACTTTAAACATTGTTTTTTTGTAAAAAAGTTCGAAATTGTAATTTTAGTCACCTTCAGAACTAAATATCAGCTTAAATGCGCATTCTACGAATAAAGAATGTGACACGAAGTTATAAACCAGTTACTTAGCTGTACATATATATGTCGGAACGAATGGAATCAGACCATGGGGTCATAGGGCTTCCCCTGAAAATTGGGATCTTCTAAGAAATTGTTTTTCTTTATGTACCAATATTAACCAAACTTCACCCAATTGTGTACCTGGTGAAGCCTCAAAAAATATCTAGGAACGTCATAGGTCTGTCATACAAACCAACCCCTGGAAATTAGGTTGTTCTAAGAAAAACTTTTTTCTTTATGAACCAATCTTAACCAAACCTCATTCAAATATGTTCCTAGTAAAGCCTCAAAACATATCTAGGAATGGATGGAATCGGAACATTACGTCATAGGGCTGTCATACAAACCAACCCCTAAATATTAGGTTCTTGTAAGAAAAACTTTTTTCTTTTTGAATCTTAACCAAAATTCATCCAATAGCGTCAACGCATCCAGGAACAGATGGAATCGAAACACGTTATAGAGTACGTCGTATTACAATTTCGGACAAAAAAAAACATCCCTTAAAATGCTGTATATTGGGATCGTTTGTACCTACAAAGCTGGGGTTGCACTCAAATAAAAGAAGATTTTGTAAGCTTTAAAAGTGCAGTGGACGACTTTCTTGTAGGATGCTGCTTTTAAAAATTACAAACCAAAATATGAAAAAAGTTCGCAAATTTTGAGGTTGTCTGAGGGTCACGGGGTTAGCACAGGTTTTTCGAAGTTGCAAACTTGGTGGTACACTACTGGTATCTATCCTAGCAATATCCCAAAAAACCAGAGCCGAGCTATTTTTTGCGACCTAACGCCTTATATTTCGGTTTATCGACTGGCCTAAACAATTTACATATTGCAATGAGACTGCTATCTAGGCTACATATGTACTGCATTTTTATATTTCGGTTACGCACTGATTAATGAATTGAGTTGGCACGGGTCGCATTCAAGCGTTTCTCGATTCCGATTAAGTTTAAATAATAAAAGAAAAAGTAGTACAGTGTGCTGTCAATACTTGAACCATGGTCACGGCAGGCCCTGCCGAGCAACAATTTAAAAACATTATCCTGATATTGCAGAACAGTTCTAGTTTCTATGAAAACGATTTTGTCCGCCCGTCCGTCTGTCCGTCTGTTCACTAAATAACTCGCGAACGGCTAAACCGATTGTCATGAAATTTGGTAGGAATGTGTAGAATGGTTACAGTCTTTGGCACAAATACGTTAGAAGTTGGTAGGATAACAGGGTGTCCCGAAGGACTTTTTCAGTTTTTATCGGAGATTGACGTATGAGTATTTAAATCAAAGATCTAAAGGACTACATCTCATATCTGTTAAAATTTTCCAGTTTCGAGTAACGATAAAAGAGTTATTGGTGTTCAAAGTAAAACTTCCTTTTCGACCTTCAGGTGTCCCTGAATAGCTGCAAAAGTATACTAGTTCAATACTCATAGGAAAGCTCGCGTGGGCTCTTATGTCAGGGGACACAATAAAATCATTTCATATATATTGCTTTTTCTTGATAAAAAAACAGTAACAGTAAATTTACAGCTAATAATTCAGTTCATAAATAAAGCCAAGCGATCCTTACGTTTGCCTGAGTTTCTTTTTGCTCAAAGGCCATCAGAAATCTTAAATCGAAAAATGCCTGCAGATTTGCCTTGGGGTACTTTTATACAAACTGGGTAAATAGTAAATCTATTTTTGGATTGGTCTAATTAAAGGCGTTTTTTTTAGACCAATCCAAAAATAGATTTACAGGAAGCATTTCATTAATGTTGTGTACAATTCTTATTTATTGCTTATAAAATATATGTACAATATTTTTGCACTATGCATTAACATTCTAAAACGAGACCGAGTTCTAATCGTGCGAATAGCACGATGAGTGTATACCCTATCCAAGGGTGTCAAACTCAAAGGCGTGCAAGGGCCAAAAATGAAACATCCAGCCGTTAGGCGGGCCGCAAAAAAAAATCTAACAAACTTAAAATAATTTTATTTCGTGGAAGTAACAAAAAATAACACAAATTACAAATCACAGTTATTCATAATAAAACAAAAATAATTCAAACATTTGCAAAAAAATTAGTTTGGTTCAATTTTTGTTTTTTCCTCCTGACACTTGACATCTCTTTCGCGATACTAGTTTTTCAATTTCTGGTGTAATGCTGTTTGCGCATATTACCTTCAAAACCGATCCTAGGTGAATATCTGATATTCGTGATCGGGCAGGAGACTTATTACTCTTCATTAATGAAAATAATTGCTCACACCGATATGTACTTCCAAACATACACAATATTCTGTATGCTAATTTGCGAACATTTTCATATTTCATCGGTAAATATTTGTAGAAGTTAGGAATTCCAACTTCAATATACTTAGCTTTCAATTCACCGTCGCATTGAATTTCAATAATTTCCATTTGTAGCTCAGGAGGTACTAATTCTACGTTGACGGAGAATATTGAACTGAATATCAAAAATTGGTTTTCCATTAATTTAAAATCTCCAAATCTCTTTTCAAATTCATTGGATAAGCTTATAATTTTCTCCGTGTATTTTTGATAGGTGGCCGTTTTGTCAAATTTTGATTTGTTAAGAAAACATGTCGGAAAGTGTGTCAAATCTTCATTACACAGCTGCTTTTGCCAAAGAATCAATTTACATTTAAATGCCTTAATTTGACCAGACATATTTGTAATTAGTTTGTGTTTCCCCTGTAAATGTATATTAAGGTCAGTCAAGTGTTTCGTGATGTCTACCATAAAGGATAAGTCTTGAAGCCATGATTTATCGGAAAACAAACTCACATCCTTCTTCTTGCTCTCTAAAAACTGACATATTTCAGCTTTCATGTCCTAAAATGGTCTTAAAACTTTTGAACAGGAGAGCCAACGAACATCGGTATAATATGATAAGCCAGAATATGATAATTCAGAATCGCTCATTAATGCAGCAAATTGCCGCTGATTCAAACCTCCCGACTTTATAAAGTTAATGCTTTTTTTGATGGGATGCAAAATGTGGTCCATATTCATAATTTTGCCGCATAAAACCTCTTGGTGCAGATTACAATGAGTATGATGAAGTGTGGATCCGTTATTAATTTCATTAGATTTTTCTTTCATAAAAGCGACAAAACCATTCTTTTTCCCGACCATGGAAGGCGCTCCATCTGTTGCTATGGATACCAATTTTGAAAGAGGTAAATCCAACTTTATCAAGAGGTTCATGACACATTCAAATAAATCCTGTCCGGTACAAGTGTTTTTCATGGGTATTAACTCTAGAAATTCTTCCAGTATATTAAAGTGTTCATCACATGCCCGAATAAATACCGCCAATTGCGCTACACCGCCAATATCTGTGCTTTCATCGCAGGCAATCGAAAAAGTTTCAATGTTTGACAATTTAGCTTTTATTTGATCCGTTAGATTTTCAGCTATATCTGTAACTCTTTCAGCTACTGTATTTCGGGACAAAGAAATTGCTTGAAATGTTTTTACATTTGCTGGACAACAAATCTCAGCAGCTTTTATCATACAATCTTTTATAAAATCGCCGTCCGTGAACGGCTTGGAATGTTTTGCAAGCATTTCGGACAAGGCATAGCTAGCGTGTACAGCGGCTTCATTGTCTTGAGATGGTGTTTTAAACATTGATTGCCTCTTTTTTAAATTTAGTTTTAGTTCTTTTAATTTCTCTTGCCTCTCTAATCCTTTATATTTGTCAAAAATTGTTTTATGTTTTGTTTCGTAATGCCTGCTAATATTATATAATTTAGGAACGCTAATGCAGAAGTTGCAAACTATGCACATGATTTTGTTGTTAATTTCACAACAAAAGAATTCCAGCTCCCACTTTTCTTGATCAGAAACATTTCTCTTAGTTCCACTGCCAATATCTTTCGACTGAAACATCCTTGAAGAGTAACAATCTGAAACAGATGAACAATCTTCAAAGATGATTCCAATATTTAACATCGTCACCTCGATGCCAGAGCGATAATTTCAAACTTTGAGATTCATTATTATGCGATTGTTATATGTATTTAATTCTTAATGCGACCAAAAATTTATGGTTAAGTTTATTGTAAAAATAAAAAAAGAACCATGTTCAATTGTTGAAATAGAAACTTAACATTTCAGAAGAAGTATGTTGAGGTTCGCAGATCGTGGATATTATATAAAAAAAAACTCACATTTGGCTCTAGCATCTATGTGGCGAAATAAGGAAAGGTTTTTTTCTTTAAATTTGAACTTACATAGCAGATATCTACTGATGCACTTGTATATAATGGAACTAACGAATTCACACTTTCTGATAAAATAATTGACTTAATTTGAAAGTAAAAGCTAACAATACTAGAAGGTTTAACGAATTTGTAAACTTTTCGGAAAAGTAACAATCGATGTGCATTCAAGAACTAGATCACACTGAATAAGAAATAAAAGTAAATACAAACAGCAGACACCAAGCCTCAGCTTGTTCTTCGAACCTGTAACAGCAAAAAACACTTTCCGTTATGTCATCGAGTGAACGTGAACGTTGCTTGTTTGCAATGACATTGTTGGAATTATTTGTACCGCTATTCCAAAGATGAAAAGTGGTGAAAAATTAAGAAAATTTTATACTGCTAGCCTGAAGCACCGCGGGCCGCGAGTTTGACACGTCTGCTATACCCATGTACAGGCCTAAGGCACGCAAAACCTAAAATTTACATTTTCATTTTTTTGTAGGGGAGGAGGGGGTGTATGAGTCGGATCTGGTGCACTTTTTATATATTAAAGGGGCTACAAAAAGCTACCATTTGACACAAATTTGAAGTGTTTCGCAACATTATATCAAAAGATTTGGCCATATATAGCTTTGTAGGGGAGGTAGGGGTAGGGGTGGTAAGGCCTTTTTGACTTTCCATCAGCTCAAAGTATATGTCATAATAAGGCATTAATCAAAATTTGAGGTTGCTAGCGATATTTTGTCGAAGGTAATGGCCGAATGAAAATATCAAGGAAGAGTCATTTGTATGGGGGGTAGAGGAACCCTTGGTCCGATTTGGCCCATTTTCAATACAGACAGACAGACAGACATGGCTCAATCGAAGCAGGGACCTGATCATTTATATATATACTTTGCCATACCTCCGGTGTCTCCTTAGAGGTGTTACATAATACGGCGTAAACCCCACACAAATATTGTTTTTTCGATGCAGCGGAACTTTTGTGAAGACATTAGATTAAATACAAGTCGTAGGTACGCCCGAAAAAAGCTTTTAGCCCGAGGGGAGCGAAGAGTATCCAAATTTCGGCCGCGTCCGAAATTAGCCTCGGTTTCGTTTTGTTTTGATATTGGACATTTTAGCATTACATACACCCCCGCTTATGCCTTACATGTCAAAGCACCTTATCTACTTCCACTTCCAGGCTTAACGAGGGCTTCATTATACTACGTTATAGCATCATATTTCTATTATCATATCCTTTTCGTTTGGCACACGTATTGTAATGGAGCCCTTACAGAGGGCAGAAAATTGGATACAAGAAAATGAACCCTAAAATTGAACAGTAAAATTGAAACCTTTAACTATAAAATTGTATGAACTTCTTACAAAGAAATACTTCCCCCAAGAATGCAAGGACCTGTCCTTCCATAACTATAATTTATGTTCTCCAGCTCCTGAACTTGAATGGTAATATCACGTTCCATGAAAATGGCTTATGTGATGACTTCATTGCCTCCGAACTATGGAGATGACAGAATACATGAATGACTCGACCATACACCAATTACGGGGGTAGTATAATTTAGAAGCCATTGGCCTACTTTTTCCCAAATCCATATTAAAATTTGTACATACTTCTTCCAGATTATTATTTTAATTCCTGACAGCCTCGTTGTAAGATACTCGTACAATTTTAATGCATATAACGAACGCCTCTTCAGGAGCTCTTAAGCTCTTGACGGAAAGGAATGTGAATTCCATATTTGGCTCTCGTGAAAGATGATTATTAATCTGTATAAAACCTAGAGAATATTTTAATGGGAATACGTCAGCGATGTATAGAAAAAAAGAAGAACTGACTGGAAAATTTAATTGGGACATTTCACCTCCCATGCACTGTCTCTTGTCAGTGCAGTCATGTGTGTTTATACGTGGGGCAATCTTCTTGTCCCAATAAATACTTTAATCTGATCTGTGCGTATATTTAAACTTGACAAAAATTAATCATTTTTAATGTATCTATTTTCTTTTATTTTTTACAGTCTTCCGATACGAAATGCAGTAAATGTAATGAGGTGATTGCACAGCGAATTCTCACGGCACTGGGCAAGACGTGGCATCCTGAACATTTTGTGTGTCGCGAGTGTGATCAACCCATCAAGGATCCGACATTCAACGAGAAAGATGGCGAGCCTGTTTGCATAGCATGCTACACGTCCAAGTACTCGGATGTATGTTTTGCATGTAAACAGCCAATTCGCGAGGTGAGTGTGTGTAAATAGATTATGACTTTCTAATCCCACCATGTGAGCTGTCTAGAGAGTGCAAATGGATGTTTTTGTATTATAGGCGCTTTATAGTGTTCCTGCTGGTCATTATAGTTTTTTACCGCCCCCGATACTATACACACACATCTCATTTGATTGCTGCCACCGGGACGGTTTTTCCTGCTGTTTTAATTTTAGTAACACGACCGACACCGACACAACAATGTACGGACCATTAAGAAAATTGTGTACTCAACTTGTTCAATTACACACGCGAGTACGCGAATGTATTTACGTATGGGGATATGTTCTAATGAGTCCGCATTACGTATGTTTATATGGGTGAGGCTAAGAAACAGTGTCGGGGTCAAAACTGTGTAAAATCTAAATGGGACCGGGCGTGGGTGGTAAGAAGACAAGACAGGGAAATCTCTTTTAAACAATATAATTTGTTAATGATGGTGTTGAGTCACTCGTTTTTCGGTGATGGAAACATTCAAGTACATAATTATTTATTACGCGTGGCTATTTGCAATTTTGTAGTTTACAAATTAGATGAGAACATTGTTTGGACATTTCATTTTAAATTGTACAAATCATATTCTGGTTGGAAATTAACCGACCAGGTGAATGAGATGAATTAAATTAATTATGCTTGAAATGGGCACTATGGCAGGGACGTAGGCAGAATTTTGTTTTGGGAAGGTTTAACACATATCAGGCCGAAAATATAATTGTGGCTATCGAAATTTTGAATAGCATATTTCCAGCGACTAAATGGACTGAACACATGTATGGAGCGCAATTGATTACTTTTTCACATTAATCTGTCTTGTTAGGTTGATTGGAACGGTTATGCATTCCCATGCGAAGGTAGGAGGATAAGAATTTCTGAGAAAATACAATAATCTTCAATTTGTAATCAATTCGAATGACCACTCCTCATTAGAATATTTTATGGATAACACGAGTGCTTGGATGATCTCTTGGAAAATCAGAAGATTTAAAACTCGGTTCACGTTTATTATGTGAGCTTGAAGCTTTGAGCTTTCCGCTGAAAGGCTCCTGAGCATTTGCCATTGAATTACTTTAGAACGAAATGAGTATTTTTTCCAGTGGGAGCCCGCTTCAACTGTTTTGAGCTTTGCTAGAAAATTGTTATGGAATCAGCTATATGCCCAAGGTTACGTGCTTTAATTCGGATCTTGGGCTAAGGAATCATATAGCTATTGCATTCCGTAACGATTTTCTAGCAAAGCTGAATTTAGTTGAAGCGGGCTTCGACTAAATAAATAATTCATTTCGTGCTGCAGTAATTCCATGGCAATGATCAGGATCAGTTCAGCGGAAAGCTTAAAGCTTTCCAGCTTCCACAACAAACGTGAACCGAGTTTTAATCTTCCCATTTTCGAAAAGATCATCCAAGTACTCGTGTTATCCATAAATTTAATATTACTGAAGACAAAGAGCCAAAAATTTAACCTTCGGGCGGGCGCAATGCATCTGACAGATTAAGTGACCAGTTTTTGTTGCGCCAATCAGCGATATGAAAAGGGAGAGATCTGAAACTCACAGTAGCTTAATCTTTATCGATCATCTACCCAAAGCAGTTTTCAGTTTCCATCTAGCATATGTCTGAGGGGCGGGAGGGGGTGAAATAATCTCTCAGATGTATTGCGCCCGATGGTGTTATTTTTTCTTTTCTATGAAAATTTCCACTCGTTATACTCTTCACATTGCGTAATAATGTTGTGTTGACTTTTAGGCTCACCAAATCGTTTAATAGTATGTTTTTAGTAAAATAAGATCACATTTTTAAGCGGTCGAGTTGTTGGAGGTTTTTTAAATATTGAAGCGATTGAAAGCGGAATTTTCTTAGAAAATTGAAAATGTGAAGGGTATCAAACTTTGTGAGACAGTATTTACTTCTAAAATTTCGTAGAACTGTTTAGAAAAGAGAATGCAACAATAAATTAGAGTGTAAAATATACAGAAACTTAGTTTCATCCTATTTTCTGCACTTAATCTGTCAGATGCATTGCGCCCGATCGTGTTAGGATTAGTATTGCGCCCGCCGGAAGGTTAAGTTTGGTGTTCCCAGCCTGTAAAGCGAGTAAAAGTAACAAAAAAACCGATATAGCTACATTTGAATGAGTATCCGTCATTTCAGTTTAAGGGCGGAATTCATAGTCGCCACTTATACTTAAGGGAATCCTTAAGGGACTGACGCTATTCATAGTCACTCAATAAGCAAACGCTTAAGGGTTTCCACCGAATGGGGTAGCCAGGTGACTAATAGGCGTGGTTGTGCACTTTTGGATGCGTTCTCGAGGATGGATGGATCTCATGAACTCAGGGGCTAGAAACATTTTCACAAGAGGAGGATTGATCTCACATTTATCATCAGCTCATTGACACCGGCAATGGAGTGGCAAGTTAGTGAGCTTTATACTCATAGTGACCACCAAGCAATTTTGTTCGCAGCAGGCTGCAGAGTGTATCGGCTAAGGAGCAATACCCGCTCCGTTAGGTGATCTAAAAAGAGGTTTGACTAGACAGTTTTCAATGCAATCTACGTTTAAAGTGACCCTATTGAAGGTCATGCGGAACAAAGATCAGCTTAGATCACAGAGCAGTTGACGGCGACTGGTGACGCCTCTGTGCCCCCAAAACATTCATCTAGGCAAAATAATGAAAATTACTGGTGGTCCGAAGAAATAGCGGGTCTCAGATGAAATTGTTTGAAGGTCCGACGTCAGTGTCAGCGAGTGACTCAAGGTATTGCTCGTGATGTGCTCCTAGAATCCTATAAAAATGCTCGAAGAGCATTAAAGCTAGCTATCAAAAGCAAAACAAAAATATTTTTCAGACAACTCTGTGGCGATGCAGACATACATCTGTGAGGAATAGCGTTTAGGGTGGTAATAAAGAAAGCAGTGCCGAAAGCACCACAAATAAAGTGTCCAGCGCTGCTCCGAAACATTGTATCGGTTCTGTTTCCTAAGCACGAATTGCAACCCATTGGTCCACGTTTTCCAAAGCAGGTGGTTAACATCCCTGCTATAACAGAGGATGAACTTTAGCAAGCGGTCTCAAGACTGGAGGAGAATAAGACTCCACGGCCGGCTGGATTCCCCAAATGTGGTGTTGAATGTAGCAATCCGTGCGATTCCTCAAAAGTTTATCAAAGTCTTCCTGCTTAGCTGAAGGCTCTTTTCCAAAGATATTGAAGCGCCTATATGTACAATGGCATCCTGGAACAACCAATGCCTAGAGGAGTGACTGTAGTGGGGTTCGCAGACGACATCGCAGTAGTTGCTGTAGCAAAGAAGCCAGAGTGCGTTGAGGTTTACGCGTGCGAGGCGATTACGACCATAAATCTGTGGTTACTAACAGTCAACCTTGAGCTTGCTAAGCGAAAAACGGAAGCCGTTTTGATCAGCAAGCGCAGAAAAAGGCGCTCGCTGATCATTCGAGTTAGAAGCAATATCATAACCTGAAAAGCGGCTGTTGGGGATTATGATCGACTCGAAGCTAACATTTGCAGAGCACATTAAGTACGCAAAGGAAAAGGCGGCAGTAGCCACCGTAGCTTTAGCAAGGATTATGCCCAATATAGGTGGTCCAAGATCTGGCACAAGACAGCTGCTGGCTAGGGTCGCTACATCCATACTGCTATACGCCTCAACGGTCTAGGCTTATTCATTCGACAACTCTGGGAACGCCCAGAAACTGTACTCGGTTTACCGTAGGTGTGCATTAAGAGTATGCTCTGCATACAGCAGAACAACCTCCCACGAGGCGGCATACGTCGTTGCTGGAATGATGCCAATGGGCATTCTGGTCGAGGAAACAAGCAGCCTCTGTGGTCGTCGTAACGAAAGCCCTGTAGAGCTAGAACTTCGGAAAAGTTTGGAAATAGAGGAAATCATGAAGCAGTGGCAACGCCGATGGGACGAAGCCTCAACCGGCAGATGGGCACACTATCTCATCCCTGATATTGCAAAGTGAGTTCGGCGCAAACATGGAGAGGTGAGCCACTTCTCAGGGTGCTTGCACCTGCGAATGCGGAAGTGGGAGAACTATTACGTCCGGAAAATGTGGTCTTATGTATGCTAAAGAGACAACGCCATTTGAAAACAGTGAATGAGTTTGTGTGCAGCATCCACAATGACCTGTAGTCTTCCCTCTACAACCAGACGGAAGTCAGCAAATCGGTTTGAAGGCTAATTAGCCATTGCCTGCCCCTACGAAGTAATACTGAAAGGTGATCCCACAGGGGTTGTGGCGAGAGAGGTGGTTTGGTTTTAGCTGGTAAATGCATAACTGCATTTGCAGTATCTATGAAAGATGTCCCCACCTCTTAAAAAAAAAAAACAAAAAGGTTTCCTGAAGGGTTTCCTTATTTGTTAAGGATATTTGTTGACATATCCTTATTTAAACACTTTGAAATTTTTTATAAATTTTGAACTTTTAACAACTTGATACTTTTTAATATTTTATTTGTCAATTTCAGGGTGGAATTCATAGTCCTCACTTAAGTATTAAGCAATTCCTTAAGGAATAAGGGTTTTCTTTATATTAGTGAG
Organism: Microchrysa polita; assembly: GCA_949715475.1. Classification (NCBI taxonomy): domain Eukaryota; kingdom Metazoa; phylum Arthropoda; class Insecta; order Diptera; family Stratiomyidae; genus Microchrysa; species Microchrysa polita. Next base: position 76,747,911 of record OX454417.1, read on the forward strand.
CCCTTAAGGGAGCTTCGTATTCATAGACATTACTTATTAGGGCATTGCCTCATTTAGTAAAACGATTTACTTATTGGGCACATGGGCGCAGCCAGGATTTCGTTCAGGGGGGGGGGGGGCAAGCCCAAAATTTTTTCAACATCATGATTTTCTTAGGAGTTGAAATTTCCGGTCGCAGAAATATTGTTAGAAAATTTTAGCGTAGCCTGGCTTGTGGTTGGATTTGCCCAGAGGGTCATGGATTCCAGACTCACCGTGAACGAATTCATTTTATGGTGTTTTTCGAACTCACGACCTACGTGACGGACTATGATTTAGCTCATCAAGTATCCAATTATGGGGATAAATAACATTGCTGGGCGTGCTGTTGATATCAACAACCCAACAAAACAGCAGTTTAGATCTTGGAAATTGGATGTCACTCACACATCTGCGGCCCTAGTTTATTGGTGGACTGCCACGCATGTTATTTCTTTTTTTCTAATTTTAGAGTAAAATTTTTAAAATGGAGATGAAAATGATTTTCTTCTGCATTCTGATTACATTCAACTGGCCTCCAATATCTGCCTTTTAGGGCGTAGTTTGTCTATTTTCAGTGCATTTCTTGTATCTCGGACTGCATATTCCACTTGCGAAACCAGTTTGTTTCGTCTGTCACTTTCATCTTAGCAAAGTAGCATCGTAAGAATATGCATAAATCCTCTATTGATTGAAATATGGTTACCGGTTTTAATAAGATTTCTTCTAAATTTATCAAAGTATCAACGGCTTGAAAGACCCGCTCTGTGGCTCACTTGGTTGAATCGCACTCTACGATGCTAGTAATCTAGAGGTCCGGAGATCGAATCTCGGCGTGGTCCAAAATATCCGTACATGTGAATGGAAATATATAGTGCTTACAACATTATATTTATTCACTCCGAAATGATATGCAATGTAACGTTGACTCGAAATTGCCTATAAACGGTTGAGTTAACGCACCCCACAATGGGCTATACGGTACTGAGAAGAAAAAGAAGAACTTGAAAGGCACTGAAATATGAGACCCGTCCTTTACAAGGTCCTTAACCCTGGAAGGTCATGTTTATTTTTAGTACGGAAAGGTGCTTCGTCGATTCGACGACGCTCTACTTTGACGCCTCATACAAATCACCCTTTCTCAAAATATTTATAAAATTTGACAGATTTTCAATTGTTAGTTTATTTAGAATGGAAAAACATCGATTTTGAGTAATTTTATAAGGGAATTGATTTAAAAATCAATACTTCTTAATTCAATGTTATTTGGCCTGAAATATAAAACACTAAATTTAAAACTGAGATAAATAAAAACTTAACATTGATATAATTAAAAAAAAAATATGCTCGAATCATAAAACACATATTCTAAACATACTAGGAAATTGGGTTGAATGAGAAGCTCATGTATATACAAGAGGCACAGCGATCCATTTTGGGGTCCCAGCACGTGTTTTCTTTCACTTCACCTATTGCGGTTTTTACAGTGCGGATTGTAGAATTATTTACAGTAAATTTTGGAATATCTTCTCCCTGAGTTCTCTTGATTAATACTAATTCTATATACAATGTCTTATTTTGACATTGAGTACCTACCTTGGAGCCGATTTTTATGAGTTCGAAATGAAATGAGAATTTTGAGCCATTTTCCTGATTTGTCCTAGTTTTCTCCTAGTAAATATTTTTTCCATAATTTTTGAAAAAGTAGGTCCCACATTTCAAAAATAAACATATTTGTCACGAGCTAGTTGTATGGACACAGACTTATCGTCGAATCGAAAACCAGCCATAAGAAATACTGGAGTTGAAAGTTGAAGTTACACAAAATTCATCCTTCGTCGTTTCGACGACGCCAATTTCCAAAAATCCAACTTACCCTGCTTACTTCGTCTAGCCGCAATGTACCCGGCACATAGGCACGGTGAGTGCTGTACGAAAACTCCGCTCCAAATAGTGAGAATTGTCACGAAATATGGGATAAATTTGATGATGCGTAGTCGACGAAGCATGACCTTCCAGGGCTGTATACCATTTGTCACCCTTTCAGATGAAAATAAGTTGAATTCCACTAACTTCCCGTAGGGACCTAATGGTTGAAATTGTGTACTCCAGCTCAGAAGCCATGAAATGAAAAGGAAATATGGGGTCCACGCAGTCACAGTAGCACACTCACAAGTGAAATGTGTGTGCTGGTACGCAGCCTCCGTCAGTTACGAGAGGCCACCCGCTGTCATCTATTTGTATGCGCCTCCTGATTGCAAACTGTCCCGATCATGGCTTCTCTGGCAGCACTTGGAGTGGCAGAAAAAGCAACTGCTGCGCAAGCAGCAGAAAATTTTTGAAAATGTTGTATAGTGCAGCGATTTTTTTACTACATCGATAAGGATTTTTTTACCATCTTCATCGACCAGGGGGGGGGGCGACCGCCCCTCCCTGCCCCCCCTGGCTACGCCCATGATTGGGCATATATGTATATGGAAAGTAACAAATAAAATATAACAAAATATCAAGTACATAGTTGAAAATTCAAAATTTTTTTAAAATTTCAAAGTGTTGGAATAAGGATATGTCAACAAATATATGAATTCATATAAGGTCACTAGATATGTACCTTAACGAATAAGGGAACCCTTTAGGAAACGCTTAAGCGGTTGCTTATTGACTGACTATGAATAGCGTCAGTCCCTTAAGGGTTCCCTTAAGTATAAGTAGGAACTATGAATTCCGCCCTCAATATTGTATGCCCAATAAGTAAATCCTTTTATTAAATGAGGCAATTCCCTAATAAGCGAAGCTCCCTTAAGGGTTCACTTATATACACTGAGCTTCAATGAAACCAGGCCGCACGGTAAGCGCGAACTCTGATCAAAAAAGGCATTGTGTTTGTTGCGTGAGTTAACGGTACTTCAGATAAAAATCATAGTCATTTGAATTGCCATTAAATGCACTTTTTGTAGATATAACTTTCATAGTGGTAGGTTTCATACATTTTGAGAAAATTTAATTTGAGTTCGAAAGTGGCGAGTGGCCCGATTTTTGTGAAGCCCAGTGTATATAGAGTAAACCATTATTCCTTAAGGAATTCCTTATTACTTAAGTAGGAACTATGAATTCCGCCCTTAATAACATTTTCCTAATCGGTAGTGATTGTAAAAAAATTCCGGGAGGGATCCGGACTCCATGAACCCCTCGTTTGACTATGTCCCTGCACATTAGTACGTGAGCCAGTGATGGATTGACAGGCTGAGACTGACGCCTAGAGCGGTTAATTTTAGTGGCGCCCTTTGGAATGTTTATTCATTATAGCCCAGACTCAAAAGACACTAAAGAAATTGTATACAAATTTCGAAGAAGAGAAGCTTATGACTCGTGTGTGGAAAGCTATGGCTATTCCTTCCAGGAACGTTACTTGACTCTTCGTAATCTTACGAATGTTGCCATTCACTGAAAAATGAAACAAATAACCTTTAGTGCTATGTATAGTGCGAGCTGGGTGTTACACTGGGAACTATGTGTCAGAAATGTGTCGAAATTTATTTTTTTTTTTTTTTATTTCCTAGCTTAGTCATGGGTTACGAGGCTCATAATGTACTATGACAAAACCCTACGTCGCCACATCCTTAAGGTCGATCCACACTTTTCAGTCTTCAGTCACAGTCATTTTCCATTCAAGTTGACATATTGTCAGTTAGGTGATTGACTGACAATCTGTCAATTTGTATTGATAATGACTGGGACTAATTGACTGAACAGTGTCGACCCGTAATGCATAGTTGACTGTGTCCTTTTTTTGTCATGATGATCTACTCACCGTACCTTAGGGCTCCATGACACAGTCATATTGCTAGTCATATCCTTAAACCTACTCTTTCGTTTAGTGCACGTGTACAAATTTAAACCGAATGAATCGAGTAGGCTTAATGATATGACTAGAAATATGACTGTGTCATGGAGCTCTTAGAAATAAAATCAATGTCAAATCAACCACCAACCTAAGGGCTCCAGTACACAGTCATATTTGGTCATATTTATATTATAATATGCTTAAGCCTACTTGATTTCGCTTACTGCACGTCTAAAAATTTATACTGAATGAATCGAGTAGGCTTAGGCATATGACATACATATTATAATAGAAATATGACTGCGTAATGGAGGCCTGAAATAGTTACAAATCAATTTGCCACTTCTTCTTTTTAAAGAATTTGTCATTAAGAATACTGATTTTTAAGCATATTTGTTTTTTTTTATTAATGTAAATTCAAATTTAATTTTTTTCAGAAAGTCATAAAAGCCCTTGGACAAACATGGCACGAAGAACATTTCGTATGTCACGGTGCATGCAATAAGCCAATTGGAAATGAAGCTTTCTACGAACGCGATGGAAAAGCATATTGCAAAGAAGATTTTGAAATATTATTTGCCTCCAGGTGTGCCAATTGCTCCCTGCCGATTCTCGACAAAGCGGTTATAGCACTTGATGCCAAGTGGCATAAGGATTGTTTCAAATGTCAGGTAAGATCAGAAATTATTGCATGCATCATTCATCAAACATTAAGTACGTCTGCATAATTGATTGTTGTTTTGTCTTTTTTAGAAATGCGACAAACCTATTTTGAGTGATACGTTCGCCGTGGAGAATAAGAAACCGATGTGTACGTCATGTGCTGCGTAAAAAAGAGTGTTCGATTGATTCCAGGGAGAGCTTATGCTTTTTCAATTTTAATATTGTTTTGCATTCTATTTTTGGCTTAAACAAAATATAAAATTATATATATTAAATTCAACAGCAATAGTGTGTGTTCTCCCCGCGCTTTTTCTTTAAGGTTTAGTTGTAAGGAATATATAAAAGCACACAAATGATGTATATTATATATTATAAGCTTGCAAAAAGAGAAGAAACCAATGACTACGCTTATAAACGTGGAAGAAATTAAAAAAAAAAAACACTCGAGAACAAATCAATAATATTATAGATTGGTAAATCTTAACATTGCTGAAACTATATACGAGTATGTAAGTAATTTATCCGCCATCATGAAAATTTTGCTTCTGTACAAAAATTACTAATTATTATCCAAATTAATATTTACTCTTTTTTGTTATATTAATATACATATAGTTATATTTTTGCAAAATATTAAAGAAATTTCGACATCATTGATGAATATGTAAATGTTTATTTTGTACGAGTATAATAAAATTTAAAATCACCCTATTTGCTTTTATGAAATTGAATTGATTGAATTGTTATTGCTGTCAGTTAGTTAAACACGGTTTAGAGATATTCCTAATCAAAACCATTTTTAATCCTTCGGAGCTGTTTTTTTTGTGGGTAGTGTGATCTGTAATAGGACTCTGTCTTGACGGTCAGTCAATCGTACATTATACTCCAGGCGTTTGGTAAAATCAGAGTGCATGCCAGGCACTGTCTGAGATTATTTTAGAATTCGGTAGGGGCTTAGTCCTAAAGCTTAAATTTAAGTTTGCACCACTTGGAAAATTTTCTAACGGTACTTATCAGGGTTTTTGTCTTGTTTGGGTTTTTTGTGTATATCTCCGCTCCTGATGGTTGGACTTTTAAAACAAAGACACCAAATTGTTCGGTACAAAATTGCCTTCATCTTTTGTATACTGACTGTTCATCTGAAAGCAGTAAATCAAATGCTACAGCGTTTCAAAGTGGAAAAACCCGTTTTTTTAATCAGTTATTTTTGCAAATAAGTCGATAACGGTGAATTTTAACGCAATAATTAATACAAATTGACTTGTAGCTTATTGAATTCCCTACAATCCAGAAAAAAAATTAAATCGATACGATCATTCACAAGCGAGATATGCCCAAGAGAAAGTCGACGATCAGTTGGGTTTTACTTGGCGGCCAGTTATCTTTCGCTGCAGATAGAGAGAGATACATATGTTCATTACGCGACACGCTGGCGAAAAGTGACTCCATTAGCGGTACTTTTTGTAAATGAAAGTCAATTTGACAAACTTTGGTTTTTTTTTCGAAATAGTTTTGGTTGTTTGTTTAGTTTCGCTATGAGTTTTTGTTTCGTTTGTGCAAAATCCTTAAACGAAGGTGAAGTTGTTGAAGTGAAATCCGTACATTGATTGAGAGATGCATTGAACGTGGTCATAGGGAGCATGAAGAAATTTTGAGAAATGTGAATAGTGTTGCATCAATCATGTTGGAAAATTCAACAATTCAACAGTCAGCTGAATTTATTTTTGACGAGACCACAATCTTCAGAGGTATGAAGCAGGAGGCATTGTTGGCCAATTAAAGAAAAAAGTAACGACTTGTTGATATACTGCAAAAGTATTTAACGAATCATGGTTTCTTAGTCTCCCAGGCTGTAGAGGATACACTAATTGTTCAAACGGCTTTAGGCATGTCGTCCAAGTTTGACTCAATTTTCATCGATGGAGAAGACGTTGATCTGCTGGTTGTATTTTCAGGTATTGGATATCATGTCTAGAACGTCTATTTTAACCCTTCTGTCGGCACCTACCACAATATGCATATTCTATATCCAATAGGTCTGACTGGACCTACTGAGAAAGAATTTTTATTTTTTAGAAAAAGTGAAATTTTTGTCGGTAGAATCATTCTACCCATTCTTTACAGCCATTTATAAACAATAAAAGCATTAAAATCGTTTTTGTAGATATACTGGAAGCGTTTTTAAATGGACATATTTAGAGGTGGTATTAGTACAAATGTATTTTCTTCTTTTTTTGCTTCTCTTTTTTCATTGCGTATCCGTACAGAAAGTTTTATCGAATTTTCCAATTCCAATATCTTTGGGGAAATATCTGGCACTTTGTTGGTAGATTTTACCCCTATATTAGTCTGCAGATTTGGGGAAATAGATAAAAAGAAATAGGAAATTTTCAAGCGCAAAAATCATTTAAATCTAAATTTTCAGCAATTTTCTCAATTAAATCTATTTAGAAAGACGTTCATAAGTCAGTAATACTTAGTTCTTACTATTACAAAGGAAATAAAACTTGTTGGAATTTCCTAGAATTAAATCTCAGTTCATTACGTGATGTTGGAAGACGTGATAAAATTAGGCGTGCCCAATTTCCGAACTTCACGTCTTTTTAAAGCAAAATCTCCGAAAATTTTATCGTTTATCGTGTAAATTGAATTTTAATGATATTATTACATCATAAATAAGAGAATTTAATATTTTCACCTTTTACCTCAAGACAAAAATGGGGGGAAAACTATAGGTCTAGCCAGACCGATTGGGTAAACCAAAGCACTATAAATTGAAAATCATCAAAAACATACTCAAAACTTCAACCGATTCTTTTAAATTTTTGCAAAATGCTTCTAAACATATTATTCTAGGATATCATGAAATACTAAGTCGCTGCGATTTCATTTTCTATACTTTTTTGACCAAAATATAGTGCCAAAGGTCTGGCCAGACCTTTGAGCCGACAGAAGGGTTAAAAAATGGAGCGAGAATCCGAAAATACAATTTTGTATTCATCAACAGGTTTCAAAGACCAAACTCTTTCAGAGCATATACTTTTTCTTCACTTTTTCAACGTTTTAAAACCAGAAAACTTGGGCTGAAAGCGAACCCAGGTTGGATTGGAGCCTGTGAGGATTTCGGAAGAAATCATCCCTTCATACCTCTTAAATATTATTTGGTGCTCTTGTAATAAAAACTTTAGGACAGCATGTGGTTGTAGGAAGGCCGGGCGCGCATGTACCAATATCTGTAGAACTTGTTGTGGGGAAATATGCTCAAATGTCGCAGTCATAACCGAAGACATAAGTGTTGAAGATTGCTACGATGACATTTATGATCTTCCAACTGATCCCCCTTCCACAGCCAAGTAGATCTGTATATCATGTTCTGGATTCTACTGAAGAAGATAATCAAAACGTACCCTCACGACTAAATAAGCCATCCAAAATACAAAGAAAGTAAATTACTTTATCCCATTGGTGATTTTCGGGAATCCTTACTTATGAACCTATTTCAATTTCCGCTACTGTATTACAAATTCAAATATGTAGATATTAATTTCGAAGCCTACAGGGGTAGCTCAAATAAAGAGCGTAACTCACCACCATCCTAACTGCATCTGCAACAAATGATATACCTATAAGGATAGTTACATCGGGATGCTCACCTTCTTTCGGGTATATCTCGGCTGCGGCTGATCGTATCGACTTCATTTTTTTTTTTGGATTGTAGGGAATCCAATAAGGTAAAAATCCATCCTTCTTAATTTTTGCGCGAACATTCACCATTATCGACTTATTTGCAAAAAAACTGATTTGTAAAACTGTTTTTTCAACTTTGACACGCTGTAAAGCTTTCTGACTAATACCCCATCGTTTTCTAAAATAATCTCAGACAGTGCCTGGCATGCACTCTCAAGAGATACAAGAGAAAAAGTTACGGTATTTTACGAGGTACACAATAACCATAAATTGAAAACTGATTCTCTTCCAATCATTGACAATATGTCTGGAAATTATATTGATTCAAGTCAGGGATAGGGTCATCTTGGAAAAGAAGGGAAATCACTTCCAATAGCAACTTGACGATTTTTTAGGGTTTTTTAGAAAATATTTTTTCAAAAAACCCTTATGAAATCGATTTTGTCCGTCCGTCCGTCTGTCCGTCTGACCGTCTGTCCGTCTGTTCACTAAATAACTCGTGAACGGCTCAACCGATTGTCATGAAATTCGGTAGAAATGTGTAGAATGGTTACAGTCTTTGGCACAAATACCTTAGAAGTTGGTAGGAAGAAGATAACAGGGTGTCCCGAACGTTTGAAAAAAGTCGACTTTTTTAGTTTTTATCGGAGATTGACGTATGGGTATTTAAATCAAAGATCTAAACGAGTACATCTCATATCAGTTAAAACTTTCCAGTTTGGAGTAACGGTAAAAAAGTTATTCGCGTTTAAAGTTAAACTTCCTTTTCGACCTCCGTTTTTCTAAACCGTTATAGGGATCGCTATGAAACTTTGTTGAAAGATTAGTCAGTATGGCCTTATATACGTTAAATATTAAGACTGTTGACTTTTGCTAAGGAAAAGTAGCTAACAGTAAATTTGTAAAATTTCAATTTGTTCGTGTGTAGTCCCTCTTAGGTTTCCAAATATGAAAATTCTTCTAAGAGATTTTAGAAAATTAAATAGGGAATATGTCTATGAATTTTCATTCGAATAACTGTATCCAAACCGGAAATATAGCCAAGTAAGTATTTACTAAGAGCCTTTCACAATGCAAGAGAAGCCTCTTAAGCATTTCTTCAATGTATATCTTTTAACTTGATTGAACAATGAACATGCAATTTGGTGGAAATACATAGAATGGTAATAGTGTTTGCCACAAATAATTTTGAAGTTTGTAGGACCAAGTTAACAGGATGACCCTGAATAGCTGCAAAAGTATACTTGTTCAATACTTATAGGAAAGCTTGGGTGGTGTTCCCTGACATGGAATCATTGTATATGAAATCCACACTTTGCAATCTGAAATCACCTAGTTACTACACTAAAATCTTTATAATAGTTTTTTTTTAGTAAGAAAATCCTCTCCAGACATGCACTAAAATTCCTTTTACGGAAACATTTTTTTACAATTTCGACACTATGAAAAACCTATAACCTATAACTATGTAAGTATTTCTGCAATTTCGAACGAGTATGAACTGCATGATAGACCAATAGTAAATTAAGTAAATTTACAGAATTTGAATCTCAAATTAACGACTTACCAGGTCAAATTAACATTTTTGTAAACCAAATAAAAAAACTCTCACTTTAAAGTTATAGCAAAAAATGCTAATTTAAAAATGACCTTGAAATGCAAAGTAGTTAATTTGAGGTGGAAATGCTGTATGTATGTATGTAGGGTGTTAACCAAAAATTGAATTATTTTCAAAAAGCCACAAATTTTTCAATTTGCGACAAAAAAAATAAGTTAGCAAAAACCTGTATGTCTTTCCATATGATCTCCCCCACAGACATGACTTTATTTTGGAGTCAGACTTAAGTTACAAACGAGACTCTAATTTCACCAACCATCACCACCATTCACCAAAGTCCATAGAATCTGCTGTACATGATGCAAACTTAAAGTAGGTACCAACATCGTCAGTTCACGTGAAATCCATGCAAATACTGTCAAAATTTTGATGATCGTGAAATCGAATTCACTTCACATGAAAGTCTCCACACCGGTTTTTGACATTTCGCCAGGGAAAATAATGCAGTTGCACTTTATTTCACAATGAAAAGATGTCACCGACAATCAGTCAGAACGCGAGTGAACATTTATCTTACATTGAGTGAATAAAAAACGATTTTTTTCCCATTGGCTTTTCGGACAATACATCTTTTTTCTCTAGCAGTAACTGCTGGATGCCGTCCAGATCTTCGTTGTTTTCCATAATTTTACCGAAAAAAAAGAAAATTTTTGACGATACATGATGATCTGAAATTTTTTTCTGCAATTTTGCGGTTTGAAAGGCCGCAATCCTTTAACGCTAATTGCACCTTGTTTTTCAACTGTCAGGGAGACGCCACGTGGTATCTTGCCGAAAAACAAACTGAAACAACCAGTAATTAAAAATAGCCTTTGTTAAGTTTCGTTTAGATGTTACCAGACTGTTTCCCACACAAAAAAAATACTTCCGGTGCGAGAAATTGAAGAATAACGGACGTGAACGTATAAATATTTCCCAACACTTAACCCACGATTCGAACACTATTGAGTCTTCAGTGAAACTGACGGAAATGATCTCTCCAAAGTAACAGTATTTCGAAACGGAAGTTTGTAAACAACATAATTAAAATCATTTTCGAAATTTATAACAGTTCAGGAATTATTAGAAGCGAAAAATGGTAGAATTTGTGTGTGAACTTATTTTTTTTTCGATGGCTGATTCTGAGAATCCAGATTGTCTGATGAACTTTCAATGATGTTAGGACAATGTGCAAGGTGTAGAGGCTTATCCAAGGGACCTATGGTGAAAGAGGAGCAATAGATTTAGCATTTGTTTTCACTTCGAAAAATTTATACACTTTCTACTTCTTGTCTACAAAAAATATCTATATCGAAACATTGTTGTTCGTAGTCGTGCTGTTTTTATGGTTCGAGAAATCTTTCATGTGGCGTTTGGGCCCCTAAGTCCCGAAGAACGAAAAAAAAACTACATAAATAGGCCAATCAAATAAGAGATTATAGAGAACATCGAAGGGGTGACGATTTTTTTCTTCGGTATTTTGTTAGGAGTAGCTAGGAGGTAAAGGTACTAATTTTACTCGAACCTGAGGGGTGCGCTAACGCGGGGAGGGGAAGGTTAAGGGTGCAATTTTGTGGAATTTTTGGTGTTTTGGCCTATATCTCGAAAACGGTGAGTCGCAGAGAAAAAAGTTGTGAGTAAGCATTAAAGCTTTCCAAATATCCTATTTATTTGCCCAGAGTTGCATATGCAAAACTCCTAACGGTTCTTCCGATATTGGTTATTAAAACAAAAAAATTTTTTTATGCATTCCATTGACTCTAGTGTCTTATCGAATTGTTTTTCCAAGAACTTTTGTAGGGCAAATATAGTAAGTGTTAAATTTGCTTTAATTTGATACACTTCTTCTTGGCTTGTCTCCTGTCATTCGAGAGATAAAAGCGTCTCAACGAAGTAATATTCTATATTCATCAGAATGAAGACAACCATTGTGGAAAATCGGAAGGGGGGTGACGGTTTTTTATTTCATGGATCTATAAGGGATGGTCCGGAGTGAAACATACTAAAAGCTTGCGGTCATGAGGTGTGCGCTAACGTGGGGAGGGGAGGCTAAAGGATTCATTTTTGCATGTTTTCGACTTAATTTCGGAAATATCTCAGGAAGGGGTGAGTCTTCCTGAGAGTATTTGTATGGCAGTATTAAAGCCCATTAAATTTCCAAAAACTTATTTGAACATACAAATGCCGAGTTCCTAACGGTTCTCCCGATACAGGTTATTGAAATCCGAAAATTGTTAAAAAATCGTATTTTTTTTTATTTTTTTTGGCTTTGGTGTCTCCCGCGATTGTTTTTCGAAAACTGTTTCGCGACCAATTTGTACGATGTTTAATTGGTTTTCATTTGATGTGCTCCCTGTTGTCGTGTCTTCAATCAGTCAAACGCTTAAGAGTTTAAACCGAGCTTCCGAATTAAATTTTCTCTATTTACAAGGATAAAGACAAACATTGTGAAAAATCGGGAGGGGGTGACGGTTTTTTATTTCATGGATCCATAATGGTTGGTTCGGAGTAAAACACACTAAAAGCTCGCGGTCATGAGGTATGCGCTAACGTGGGGAGGGCGGGCTAAAGGATTCATTTTTGCATGTTTTCGACTTAAACTCGACAATATCTCGGAAGCGGTGAGTTCTCCTGAGAGTATTTGTATGGCAGTATTGAAGCCCATCAAATTTCCAGAAACTTATTTCAACATACATATTTCGGATTCCTAACGGTTTCCCCGATATAGCCTATTCAAAACCGAAAATTGTCAAAAAAGTCGTCTTTTCCTCATTTGTTTGGTTCTGGGATCGTTTTTCAGAAAAACGTTGCAAGTCAATTTTGTGCAGTGTGCCATTTTATTTCATTTGATATATGTACTTCCTGTAGCCTGGTCTTCAATCAGTCAAAAGTTCAAGAGCTTAAACCAAACTTCCAAATTTAATTTTTCCCATCGATAAGTATAAAAACCAACATTGTGGAAAATCGGGAGGAGGATGACGGTTTTTTATTTCATGAATTTATAAGGGGTGGTTACGAGGAAAACATACTAAAAGCACGCGGTCATGGGGAGTGCGCTAACGTTGGGAGAGCGGGTTCAAATGTGCTTGTGCTTATTAGCTCTATCCCCGCTATATCTCCGAAACCGCGAACTCAACGAAAAAAATGTCTGAGCAAGAATGAAAGTTTACACAATTTCCTATAAAGTTCATCTGACATGCATAGGTCGAATTCCTAACAGTTATCCAGATATAGCTAATTTAAAAATCAGAAATTTCACATAGAAAACATCCACACACCATAATTGGTATACGTGTATCTATAGATTGGCCATATGCATGTACGCTGTGTTGATGTTTTCTATGTGAAATTTCTGATTCTGATTCTGATTCTCTGCGACTCACCGTTTTCGAGATAGCCCAAAACACAAAAAATTGCACCTTTCAGGTCCCCAAGGGAAATTTTTGATGTTTCCGATATTTTCCGCTATGTGTCCGCTATATGGCGGATGGTAAGATAAGTGTCGCTAGGGTCGATAAGAAGAACAAGAAAAATTTCCCTTGGGGACCTGAAAGCGTAATATACCAATTGTGTGTAGCTACACGGGGAACAACATCGCGAGAACAAAACCGGTTTTTATATGAAAATTGAATTTCTCCTTGCCTTGCTCCTCACCGATCTCTTCTAAAAAAAAAACGGTTTTCATCTTGTTCTTCTTGCGTGTAGACAGGCCCATTCAAGTTGTCTTTGTAACGTTGATGACTACACACGGTAGTCATCAACGCACCATGCTCCACTAGGAGTTACGGTAGTCAAGAGAGATATATCTACCGAGTATGATTTATTTTCGGTTCGATACTCCATTGATACATTGACGTAGTAATATTTGAGCTGTAAGCACTTACCTTATTGGGAATAGCCAAACCCAAACTGGAGATTAATGGACCTAGCATTTCTTGTACCTGCTGTTTCGTTATAGACTCCAAGGCTTTTGTGACTGTTTCTTGTACAGCCGACTCGTTTTCATTATTATTATTCCTACACGTATTAGCCGGGCATTTGCTTCCCTTATCTAAATCCTCATCCTAAAAATACAAAACGGGCCGTTCTACAAAAAATCATTTTAAAAATCAATTATAAGGCAGCACACACACGGTCTATACATGGATTTCACATCCGGCTCATTTGACAGAACGAAAATCCATTTTATGCATTCGAATCCATGGATTGACCATGTTGCGTGTTCGGCCTAACGCACTCACCACCATTGTTTCGTCATTCCCAATATTCTGAATATGTGTTTCAATTTCCATAATTTTCGGAGGATCCTCTTTAATTTTTCGATGCCCACCGCGCGAATTTTCTAAACATTTTGGCGCTTCAATTGGTGAGTTTGGAGCTTTGATGCTTAATGCATCGGCCACTGTACTTTGTTTTTTGTTTCCATGTTTGACCGTTTTAACAAAATTGTTGATATTTGTCCTGGATTTTATAGGCGGTTTAAATACACTCGGTTTTCGCTTGACGCCAAATTTATTCACTGGCATAGAATCATACATGGATAGTTTTCTGTTAAATCCAGCATTGCTGACGTCACTCTAAAAAAAAAACGTTTTACATAATGGCTTCAAAAAATTAATGGAAATGGTGCAAACTGACTTTTTTCGCTTTTAGTCTTAACGATTTTTCGGATCGATATTCTTGAATATCTGTCGTTGGTTGATTTTCTCGTAGGTGGTTTTCCAATTCTTTTATACCGCGTAGAAGATCCTGAAAAATTATTAGTTAAATTTAACTTACATGGTGAATTCCGTTTTTAATTATAGATAATTTTTACAATACCTGAACGGTGGAATCACGCCTATTAAAAATTGTTTTATGAACGCACATTTTGATAGATTTCGAAGCAGCTGCTAACACTTTGTCAAGCATTTTAGGAACTTGACCCGTGATGAAGCCGTTCATATGTTTGAGGTAAGTATTAACAGCTTGACTCAATGTATTGAATAAGGAACATACTTTTGTCGGGACATAATTATCCTTTCTGGACAAATATTCACTTTTTGGCACCATTTGAATTTCTTCCATCTAGGATAGGAAAATTGAATTATTTATTAAAAAATGGTTGAATTCTAATTTTAGATTTAGATTTAAATTTTTAACTAGGATCGATGTCATACATCCCGATTAAAGATTAATCTGATTGTCTACGGATGACAGAATTGAAGTTCAACATAAGATTGTGTAACGGACCGTTTTCCACTCGCAGTTGTCTACATCGAACTTAATAAAAATAATAAAAAAAAAATAGATAAAAACGAGGCTTATTTCGGGCGCCGCCGAAATTTGAAAACCCGTCACATTTGAATGAAACTGAAGGCTCTTTTGTGTTAATAATTTCTACCGCAGCCTTATGACGTGTTCCGATTCCATCTGATCCTGGATGCGTTGAGGCTAAGCCAGGAGCATGAATGGATGAATTTTGGGATTCAAAAGGAAAAAGTTTTTCTTACAATAACCTACAATGAGTTAGTTTGTATGGCAGACTTTTGACGTAATATTCCGAATCAATCCGTTCCTGGATATGTTTTGAGGCTTTACTACGAACATACTTGAAGTTTGGTTGACATTGGTTCATAAAGAAAAAATGTTTTCTTTGGAAGAACCAAATTTTAAGGGTTGGTCTGTATGACCGCCCTATGATGTAGTGTTCCGATTTCATCCGTTCCTAGATATGTTTTGAGGCTTTACTACACTGAGAAAAATGATTTAGACTTTTTATCTAAAGTGCAGTAGTTAATTTAAGTTTAGATAGCTCTACTAAAGAAATAGCCAACTTCTCTAATCTTCGAAGCTGAAAATACTATTAAATTCGCTGATTCAACAATGCAAGATTATAAAAAAAAAGTTTAGAGATTTCTTCCACAAAAGTTTTTGAGTATATTATTCGAATGTAAAATTTAACTACAAACAATCGTTGATATTTCTTTGAAGTAGTAAAACTGTTCTTCAAAACAATTTAACTATTTAACGTTGGTCAATTGCTGTCTTTACAAATGAATTAATTGAGTTCGCATATTTAATAGATGCTTTAACTATTACGGAATAGAAATATTACCCATATTTTCGTAGCTGTTTCAACTATGACATAGAATCATAAGCTGAAAATCAAAGATGCACTTTAGTTCATATCAACTACTTTTTAGATGATCGGTTTACTTTTTTTCTCTCAGTGTAGGAACACATTTGGGTAAAGTATGATTTAGGTCAAAAGAAGAAAGTTTTTCTTAGAAGAACTTATGATTCTGAGGTTGGTTTGTATGGCAGCCCGATTCCATTCGTTCCTAGATGTTTTCGGGCTTTACTAGGAACAGACTTCGATGAAGTTTGGTTGACATTGGTTCAAAAAGAAAAAAAGTTTTTCTTAGAAGAACCTAATTTTCAGAGGTTGGCTTGTATGACAGCCCTATGACCTAGTGTTCCGACTTCATCCGTTCTTAGACATGTTTTGAGGCTTTACTAGGAACATACTTGGGTCAAGTTTGGTTAAATTGGTATATAAAGAGAAAAGTTTTTCTTATAAGAACCTAATTGCCAGGGGTTGGTTTCTATGGCAGCCCCACGACGCCATTCGTTCCGACATATATACAGCGTACACCAAAAAGAAACTTGCATACAAAATTTCAGCCCCATAGCTTTAAAACTGAGGGACTAGTTTGCATTGAAACAGACGGACAGACAGACAGACAGACGGACATCGCTCAATCGATTTCTTTAATTACACTGATCAATAATATATATACTTTATATAGTCGGAGGTGCTTCCTTCTGTTCGTTGCAAACTTCATGACAAAGAATATACCCCTTCACATAGTGACGGAAAAGATCAATCTATTAGTAGACATCTGCGGGTCGGAATTATAAATGTTATTGGGTCAGCTGGTCCATAAATAGCAAGCGGCCAACTTCGGAGGAGTCGGAGGTCAGATGTGACGGAGGTGACACGCGCTTTTTAGTGGGAGGATGGCAGTGGCGCCGGAACGAATTTTTTATTGAGGAGCAAGATTTTTTTTTCTCAAATTCAAATTAAATTAAGCGTTTACCATATACCGGACCTCTGGCCAGGACCGGCTCTACTATATGTGCAGAATGTGCATTTGAACATGGCGCCGGCGCCGCATTAAGTTAGGCAAACAAACAATTTCAATTTTGGATTAATCTTAATTATCTCATTTTTTAAATCAAAATTTTGTAATTTTTAATGTTCCTTAATCGGAAGTTTTGAAAACTTTGCGCTTTTATATTTTAAATTGACATTTTCAAAAATTTCTAAAATCTCGATTTGTAAAAACAAAAATTTTTGAGCGATTTTAGTTTTTAAATTGTGGTAGTTAGGACTTCCGCTATAATAACCTCTACATTAGGTCTCAAACCACTGCCATGATAGATAGGCCGGACTGTCGAAATTCGATTTCGAAAATTTGGGTTCTTAGCGCCTGTGGTTGTTTATATTGCTATTGTTGTAATACGTGTTACTTGCGGTTCTTAGCGACAGTTTTATCAGCTGATAATCTGGCTTGTATATCTAGATGGCGTTGTTCACACCCAAATTTTCGAAAGTTTCGGTTTAAAAACATAAAAATTCGAAATTATTGAAAAATCGGATTTGAAAATTCAAAAATGCGAAACTACGAGTACAAAATGTGCAAATTTTGATTCGTATGTTTCCAAATGCAAATTTTGGGCTTTGAAACCTTATTTAGAGAAAAAATTTCTTTACAAAGCTGAGGGTCCCAGTACTTGCCACAAGCCAAGCCCCAGTGAAAGTGAGCCACCCTTCACACCTCAGTATAAGCTCTTCATTGGATATATTTATAATTTTATTTATTTATTCAGTTAAGATATCAAACAGGACAATATAATCCAAAAAACGATACTTAATAAATACAAAATATTACAGATATCCAAAGCTAAATTATGCGAAATATTCATTAATAAAAAAGTGTGTGAAGCAATCTAAGTTTAATTCCGCATATTTAAGAGCAACATTCGAACGTAAAAAAAGGAAAAAATAAGACATAAGAAATAAGAATTTTTTTTTATATAGAGGAATAAAATCAAAAAAATATCTGAATCTAAAAGCTTACTGTGAAGTAGATTTTTAACCCTCGGATGGTTCAGTGGGGTCTGACAGACCCCAGAGAAATTTAAATCTCAAATTTTTCATAGAAAAACTGGTTGAATGGTATTTTGATGCATATGTAATTTAAGTATGTGTCACATACGTTCATTTAAGCATGAATTTGTTTGAATTTGTGATTTTGTTAATAAGTTATAGCACTTTTAAAGTGCTCTGGGGTCTGTCAGACCCCACGAACCATTTACGTATGTCTTTTTTACAAAAGTAAATTTTTCGCTTGGTGGGAAATTTTCAAAGTATGTTATTTGGAAAACGATAAAATGTAATAATAATAGTCGGGAACGGTTGAAACTTTGTAATTAGACTATATTTGGGAAATTCGATATGTTAATTTTGAAAGAAATGGAAAATTTAGGGTGTTTTGAATTAGGGGTTTTTTAATTTTTTTACTCAATTCATTCAAAATTATGCCGTTTTTTACCTGGTTTTCATTTGTGATGATCTCCTTTCACTATTGTGTCATTACCTTATGTTTTTCAAGTCAAGACATAAATTAATGACTTTTATGAGCGTAATAATTAGGTGGGATTTTTTTACATAATACATAAAGCTTCCTCAGCGGCCTTGGCTATACACTTGTCGAACCTCTTCTAAGAAGGAGGAAATCAACGGGCAATATTCGCCGAAGCACATTGCAAAATATTGAAGACATTTTGTGCATTGTTCAGCTTGCCCCCCCGCTTTGGGGACTGATGCCCCAGGTCCCCCAATGTGATCAGATGGTCTCCCAAAGAGGCAAAAATGTTTTCTATGCCCACGAGCAAATGATCGGAAGACAAAATACAATTGCAACGAGTGCAAAAGCCAATCTGCGAAGACCATCGAGGAAAAAGCTGTGAAGAAGAATGCTCTAAATATTGACTAACTTTGGATCCCGATTTAAGAAAAAATATTAACCTTAGCTAAAAAATGTTGATGTACTTATCTTTGTTAATTAGTATTAAAAACGTTTTGACTAATAAAAATAAAATTTTGTTAAAATTTTTGTTTTTATATTGATTTATTTGTGATAAGTTCAAATTACCCTCAAATTTGACACCACCAAATTTTTTTTTCCACATACTTAAAGCTACTGTCTGAATTCCACTTTTTTTATATACCACTTAATCAAAAGCCTTCAGAGTTACTTCTAGTTCAAACAAATGTGCCAAAAAAGGAAAAATTTAAGTTTTAGAGCGATTTTTGCCTTGGGGTCTGTCAGACCCCACTGAACCATTTACGTATGTAAAATTGACCTGAACCATCCGAGGGTTAAAAGCAAAAAGAGAAGTAGCCAAAGGACCAAGTTGCAATCTATCGTAATTACGCATAGCATGAATTAGAGGCGAATTCATAAAGACCGAGAGTTCAGCAGTTGGTGGATCGAGAACCTGAGTGGATCGCGTGTTGTAGGACGGAATACGATGAATTTAATAAACCACGGCATAGTTTAAAGAGAATGCACTCATCGAGGAATACTCTTCTCCTTTCCAGGGATAACGAATTAAAAAGACGAAGGCGTACGGGATAGGGACGGTAAGGTTGATTAAATTTGTAGAGAAGCACCCTCGTAAATTTACGTTGAACAGATTCTAAGTCGGTGGAATGTGTGGATGCTGTAGGAGACCATACGAAGGAAGCATACTCTAGGACACTACGTACAAGAGAAACAATAGAGGAGGAAATAGAGGTAAAGTCACTAGAACAACGTAAAACTGCTAGTCTGGATGCTTTCTTTATAGTTGTACAAAAATGTTCGTTAAATTTGAGTCGACTCTCAAACGTAACTCCAAGATCGCTGAAAAGTGAGACAAAAACTAAGTCGATAGAGTTAATTTTGTATGGAAATGACACATAGTACAGTATTTAAAGACACAAAACGGCCGTTTACTTAAAAAAATACGTAATGGCTGAAATTTGCTGGAGATGTTAGGGGATATGTCTTTTATCTAAAACTGAGTTTTCGTATTCGTGGGGGTGGGGGAAGTTGGAGTATATTGCCTACTTATAGGCGAATTTTGCATTTTTCGTTAATATCATTCTTACTGTTGACCCTACAGTAAAGTGATGTATAGGGGTTTTGTTTCTAATCAAATTATCTATCCTACGGTACCTACATTAATTTCATCGGTCAAATAGTTCCGTTATAGGGGTCAGATAAGGGTCAAAATAGTACCAATAATGGGAATATTTTGCTTAAATAAAACATGACTAAAATTTGGTGGAGTCGTTAAGGGATGCGTTATAAATATATATCTGAAGTATATGTAGTAAATTGCCTACTTACAGGCTAAATTTGCTTTTTTGCTTGAGAAGAGTTATTTTGTGTGCCTGTAAAACTGGTTGTGGGAAAGCATGGGGGTGTCGGAAAGCAGGATTAAAGTGCTCTCCAATTTGTATGGTTTGTTTGAAACGCGTGTAGCAATATACCTGACTGTTCTACTCTTACCGAAAACAACGACTTCCTCCATAACGATGGGCTTTTATCATCAAACCCAGAAGGATACGAAGCTGGTCACAATTGTAGCGCAAGCAATAATGTATCCGGAAGAGAGGAAGAAAATCAATCTAAGAAACCAAAATTGAGGTAGACATAAGTTTCTGTTGTTGCATCATTAAAACTGCAGTGACTATATGTGAAGAAATTATTTTTTTTTAACGATCACTGCGACTGCGCTAATTGGCCTAGCTTGATTTTGGTCTCGTTTAAGAGATAGTAATTCAATCAGCAAGAACACACATTTATACAAATTGATATAGAGAAGTTTCTAGCAATCACTAAATACGCATTTAAATAGGCAATTTACCCCAACTTCCCCCATCCCCACTAATACGGAAACTCAGTTTTAGACACAAGATTCGTCTCCTAAATGAAATTTGAGCCATCACGTTTTTTTAAAGAAAATATCCATTTATTGTACTGTTTTGATCCTTGACCGGTAACTACAACGGGTTTACTTGACCTATGATATTGATTAAGGTACCGGTGAATAGATTATTTGATTGGAAAGAAAACCTCTACCATTTTACTTTAGGGTCAACAATAAGAATGATATTAAGCAAAAACGCAAATTTAACCTATAAGTAGGCAATTTAATATAACAATCGCCTCCCATAAATACGAAAACTTAGATATAGCTTTAGGACGTATCCCTTAACATCTCCACCAAATTTCAGTCGTTTTATGTTTTACCTAAGCAAAATATTTCATTATTAGTGCTATTTTGCCCTTTAACCGCTCATTATAACGGAACTACACTCGGCTTCACAAAAATCGGGCCACTCGCCACTTTCGAACTTAAATTCAATTTTCTCTAAAAGTATGAAACTTACAACTATGAAAATTATATCTACAGAAAGTGCATTTAATGGCAATTCAAATGACTATGATTTTTATCTGAAGTACCGTTAACTCACACAACAAACACAATGGCCGTTTTGATTAGAGTTGGCGCTTAACGTGTGGCCCGGTTTCATTGACGCCGAGTTTATTTGGCCTACGATATTGACTTAGGTACCGTTGAATAGACAATTCGATTAGAAACAAAACTTCTATACATTACATTACTGTAGGAATACCAGTAAGAATGCTATTAACGAAAGACGAAAAATTCGCCCATAAGTTGGCAAATTACTATAACTTCCCCCACTCCCAAAAATACGAAAACTCAGATTTAGACTTAGGGCACGTTGCTTAACATCTCCAAAAAAAATTCTAAATTTTCAGCCATTACGCGTTTCACTTATGCAAAATATTCTCATTATTAACCGGTCACTATAACGGAACTATTTGACCTACGATATTGATTTAGGTACCGTTCAATAGGCAACTCGATTAGAAACAAAACTTCTAGACATCACTTTACTGTAGGAACAACAGTAAGAATGATATTAAGGAAAAACGCAAAATTCCCCTATAAGTAGGCAAATTACAATAACTTCCCCCACTCCCACAAATACGAAAACTCAGATTTAGACTTAGGGCTCGTTGCTTAACATCTCCACCAAATTTCAGCCATTACGTATTTTTTTTAAGTAAAATATACCCGATTACTGTACTAACAGGAGCGGGTTTGAGTGAGTAATATAAAAAAAGCTGAACAGAATTGAACCTTGCGGAACGCCAGACGTTAGGCAGAATGGCGAAGAGAGTGTGTTTTTGAATACTAGGTACACGGGAAGAACGACCAAGGAGATAGGAAGAGAGCCCCGACTCAAGATTATCTGGGAAATTCATTGATAACAGTTTATCAAGCAATATGCCATGATCAACAGAGTCGAAGGCTTTGAAAAAGTCAGTATAAATTACATGAACATCTAGATGCTTGTCAAACGATCTTGCGATGAAGTCAGTAATTTCTGCCAGGTTGGTGACTGTGGGATTCTGCTTGCAAAAACCATGTTGATTGGAACAAATCAAGTGTCCGAAACATTCGTAAATGAATTCGTATATGACGCGTTCGAGGAGATTGGAGCAGCTTGATTAGTAATGAAATGGGCCTATAATTAGAAGCGTCCTTACTCTCGCCTTTTTTAGGTAAAGGGACAATAAATGACTGTTTCCATTCATTCGGAAAAATCCCTTCTCGCAAGCTTTTATTGAAAATTATTGCAAGGGGGATGGAGATAGCCTCACCAGTCTTCTTAAGAAAGTCGTTGGAAAGTCCATCAGGACCCGAGGATGAGCTTCGTTTAAGAGACGATATGAGAAACTTGACATAGGAAGGATCGATCGGCGAAAGTCTAGAAATGTAGTCCGGTGACGCGGAAGTGACAAGCCTTGAGGCGCTAGATTGGCGGAACGTACTAGAAAAAACGCTGTTGCGCTGATAGTGTAGTTGAGTAGACCTGTAGTAAACCTAGTAGATTGTAAAATGTTGGGAAAAAAATTGTTTTTTTTTGGGGTACTCAGCACAAAAATTTCGTTGCGAAACAGTGTCAAAATCGTATAAAAAACACCAAAAAATGACTATCAATTGTACAGATACCGCTTAACGCATTGGAAAGATTAATGGTGCGTTGGACCCGCAATTATGTTTTTTCTAACATGTTCAAGGGCAGGTTATCGGAAAAATGTACACTTTCGGAGCTTTAAGCCAAAAAAAATTGGGGTTTTTCGTGGTTTCGATCCTGATTTGCAACGAAATTTTGGTGGCAAAAAAAATCTCCACCACACTCTGCAATCTGAAATCACCAAATGACTACACTATTAATAATTTTAGGAAATACTCATTTCTAGACTAGAACCGCTCAGGAAAGTGGAAAGTCCCCTTTTTCTTAAACGACGACAATATAAAAATGAATATCTCTCGAACTTATTAGAGGAATTCGGCTTTCAACACACGGGGCACAGGGCGCCATAATACTTAAGACCGTCGCTGCCTCTAGCACTTTATATCCTGTGAAACGATACCAAAAAGTAATTATGAAAAATATTAGGGAAGAAAAGCGATCAGAAACCACCTAGAATAGTCTTCAATATGAGACTAATCTTTAAGTTTCTCTTTGTTACCCATTGTAATTCCGAAGTGTTGAAGATTATAAACATATTCATATTCTTTATTTTATACGGGGTTATTGGTTAAGTCGACCTATTCCCTGCAACACGTTATAATAGGGTCAAAATGCAACAAAATGAGGACATAAATGTTAGGCCGATTTTCAATGGTCACTGAGATAAATGCATTTTTAGGTTTTTTTGAAATAACCTAGAATTTTGCCATTTAAAGTAAGAATTAAAAAAAACTACTAAGGTAATAGGCTTAAACTTATTTTTGGATTTTAGTCAACATTATTGCAGACATTTCTTAATCATTTAAAATTTCAAAATCCCATCACAATTCAAAATTTTTAATTTTAAATAAAAAAAAAATTTCTTAAATTTTTTTAAAGATATTTTTTAATGTAGTATTACTAAAAAAAATTATATGACATGGAGTCTGCAGACCACTGGACAAACTTACGCGTGTTGTCAGCTTTCCAAAAAGGTGTCAATGTCAATACAAATATTTGAAATAATTGAAACAGCTAGCTGCAACATGTTCAGGGACCATCATTTCGTTTGATAAAAAATGAAATAAAGCAGTACATTGTACGTACTCGTACGATGCATTTTGAATTTAATAACATTTATTTCATTTTTTATCAAACAAAATGATAGTCCCGAACAAGTTGCAGCTAGCTGTTTCAATTATTTCAAATATTTGTATTGACATTGACACCTTTTTAGAAAGCTGACAACACGCGTAAGATTTTCCAGTGGTCTGCAGACTCCATGTCATATAATTTCTTTTAGTAATACTACATTAAAAAATATCTTTAAAAAAATTTAAGAAATTTTTTTTGAATTAAAATTAAAAATTTCGAATTGTGATGGGTTTTCGAAATTTTAAATGATTAAGAAATGTCTGCTATAGTGTTGACTAACATCCAAAAATATGTTTAAGCCCATTACCTTAGTAGTTTTTTTTAATTCTTACTTTAAATGGCAAAATTCTAGGTTATTTAAAAAAAAAACCTAAAAATGCATATATCTCAGTGACCATTGAAAATCGGCCTAACCTTTATGGCCTCATTTTGTTGCATTTTGACCCTATTATAACGTGTTGCAGGGAATAGGTCGACTTAGCCAATAACCCTGGATAAAATAGTTTAATAAAATTAAAGATCAAACGATCTTCCCAATGGTTGTTTTCCGGTTTCCTCGGGAAAGGAATTCTTTCTTTTAAGAATTTTTTAGTAATCTAAATTTTCTGACAAGGAGAATGAAAAACTTCCCCGTTCTCGTTGATCAACGGTCAATAGTTTCGCTATCGTTAGCCGAGGTACTCTTGCTGAGGAAAAATAAATGAGGAAGGATCATGTACATACTCGTAGTATAGATGCACTAGATGCACGTATGCAACTTTCTGCGAACCAGATATTCCTTCATTGAAAAAAGTATCCACTACTAGAATAATAAATTGAATATGTACATTGTATATGTATAAAAATATAAAATAAATTATTCTTCATTTTTAATATAGTGCAATATATGTAGTACAAATTGCCCCTTTAGCCAAAATATTGAGGGGCAGGTGCCCCGCTGCCCCCCATCCCTGTTCCGTCGCCATTGGAGGATGGCGAAAAAAGAAAATCGGGGAAGGAAGGAACACATATTGGCGAAAATGGAAGAAAAATTATTAGCACAAACAAACGGACGGCCAGAGCTTTTGTAGTGGCCAGCAGACAAGCATTGTGCATTTCACATTGTAAGAACGATGGTTCTTGTCTTGCAAGTTTACCCGTCCGGTTTCGTCTTACAATGTGAATTCACCCATTGAGTGTATTCACGCATAAGTGAGCGGACTAAAATTTTGACACAAATTCTCCTTACTCTACTCTCCACCAGAAGGCACTCAGTGTTTGCGGTACGTAGCGCAGTGTCCTCTACTTAGCACAAAAATTTTACGCTTCGCAGCGATGGCGGGAAAATAAATTTGAAAATTATGAAGAAATATATTGTTGAAATAATGTAACGCAGATTATGCTCATCTACATGTTTTTACGTGATTTTTGTCATAATAATGAATCAATGAATGTCGTTTGACATAAGTGTCGTAGGTAACATACCTCATCCAAATATTCCCGGTGAATTCCAACACTCACCTACGAGTAACGTTATCCGAGTTTCAGATGACGCAAAAGTTAAATGCACATTCATCCAACTCGCGACGACGAATAAAATAGGATACCTACACATCTCCATAAGCATAAGAACCTATGGGAATTTCATAATTAAAGGTCAAGTGCAAAATATGAAATTCCCATGCTTAGGTAAGCTAATTTTAAGATAGTTGAATCAGGGCCGGCTTTAGGTGTAACGGCGCCCGGGGCGAACTTGAAAGAAGCGCCCCTTATAGTTTATATACACGAGAAAATTGCAATATAACTTGAACTTTAAGGTTTTTTGGAAATATTTTTCTCCATTGCCCCGCCGCCATTGAAACTATCCACTTGTAACTCTTTTTAACTTCACGTTAATTTTTAAAACAAACCACAAAATACTTTGCCAGTTTTATAATCGTTCAAAAATAAAAACAGGCAATCTCACGTCGGAGAAACATAAAAATAACATAACCATATTAGTTCACAAACATTCATTATGTTGAATGGGAAGACGATAGCAAATCCCACACCCATTTTGTACCGGTACCAGAAATAATTTTTTTATGACGATATCCTTGATATATATTGTCTATAAACACACTCTGATGACGATTCCGAAGAAAAATTTTTTTTCCGATTTGTTGTTTTTGTGTTCTGGGGTGGTTCGAAAACGAACCGTTCGGTAAGTAAACGACATGGTATGTGTTACATGCAATAAGGAAGGTGTGGCGTGGGTTTACATGAAAAAATACAGTTTTTATTAAATTTTATATTTATTTTGGGGTTTGAGGGTTTTTAGAACATTTTACAAAAAAAAAAAACACTTATAAAATCGATATGTTTCAGTCCGTCTGTCCGTTTGTCCGTCTGTCCGTGCGTTCGACTTTTTACTAAATATCTCGCGAACCTCTCAACCGATCGACATGAAATTTGAAAGGTATGTGTAGAATGATCGCAGCCTTAGTTTCGAATACCTTAAAACTTGGCAGGACGAAGATAACAGGGTGTCCCCGAAGGGATGAAAAAGCTGACATTTTTATTTATTTTTATCGTAGATAGGCGAGTGTGTACTCAAATCAAAGGGTACGACGAGTCAATTTCATATCAGCTTCTTTTTTCCGGTTTCGAGTAACAGTAACGGAGTTATTGGTCGTTAAAGTTGAGTAACGTAGCAACATTTAGATACACCATGTACCAGCGGTTCGTTTTCGAACCACCCAAATATAGAAGCTCATAAACTAAAAACTTCTTGTGATTCTTATCAAATTATAATTTTAATAGAAAAATACATGCTTTTACTTATTGAATGGAATCGTTTCAATAAATTTCATGGATTTTATATATACTTTTTTTAATTTTGAAAAATGGTCGAAAAAAGATGGTCACCCTATTTTCTAAAACTATAATATTATTAATAACATATATACCTGCAAATGACCTAAATCGATAGACGACAGTCTAACGGTGCTGATAACATCAAAATAAAGTTAAAAATATAAATTATTCAATATAAAAAAAATTATTGAAAATGGTGGTTCGAAAACGAACCACCAGTACAAAATGGGTTAAGTAGGTTGCACTTTTCCATTCATCTTTTTCGATGTTAACATTTTTCAAATTAGTAATCATTTTCAAGAGTACACTGCTATCTTCAATTGCGGAATTGACGAACATTAAGGAAAGATGGACAGTTCCAATGACTGCGTTCCTGATTCACATACTCTGGTCCTTGCGAAAACGCACTTGCCAATGGCTTTAAATACGGTTGAATTTGATGGTACCGAATTCAGTCAGTATCGATTTATAGTAGTCCATATTTTTCGAAACATAAATCCATTTCATTTTGTAATTTCGACCGTGGTTAGAAATGGTTTGTTCGGGAAACCTGGGTATTTTGTATTACTACAGATTACACAATGTAGGTACCACCGGTTCATTTTTGAATCACCAACATTTAAACGTTCATTAAGTTAATAATTTTACAAATACGTTTGTAAACTTTTCTATTTTTTAAGTAGTTTTAGTAAATTTAATTGAGCGAGACAACAATGTTTCCTCTAAAATTCAATTCCTTCGGAGAACACAAAATTACATACAACATAATTATCCCTCAAACAACACACTTAAATTTTTGTGGCATCATACATATTAACAAAAATCCAAAAACTTTTCTACGTATGTACATAAATATCAATAAACGTAAGAGGCACCACAGACCCTCCGATCGATCGGCCAGATTTTTAGATTACGAGATAAATCGGAAGGTGTATGGGATACAATTTTTTGATTTGACGTGTGGAACGTATTGCCAGTGCAATTGTCCGTTCAAGCTGTCATGACAATCATTCAGTTGCTGATTTTTTAACATAAACCTGTGGTCGTTCTTCATGCTGTGGTTGTGGCGGTCATTCTCCATCAAAAGTAGTAATGGATGTCCATCTTCCATGGCCAAAAATGATATCATTTTCGCTATTTTGTGTTGTGTCTCGTGGACCGTGAGACTGTCAATTTCAGATTGCCCGATAAATTGCCTAATGTAATGTATGTGCGGGCGCCAGATCGGTTGTTGGCAGTCGATTGCCCAATCGATCGGCTGAGGAATCGTCAGGTTTTTGGCGCCCTTAAGTTTAATAAAGACAAAAGCATAAACATAATCCAGAAATTGCATTTCCACATAAAAAATATGATGAAAATGGTTCGAAAACGAATGCGCTTATTAGAATTGTGTACTGCTTTTTCCTAAAAAGGTTATCTTTGGATCGCAGTCAATTCCTGAAGTGGGAATCTGATATTATGAGTTCCCAACTAAATTCTTACCTGATTTCTATAAAGACAATTTGTGTTGTGCGGCCTTGAGTGAACGTTGTGAAATTGCACGTAGAATTCTTGTCGCAGGTCTGCACTTATATAAAAATATCCCGTTAACTTGTGATTAGAACGTGCGTTAAATTGATGATATTATATACATTCATACTTGGATGGTCGTGTACTATAGCCTGCATTAGTATTCTTACATCATACTAATTCAACAATTAAAAAAAAATTGTCTTAACCAACAAACAAATTTGTAAAAATAAATTAATTTAATAATACGGATTTCGGCGCCCCTAAACCTGCGCCCGGGGCTACCGCCCCGCTCGCCCCACCCTAAAGCCGGCCCTGAGTTGAATTATATAAATAAGGAAGTTAAGTGAACAATAAAGATAGTATAATTTGAGTCGTCTTTTTACTCGGTCATCCCTCAGGAGTTAAAGCTTATCAGCTGCTCCGCTTCAACCTCAGGAGTTAAAGCTTATCAGCTGCTCCGCTTCAACCCCAGGAGTTAAAGCTTCACAGGTGCTCCTCGAATTAGGAGTTAAAGCTTTACTGCTGCTCCTGAGTTCCCTCCGGAGTTAAAGCTCTACAGCTGCTCCGCTTCGACCTAAGGAGTTAACGCTCGTTGAGCTGCTCCTTCGTAGGAACAAGAGCGGAAACCACGCTCCGTCTACCTCGTTGCCGCTCGAGACGACCAAAATTATTATTATTATTGTTACATTGCATTCACACACCACCTTTGCCGCTAACTTGCGTGTGCCTTCTGGTGGAGGAAAATATAAGTAGAATTCCTATCAAAATTTTAGTCCGCTCACTTGTGCGTGAATACACTCATTGGCTCCGTCCCCTGGTCATCTTCGGATGGCCAAGTCCTTTTATTACAAAAATAACTAATTTTTATACTTTACCAATCGGTCGATTTCATAGAGATAATTTCGTGATAGTCTGATGCAAAATTCATCAGCTCGCTTTTGTCGACGTTTCAAATCCATAATATCATCGGGTTGAGGAATATCGTCAAGTTGAATTCTGCAAGTGTCCTTTTTGTATTATTATTCGAACTCGAAGGGAATTGATAAAATATAGTACCTAATTTGCTCCAACGATAAGAGTATCCTTTGCTGATACGTTGCCGTTTTCAACATCAATATTGCAAATTCTTGCTTTTGTTCCGATAGGTTAATTGCCTGCTTAGCTGGCGACGTAGTAGGTTTCGTTGCCTTCGAACTTCTCGCTGAAGTTGCTATCGATTTAGGTGTGGTTGGCACTGCTCTGTTACGGACCGGTCGCGGGGAAATTTTCTGACTTTTATTTGCAAATGGAGCAAGGTTCGGTGTGACTTTATTTGTAAGCCCGGTCTCCGCAGATGGAGTTCGGTGTAAGGTAGGTGATGATTGAATTGGCTTAAGAGTGGAGCAGTGTTCAACTTCCCGAAGGAGTCGGCCTGGCGTAGGTTGTTTGATGTGTATCACAGGATTGATCTAAGGAAAAAAACAAACAATTCAGTGAAAACCGTCATATTAATTTTATTATTAGCTGCATTTCTTTGGCATTCAGAACAGTACAAGAGAACCTAGCTTCCATACAAATTGGACCGGAGTTGTTTTGAATAGGGAAGTCCGGGATGATATTTGCGTGGAAAGTCTTGTTCTTTTCTGCAAGCCAAAGATACTCAGACATACGTCCGCTTCTTTTTCGTTATTATCAACTTCTTCAACGCTCGAATTATTTCTTTCATCGTCAAATTGACTTACATTTATTTCAGACTTGAGTATGTACTCCTATACCAATCAATCCAAAAGCATGTGAAATGCATTTAAAAAAATATATAAATTTATACCTCGATTCCTAAAAATTCTCGTAATTCTTCTTTTTCTCTTGATGTTAACAGTGGAGCGTCCGCAACGCTCGCAGGGAGAAGAGCCGAGATTTCGCATGTATTATCACTGGTATTTTCAATAAATTCTTCTTCATCTTCGCATCCAGATTTTATACTTAACTGATCAGCCACTTCTAAGCCCGTACTTACCATAACTGTTCTGACATCGGCATTTTCTCCCTTTTCAGTCAATTTTGTACTTTTTACCGGGGAACACAATGGTGACTCTAATTTTGAGGATTCTGATGATGTATTCGAGATTCGTTCATGTTGTTGCTGATTCTGATCATCTCGATTCGTCGAAAGAGCTTTACCACAATCTTCAGTCCGATTCAGTGAAACTGAACTTCTTTCCGTGTTATCTTCACTGTCGCTTTCAGAAATTGCTTCATCTTTTCGACTATCTTTCTCATTATCTGATGATGACACAGAATTTCGATCCCCTCCTCCATCGTCCCCTCTGTAAGCGATCGACTGTTGACTTTTGGATTTTTCGGCATCGTTTAGAACTTCTTTGAAAGCATTATCAACTGCTTCGCTAATTTCTTCATCAGTCATAATTCTAATTTGTGGAGGTTTATATATCCAGGAGGATTCCTTTTGAGTTGTCACTATTTTTGCAGTGTTTGCATTATTTCGTAGAGTTGGGGACGAGATGATTCTAATTGAAGATGATTTAGTTTGAAAAATACCGCCAGGACTAAGAGCAGTCGATGTGGCTATTTCGGATGTTTGTAGCATAGTGGCTTGCAATTCGGTATTGCAGAATTCAGTCCATATTCGGTATTTGTTCTGTTTCATGCGATCCCTTTGAACGGTTCGAATAATGCGTTGAAATTGATCGCCAGGAACGTACTGGAAAATAATGAATGAGAGGCAAAGCTATGGTTAAGTGTGTGAGTAGCCTGAGAGGACAGTATATTGTACAAAGCATAATAATGTAAATTCTGGCACGTGCTTTCAAGCACCAAAAATTGGCACAGTTTTGAGAATTTATAAAATTTAAGACAACACCTAATAAATTCAAATACCTACATTCAAGAGTTAGCTCATTTGTTCAAAACAATCACTGATAGCCAGTGGCGTAACTTACGGTGTTCCATATGTTCAGTGGAACACGGGCCCCCAACACTGACGGCCCCCAAGGCCGACAATAAAGAATATTTTTTTATGGATCCTTGGGTAACTGTTCTTTTCACGACATTTATTTTCATTGGTTGGCAAGACAATAGGCAAACCAGCTGCAGAATCTAACAAAGAGACCAAACATTCCGAACAGTGGCGTAACGTCATTGAAGTTCTTTTCGAACTTAAAGCGGGGACCCTTTCTTTGTGCGGTATAATTTTCGCTTTACATATTTCAAATGAATGTTTGTGTTGTCTTTATAAAAAAAACACCCCTGCGGCATCCTGACGGCAAATTGACGAATTTAGTTTGTTTACTAGTTCATGTTCAGATTAAGGAATTTCAAAGTTGTACAATTACTGTATTAATTCTAATTCCCAAATTTCGTGGGTGCGAATTTTAACTAATTGTGACTTATCGTTCCATTCTATACACCAACTGCGGTGCATGTCTGTAGTAATTATGGCATGGCAACTTACCAGCTCTACCTACTGAGCTATAGACGCTTAGAGGTCTCAAGTGCAAAGATTCCAATGTGACATTTCCGAAATTGAATAACTCGATATTTCTCCCGTTGGGGCTCTTCTCCTCCAAACAGACAAAGTTCCGCGTAGTTCCCATAGAGCTGGTAAGTTGCCATGCCATAATTACTACAGACATGCACCGCAGTTGGTGTATAGAATGGAACGATAAGTCACAATTAGTTAAAATTCGCACCCACGAAATTTGGGAATTAGAATTAATACAGTAATTGTAAATTCGAGAGGGAAAAATATCTAACTACCATCACAACTCCCAAAGCAATGTGAGCATTCAACACCGGTACAGACCTGCACGGTCGAGCGTCATGGTGGTAGCCTTCACGGCAAATCAAATCTCCATAGAATTCTCCCGCTAAAATTCAAGTGGTCGTCTTGTGCACAGATAGACAACAGACACAAGACCTGATGAGTGTGTCTATCTGTACGAAACCACAAAACTTTGGGAAAAAAAAAATACCAAAAATTGAGGAAATTGAGGGAAAAAGTTTCGTCCCAATCGGGATTCGACCCTCCGACCTTCAGTCACAAGGTCAGCAACTCTACCTACTGAGCTATAGACGCTTAGAGGTCTCAAGTGCAAAGATTCCAATGTGACATTTCCGAAATTGAATAACTCGATATTTCTCCCGTTGGGGCTCTTCTCCTCCAAACAGACAAAGTTCCGCGTAGTTCCCATAGAGCTGGTAAGTTGCCATGCCATAATTACTACAGACATGCACCGCAGTTGGTGTATAGAATGGAACGATAAGTCACAATTAGTTAAAATTCGCACCCACGAAATTTGGGAATTAGAATTAATACAGTAATTGTAAATTCGAGAGGGAAAAATATCTAACTACCATCACAACTCCCAAAGCAATGTGAGCATTCAACACCGGTACAGACCTGCACGGTCGAGCGTCATGGTGGTAGCCTTCACGGCAAATCAAATCTCCATAGAATTCTCCCGCTAAAATTCAAGTGGTCGTCTTGTGCACAGATAGACAACAGACACAAGACCTGATGAGTGTGTCTATCTGTACGAAACCACAAAACTTTGGGAAAAAAAAATACCAAAAATTGAGGAAATTGAGGGAAAAAGTTTCGTCCCAATCGGGATTCGAACCTCCGACCTTCAGTCACAAGGTCAGCAACTCTACCTACTGAGCTATAGACGCTTAGAGGTCTCAAGTGCAAAGATTCCAATGTGACATTTCCGAAATTGAATAACTCGATATTTCTCCCGTTGGGGCTCTTCTCCTCCAAACAGACAAAGTTCCGTGTAGTTCCCATAGAGCTGGTGGTAAGTTGCCATGCCATAATTACTACAGACATGCACCGCAGTTGGTGTATAGAATGGAACGATAAGTCACAATTAGTTCAAAGTTGTGTTCACGAATTTAAATTACAAATTGATAAATTTCCAGATCACATTGACAATTTTTCATTTTAAATCGTTGATCTTCAACATCTTGTTGACGAATTTACATTACAAATTGGCGAATTTTGAAATCATGTTGACGAATTTCCATGTCAACTTTACGAATAGTCAAATCATTTTGACGAACTTCCTGAACAAAATGGCGGATATACATTTCAAATTAGTCTAGATTTGTCAAGATATTCGTCAATATGTGATGGTAATTCGTCAATTTGTATAGGAAATTTGTTCAAAATATTTTGAAATTCGTTAATTTAACATGAAACTTCGTCACTAGAACATGGAAAATCGTCAATTTGTAATGGAAATTCGTCAACTTTTTTTTAATTTGTTGATTTGTCAATTTGGATCATATTTGTGCCAATAAGTTTTAATTTTAACTTAAGGCAGAAATCGGCGGAAATAGTTCGGCACTTTTGTTTCTGCGGCTTCACTACACTTTTGTGCTCTTGACTAATGAGCATTTGAAGCAATTCGAAACAAATAATTTCGGCCTTTGGGGCCCTTTTCAGTTGAGGACTCGTGTTCCAATGAACACATGGAAACCGTACGTTATTATATGAAGAACGTGTCTCAAAAGCTTATTGAGTGGGGATTTGTCTAAATATCAGCTTTTCTGGGTCAATTTGGTCAAGAAAATATTGAAGAGATGTAAAAGTTCGACTTGCAAAATAGAATGCTTATCTTAAAGGCTCTTGGGTAAAATTAAGCCATTGTGATCCAATTCTTTGAGTTTTTGAATACTGAAAGAAAAGGGACTCCTCCATCATTAAAAATATGTTCACAATGTTGTGGATCAATTTGTCGAAAGATCGTTCACTAAGCCAAAAAGTTTTTTTTAGGTAGGAGCCATAAAATCAAGAAATATATGCCTGCCGCTAAACCCTTCTGTCCAGATATCAGATAAGCCGTTTCTACTACAGAACGCATTTTTCTTTGAAGAAACTCTGCCATGGATTTCATTTCAATCGATGAAAATCACGACTTAACTTAGCCAGGGTCGTCAGAGCTGTGAGCAAGCTGGCTTGATCCTCTGATTTAGGGTAAAACTTCTCGTCTATCAATGACAGTTATACGAAACAGGCATGTAGGCGCACTCCTCGATGTGTTTTTTTTTAGTAGCACCTATTTAGCTTGGTGATGGGACGGTGATCTTCACAAGTTCCCCAGTATATTTATTCAAATTTAAATTTTTGTCTCAAATTGTAAAATCTTGGAACATGACAGAAGATTTTTGTTGGTCTTTCTCAATTGTGAAATGCTGTAAATGCGATGACTGTCAATATTTCCAGCGGTTAAAAAGTAGTACGTGGGGAGCCCCCAATCCAATTTCGAACACAAGAAACTCGAGAAACGTTACGCCACTGCTGAGAGCATTGTCGGGACTTCAATCCAGTTTTACTTCGTAACCTACATTAAATGTATTCTTACCTTAAAATCGTAGTTTGAGGCTTGTGTCCTTAATGCTTGTTCACTCAAAAGTTCTAAACCACAATGGGATAAATTGTTATTTTCCTCCATTCCTTGGCGTCTTGCAATAGCAGATACTATTTCTGAAAACACACCACTGTTTAAATTAACAACCGCACACCAAAAATATTGTATCAAATTGACGGAACAAAACTTCACAATAAGCGCAAAATTGAAATTGAAATACCCAAAGCCTCCTAAGAAACTATGTACGTAAAAAAGTACTAAAACTCCTTTGCTACATATTGAACCCGTCTCGTGTACGGATATTTACGTTGGAACAACGGCAAGTAAACGTGCGTCCATGCCGATATCGAGTGTGGGTAGTTTCAAATGGAAGGGTCGATGCGTCGATGTAGGGAGTGTTGTAGCAACACACCTGACCCTGGCTTACTCAAGTGAATCGATTCCGTGTCAGGCGAGACGACATATTTGGTTGTGGAAGGACGTGAATTGAATTCAAACGTCAAGGAAACCCTGTAGTGGACATATCGAGGAGACGATGAACCAGCGAAATGTGTTGCAGTGAATTGGTAATTCCGGACAATAAGATTTGTAATTGATAAGAAGTACTACGTATCCATAACACGGCTAAACAGTGGTGAAAAAAATTAATCAAAACTATCATAACTTCATGGCGATTTTTTTTTAAAGTGGGTAATCGTAATTGAAATCGGAATATTTTTGTTTGCTGGGTCTTCTTGTTGTGAAATTAATGTATATGATTATTTCTTTAGGATCGAAAGCCAAGAAGTGAGAAGGGTTTGAAAGAAGCCGACGACCAGAGGTTGCTTAACACACCTCTGCGTGAAATTTAAAAATTGTAAAAGATAGGCCACCTAATACCAGAAGACAGCAGTTTTAGATTGTAACAGAGAAAACTTCCTGAAATAATGTTTTTTATCGCCTTGCCTTTTTTGTTGTTGTTAAACCTGCAACTCACCGGATTATTAACCGTCCGAATATAAGATAGACTATTTTGTATTAGGGAACAGTGTGTTGTTTTTCGAAAAAAAAAAGAAACACAAAAGCTCAAAATGCAAAAAAAAATCCAAAAAATTGAGACAGTGACTAATTCATTTCAATAAATCAATCAGCGTTAACATTTTCTAGATTTTGTTTTTTAATTTTTAAAGTTTTTAATTTTTTTCAACGTGATTTAACGAGCAAACGCCAAGAATCAAAAACCGTAGTTTGATGTAGTTTGATTAGTTAATATTAGTGCAATACTGAAATGTTATCAGTTAATTGGAAATAAGTGTAAATCCATGTTAATTTTACTATAGAAAAATATGTTCAGTTGCAAAAGCGGCTATCTCCACTTGCATGATAGAAACAAAAACGGGTTGTTTTACTTTTGTGCCGTTCCTTTGAATCTAATCAGAATATTTTGCATTCAAAGTTTTTCTTTAAAATTCTGGAATCTGAAATTAACTTGAAAAATGTGTTTAATTAATGCAAAAAAAAAACATCATTTTGGTGAAATTATTTTTCCAGAATAAATTTATTAATGCTTTATTGCAGCTACTGTACCCATATCTTAAGTTTTAGTGCATGTAGTGGCAGCACATTTGCTTCAATATCTAAATTCAATAGAGTATCGATTTATACGAATTTTGTTGTCAGCGGTAGTTTAGATTAAAAAAACAGAAAATTAATAACAAATCAAAGTTTCAATAAATGAAATGTATTCAAACCAAGTGACGAAAGGCTTTACTCACGGTGGTTAATCACTGGGGAACGCCATTTTTGTCACACAAGCTTTGTGATCGTTTTTGTTAAGTTTAGTGTCCCCTCATTACAAAAACACCATTACTTCGTTCCAGTCACGTCCTGTTACTTTTTTACCGTTATGTATTAATTTTCCATATTTTACGTGGTTTGGTGTTATTCTTTTAAATTTCAGTGACGTTATTACTATGAAATAAATTATGCAAGGATATCAAAATTCTGAAAACATACTACTGGTGTACCTTGAAGAAGAATTGTAAGCAGTTTGTATGAAAAGTCCGTCCTTTTAGCGAATTTCACAATTCCTAATGGACGAAAGTTGTGGTGGTTTTATTCCTTAAAAGAAAATTCTCTAAACGGGTATATGTGAAGGATAATAACGGGATATAATTGTAAGAGACTAAACCTTTATTTTTGATATATAATTTTTTTTTTAATGATCATGGCGTACTGGACACTTTTTTTGCATAAAATGCGATACTCACCTGATCTATACCGCCTCATACCATCTGTAGTGAGAAAAAGACAACCAATGAGCCTGCAGTTCATGCATTGAAAATACTTGAAACGTAATATGAATAATAATTCAAAATCTATGTTGGCCCGGCCAACAAACAGGATGAAGAAGAGATTGAAGGAGAACCACTTGTCTGCGTTGTCGTCTCTGCATCGGTCATCGGATTCTCGTTGTATCGGTCAATTCTGGCTCAGGTACTCACACGGCAATGCGAGGTAGACGCAGGATGGATGTATCGGTTGATTCGGCTGCTTCTCCTTGGTTCAATCCCACTTCACTACCATCCTCATTCTTCTATATCCAGAAGTAAAGCCTTTCTACCTAAGGCACACAACTTCTGGCGAAAACATTCTCATTCGGTATTCTCTGGTAGAATGCGCAGGGGGAAACCACAACCTCCTAGCTATTACAGAGGGGGATCAACTCCGGAACGGAGCACCGCGCCTCTACTCACATTTCAGAGAGGGGAACACCACAACCTCTCAAACACACAACACGAAGAGGGGAGACACCACAACCTCTTCAAACATTAACTCAACGAGGAGAGGGGAGACACCACAACCTCTCCAACACGTAAACTCTGTGCAAGGAGGGGAACACCGCAACCTTTCGAGTTTATCACAAGTAGAAAGGGGAGACACCTCAACCTTTCTACAAACACAACGCTGAGAGCGGGACGACCACAACCTCTCAACGACTCAATCGGAGAGGGACAACTCCGAGGTGGAGCCCACACGGCTCTAAACAACTCACTGAGAGGGGAACACCACAACCTCTCAAACTCTCATTACTTTCCGGAAAGGGGGAAACCACTACATTTCCATACAACACTCACTCAATACTGAATCTTGGAATACCTGTCGGTAATTTTCGGTGCTGTACACACAGCAAAACTTAGTCCGCCATAAATAAGATCACACACAATAAGTACTACCCACAATACAAACAACTACAAGCTCAGTGTACTCACCTACGCACAACGTCTTTTCCTACCGACACCTTAACAGCAGCAGGGCCGGATTTCCCATATGAGCAACCTGGGCAGCTGCCCGGGGCGGCAGATTTTGAGGGGCGGCAAATTTTTGAACTTTTCTTTTGGTTTTAAATTCTATGAAAGATGGACTTTGACTCAAGGAGCAGTTGACATAATTAGGAAAAAATGTTAATTGCTTTCCAATTTATTCTAGTTAGGTGACGCCTTAATCCAGGGCGCCAAATGTTATGATACTTCGCCTTTAAATTTTTATCCTTCACGCAAAATTCTACTAAAGGCATTCATTCCGAAAGGGGTAATTTGGTCGAACTAGAAGTGACCTAAAAAGCATTGCGGATTTACTTTGAACAAGGACACAGATGTCACTGTTGAATTTTACATCCGACCACGGAGACGGTATCCATGTGACCCAGGATATCTGTGTGGCATGGTACACGGATTTTTGGTGAGGTGTGATACAACGGACCCGAGCAGCATAGGGAAGCCCTTAGTATTTTGTGCATTTACCACTCGGCCCGAGTCGCATTGCTGACTAGTATGCTGAAGGACCCTCATCAGGATGTGAAAAGCAGCACTACAAATCGCTTTAAGCTGATGGTTAAACGAACCCGGGGTATGCACGTCTGAATTCAGCGTGAGGGTTAACCTTTAAGAGACCGACGGACAATGGCGCCGGAACAGGGGGGGGGCAGCGGGGGCAACTGCCCCCTCAATATTTTGTCTAAAGGGGCAATTAGTACTACATATATTGCACTACATTAAAAATTAAGAATAATTTATTTTTATACATAGGTATACAGTGTAAATATTCATTATTCTAGTGCAGACATGTCAAACTCGCGGCTGCGGGCCGCATGCGGCGCATCACGTGGTTTTGTGCGGCCTGCGACCAGGTCGAAGAGACACAATGTATCGGCACAAAAGCGCTAAAATTAAATATTGGTGTTGAGCTAAAGTCTAAGAAATCTTCCTCTCTATTCTACAAACAATTTGCTGACGGTCATTTGAGGTGAGTTGGTGCAGCTTACTCAGCTTTATCATAGGAAACATTTGCTCCACCACATAACAATAAATGTTTTTAGCCACCTTAATATTCGAAATTTATTTATGTTAGCGATCAATTTAGGCTCCCAATGGTGTTTTGGACTACCTACAGATATTTACTGTGCTATAGTGTTTTGATCAGCTGTCCGAAATAAATTCCCAGAGAGTGGTTACTGATTAATTTACAAAACCTTGTTGTTTTAACATTTTCTAAAGAGTCTAAAATTTTTTGAAGGACATTTTCAAAAACTTTCCAGTTTTTCTATTTTAGGTAGCCCAATTTTTGCATGTCCCGAGGTTGTTAGTGACTGAGATTTATATTCATTTTTGAAAAATAATATTCTGTGATGCTCCGGAAGAAAGTGATATTTGGCCTGGCCAGGTTTGAGTTTGACACCCCTGTTCTAGTGGATATTTTTTTTTCCATGATGGAATATCTGGTTCGCAGAAAGTTACACAGTAAGATTGGGCTGCTATGCTCGATTTCGATATTGTTGAATATGCCGGGAGCTTCACCTACATGTTGCGCCAAAATTGCTGATCACTTTCGAAGTATATCGAGCACAGCAAGTTAATACGGCTAGTAACATTACTCGTGACAGTTCCAGCATCAGCAGCATCATCAGAAAGGTGGTTCAGTGTTTTACGACTTTAAACATGGCTACATTCAACAATGACACAAAAACGTCTAACACAACTAATCCTTCTCCATGTTCACAGAGATCGAAAAGGGAATTTAGATCCATCAAAAATCATGAAAGATTTCGTTTCCCGAGGAAACCGGAAAACAACCTTTGGGAAAATCGTTTGATCTTTAATTTTATAAAACTTTATAAAATAAAGAATACGTTTATAATCTTCAAAACTTCGGAATTTTAATGGGATCAAAATGGGAAAGAAACTTAAAGGTTAGTCTCATATTGAAGACTATTCTAGGTGGTTTCTGATCACTGTTGTCCTCTAATATTTTTCATAATTACTTTTTGGTATCGTTTCACAGGATATTAAAATTAGTCATGTCACATGATTTTCTAGACCCTTGTGTCTTCTTGATTGGCAAATTGAGCGGCCATATTTGGCATAACAAACCAAAAATACTGAGAGTCGGAATTAGAATTGCTCTCGAAATCCGGAATATGGATGCAATAGTTGTCCTATGTGAATAAAAATGATAGCCGGATTCAAGGGTATGCGGAGCAAGGAGTCGATGCTTTACTTTCATGAGGCCAAGGATTAGTTATTCTATTTAATTCTGCTAATATAATATTTAAAAGGATATTTTTTGATCTACCAAAGAAGAAATGGTTTCTAATGTAGTCCAGATTATAGACAAGGAGGAATTATAGGCTCTGTATTTAGTCCTTTTTAGGCAAATTGGGCGGATGGACAAATTGACAAAAAAAAATGAAACAACAATTTTATAATGTACTGGCAAATCTTCCATAATCCTCAAAATCTGTATTAGTAACTACTGTAGGTCTATAAACTTTTTCCCATTCACGAACTGTAAAAACGATTAGTTCTGTGAATGTTCAAGAAACTTCTCAATAAAACAACAACAACTCCACATGGAAAAACACATAAATAATAAAATAAAATAATACAATATTTGACATAATATTTTTGTAAGGCTGTTCATTTTTCGCACACATTTCGTCTTATTTCTACGTTATTGTTGCCTTATCTACATTCCAAACTTCATGTAAAATATCGGCTTTCATATATTTTTCGCTTTATTAAAAAAAATTTACTAAAATGTTTTCTTTAAAAAAAAATCAAAAATATACTTTGAATACACTTTCCCCGTATCATGCCTGATGTTACATAAATATGTAACACCCTCGAGTACCTCGAGTGCCTGATGATGTTACATATATGTAACAGTGCCGAGAGCCTGAATCCGGCATCCGGGGAAAATTTTTTTTTCTACAAAATGTGTTTTTAGCCATTTTTAGCCGACGTGGAAAATTTCAGCTCAATCGGTAAGATTTTAGGGTCTCGTCGTTAATGGGTTAAAGTGCTAGAGCTAGAGGTATGGTATATGGTGACCGCTTAATTTAATATGACTTTGAAAAAAAAAATCTTGCTCCCCCAATAAAAAATTCGTTCCGGCGCCACTGCCGACGGAAACACCTGCTATTGGGAAGTCTTTAGCAAATAGTGTACCCCGGCGATGGGTTTGCCCAGGCGACCACGGTACCTTCCTACCTCGAGATGACTTGAGGTTGTTACCCAAACTGGAGTTGCGGCCCGGGGTTGGGTTTCAGAAGGTGAGTGTATCCATCGCACGAAGAAATCCCAATTTAACAATTAGATCCTGTCAATAAAATGTCGATGGATCCGATGGATCGGGTGGAAAGAGCGTAATTTGATAGGATCCAGTCATGGTTCTATTTTAAAAGATTTCAGATAGAGCTTAAGTAGTTTTTATTTTTTTAACGGAAACAATGAAA
This sequence comes from Microchrysa polita, assembly GCA_949715475.1. Taxonomy (NCBI): domain Eukaryota; kingdom Metazoa; phylum Arthropoda; class Insecta; order Diptera; family Stratiomyidae; genus Microchrysa; species Microchrysa polita. The sequence goes on from OX454417.1 coordinate 76,789,515, forward strand.
TAAATGTAAACAATGTAAGTCTTTACCTGCATTGACACAGTTTAATTTCTTCATCCCGCAAAAAGTGCTTCACTTTTTACATTTTTAAACCCGTCAGATGTCTAGAAAAGTAACACGTCCATTCAGTTTTTCCCCACATTAAATTGGATAAGAAGCAACAGTGACGTGAATTTTTCACAAATTTTAGGTTTAAATTGGCACGTTGTCAGTGTAGAAAAATTAAAAATTCCACTTACAATAAATCGTTCAAGATTACAAAAAATAAGCAAAGCGTATAAAAGCGATACCTAATAACTTTTACTGAATAACATTCCGAGCTTGCATTTTAAAAATTTTTGTTAAATTTATTTTTTATCCCAAAAATTGGAAAAATCTCGAAATGGGAACTTAGGTTAATTACATTAGACAAAGGACATCTCAAAAATACTACGAGGTGTGACAATGAGAATGCTTTTTTAAATACTTTCTGAAAGGACCTCTGGTAACGCCCGCAATCAGCAAAACATAGAGATGGGTTACTGGAAAAAACTAATGACTACTGGCAGAGGGCGGCCTTTTGCGTACTGCCCAGGGGCGGCATACAGGTTAAATCCGGCCCTGAGCAGCAGCCAACAACCATCGAATGTGTCGTGATATCTTGGAATAGATTTTCTCGCGTCACACTTCGCAAACACCCCGGAAAAACACTTGACGCGAACCACGCACGTGTGGAATAAACCTAAATCTAAATGTCGATGATTAGTCGCGTGATTTGACCACGGAAATTACAATAAAACGAAACGAGGAACATAAAAGCGCTTGAAGTACCACTAGGCAAGATGACAAGTTTCATTTTATTTTTCAATTGTCATATAATTTCATGGGCTACTATGAAAATACAATCATACAAAAACACCAAGCATCCTTCATAATGAAGGATGAAAACAACCAACAGCCAACAGCAACTAAATGATCCTACAGGACCCTTTGGAAAATATTTGGTTAATATTGTTAAACAAATTTTTTAGAAAGCAACGGAGCTGAAAATTTCTAGCATTTATTTATTGAACTTGCCAAAAGTCGTTGCCGAAGAATCAGTCCGAGGTATCCGAGGCTCGTTAAATGTTTCGAGTGTAAAGAAAATTTCAAGTACGCGGGTTACAAGCCTACGTACCCTAGATGGAAATTGTTTGATCACCTTCAACATCTTGACTACGCTGACGATATTTGTCTTCTATCAACTAATACGGATGATGTCGCTCAAATGACAGAAGCTCTAAATTGCGCAAGTCGTAATGCGGGGCTGAAAATCAATGCTGCCAAGACTAAGTTCTTGAGCACATATCCAGGGGGGCAAAGCGGAATTTGTATTTCGGGACAGGCAGTCGAAAAAGTTGATGAATTTTGCTATCTCGGGAGCGTAGTTACAGCAGATGGTGGAGCGGATGCTGATGTAAAGTCACGGATAAACAAGGCTAGGGCGGCTTTCTTCAATTTGACTCCTTTCTGGCTAAACAACAACAGATTACTGATAAGTTGCAAACTTTTGTAAATCAGTGTCTACGGCGCATCCTACATATTCGTTGGCCGGAGATCATTTCGAACGAGGATCTCCTCACTATAACTGGCCAAGAAAGGATAGGCACTTCGATCAAAAGACTTAAGTGGCAATGGATAGGTCACACCTTCCGAAGAGGGCCCAATAACATCGCAAAAAAGGCCCTTAACTGGAATCCACAGGATTCCGGAGCAAGACGCCGTGTTGGACGGCCAAGGAACACATGGATGGACACAGACGATCGGTAACAAGCGAGGCAAAAACGCTAAATCTTACATGGTCGCAGCTAGCGCCGTTGGCGCAAAACAGAACGAGGTGGAGAGTAGGCGTAGTTAATGCCCTATGCCCCACAAGGGGTTGACAGGAACTAGAGAGAGAGATTTATTGAACTTGAACTATATGAAGGCTTTCCCTCCACCATAATCGAAAATATAGTTAAAGCTCCTAATTTGTTGTAGAAAGGTCTGAAAATGTGAATATTAACCACTGCATCATACTGCTACGTAACCTATGGTTCCACGAGGATTTGAAGAGTCCTACGTGCATGAGAGGTAACTGATAACTAACTGAAGCTTGAAAGCTGCCTACAAGAAGCCATATACCCAAGAAAATCATAACTGCTTACCTACAGTATGAAATAATTTATCTTAATACCGTCACTCGTGGAACTTATAATTCCCATTTTGGTTAAGCTGTCACACAGAATCCTGACGTGTCAATTTATAAATAAAAAAACACTGTAATTTACAATGATTGAAGGCGTAAAAATGCGAGTTTGAATTAGGCACTTCGTAAAATTTCTGCTGCTGAGACTGTAGTCTAGAAAACTAACCAGATGCATTGTTTTCCGCTCCATATACGGCTGCGGAATGCATGACCGTGATAGTTTCCAGCCAGGAGGCACGACAAATGGACGGCAGCAAGTGGCGACTCGTAACTGACGGAGGTGCGGAGGCGTCCCAATACATACGTTTCACTCGTGGAAAACTAAAATATTTATAGTTTTCAGGCCCTTGATATCCAGAACAGGGATACCTACGTGTGAGTATCATCAATTGGTAACATAAGTAGATCAGAAACCTTTGCCCAGTTAGGGACCTTGTAAAGAACGAATCACACATTTCCTTGTCTTTCAAGTTATTTAATCAAGATTAATTTTGTAGCTAAATCATACCAGCAAATGAAATTCAGATCTCGCAAGTAGAATATACAGTCCGAGAGACAAAATAGCACGGAATTTAGACGAACTACAGTTTAAAACGCAGAAATGGGAGGCCATTTGAATTCAATCAGAATCACCAGTGAATGTCTAAGCACGTGCAGCGTCATTTTTCGTTAAATGGTGTGGGAAGTCAATCTCGACTGTCCTTTCTTACTGGCGTGACAGTCCATCTTTGGACCAAGGTCACAGTTAACTATTCCATCTTAAGCGCAGTATAGACCTCGGGCGGAATGAAAATGAAATTTTTGTCCGCTGCGATTTTTTCAATGAAAATGCATCCTTACTGTCGTGGAACATGTCGGATATGATGGGGAATTCCATAAGCTACATTCCGAATATAGTTCCAAAATGTTTCTCGGCCATTTTATGTATTTTTTTCGATTCCCCGGTCATTTCACCGTGGAAAATATCTAATGACGGGGGAATCGAAAAATAATACATAAAATGGCCGAGAAAAATTTTGGAACCATATTCGGATTGTAGCTTATGGAATTCCCCATCATTACCGACATGTTCCAAGGCAGTAAGCATGCATTTTCATTGAGAAAATCGCAGCGGACAAAAATTTCATTTTCATTCCGGCCGAGGTCTATTCAGGCCTTTACTTCAGAAACTCAGTCATCTTAACTTTCCTGTTCATCTAATCACTTGGCTCACTTCGTAAATAATAGATATTTTGCAAAACAATATATCTAATGAGTTCTACCCAAAGTCAGGTGTGCCTCAGGGGTCTATCTTAGGACCTATATTATTTGTATTTTTCATTAATGATCTTCCATCTATTCTTAAGAGTCGTTCGCTACTTTACACAGATGACTGCAAGATTTTTACCCCCGTATCCTCAATCGCTGATTGCTTGACCTTTCAATCGTCTTTCAATCATCTTTTATCGTCTTGGTGCCTCGCAAATGACTTATTCCTTAACGTCTCTAAATGTTCTGCTCTTTGAAAAGAGAAGAATTTATCTAGATGAATGTTTTCTGTATAAGTTATGGTTTGGCTATATTTTTTCTTCACTCTCAGGTGATAGTCTTTACGGAAACTTCTTATAATACTCGTTCGGTCCTAATTTTCAATCCTCCCTATGCGGAGCTTGAGGTTTATTTTCAATCGCCTCTTTTACAAATGATGAGAAAATACGATAGGCTGAAGCTTGGTCCTTTAGTGCCCTAATTTTTTTAATTTTAAACGTGTGCTTCTTGATAAAATTCCTGAATTTGATTCATTACAATAATAATACTTTGAACTTCCTTTTCCCATTATGTAACATAATAGTACTCTCTGTTAATTCCTATTCTTCTAATTACTTTAATACTTGTTAGCTTTGCTTATTAACCTTTTATTATTTAATCTGTAACTATAGGTATTGTACTCATAGGACTTGCTCCTGTTCAATGGTACCTTAAATAAATAAATAAATGTGTAAGTGACATCCAATTTCCAAGTTCTTAACTGTTTTTTTGTTGAGATGTTGAGATCAACAGCCCGCTCAGCAATGCTATTCATCCCCATCATAGAGATCATAGTCCGTCACATGGGTCGTGACCCTGTGCATCGACTACCTACTCTAAAATTAGCCTAACAATATTTTCGTGACCGACAATTTCAACTTCTAAGAAAATTATGATGTTGAAAAAATTTCGGGCTTGCCCCCCCCCCCCTGACCGAAATCCTGGCTACGCCCATGAGGTGGAAGTATGGGGAACTAAACGAGTACATTTTACATCAGTTACTTTTTTCTAGTTTTGAGTAACGATAAGGGAGTTATGGGCGTTTGATGTTAAGCTTAAGTTTTCACCTCTGTTTTTCTAAACCGTTATAAGTACTGATATGCAACTTTGTATAAAGATTGGTCAATATTATCTTATACCTATACCCTAAATACTAAGACTGTTGACATTTGCTAAGAAAAAGTAAATAACATTAAATTTTTAAAATTTTAATTTGTGCGTGTGTAACCCTTCTTAGCTCTGCAAATGTTAGAATAGTTATGAGGGTTTTTAGGGATTTACAGCTAATAGATTTAGCTTGTATGTATAGCCATCCTTACGTCTGCCTGAATTTTATTTTGTTCAGAACTCATCAGAAATTTTAAATCCAAAAATGTCTGTACATTTGAATTGTGGACGGGATCTTCATTCCTATTAAGACATTAGGAAAGGAATTTTACCTGTCATGGTCCCTCCATGACAATTTATCCGGGAATGATACCATGACAGGTAAAAATATAATTTCCGAATGTCGTGATAGGAATGAAGATTCCGTAGCTCCAAAACCGGGTACTACACAAAATGCTCAACTTAGGTGGCGACCTTTTCGCCTCGCTTATCCTCCACTTTCTTTCCACCAGAAACGCGTGTCATTCTCGTTATCTCCCATCCAACTCCCCGTGTCCCCCGGGATGACAACTGTCACCGTACTCCTGAACTTAAAGTATCACCGCAACGAGGCACTTATTCTTATTCTCTTGTCAGTTGTCACATCACAATTGAGATGCCCTGTTCTTTTAGTTGATTGGGCAGAAGATGCTTTTGGTGCAATATTCCGGATTTCATATCAAATTATAAACAGAAAAAAAAAACAAGAATTGATCATGAAAATACATATTTATTATATTTCATCGAATACAAGAATAAATACTATATATTTTCGTTTAACATCAATATTTATAATTTCTTTTTAGTAGAATTATCTTAATTATTAATGATTGTTCATATCGACAGGCTCATATTTTTTTGTTTACTATAATTTTGGTTCAATCTCGCGTTAACAACTTTTTTATTTCTTTTTATTGTCAATGATTTTGTATTTTGTGACCATTTTTAAAATTTGCATTATATGAAGGCAGTACAGTGCTTAAGTGCAAGACTAATGAAAACATACAAAAAATATATATAAAAAAAGTATAAGTACATTAATGTTTCATAAATAAGTGCATAATCACAATAATTATTAGTACAAAATGACAACGGAAACGAAACAAAAATTAATCGTGCTATTCTATAAATGCTACCTAATCGCACCTAAATAACTATACTATGAAAAGTGTGAAATAAATAAATTGAAAATGATTTTTGTGTGATTTAAATGAAAAACAATGAATAAAAGTGAATTTCATCCAAAGATGCTATTGTAAATTCCATTCAAGCTGCTGCTGAGCGATGAGAAGAGTCCTTGATCACGCTCTGGTGGTGGACGATAATGTGGTGGCGGGGCGACAAATGGTCGAAAATGTGGACCATCGGAACGCTGTTGAAAAAAAGAAGAAAATTGTCAGAAGTTATTTTACAGGAAAAAAAGATATTCTATGCAATAATTGTGAGTACGTAATATCTAGATAATATTGTTAGTAACGACTAACGAAGGTGCTATTTGAAAATTTACTACTCAACGTGGTGGGGGGCTCGAATTAGATTGCCTACAGTGCTATATACAGTGCGCCTAGTGATAAATGGTATTTTTTTTGTTAATAAACTTATTGCATTTACCTTGTGAAATGAGCTACATTATTACGGGTTATTTGAAAAGTTGGAATATTCAAGATATAATTCCGATTTAGCCGCCAATTTCTATACTAGAGAGTAGCTATGCTATGCCTAAATATCCATTGCGCAATATGACTCGTTTAGCGCTCCATCGAAAAGATTTACGATATTCAAAAAGTGATGGAAAGATACCATATGCCGTTCGACGTAACTTTGGATAATTGCTAAAACTCTCTATTATCATTGGGTGAGGTTATAAAACACAACGTTCGCGTAACGTTTCGCGTTTTCCGAAACGTTTCCTATTGTGTTCTGTAAACGCATAGATCCGGATCAGACTTGGTGTTCCCATCGCCATCTCTCGGAAAGTGACAAATGTGACAATTGACACATCACAGCAGATACGTTTTGCTCGAAAATTAAAATTTCCAGTTTTAAACGAGATGCAGATACATTTTATTTTGATTATAAATAGTTTAATAAATAGATGAGGGCGGAAATGCACGGTTCGACGGCAGATTGTAAATTTCTGCCAATCAATCAAGCTATGCCTCGCAAGGGGGCGCTTAGAGGATCTGTTTGTAGGGAGAAGTTTCTGATCCGTAACGGCCGGTTGATTTGAAACGTTGCGCGAAACGTTGCGCAACGTTGTGTTTTATAACCTCACCCATTGTAAGCAACCTTACAAAAGTGTTACGACTCCGAAAAAAAAAACATTAGGAAAAGTGCCCGTCGTTTCAACCATAAATTTTTTTTTGCGTATAAAAGTGTTCCCTGAATTTTCCTCATATTGTAGTCTTAAGGAGGTATTACACTATCAAATAAAGTTTGACCAATGAGTTTGTCCCACTAGTGTAATAGCAAAATAAATGACCAAAAAAGTGTTTGACCAAAAATGAATGACGATCGTGGTCATTCATTTCGGGTCAAACATATGACCTTAGTGTAATAACAAAACACAGTCTTGGTCAAATTTATTTTGCAGTTTTTGGTCATACCGTCATTCAAAAATTACCAATTTTTTGTGTGACCCATGGTGGTCAAACGAAATGATTCGATTGGGTGCATTTAATGATCAATTTAAAAAATAGCGACAATTTTATACTTTTTTTGCACACTGTGGGATGTTGGAATATGCATAATTTAAATTAATCCGTGGAATTACATCGAAGAAAATGTTCTTGATAAACTTTCGGTAATAGCTTCGAATGGAACAATCTGCGTGTTCAGGACACAACTCTAGTTTGGCGATCTCATTCTATAAAAAAATGTTGGTAGGCGCACGCCGCGCGCGCCGTTTTTAATCATTTTCTCGAATTTTTCTGGTTGTAAAAGGTTTTTTTTCTCAACAACTTGGAACCTCTGAGACATAGTGTCAACAATAAATTAAATTGCAAATAGTAATTAGTAATTCACGATTTATAAATGAATTTATCTTTTTTTTTCCAGTGGAAACATACATATTTCCCATTAAAAAATGTGGAAAAAATTTAAAGAAGGGCGAACAATATTGATTTATTTGTAAATTTGGTGCTACCTTTAGGCAACTGTTAGATATTGTATCTTTACTACCAGATATTGGCAATAAGTCGAGAACGGAGATAATAAACTATTGCTGTCGCTCTTAACCTTCAAGCGGGCGCGCGGGCGGTAATTTACCGCCCTGATCATATAAACCCGCATAGTTTTTCTCCCGTTGGCCGGATCGAGCTGGGAAAAGTATGTATTCTTAAGTCATACTGTTATAGATACGATACAATAAAATTTTGGGTAAATTTTACCTTCGATGCCTTTCCAGTGGTCATCAAACGTTCGGGGATTGTATATTTTGGTATATAGTTGTGCTCAAAATGTGTGTGCTCTGTGTAATATCACTGAAGTGACATGCTTCGCTAAAACTGCTGAACTTGTTTTATTGTTCACCAGATAATACTTTTTATGATGATAACTTATTCGGGACATGCTCTTCATTCAATCTACCATAATTATGAGAATGGAAGTTGTACAGTTGAGCGCAAATGGAGGGGAAAAGACGATGGCGGTAAATTACCGCCGCACGCCCGGTAATGTCACAAAAAATGCGCGCCCGCTTGAAGGTTAAGAAGATAATTTTTTCTCGTGTAGTCCCGGACATTCACAAAATTCCCTCTAATTGTAGGTGGTCAATTGCTCAATTGTTTCAATATCCAGCTGCACCCCTTGACCTTACTCGTAAAACGTTCAGATATTGCATAACACCCTCAATGTTTCTACTGCGGAACGAGTAATACCGACAACAATCCTTTGATCCATAGCTTTTATTTATTGACAACAAAGCAAGAGGCTAAGAATGGTCAAAAGTCGAACCCTAACGGATTTTTTTCGGAACGACGATTATAAAATTACTTGTGACGCATAATGAGTAGCGTATTTCCTCTCCGTCCTCATACTTTTCGATAAGCATTTACCAGGTGCTGAAAATTGCAATGCAGGAAGAGTGATTCAAAACTGGCTAACAGAAAAAATGTGCCAATTTCGAATATGATATTTGACTCGCGTTTTCAAGACGCTGTAAGTAACGAAAATAATTAAATCGAAAATAAGCTTGAAACAGCACTGTCAGTATCATTACTGATTAACAAGCACCATCACCCAGCTTGCGGAGGCAAGCTTTAATGTACAGTAATATAGATGGACGTAGCCCCCTCCACGTCAAGATCCTGGTTGCGCCACCGTCTGTGTAATATCACTGAAGTGACATGATTCGCTAAAACTGCTGAGCTTGTTTTATTGTTCACCAGATAATACTTTTTATGATGATAACTTATTTGGGACATTCTCTTCTTTCAATTTACCATAATTATAAGAAAGGAAGTTGTACGGTTGAACGCAAATGGAGGGGATAAGACGAGGGCGGTAAATTACCGCCGCGCGCCCGGTAATGTCACAAAAAATGCGCGCCCGCTTGAAGGTTAAAGTCACGATAAAAACGCTCCCGTTCAAGGTCTCAGTTTGATTTTTTACATGGCCGAACGGACTCACAATAAATGAGTTGAAACTAGTGGCGATCCTACATATGGGTTTGGAGGTTCCCACCACCTCCGAAATTTAGTGATGATATTTGGATGAGAAATCAGTTTAAAATAAAAAACGCACCGCAACTTCAAAAGAACAATGTCCAAGTTTCGAACCTGACATAATCTCTAGAAACTTAACTGACAGTAAGCAAGAGCAAGGAATATAACAACACAAGAATGATAGCAATTTTTCCACTACGGACTAAGATCCGCAGTTAATTTTGAATTTGTCTTTCCGCAATTTAAATGAGAGGGGAGAAAAAACCTGATTTGTGATTAGAAGACTCCAAGGGTCGTCTACATATATGAAGGTTTTCAGCGCTTTTAATGCTTTCTTTACAACCGTATAGAGCGGTGAAGTTAGTAAACGAATATTACAGAAAAAATCTCCAATACAAATTAAAGTAAAGGAAAATCGAATACTTATTCTAATTTCGAGGATCACGGAACACGAAACACTTGATTTTGACCTTTACCTATAAAAATTGCTAGTATGTAAGTTTCGTAAAACCTTCGCATTATCGATCAAAAACAAAATTTTTTTTTAGAAATAAAAAAAAACAAGAAGGTGGAGAACATTTTCCGGATGTTCAAAAATCTTATGGTTCCTTTTAACTCTCACGATAATTTCCCAGTGTTCTTTAGTACAAACTCAGTGATTTGGAGGCACTGAGTAGTTATAAAATATGAGCACCGTCAACCTTATTCCTAAAACCCCTTTCGAAATATATTTGCATGAAACCCACAGAAAATTTGTAAAAAGAGCTAGCTGCTACTCCAATTTTCCCTAAATTCTCCATACACCCCTTTTTTTTATTCTAACATTCTTTTCATTCTCCCGGCGGTCATTTTTCGTCTTCCTTAATTTTAAATAGCATTTTAAATAGCAAAAGGCAAGATTACGTCTTCAAGCCAAATTAAACTGATTTCCTATAGAACAAACATTTATTCAACTAAACCTTTGCGAATTCGATAAAGAAATGAAACAATGCACAATAACCACTCTAAATACATATTGGAGCTAAGTAAGCTTTGGTCATTTGTTTGTCCCATAGTGTAATAGGTGTCGAAAGACACTTTTCGTCATTGCAAAAGTTGTACAAATTTTGTGTGACCCACTGGACAAACTTTATTTGATAGGGTAATACCACCTTTAGGCTGTACACTTTGTATTGTTCAATTTCATAACCTCAAAAAAAAAATGAAATAATAGTGACAGAATGCCGTCTTCAGCGACGCAGCCAGGAATATGTCTTGGGAGGGATCCAAATATTGCCGGGGTACGAAATCTCTCATTTCTCATTTTAATTTTGTTTTTAATAGACTAGAAAACTAGAAATTAAAATTTGTTGTCATAATTTTGTTGGAAACGATTTTCGTCTTTAAAATGTCGATGAGTTTGGGTGTTAGAGGCGCCATAGACCCGATCTATCGGCCAGATTTTTTGATTGCCAGATAAAGCGGAAGTTGCATGGGACCATCGGATTCAATTTTTTGATTTGACATGTGGAACCTATTGCCAATGCAATTTTCCGTACAAGCTGTCATGACAATCATGTGATCTCAGTTGCTGATTTTTTTTTGACATAAACCTGTGGTCGTACTTCATGCTGTGGTTGTGACGGTCATTCTCCATCAAAGTAGCCATGGATGTCCATCTTCCATCGCCAAAAATGGTATAATTTTCGCTATTTTGTGTTGTGTCTTGTGGACCGTGAGATTGTCAATTTCAGATGCCCGATAAATTGCCTAGTGTATGTGCTGTACGGGCGGCCGATCGATTGTGGGCAATCGATTGCCCAATCGATCGGCCGAGAAATCGTAAGGTTTGTGGCGCCCTTTATGATTGATTAACCTTCCCAGAGGATATTTTTTTGTATATGTATTACTTTTGAAGGGTTTCGCCCATCTAAGTGAACTTGGAGGACATCCAAGTCAGCTAGATTCTGCTCAGGAATATGCTTGAAAAAAAAAATCTAAAATATTTTCAGGAATTTTTTTTTTTATAACATAAAATACAAATTTACGGGAATGGGCACGTGTGGTCTTTAAAGACCTCATGAATACCAAGGCCTCAATTGCTTGCCATATGTACAACACATTTTGTGAATAATAGTATTGAACATGTTCAAGAACATAACAAATTGTTTATTGAGAGTGTTTTTTACAACTTGATTCATGTTGAAGGATATGTACATAAGTTCCAGTGGCGTAACGTACGGTGTTCCATGTGTGCAGCGGAACACGGGCCCCCAAGCCAAAGGGGCCCCCAAATCCGAAATCATAACGAAATTTTGTTTGATACATCCTCGGGTAACTGTTCTTTCAAAAGACATGCATTTTTACTAATATGTCAGAAAAATGCGTAAGTGAGCTATAGAATTTTGGGTATGGTGAAGCTCTGGTCTCTAAGTAGTATACTCTCTTTGCACCGGAGAGACGCAACTTCTCAACAGTCATCAGAACAATCCATAAATTATAAAGGTTTTGGCTCATAATAATATTGAAATGTAATAAAGGTTCAACTTCAGGCGGAGTGCCTCTCTTTGAAGGTTCTTGCGTAAAATTGGGCCAATAATCAGCGCCCGCTCTAGGGAGGGGCGGTATTTTGGGTAGTACTTCATAGACGGAGAACTACATGATAGCTGAATCTTATTTCCGGTAAAAAAAGACTAAAACACTACTAAATTAATGGTAATTAGCTCGAGGGCGTTATTGACAAAGGACTGCAACTCTATAAATTGCAGAAATAAAACCGTTACCTAATTTTAGATTCCATGATAATAAAACTGCTCTTTAATCGGTGTTTTTCTTTCGCAACAAAATTATTAGGTGCACAGTTTTTTTTAAAGTTGTCTTTAATGGCCTTCGAAAAATTTACCAAAATCAAAAATCAGCACCAAACGTTTTTAGTAAAGCAAACAAAACACACGAAGGAAGTAACTGTGTGATTGTATCGTAACCTCAACTAGTCGTTAAGAACCTCAGGAAACGGATAAATTTTCAAGAAGCTAGAGTCTGAAGTGAGCAATTATCCAGGATTTATCAACAAGATTGGTTGACTTAGAGTCTGCTTCTTGACATACCCTGGTTTCTCGTCTCAGTTCATTTCACTCAGTAGTATTCCGTGAGATTACCGATATTGAGGCACTATAGGGGGATAAAGTTGGCATTACTGAAACATTAGGGAAGTAAGCTGTCCTTTGATTACCTTTTGGATTTGTCAGTAATATAGTGTTTCATCGTTAAATCTTTTTAGGGGCATTTTATCTATGTTGATTACTTTGTATGATAGAAGCAGGGATTTATTAACGACTACTACATCACCAATACGTCTTCCTCGGGAAATTGCAGTTTAGATTGACGTTCTCAAGTTCATAATTATAAAAAAAAGGCTACCTTCAGCACTCGATGAGCATAAAGGTTGAGTTGGATACGACGACGACGCCTCTTCTTTTCCGGTTTCTCGTCTGTTTTCGTATGGAATCTTAGGAATGGAAAACTTATTTCTAGGTGGGATTCAAATAACTCAAAATGTGTCAGAAAAGCATCCTTCCTGGTAAAATAAAGTCGACACATCACATGAACATTTTCAAAAAAAAATCTTAGGTACGGCAGTTTTGCCGGCGCGGCGTAACTGCTAGAGCGAACGCTGCCCATAATCCAGTTATTGGAGAGTATTAAAATATCGATTGATTGCTCAGCTAAGAAAAATATGTTCACAATGTTGGAAAAAGGATAAAGGATGACCTATTGATCGGAATGGCTAACCACAGTTACTAAGAACATTCAAAATGGTTTAAGTGAGAAAACCTTTACTTTTTTAACTCAGACTCAAGAAATCAAGTAACAGATGTCTGTCGACAACCTAGCGAGTCAAGATACGTAAATTATTTGCCTTTGGAGAATCTCTACCATGAATTTTATTTCAGGCGACTCTTGGATTTTGTGATAAATAGATGATTAAATTATTCTAAATTCAATTTTGTCTCCAAAAATGAAAAAAGTCTTTTTTTTTTTTAGAAAATGACGTTCGTTGCTTTTGTTTATAATGTAGACTGCTTGTGGGTGCGGGAATGTGGGTTATGTTCTATAAATTTTATCTGGTGAAAAAAAATCGAACGTAAGGGGGCCTCCATTTCAATTTCGAACACAAGAAAAGTGGAAAACGTTACGCCACTGATAAGTTCAATGAACTTTGGGGTCTGAAAAGACACCATGTGCCCGTTCGCGTTGAACGCGGGACATGCCTGGCCAAGGGTTAAACTAATTTAGCATTCTGGTGTTCTGTAAGCGGATAGTTAAGTCCGCCGTCTTGCCAGATTTCGCGTTAGACAACACTAAAATAGCGCTTCAAAAAAAGGTTTTCTCTAAGATCTAGTTAGCGTTTTCGCGGCTAATATCCTTATGTTTGAAGGATTAAAAAAGTGTCCACTAATAATTAGGCTAATCACCGATTGCGGTTGCATTTTTTGTTCATTTGTATCAGCACTTCATATGCTCTAAGCTAAAAACCGACCCATACATGTAAACCATAATATGCCACCGTAGATATTTTATAGCTCCTTAATTTGGGACTGTGACGAGGCTGAGGGTGGTTTCCTGTTTATTTGTAAGGAAAAACTACCACGGCAGGAAGTCAACTTTAACCTCTGTGCTTTCGAATATCGTACAGCGGCGATCGAGTCTTTTCAGCCCACGGCCGCGACTTGAATATGTATTCCATCAACAGCAGAATGTTAATGTTTCACCAAAGTTTAAATTAATCACCTGAAACTGAAATATTACTTAGCGTGTCGCTTTGGCAGGGACGTACCGAGCAAACATTTGTTAGGGGGGTGAAAAGTAAAATTTGCCGACTACATTTGAAAATGAAAATTTTGTCAAAAAATGACAATTATTGGAAATAATTTTTCATCTCAGATTTTTTTCAGACGCTTTCCGTTAACCCAGATAGAATAGAGAAATTGTTAAATGCAGCGAGTTTGCTGAATCACGAGTTTGCTGTTCGGCAAGTCATCGCCGAACACCGAGAAAGCACTTTATAGTTGTAGGTTTGATGGATGAATTTTGTTTTCTGCAATGACATTTTTTTTGAGAGTTTTTCTCGTGGTTCGGCGTGCCCCAAAATTGTAATGAACTTTACATAAAGATAAAAGCGTAACGATGTTAGCGACTTCTACCTCAGCAGTTTCTGGTTTTCCGTTACAGTAACTCTTTGAGGAGTGGTCTTCTGGACTAGTATCTATGAATTCGGAGTATGATGCAGATGGCAGACACACTTGAACAGTCGTTTAACTGTGAATCTACCTATATAATTTCTAGAGTTATAGAAAATTAAAATAACAACAAGAAAATTTTACAAAGCTAGGTTTTTATGCAAATTTCAGCCAAATTTCTAATATCCAAAATTAGTTTATGTGAACTGTTTTTTATTTGCGAAATTTCCGTACCTCTAATTATAATATATTTTTCGAGCGTTCATGTAAACATCGAAAAATAAATAGACCGAAGAAAGAAGGATTGTATGAAAATAAAGAAATTTGATTCAACCAGTTAAGTTGTGAGCAGCCGTAACTTAATTTTGGACCATTGCTCCACAATTCGATGTAAATGAATTTTATGGACAATATGCTTTGCAGAAAACATTAGCATCAAATTGCCTAAACGCTAATCCCCCCTTTTACCGTCGGTAAATGATTGATTTATTGATCTTAATTTACTAAATGATCGCTCGCTCGAAGCTGATGTCACTGGACATCTCAAAATAAGCTGAATAATCTTGTAAGCTTTCGGTCCTTAGTTTGAAAGCCTCTCTCGCTATCTCCCCAAAATTTTTACACTCGGAGCAATTATCAAGAAGAATTTGAATTTCAGCACGAAGGCATTCCGATCGGCCGAAATTTGAAATATGGTTGGTGCAGTTTGGCTATTTTTTCCAATTCTTCTGTGGACTTTGAGATAAAAACGTCAAGAAGGATTTTGAACTCTTTTCATTAAAATGTTGCAGTCTATTTCGGCTGTAGTTTGATATGATTCGTCCAATTTTTTACGGAGCACGACAAGTTCGTTGTTGTTTTTTGTAGTCCGATTCAGGGTCATTATCAAATTTTCTTACGAAAATCAGGGAGCTGGATGCACTGACGCATTGATTTCGCTGTCGTGGTTAAGGTCTTTAAAAGATTTTATTGTACTGCGAATGAGTTTCAGGGAATCAATAATGTTAAGGTCCTGAGCTTCAAAATTTTCATTAAAATTTTTCTATTTAAAGTTTTTATGACGAATAGCTCTGATAATAAGTATGTACATTAAATTAAATAGTTTTAATATTGCAACTTTCAAATGTTTATGTCCTTAAACATCGACAGGTATTCTTTGTAAATTTATTAATGCCGAAAATCGCAATCCTACATATTTCAACTGAGGTCAAATTAGCCGACTGCATTGAAAATGTTAGGGGGGTGAGACACCCCCCATACCCCCCCTTAGCTACGTCCCTGCGCTTTGTATTACCTGAGGAGGGGTCCGAACCCCATGGATCCCTCCCCTAGCTACGTCCCTAACCGTCTTATGACTTCAATAAATACTTGAATATTTTACTTCAAATTGATGGAGAATTTTTTTTACATAAATTGTTACCCGAATAATTATTTTTGACACATGAATACGTTCTTATAAATATTTTTAAATTCTAAAAAATACTTACGCAAAATACATGTGAACATTTCATAAATTTTTTAACGTTTAAACATTAGATAAGATATACACTCTCGAACAACTTGATTAATAACAATTATTATTATTCGAATTCAACAAATTCCAAAGAACATACTATGCAATAACATGGAGAAGTGTATAGTTGAATTTTCCATTATGTTAGAGGATAGATTTCCTCGAATGTGTCAGTAATTGTGACTTATTTGTTGGTCTTTTAGTTGTAAATGTGCCAGGCTGAAATAAATTCTACGTAATATGATTCCAATACCAGTTAAATATAAATATGTATAATTATGGAAAACTATTGGGTGAGAGCATACAAATTTCAAGCATGCAGAAAAATGTTAGTAAATGTGTGTTAAAAATGAAAATGAATAACGAGCGATTTTTATGTTATAGGCATGCGTCCGTACCTTTCCCGGATGAAGAGTAATGTTCAACAAAGTCGGGTGTTGTTCGACCACCATAAAGTCAACTTCTTTCGGAACAAACCCGTCGGCGTAGACCTAGATGGAGAAAAACCAAAACACGTCAGATTAAGTAAATTATGTTTCGTCAGTGATTTTAAGACTGATTGATGCTAGCTTGTGGTTAAATTGAATTGTTCGTCCTCTGCTGCTTCAATTGCCAATTATGACTCAGCTATTCTCTGTTTTCAGCCTCAGCATATTCTCATTTTTCTTGCATAACTTTTACAAAAAATTTTCTTGCACGTTTACCGGTTAATTCAATAATTACCTCCAACTTATACACTCCTGGCAATACAATACGCCAAAATTCACCATATCGTGTCGTTTGAAAACCAACATCGCGTCCTTTAATTTTCAATGAAGCTCTCTCAATTGGCACTCCATTGGGATCCATAACAAATCCCTGTACTCCTCTATGTGCTTCGGCAAGGAACTTAATCATAGACTGAAATTTGAAATACATTTAATTCAAACTCGCTTTTGACACAACAGTGATATACTAACCAATTGATTATCATCCCAATAGCGACGTAATTCGCCGGAAGGTGGGAATTTACAACATGAGATTTCCAGTGTTACTTCCATGCAACCATACCATACGTAGTTGTAGTCCTGCATACCGCCCGTTAGTGGATACCATGCAGCTCCGTTGGTGATGCCCTTTTCGAATGCCGGGAAAGCCGATTTACAGGCTACACCACGTGACATTTTCTTATGATTGTTAGCATACGTTAGCGAGAGGTGTTTGAAGACATCGTCGTCCGGTGTCAATGACGGGGATGAAGAGTAGCTTTGGAACACTGCACCGAGGGGACATGTGGAGAGATTGTGATTGTTAGTTTAATTTTGGCTCTTGGTGAGTGTTTATAAATAAAATAAAAAAAAATGCAAACAATATACCAAATTACTCACTCGCGCAGAGTGCTGATGAACGGCATATTCCTTTGTTAATTGTAAGCGGGGAAAGTGAAAATTCAGATATGAATTTATTTGATTTAATACCAAATAGAGAAATAGTCAGCAAAATTTTATTTGTATCAAAACTATTTTTACCATGTGCCTAACGATAATTGACCTGTATGTGCAGATCGAACGGAGAAAACGTGTGGTATCGAGATATCTTGGATATAAGATACATTACTGAATGGTCTATTTTTTGGTGATAGTCCCTTCGCCAGGCACGTCCCGCGATCAACGCGAACGGGCACGTGGGGTCTTTAAGGACCCCAAAGTTGATTGAACTTACATATCCTTGAACATGTCTCAAATTGTAAAAAACACACATTTATAAGTACTTTGTTATGTTCTTGAATATGTTTAATATAATTATTCACAATATTGTTGTTCTTATGGCAGCTGTAAACATTTCAAGCGATTGTAGCCATCAATGTTTTTACTTTTTTGTCCCTCTGCCTTGGATTCAAGGAAAACTTAGTTCCTGAAATAGTGAGGATAACTTACTACTAACAAATTATTGAAGTATGATTTAGCAGTGCCCGTAAACTTGTCTTTAACCATTTGTAGATGCCTCTGCGACTTTAATTGACGTAGAATAAACTATGGTAATAATTAGTGGAGGCTAAAATTTGACCTCCATTGTTTGAGATTCGCTAAAGTGAAGGTGTGTTTTCCGCCCTATATCAGAAGAAGCTATCGCAGCAATTGAAGAAAACAGTTATAAGTTGTTTTCATGAATTTCTCAAGCCAGGATAATTTCTGGGAAATCGATCCATGGTACATATAATCTCTTCCTTTACTTTCATTGTAGCCAAGAATGATATGAGGCTTACCTAGGTCTTGAGTTCAGGTGAAAAGACGCAATAAAACTACAGGGGAAGCCTAGTAAATATATCGAAATAGTCTAAATAAAAAGGCCTCGACATAGAGTATGGCTCCGATTTTAGTATCCTACATATTCAGGACAATTGAGGCCTTGGAACTCATGGGGTCTTTGAAGACCCCACGTGCCCGTTCCTGTAAATTTTTACTTTTGGTTATCAAAACTTTTTTTCTAAAAATATTTGTGATTTTTTTTCAAGCATATTCCTGAGCAGAATTTATGTGACTTAGATGTCCTACAAGTTCCCCTGGATGGGCGAAACCCTCTAAAATTAAAATATAAAAAATACCCTCTGGGGTCCCAAAAGACCCCACGTGCTCGGCGGAGGGTTAAAAATTTAGAAAAGAGACGCAACACGAATTTGATCTACAGTATTTATAAGAACTCAAAAAATATAACAAAATTATCTTGGACCCGGTTTTTAGATATACTCGTATAACGCGACCATCGAAGTTAAATGCGGGAATGCAACAGAGACGTATCCACTTTCTAGTGGAAACTGATAGACTTAGGTTTCTGACCTTTTCCCTGTTTATAGATTTGCACTTTTCAAATATTGGGCAATAATAGCTTGTCTCTCTCTCTCTCTCTGGTTCTTGTTACCTCCTTGTGGGGCATAGGGCATCAACTACGCCTACTTTCCACCTCGTTCTGTTCTGCGCCATCGTCTTTAGGTCTGACCACTGTTTGTTTAACCCTTCTGTCGGCACCTACTACAATATGCATATTATACACCCAATAGGTCTGGCTGGACCTACTGAGAAAATTTTTTTATTTTTTAGAAAAAGTGAAATTTTTATCGGTAGAATCATTCTACCCATTCTTTACAGCCATTTATAAACAATAAAAGCATTAAAATCGTTTTTGTAGATATACTGGAAGCATTTTTAAGGAGACATATTTTGAGGTGGTATTAGTAGAAACATGTTTCTCCCTTATTTTCTTCTTTTTTTGCTTCTTTTCTTTCATTGCGTGTCCGTACAGAAAGTTTAATCGAATTTTCCGATTCCAATATCTTTGGGGAAATATTTGGTGCTTTGTTGGTAGATTTTACCCCGATATTAGTCTGCAGATTTGGGGAAATAGATAGAAAGAAATAGGGAATTTTAAGGCACAAAAATCATTTCATTCTAAATTTTCCGTAAATATCTCAATTAAATTTATTTAGAAACACGTTCGTAAGTTGCCAATACTTAGTTCTTACTACTACAAAGGAAATAAAACTCATTTGAATTTCCTAGAATCAAATCTCAGTCGATTAGGTGATGTTATAAGATGTGATAAAATTGGGCATATCCAATTTCCGAACTTCAGGGCTTTTTAAAGAAAAATCTCAGAAAATTTTATGGTTTATCGTTCAAATTGAATTTTAATAACATCATTACATCATAAACAAGAGAATTTTAAGAGAATTTAATTTTTTCACTTTTTACCTCAAGACAAAAATGGGTGGAAAAACTATAGGTCTGGCCAGACCTATTGGGTATCAAAAAGCACTATAAATTTAAAATCATCAAAAACATACTCAAAACTTCAACCGATTTTTTCAAATTTTTGCAAAATGCTTCTAAACATATTATTCTAGGATATCATGAAATATGAAATCGCTGCGATTTCATCTTCTATACTTTTTTTACCAAAATATAGTGCCAAAGGTCTGGCCAGACCTTTGTGCCGACAGAAGGGTTAATGAGGCAGCCTCGCTATTAACCGATCTTCTCCACGTGTTTCTTGGTCGTCCAACACCAACACGGCGTCTTGCATTGGCTCCTTGAGGGTTCCAATCTAGGGCCTGCTTTGCAATATTTGTTGGTCCTTTTCGGAGGGTATGACCTATGCATTGTCACTTTCGCCTTTTGACAGAAGTGCCTATCCAATCCAGGCCAGTGATACTCAGGAGATCATCATTGGAAATAATCCCCGGCCATCGGATTTGTAGGATGCGCTGTAGACACTGGTTTACGAAAGTTTGCAGCTTAGTTGTTATCTCACCAAATATCGTCAGCATAGTCCAGGTGTTGCAGGTAATTAAACATTTTCCATCTGATACCTTTCCTCTGGTTGAAGCGCGCTCGCTAGTACATCGTTAATGGCTATGAGGAAAAGAATAGGTGACAAAATGCAACCTTGTCTCACTCCACTGTGCACCTCAAAAGGATCTGAAAGCTTACCCTTGTGCAAAACGTGACATTGGGCTCCCTGATAAGATTCCTTGATGATGGAAATTATTTTATCTGGTATGCCCCTCCTACGAAGAGCTCTCCACATATACTCCCGATCAACACTATCGAAGGCCTTCTCGAAATCAATGAACATGAGGTGTAATGGGGATCTACATTCGGCGGATTGCTCAATAATATTTCGGAGGGTGTTTTATAGGGTACCGCTTACACCACGGTAACCCGCATTATTTGCCTCCTTCGCTAAAACGTTGATGTAAGTACGCTTATCACGCCTCACACTTCTTTGCACGCCTTTTTGTAGTGAACGGTATTCAGCTCGAAGTTAATTTTTAGCTAAATCATCAGCAGCAGAGTTAATCTGTTCCTTAACTCTCTTCTCGATTGTTTAGTTTAGTTGTAATTTGCACATTTTCTTACACACAAAATAGATTCAAGTAATCCCTTTTAATCTACAGATCAGCGTGATTTATGGCATTATGGCCAGCTTTTTCTATTCAAATAAAGTGAAAATTTGTAAATGATAAGTTCAAATTGACTCAAACTTTGATGCAACTAAAATCACTTAGGGCCGTATGTACAATCATGGTTTAACTCCCCGTTTAGTTAACTGTAGTTTAATTTTAAACTCCGTTTAACTAACTGGGGAAAAATACACTACGCAATAATTAAAATTCCTGGCTAAGCAGCAACTCATATTTTTTAAAAATTAGTAGTTTCCATTAGCCCCTGTATATTTCCGGATAATAGCTATTAAAATGTTTGATTTTAAAATGAAATGAGCCAGATGAAAATGCATGGTTTAACTAATGATTGTCAGTTTAACTAAACTCCGTTTAAGGAAATTGACAAACAGTTAAACTGTCGTTTAAACTGCAGTTCAACGTGAAAAATTAAACGGTCGTCGTTGGCCGTTTAACTAATGATTTTTAGCCCAAGAAAAATAAACCGAAATAAGGCCATCGGGCAATAAAGATAATGCATTTCTGAATTTTCGCTGGGGATGGCCCTCTGATTTTAGAAACAAATTCTGACCGGCAGGGGCCCGCAATATGAGGGGAAGATGTAGAAAGGTGGAATTTTGTCAGTTTTGGATTGTTTCAAAATCGGTAGCTACCGCAAAGTAGTCTGAAAAGAAAATAATCTACATAAAACTTTCTTTGCATTGAGATGTATTATATGCTCCACACCTTTTCTTTGAAAGTTAGGTTCCCAGGGTTGTCAAACTTATTTTTACGAGGTTTACACTATTGACAAAACATTCTTCATGCAGGAGAAAAGATTAATTGTTTCATGTTTTCATTATTTTTACCGCAAATGAGAAGCATTTTTGACGATGCAAACATTCACTGTTACTTGGAAATCATGTAATGGCCCGATCTAGGTACATATCAGTCAATTTTCAATGTCCCTCTCCTTCGTAAATATTCATTATCGCAAATTTTAAATTATTGATATTTGTAAAAGTCGACAAATTCCAAACTTGACAGGATGTAGTAACATTTTTATAAGGCTTTCCAATATAACAATTTGCGGCGATATAGTGCGGCGATATAGTAATAAATTAACATTGATATGTTTTTTATATTAACCGCATTACGGGAGCTTATAACTCTATAAGGGGCTGATTCAACCCAAGTTGAATTAGTTTTTTGAATAGAGAAATAGAAAGCAAGAACCCGACCTAATCCATCGCACTTTCTTTAGGTTTATCTGTACAGTTGGTAGTAGCATATCAAAAATCGGCAGAACAACTGGAATCCAGCTTCGATCTATGAGCTTTATTGAACGTTTAACTTTATTCATACAAAACATTTCATTAAAGTTTGTAAAAATTGTTGGTACAGTAAGGCACGGGCAAGCCTGTGCTTGAAAGGGCGCCAATATACTTGCCACCAATATCACCTCAATCAAACTAAGGTACCTTTCATAAAAAATGACGCTCACGACATTATATTCTACAGTACGGGTAGATTAATAAAACGCACTGAAAGAACCTTTGATGGGTCATTTTGTAGAGGGGGCATCCTTATCCATTTTGGTCGAGCCGTCAAATCAAACTCTTTGTCCTAGTTCAAAGAAAAGAAAATGCAGCAGAAAAGTGTGCATAATTCACCAATTTTAATATTATTGGGACCTTGCATGACCAGAAGCGAGTTAATAATTGCTGTCGAAACATAAGTCATAATTTAAAAACAAAATCAACCTAAAAACGACTATTTGATACTGAGATTGCTTCTAATTAAAATCCCAAGCAGAAAATATTTGTATTTTGCTCTGCCTATTAATTTGTATTGTTTCGTATACAAGTTTCCATAGGAATATCGGTTGTTTACGATTGAGCGAGCTGATTGTTCAACCAATCAGGAATTACCTCGCTCACCGAAATCGTTAAACTGCGTTTAACTTGTGTGTGCTGACTGCTGATTGGTTAAACAATTTTAAACTGCTGTTAACTTCCATGGTAACCTTTATTGTTTACGATTGAGCGAGTTCTATTTTGAAAATTTCAACGCTTACTGCTATTTAGCTCATGAAATAATAAAAAAGAAGGTAGCGCGGACATTTTTCGATTCGTTTTGTGTACGTGAACTTGTGAAATTGTGATCAAATAATTTCACAAGTGTCTATTTCCATTAATATTTTTAATTTACGTGACGCAGATTTAAAATTTTCATAAGTGATTTTGATGCTGAAGACTTTTCAAATGTCCCCACCTATACACCGCGTTATCATGTTTACGTGATTCGTGGTGTAGCTGACAACTAATTTACGTTACAGTCGAACTTCTCATAGACGAACACCGCATTAGGTGATGGAATGGTAAATTAACTTTGACATGAAGTTTATAACGCATTGAAGGAAGCATCTCACACTATCTAAAATATGTAAAAAAATAAAATATGATCAGTAGACGAGAGGACTGGAATGGGCGATGTCCGTATGCGACGCTTTTCACTCGTCCAATTTTAGCTATGTAGAAACCAAGTT
Organism: Microchrysa polita; assembly: GCA_949715475.1. Classification (NCBI taxonomy): domain Eukaryota; kingdom Metazoa; phylum Arthropoda; class Insecta; order Diptera; family Stratiomyidae; genus Microchrysa; species Microchrysa polita. The sequence goes on from OX454417.1 coordinate 76,813,013, forward strand.
ATATAAGAACAGACGGAATAGAAAGGAAGAGCTGAAATTGAAATCGCACCAAACCATAAAAATGATGTACAGGAACGGACCAATTTGGAACACAAGCTATAGTGAAGCCAGAAAGAAAGTGAAGTGTATCCAAGTGTGTATGATTATTACATGCTATGATTATTACATTTTCTTCAATTGACCTTAAAATCTTTTTTTTAAGTACAATTCTTCAACACCAAATTCTAAAAGTAAGCTTGTTGCCAGCTCGTTTAGTGAGAAAAATGTTGCCTTCGTTTCTGGCCATGGGAGTGTCAGGCCCTTAAACTTCGTTCTCCTTGCATGATATGTAAGAAAACGTTGGGGAAAATAAAAATTAGGAGAAATGTTCGGGTGGTAGATGTGTCCGTTTAGGCAAGTTCGACTGTATTCGTACACATGTTTCCATAGAAACCTTAGTTGTTTACAATTGAGAGAAATTTAGTTAAACGACTGTTTTTTTTTAATAAATAGAGACTCACACTGTTTACAAGTTTGATTAAAATCTAAATTTGATTAACAGTTGTCCCATTTTGTAATGCAACTTTAATAATTCAAGTGTATTCTACAATACATTTTGAATTTAGTGACATATGATTCAAACCCATTTACTACGGTTTTTACTGATCTAATTTAGACCAAATATGATATTAATATAGTGTGAACCAGCTATAAGGATAATTCGTAGTTTAAACGGCAGTTTAACTTTTTGTACACATTTTTTAGCCATCGACGGTTTAACTGACAACCATTAGTTAAACCATGATTGTACATCCGGCCCTTACACTTTCAAAAATTACTCTTTTGCTAAATTGTAAGTGAAAAGTGTTTGGTGCAATTACCCCAGGAAAATTGGCATTTCACTTCGGAGAAATTAGGAGAAAGCTGGATTTTTGCATGACCTTTCCTTTCGAGGTCCTAAACAAGACCCCAAAATTCCCCGTCTGTACAACTGCCGGTAGAGGTGCTACAGACGGTCAAAGACCTTTAAAAACAGTTTTTTTCGAATATCTCGATAACGGTAATATGTGCTGAAAAGTGTTGGCGAATTTGTAGCTCTTGTGGTTTCAGAATAACACGCCAAAAGTCAATTTTGATTCGAGCATTCCTAATGATGCCAGCAGGTCTAAGGCCCGTATTTATAAACATATGTACCTTAACCCAAGGAGACCTTGGCTTGAGTAAAGGATGACGAAATTAAAATAAAAAATAATACTTTTTCATAGAAATCAGTTATATTCACGAGTCAATGCATCCTTGATTTAAGGAGAAACTCAAGGACACCTTGAAATTTTCTATAGTCAACCTCACTTGAAGTCAAGGTAGCTACCCACCTACATTGAAATATTATATTTCAAGTCTGTTGAAAACTTAAGGTCCAGATACCAGATAAGGTATGTTTGATAAATACGGGCCTAAGTATTTTTAACAAGGTTTCGCTATAACGGTAACTCTGCCTTAGAGAGTTTGTATGGGTAATTCGTAGCAAATACGGGAAAGTGGCCAAATTTCTTATCAATATGTACACCCTTGAGGGGGGTTTAAACCTTAGAAAAACCAACATTTTTTGTTTTTTCGTGAATGTCTCTGTAACGGTGGTGTATGCTGTAAAGGCATCTATGACATATTTGTAGCTTCTGTGGCTGCAAAAAATGCCGAAATTCCCCATCGATGGGTGGGCGCCCAAGGAAGTAATGGTCACTAGAAAGTATTATATGACAAATCTGTAGCTTGTACAACGCCTAAATTAATACAACGAATTTCAGATCGATACGCACAATCGTAACGACGCAATGAGAATTCATGCCATACAAAAACGAAATTTTTTGTTAATTTCATGAATATCTTAATAACAGTAACTTATGCGGAAAGTGGTCTACAATGAATATGTTTGTTCAATATATCTAAATACAATACCAAAACACCCGATCTGTACCTGCCCCCCCCCCCCAAATGGGTGCTCCGTGGGGTCAAACTTAAAAAATCACGTTGTCCCGGGAATTGTTCCATCTATAAAGGTAGCATCTACTCGGTAGCGTCCGGAAATTACCGCATAAACGCACCAACAAATTATTCCTCATGTGGTTTCCAGCAAAAAAAGTGTAAGGACCCACCCCGATTCTTAACCCTTTAGCTGCCACAGGCATTTGAAGATTTTTGAAAAATACATTTTCTTACACAACTTAAACATTAATATCTCCAAAAATATACCTGCAAGATAAGCGAAATAAGCTTATTATCATAGCCAACTAATTTACCTAAACAACCAAACTAACCGCATTAAAATCGGATAAGTGCTTTGGTTTTTACTGATCTGCAAAGTAAATTTTTTGTGATTTCCCCCAAAGACAAATGATTCTTTCATCTCAATTTTCTTTTCTGCCAAGGAGAGGGGCTTGTACGATTCTTTTAAAAATTAGCGCATAGTCTAACAATCATTTCTTTCTTACATCATTTTATTCTAGCTTCGTTATTTCTAACAGTTTTAATGCCTTAATTGCAGAAAACTAGGGTTAATTTTAGCTCGATTTCAATTCAATTCAAACTGCCGCTAAAGAACTGCAATTTGGTAAAATTGATTTGAATTATATCAAAATCGATCCAAAATTATCCCAAGTTTTCTGCACTTAAGGCATTAGAACTGTTATAAAACTTCTATCATGTACGATTCTTTTAAAAATTGGCCCATAGTTGCGATCATGTCTTTCTTACATCAGTTTCTTACAGTTTTAATGCCTTAAGTGCAGAAAACTAGGGTTATTTTGGCTCGAACATAATTTGAATAAATTTTACCACATTGCATAACTTTAGGGGCAGTTTGAATGAATTTGAGCTAAAAGTAGCCCCAGTTTTCTGCACTTATCTCATTAAAACTATTAGAAAAAATGGAGCTAGAATAAACTGAACACCTTGGCAGAAGTTGCATAAAATTGAGGTGAAAAAATAATTTGATTTTGGGTTAAATCACAAAAATTTTACTTTCAAGCTCAGTAAAAATCGAACCATTTATCTGATTTTAGGCGGATAGCTTTTTGTTTAGGTAAATTTGTTGGCAGTGAGAATGATCTTATTTCGTTAATCTTGCTAGTCTAGTTTAGGAGATACTAAGGTTTAAGTCGTGTAAGAAAATTAATTTTCAAAAATATTCAGGTGATCTTCAGATGTTTTGCCCCCCCCCCCCCCCCCCCGTAACTTTCTTAAGTGCCTACCGGTCGATGGGGACTGGCTATTTGTTTACAGCCCCAGGAGAGTTATAGACGACTTTAAAGCATACTCCCCCGTTGTAGAGATATTCACGAAAAAAAAAAATCAATTTTTCGAAGTTTTGAGCCCCCGTAGCACCCTTGAGGGTGTACGTATTGATAAGAAATTTGGCCACTTTCTTCGAAATCGTATGGGCTACAAATTCGCATTACACGGAGGGTATTCGACTCTCTGTACAACCGCTTGCGGCAATCGTACAGACGGGGACTGCGTAGGACCTCGAAAGGAAGGCTCATGCAAAAATTCAACTTTCCCCTAATTCTTCCGAAGTTTGCCCAAATTTTTGTTCAAATTTCCTGGGGTATAAAGCGAACGAACAAATGAATTATAAATTGAATTGATTTAATATTAAATGCTACGAATTTAATTCTCAATTTAGATTTTTATGTTTACCGAAAATTTTGGTGTGTTAGATTTTTATACGTGAAACGTCGTCGATTAAATTAAAATATTCCCACATAGACTACAATAAAACTCCATTAACATTCGGGGTATAGTTAATAGTTTTTCATGATTAAAAAAAAAAAATAACTACCCGTTACTTAAGTAGTCGTTAAGTAGTATCGGAAGTAGCGACTACTACTTCGTTAGTAGTAGTAGTAGTCATTACATATGTACCGAACAAGAAACAAACAAAGCAATCTCGTATGTAATGTATACTCAGGCACAAGTAGTATACAGTCTGATATCTAATCATGACGGTTATCGCTGTGAGCTACGCGGGGTAGTTGTTGCGAGTCCAGCGATACCTTGATCGTGTCGATCGGCTCAAGGATTCCAAAGATATCGGCGGATTTCGGAAGTACAGTAAAAACCGCCTATAACGATTCCGGGTATAACGATATTCCGGATATAACGATGTAAAATTCGTATCTAGTTTGGTTTTCAATGAAATACTGAAGAAATAAATCCGTATATTACGATTCCGGATATAACGATATTTCGCATATAACGATCTAAAACGTAAGAAAAAAAGTGCTTTTTCATTCCGATTATAACGATATAATGAACAAATATAATTTCAATTGTACTATGTCTTGGATTACCAGGTTCCGAGAGAGACATAACATCGTATTCGGAAAGATAAGTCGGGAGTCATCAAGTGTTCCAACCGGCGTTTCCGAAAACTGGCTTCAGAACATCTGGCCAAAAGTTCGAGAAGACTTCACTGATGAAAATGTCTATAATGCTGATGAGATCGGACTATTTTATCGGTTAACCCCGGATAAAACATTTAGATTTAAGGATGAATCATGCCATGGAGGCAAACATTCTAAAGAGTGCATAACCGTTTTAGTTGCCAGCAACATGATTGGAACAGGTAAAAAAAACTGCTAATAATCGGAAAATCAAAATCTCCTCGTTGTTTCAAAAATGGTAAAAATCTTCCTGTCGATTACACAAACAATAAGAAAGCTTGGATGACTAGCGATATTTTTTCCAGCTGGCTCAGTAAATGGGACAAGGGACTTGAAAATAAGAAAAGGAAAATTCTACTCACTATTGATAATTGCCCTTTCCATCCATCGGTAGAGAATCTCAGAAATATCAAACTCCATTTCTTACCACCGAATACAACCTCTGTGCTCCAGCAGGATCAGGGGATTATCTAATCCCTCAAGGTGAAATTCCGATTTTTTTCCGATTTTGAAAATGTTGGATCAATCAGACCATTTTCAAGTGTCATTCCTCGATGCCATCCTAATGATTTCCGATTCCTGGGACGTCACTCAAAAAACTATCCAAAACTGTTTTAAGCATGCCTTTGGAAATGCAGATGAAGCTGGTACCGATCATGAAGGCGACTCTACAAATTTTAATGACTGGGCCCAAATACTGGATTTTAATTTTCATGGTGATGTACAGTCATGCGCAGAGATCGAAGCTAACATCTATACATCAGAGGATCCGACCGATAAAGCAATTGTTGCTTCAGTTTTGAATGATTGCAAGGAGGAGGACGACGAAGATATCGACGGCGCTGAAGAAGACTTATTTGAAACTCTAACTTTGTCCCAAGTCTAAGGCGCTTTAGGAGTCATTCGGACGTACGTGGCCTTAAACGATGAAATAAATAAACCGGAAACCACAACTTTCTTAAAAGAACTAAACCAGCATGTCAGCAAAAATTTATATTTAAAAAAAGAAAGCAAACTAAAATCACGAACTTTTTCGCAGAAAATTAATGTACTTATGTGTTTAATTTATCTATACCGTTTTATATGCATTTAATTGAACTCTATGTAAGTCTTAAGAAATGAAACCTCGTTTTTCAATAATTATAAACTAGGACCCGAGCTTGTTTGTAGGTATAAAAATTTGGTTCCGGATATTACGATTTCCGGATATAACGATGTAGTTCCTTCGGTCCGCTGAATATCGTTATAACCGGATTTCACTGTAGTACGAAGCTGATTGTGAAATTGCTGTGAGCAATATCCAGTTTGACAGTTATCTCTGACCCCCCTGTGCACTGACCGAAAAAGGAGGATCCATAAACTCGTTAGACAATTTTGTGGTGAGTCTAGCGACGCCTCGACCGTGTCGGTCCCCCAAAGGATTGCAGAGATATCGACAGATTTCCGCATGAATACGAAGTCGATCTTAAAATTGCCGTGGCCAACATCTCGGTTGACAAGAGCAAACGTTCTGTGAATTATTGTACATACTTTAACGGTTATCTTTGACAATCCTGTGAGCTGCGCTGGGGAAATGCTCCCTTAGAAAATTTCGTGTCGATCGGCTCAAGGATTCCGAAGATATCGACGGATTTCGGAAGTAGCACGAAGTTGATTGTGAAATTTTTGTGTGCCAATATGCAGTTTGACAGTTATTTCTGACCCCCTGTGCACTGACTGAAAAAAAAGGATCCGTCAAACCGTTAAACAATTTTGTAGCGAGTCCAGCGCCACCTCGATCGTGTCGCCACGCCTATGGATTGCAGAAACATCGACGGATTTCCGAAAGATTACGAGGTTTCGTTCATAGTATGCGATAGGAAATCGTGCTGGCTCGATACTTGCGCACTGCGCTTCTACCCATTACTCGGTCTGCTCGATACTTGCGCTTCTACCTAAGAGTAGACATCATACCGTGTGCTGCTCGCCGAATAGTACAAGCTCTTGTATCAAGAATCGAGTTGATCGAGTAGTACACTGTCTTATTATATATGTACATTCTCTCAATAATCAAGAATCGAGCAGACCAAGTAATCGAGCAGACTGAGTAATCGAGCAGACCGAGTAGTAGGTAGAAGCGCAGTGCGCAAGTATCGAGCCAGCACGATTTCCTATCGCATACCTACTATTAATGAACGAAACGATTGACTTCGTATTCTTTCGGAAATCCGTCGATATCTCTGTAATCCTTTGACGTGGCGCGCGATAAAGGTATCGTTGGACTCACCACAAAATTGTCTAATGGATTGACGGATCCTCTTTTTCGGTCAGTGCACAGGGGGGTCAGAAACAACTGTCAAACTGGATATTGGCACACAGCAATTTCACAATCAGCTTCGTACTACTTCCGAAATCCAACGATATCTTTGGAATCCATGAGCCGATCGGCACGATCAAGGTGTCGCTGGACTCGCAACAAAATTCTCTAAGGGAGCATTTTTCCCGTGCAGTTCACAGGGTTGTCAGGGATAACTGTCAAGCCTAGATATTGGCCACAGCAATTTTAAGATCGACTTCGTATTTGTGCGGAAAAACCTCGATATCTCTGCAATCCTTCGGGGGAGCGACACGATCGAGGTGTTGCTTGACTCGGCACAAAATTGCCTAAAAGGTATCGAAGCCTGTTTTTCTGTTAGTGCACATGATGGTAAGAGATAGCCGTCAACCCTAATATTCGCAACATCAATTCCACAGTCAACTTCGTACTACTTCGGAGATCCGTCGATATCTCTGCAATGCTTTGGTGGAGCCAGGGCCGTGGAGAGAAAATCCGGGCCTGGGGGGACATTGATTCCGGACCCACCTCTTCCATACGATACAAAATTATGAAGCGAAGAAAATTGTTTTTTTTTAACACATAATCCCAAGCAAATTGTACAGCGGAATCTCTATAATCCGGCTCCGTCTAATCCGGAACTCCTCATAATCCGCCGTCCTCACTAAATCGGCCCAGTCTCAGTAATCCGGATGTTTTCTAACCGGGAGTCTCTACAGAAGCCAAAATCATTTTACAGAAGCCAAAATCATTAAAGGGTCAACGTTCTAGTATGAACTTTCGTTACTAAAATCCGTGATGAAAAAAAAAATGTATTATTTAATTTAATGGTCGTGCCTAGGGATGTCAAAAGCCGGACAGATAGTCCGAAAACCGGTACTTTCAGAACGGTTAACCGGGCTATTTTCTGTTTTTCCCACCTCCAGGTTTTAGCCCGGACGGTTGTTTGTCCATTCGGTTAAAACCCGGGAAAAAATCCTTTCAAAATTCATATAATTTCATGGGCGTATAGCTAGGATTTCGGTCAGAAATTTTTTCAACATCATGATTTTCTTAGGAGTTGAAATTGTCGGTCGCGAAAATATTCACTCAATTCTTTGAGCCCGGTACTGTGTGTGTGCTGTGGCTCCATCTTGCTAAAACCTCACGTCTCTAACATTCTTTCTTCGAGGCTTCGCAGAAAAAATCCTCGATCATATTCCAAATGAGCGACCGTTAGAAAAGAAGCTCTCGAGGCCCGCTGCTCTCTAGACGAGAGCATGATGGCAACTGACTAGAATGGGAAACCATCTTGGGACTTCCCTCTCCAGATGCGCCTCCTTCCACCCCTCTACCCATCCAACTCACCGATCGGGAGTTTTTTCAAATAAGTAAGTTTCTCTGGCGCATCCTGAACGTGCATTTTGATTTGATTTTGCATACGATACGAACACCAGCAATACGAGTGTGTCTGTGTAAGCATTTTTTTTACTAAAATTCCAAGCAAATCAATGAAAAGACTCGGTTAACCGGAAAACCTGTACTTTGAGCCCGGTTAAAACCGGACGGTCTAACCGGCTTTGCATGAAACCGAAAACCGAGCTATGGGTCGGTTTTTGACATTCCTAGTCATGCCCTTTACACAAGATACGCATAAAACGATACTGGTAGCCTGGTAGTCTTTTAGCATTTAGTTTAGAAAAAAAATTGAAAAATTATTGATTCCCTTGTCCCAACGAAATTATTTGGTGAAGTAATATGCAAACCTAGATATATTCGAACTTTGATATCAATAAAGCCTTGAAATTTTCGGCAGTCATTCTCGATAGATGAAGATTTTTCAGAGGAAACAGCTGTGGTTTAATATGTACCTCCTCAACCTTTACAAAAGTTTTAGGAAAACAAGGCGGATACAGTTCACAGTTCTAACAAATCCTTGGGGAGCTCAAATCTGTAATTTATTAGCACACTCGCAGTGGCACAGAATGTTGGTCGTTGCTCTATAAAATTGGCTTTCGAAATGCGCTACCAATTTCCTATTTTCCGTTTTTCGTAAGCAATTCGCGGTTTTCTCCAGGACAGCAAAAACCTTAAATTTTTTTGTTAGCGAGTACTGATAGATAGATAGATTGAAATTAAGATTCAATAATTTAAGTAATCAACATCTGGGTGTTGCTACCTTGAAAAAAAATTCATTAGAAGCAGCAGTACTTACACAAAATAATAACCGCCCGGAAAATTCCTTCTAGAAAAAATGTCGCTGTTCAACGAATCATCAACTCCTCAGAGTCGTTAACATCATCCGTAAAGGCTTTACAGTCAAAGATTCAACAGGACTCATTGCACTAGACATCGAAAAGACATTCGATTCCGATTCCGTCTGGCACAAAGGCCTTATATTTAAACTATTGCAATTCTCATTCCCAACTTACATCTGCAAATTAGTACAATCTTTTCTTTTTCACAAGGATCTGTGTTGAGCCCCACCTTATTTAGTATTTACACATCAGATATGCCTACTCATCCTACTTTGAGTTAGCCACATACGCGGACGACACAGCTATACTTTCTACTAGTACTGATCCAGAGAAAATCGTGGAAAATATTCAGTGCCAATTGGCCATGTTTAACAATTACTGCAGTAAAGGGAAAATTAAAATTAATCCTGATAAAACCCAAACGGTATTTTTCACGAAACGACGCGCAACTAGATATTTCCCAGATTAATATCTTAGACTCAATGATCTCATGGTCAAAAGATCTCAAGTATTTAGGCCTTCAATTAGACGCGAAACTAACATTCAAGTCTCACATCGACTCCACCTGTTCTAAAGCGCTAACTTGTATTCGAAGTATCTATCCTTTTATCTTAGAAAAAGCATAGAAACCTATGCCATGCGTTAGTCCAGAATGGCCATCAGAAAATAAAAATGGCAACGTTTTCACACTATTGCAGTTCATAGTATGCGTGAAAATTTTATTCAAACGTCAATTTTTTGTTCACAATTGAGAATATAAAATCCGCGTAATATTTATTACTCTCTTAAAATGCCAACGTTATATTTAACCCTTCTGTTGGCGTATAGATCCAGACAGACCATTGATACTATATCTTGATGAAAAATATCGTTCAACAAAATTTTCCATCCTTTCCACATATATTTCAAAGGAACCGACGGCCACAAATGCGATCAAACGTTCGGAGAAATGTAAACTATGTCTAAAAAAACGAAAAAACGGCGCATCATCGTAAGACATAGTATGTAAACTGTTTCAAGATCCAAAATTAAACCTCTTCAAACATTAAGATTGATTTCACAGAAAATTCAGCTACACCTTAGGCATAATAGCTCGTAGGCGACGACAGAAGGGTTAATAATTGCATCGACAATATTTCGACGTTTGAATTATTTCGTGGAGTGTGGTGTAATAAATGGAACATTACGCTATCAGCTTCGCAAGAAGAATTTTCGTGTTCTTGTTATCGACACTAGCGACACTTATCTTACCGTCCGCCATATAGCGGAAAATATCGGAAGCACAAAAGTTCCCCCTATTAGAGCGGATAGCAGAACATGCCCCTTTTATTAATAGAAATTCGAAGCTATCTACTACCAACAAGCTACTACTTTTCAAGTCGGTTATGGCACCGCTGATTCTGTACGGTTGCGGTTGTCCCATTTGGAGTGGGTGCGCAAAGACACACAAGTCTAAGTAATTCAGAATAAATGCCTAAAAATAATATTGAACAAACCCTTCTATTTCTCCACTAAAGCACTTCACGAAATCACTCATATTTCATACATCACCACAAGATCTTCTAATATTACCCAAAATTTCAATTAAAAATGCACTACCTCCCACCACTCTGTAATACGTGCGTTAAGAGAGTTAAATTAGTGATCACACTTGACTTAGTTTAGTAGTTAGTGTAAGGTAGGTTTAAGATATTTGTTAGTCTTCACATTAGGTTTTGATGCTTATTTTTCCTAAACAAGTTACACCAATTTAAAATGTATACTTAACTTCATCATGTTTATTAGTTTCATATATATGTAGATGCAAAGACTCTGTCTGATCTCTAAAAGATACATGAATTGTACCCCTCTAGCTATAAGTTGATACCTCCTTAAATAAAACTTTTATTATTATTATTATAAGACTTGTGCTATGTATTGCTGTTAAAACGCTAGAAACAGTACTTAGAAGGTTTCTTAGTTGAGGACCTCGAAATAACAATTTACATGTAAAAATAACACTGAAGCACAACTTTTGTGTCAAAATCCGGGCCCCCTATGAAATCCCGGGCCCGGGGGGAAACAAAACGCCCCCCCCCCCCCCTCTACAGGACTGGGTGGAGCCACACGAGTGATATGTCGGCGGATTCCCCACACAATTGCCTAGAGTTTTCGAAGCCTTTTACTCGTTAGTGCAGTAAGAGATAACTTACCTTCGAACCATGCACATTAGAAAATGGTCGATATCTCTACAATTTGCGTCCTGTGTAAAACAGTGCAAAAGATAAGTACAAGTACCATCTCTACTATGTCGGATGAGGACTGTCGCATTCGAGTAGGTTGTCGTTGTAGTTTTTTATGTGTTTCTTTACCCTTTCGAACCTAAAAAAATCTAGCAGATGTAGAAAGGCTTTATTAATGGAATCATCTTTGGGATATGTCTTAGATATAGGGAGGTCAGTGGCGGTTACTCCTTAGGAGCACATGAGCACGTGAACCCCCTACGCTCATCATAACCATCACATCGTAAGATTGCTTTGCTACCTGAAATTTTATATCATAGAATTTAAAGCAAAACTTCAAATTTATTTAAAAATCGATGTCATGTATCTTAAACCCGCGAAGAGTAACCGAAACATTGATAACACAAGTCAAAGAACAAGCCACCTATTCTCTAATCGCACGTGCGGTTAGAGTTGCTTATACCCATCATCCGTTTCCATACGATCCTATGCGATGTCCCATAGTATCAATCGACGCAGACTCGCTGGCATAGGAGCACACAAAATATGTGCGAACAGTGGAAGAATTGCGTGTGAGCTTCAGAATCGGTGATGTTTTTTCGGTTGATTTGTTGTGAATTGATGCATTTTGCATTGTTTGTATGAATATTTATGATTACATCATATTAATTGCTCAGTTTTTTCTTCTTTATGTGGAAAGGTATGGGCACATAAATTTAAATAAGGCAAAAGTAATGACGAATGTAGGGGGAGTCCGGGAGAGTTGACCATATGGGAGACTTGAACCATTTGAGTTTATTCTTTGGAATTTAACGACTAGAGGTTGATTTTTTGTCAGAAGGTGACCTATTCTAGGCCACATCTGAATACCATGTCCAAATGTCGGACACTTGTATGTTTCGGAAAATAAACGGGAAAATATGTTTTTCGTGACAAAAAGTGAAAAATTTATTTTTCAAATAATTCTATTTTTTTTTATCGATAAGAAGCCAACACATTTGTTTTAGTGCAGACATTTTCTTAATTAAGTACTTAATCAGAATATAATGAGTTTTCCTACTTTGGTTAGTCGTGGTCCAGCTCAGAGCATTTTTACCCAAAAAAGCGCCAACCGGGAGACTTGAACCATATAGAAACTAACAGCTATATGGTTCAAGTCTCCCGCCCTTAAAATATATGTAATTTCAGCTAATTTTTGGAAAATGTATCGAAAATCGATTTAAGAGTATACATTCAGGTGCGGATCCCCTTTAACTTAAAAACCTTTCTTAGACTTGTGGAAATTACGTCCGGGTGGACATAAATTAACATAAAAAAACCCATAATTGATACTAGGATTAAATTGAACGTTCTAAGTCCAGTCAAAAGCCAAAAAGAACACGATTACGTTTTTTCGTAATATATGATGACAACGATAAAACATTTTAACATGTCCGTCAAAAATATTCCTTTTTGGGCAATTTCAAATGTATGGTTATGTCTCCCTCTATGGTGGCCCAACTCTCCCGCCAGTTGGGGAGACTTGAGCCATTTTGAGGATTTTGAAAAAGGAATTCTGTGCCATACACTATGAATTTCTTTTAGTAAATATCAATCAAATTTTAAAGGTAACATCACGCACTATGTAATAAAAAATAAATGATATAAATTTATCCAATGGATAACTTTTTATCCGCGATGAAGCAAAAAGTGGCTCAACTCTCCCGGACTCCCCCTACTCGTATTAAGTATGGCTATGTAGTAAACAATATTTACAAATTTATATTTCTAATTTGGAAACATGTATGGATGATGTAGTGTTACCAACAAAATAATCGTGATTAAGTAGTATTTTGTAATTAAAAATTGTTTAACCCATGTTGTACAATTTTTATACACAATTTTAGAGCTATATTCTTAGTATGTGTTGCTGATTATGTATGTGCTCTGATTAAAATCCGTTAAAAAAATCTGATGCATAATTTGATACAATGATATGAGTGGTTCAAAAATGAATGTTTGGAACTAGAACTCTGATATTTACTTTTGTGTATCTATTATTCGAGAAATAATTGAAAAAAAAATTGAATTTTTAATTTATTGAATTAACATGCATAGTGAAAGAAAGCCGTTTCTATCTGTAACTATATTATCAGAAATTAAATATTAATTTATTTTTTGTTGTAGTTCAAGATATTACGCTTCTTATCTTACTAAATTCGATCATTTTTATTGGCATAAAATTTAATAACCACAAAAAATCTCTATTTGTATAAAAGAAGCTAATGAAGCCGAAAAGAAAATTCTTCAATTAAAAAAGAGGTACAAAATGGTGCAAAGTACAAGGTTTACTGAAGTTAGGTATTCACATAATTTTGAAAAATTAGGCCCTCTAGTTTGTTTGAGTTGTGAACCCCCAATTTAGGGGGTCACGAGCCGCCACTGAGGGAGGTACAAAATTGTAGCCCCAACTCCTCTAGGGTGGCCTGTGGGGGTGGGGACACCTATGTCCCGTCCGGTTTTTTAGATGGAACATATACGTTCCGATGTTCCAACGTCAAAATTAGCGTGAAAATAATCCCAGGACGCATAAATCTCTATCACATGCTCTAATATTTCGTATTCTATTAGTTTCCGCTAGATACTCCGAAGGAAACCTTAGGAAAAGGTTTTTTATTATAATTTAATTTGAAAATGAAAAGTATTCCCAAACACTGAGTGGGACATATTAGTACCACCAAAGAAACCCGATGGGACACATAGGTCCCGAAAACGAAAATACACAAAAAGCATGTATGTAAAGAATAAATAATAAACTTACATAATTACTACAACATTGTCATCTATACTATCTATACTAATTATATAAAATTGCTTATATGGGAATGTTTGTAACGGTTTGGCTCAAAAACTACTGGACGGATCTTAAAAATTCTTTTTTCCAATCGCTACATCTGTGAGAGAGACGAACATAGGATACCTTATTTTTCCATTTTCGACTTAGAAATACGGTAAATTCCAATACACCTAACATTTTATTTACTCGCTTAAGTCTTTTCGAATTTTGCTGAATGACGCATTTCCCGTAGTTTGATTTTGACCAAATTAGGTGTACAGGTTACTTGAGAAATGTGTACAGTCTTGACTCGATAGTCCGGATCAATTTGCAAGGGGTAATCCGGATCATCGGAACATCCGGATTAGCGCAATCATATTTTTCTGAGGGATTGTTTTTCCAAACAAATAAAAAGGCGGAACAAAAGTCGATAAATGTTTTATTTCTTAGAAATTAGCTAGCATCATATCATTTGCTAAACAGTCCCGTAAAAAAGTACGAGACCAAATCTACCATTTCACGTGAAAATCTCAAACATCCGGATAATAGAGTCAAAATTGCAGCCCAAATCCGGACTATAGAATACATAGTGGAAATATTTAGTGGTCCGGATTAGCGTGATATCCGGATTAAAGGAGATCCGGATTACCGAGTCAAGACTGTATGTCATTCTTATACCACGCGGTTATATATAGGTCCGGTTGCAAGTGTGGATATGGCAAAATGACTCTTTCAATCATAAGGTGAAAGAAAGTCAAAAATTGATAGAAATGGTTATCTTTGGATTTATAGTGATGAGATATATGTATATGTATTGGAATACCATTGAGGAAATTTGGTATCCCCTCACAATCGTTCCTTTAGGATATAAAGGATATTTTTAGCAACCAAATGGTATCTAAGTAATATGGGTGTTATATGACTGGAGATGCAAAAGCGTATGCAAATAAATTTGCCCGCAGTTTAAGTCCTTTTAAAACAGTTTGAATTCTTACAGGGACATTGTAAGGAAATCTACATAACATTTGGAGATGGCTGTCATATTACTGGAAATAATGAAGCAGTAGATCTTTTTTTAATTGAGGTTAATGTCTTTAGAATACTTATAGAGTCCTTTAAGGTGAGGAAAGGACTACAAAAACGTAATACATAGTTAGGTTTTATGGCTTTGGCGCGGCATGTTGAAGAGTACACGGTTGACTATTTATGAGTCCTTTGGAAACAATTTGACTACTTTGAATGGGAACAAGGAAATTCTTAACAAGGAAGTGGTATCAAGCCAGCGTTAGTCTACATTTAAACAATTGCTTTGAATGTAATTTGATTGCTTTCAGGTTAAGCAAGAACATTATTCGCAAAAGAGTTATAATAATCTTCTTTTAACCATCTACCAATCAACAAATCACCGAAAAGCTGGAATACCGACACATGGATTGGTATTGCCATGTTCAACGGCGTCCGCCTGAGAGCCCCGAAAAGAAAGCGATATCAATGGAAGTTCCACTTGATGAACCCAAGGCCAGAGGCAGACCGAAGCACACCGGGATGTGTCAAATGAAAAAGCAACAACAACGCATTGGTCTCGGCGATGACACGATCCAATATAGAGCTGCCTTTAGAAATATGCTGGGATATTATCGCCAAAACGGGCGATGTGCCTACGCCGCGGGTCGAGCAACGCGAAGCCATGAAGCGGTATAAAGAACGAGGCAAGGAAGAAGAAGAAGAGTTATAATAAGGCGAGATGGGTATTTGAATTTATGAATTTAGTAGTATATTTATTTAGTTCTATTTGTTCTATAGTTCTACTAAACATAAGATTTAATAAAGGGAATACATTAACGTTAAATGGACAAAAGAAGCGAATTCTCTCGCTGCATTTTGAATAATTTTTCATAAATATTTTTGCTTCCAAAACCTAAAGGAATCTGACAATGTTTTCCCCATACCCTGTACACACATTTGATGTGTATGTGTGTGTGAGATAAAATGTGATTTGTATTTTGGGAACGTGACATTGAGTAAAACCGTTAAAAGCTTTGAATGATGTATCTTATGTCAATAACATAAAAAAGCCGAATAAGAGCTTTTAGTTTCGAAATTTTCGAATTTTCGCATTCGTTAGTTGTTATATTTTCATTTATTTTTAAAGTTGTTTTATTCTTATTTATTGAGCAAGCTTTATTAAACGCATTTATTTGATATGGAATAAAAATTTTTATTTTTCATTATATTTATCGAAATAATCTAGGTTAACATAAAGCCGTACTTCCTTTATCTATAAATTTTGCGTTGCTCAGTTGTTATAATTTTATTTAATTTTATATTTTGTAAAATTTTTGTAAAAAACCTTAAACGATTTTTGTTCATATGGAGGAATGATTTTCATTTTTAATTATTATTTATCGAAATTACTTGGGTTATAAATAAGTTGTTCGTGAAGTGAACAACGCGAGCGTAGCGAGCTCTAGATTTGAAAGCGAGCGAAGCGAGCTTTCACAGCTAGTGTAAATATACTTTTTCTCCTATAAAAATTGTGCCTATACTGATTTTTGACCGAAATAACACCGTATTTCTGAATATGATGAACGTCAGGTGCGAGAGCTTGCACTTTGAAACGAGAACTGTGCAAATTAAGTATCAAACTGCGGGACAAACGTATTTTTGTATAATTATCTAAACGTTTAAATACCAGAAGGGACGCCTTTAAACCACATTTAATGGATAATTTTTCTTTCAGATAAAACCAAACTTTCGCCGGGACATATGTGTCCCAATAGGTCCGAAAGGGTTAAAAGCAACGATTAGTAAGTAACCATTACAAAGTAACGATTACTCGAAACAAATGTAACGAATATAACCGATTACTGAAATATAACCAAAGTTGACATCACTGATTCTTATTGAGGTGCCATTAAACGATTACCTATTTTGTATTTTTGACATTTTTGTATGTCCTACCAATAATCTGCCACCTTTAGTAACAATCAGTTACGATCTTGCAAGTTGCTTGTCCTGCCAGTGGTATTGCAACATTATACACACTGCACTCAATTCGACTGACCGTTCTGCGACATGTTGCGTTAGCACAAGAGTATGTCAACTGGCTTCTGCAGATAGATCTGTCGTGGATCATGTCAAAGCTGCCAATAATTACGAATGATAGTAAAGCCGTTATATTCACTTTTAACGAATACAAGTTGACAATTTTGAAGACCAGTTTTACTGCAATAAATATAACGAGCTATCCTTTCAATCTGACAGCGTTTGGTTATATCTAAATATTACCAGTATCAAGGCATTCAACTCGAATTCTTCGCTTTGCATTATTCCCACATAACATCGAGTAATAATGGAAAGTATTGAATTTTCACTTAATTTTCTAAATCTGGATTAAGTATGGAAATATCTCAGAGATTACAAGTTAATTTAACATATCCAACAACCTGCCGAGGAGACACCTTATATGTAGAGTAGTCCATTTTATGGAATTCTTAAACCAACCGGTAACCGTACGTGTTCATATTCATATCAATGTATTTATCGAAAGCAATTAAAATCAAAAGCCGGTCGTCGTTGAGTTCAGTACCACTTACGAGTATAACTCTGACGGAATGTGCGATCATCGCGTTTCAAAGCTCATTACCGGGCATGACAATGATTGTAGCAAAGCCGCTTTCAGCTAATTATCATGTTGTGATGCAGAGTTGCTTATTTTATTTTAATTTTTTTTTATTTAGATATCATCAAGACAAAAGTCAACTTTCACCGCCATCTGCCAATAGGAACGAGCAAAAAGTTCAGATTCGAGTGAACGCACAATGTTTACGACCCTTAAAATTTAATATCCGCAGATAAAACAGAGCGAAGAAGATTGTTCCGCGGAAATAAATGGTTGCAAATTAGCATAGAGCATGACTGAAAAACTAGGTGGCGGTTTTTGAAGTCATCTGGTAAAAACAAAACGGATTTTCCGTTTTTCATTTTAAATGTAATTTATGAATCACAGTTAATTTAATGTACTGTGATCTTTTGCTTTTGATAAATGTGTAAAAACAATTTAGTCTTGCTAGGAAGTAGTTAGGAAGATTTGAATCAAATTTTGATCAAAGCAATTGGATGGAAAATTCCGTTCATTAGTGATATGAATCTACGGAAACATCCAGATACATATACACCACTGATAAACTAGAGATTTTCTTTTCATATAATACTAGAGAGTTACTTTCAAAATCGGTCAACATTGTCAGAAGAAATGCTGACTTTTGTCTAATAAATAATTCCACTAAAATTTGCTGTTTTCTTTTTACAAAATACTCTTGAAATCTTAAATGTATTTAAGATACTTACTAGCATTCGGTGTATTATCATAGGGATAGCTCGCCACTAAAGCTCCGCCATGCAACGATCCACTCAAAACGAATTGAATTTTCGATATCCAATCCTTAACAGCATCCGTTTCAGGTTGTCCACGATTATTATTCTGCTTGAAGTAGTCCGGGAAATTTCGATTCAGATCAAATCCGCGTGCATTGTACCTGTAATTTTCCAGGATTTTAGAGAAATCTGTTTGAGACTTTTTTTTATCGCAAATCAATTTACCTTCCTTGAGCTCCATCACAACTGCCTTCCTTCGATGCCGCATAGCCGTCAGGATTCATCGCGGGTAGTATATGAATTCGAGTGTTGTCCAGTAGCCATTTAATGTACGGATCACTATTATAGCTGGTCACTAGATATTCGATCAAATGCAAGAGTAATTCTCGGCCGACAGGTTCATTTCCATGAATATTGCCGACATACTTTACATCCGGTTTGCCTATCATATGTTCGTATGGTGATGCAGAGACGACCATTACCCAAAGATCGCGGCCCTGTATCGATTTGCCGATGGAATAGAGAGCCGTCAAGTTAGGATATCGTGCACTGGTTGCTCTAAATAAGATGAAATTGAAAAGTATAATTATGATGTCAGTTTTGATCTCATACATCTCATTCTGTTGAGTGAGAAGTGGTTTTCTAACCCAGTTAGGAACTAAACTATACACTATACTTAAAGTAAAACTGTTTACGTAAACTAATTATTATAAAAATGCTGTTTTCCTCCAATTTACATAATTTTAACTGTCAGCAATAAAGACAAACAATTCAGTAGCAAAAACAAAGATATTTGAATAATAAATGGCATGAAAGCAAAGAATTTTATGATAGATTCAATACAATGCCATCACCATCCATTCTATCAACTCACCTCAAAAATCGTGTCATCTCATCGTGGTTATGGTACACGAAATCGAGTGTTTGTGAATCAGGTGAATAGATTCTTGGTTGTGCAACCTCCTCGTATGTATCAGTTGTCGGCTGTGCCAGACCGTATATTGCATAGAGCCCGCAAAGAAATATAACATTTCGCAGTAGCATTGTGGAAAATATCATTTAAACGCCTGAAATGAGAGAATTAATTGGGTAATCAAAATATGTATTTGAGATGTACTAAAAATCACAATTCTATTGTTTGTTGATGAATAGTGAAGGGTGAACAACGAATGAAAATGTTATCCACTTGTTTTTCTTGAATATGTACTTAAAGTACAATTGTCTTGTTTTTATTGGTGTGCAAGGTCGGAATATATATATTTTTTAAGGCAAATTTACTTTTTCTAGACTTTTTCTTTTTTCAAATGAAATTAATGGTTAACCAAACGAAATTAACGCTTTAAAAAGTCAAAAACAACGATTTTGCAAATTAGATATTGGAAACATTGCAATTGTAGAGTATTTTTTGTAACGCAAGTGACGTTCTAACAAACAAATTAAACATCCAATTTTGGTCAGTCAGTGACTGATTTCTTATCCAAATTAGTTTCATTTTCATAAAACAAAAGCATATTGTTAAATAAAAAAAATTCTATCTTTTTAATAATAATAATAAATGCTTATTTCATACGAATTTGATTAGTCAGATGTGTTTTCATGTAAAAAAATATTTATTTCATTTGTAAATTTATTTTTTGATTTGAGTGTTTATTTTTTTTCATGTAAGAATTCATTCAAATGGTTCGAAAATTTATTTGTTTGTTTCGGAAACGTGTTTTGTTGATTCTGAAATGTATTTTTTTTGTATCGGAAATGCCAGATTCAATTCCAGAGTAAGAAACATCACTATAATTCAGTGCTACGCCCCGACTGAGTCAGCCGAACAGCATGCTAAGAACGCCTTTTACCACCTGTTTGGCGACACCTTTGATAAGGCTCCCAGAGGTGACATAAAAATAATTATGAGGGATCTCAATGCTAAAATTGGGCCTGACAATGTTGGATTGGAATATCTTATGGGCAATCACGGTCTGAGTGTTAGCCCGAGCAGTATTTTTCAGTTTGACTCCTCTCTGGCAAAACTACAACATCTCTAGAAATACAAAACTCCGGATCTTCGAAAGCAATGTAAAATCTGTGCTTTTAAAAGGGTGTTCCACGTGGAAGGTGACCAGTAACATTACCACAAAACTGCAAACTTTCGTGAATCAGCGCCTACGACGCATCATACGCTGGCCTGACTGAGGTAATATCTAACGACTAGAGATGTAACGGATGTTGTTTAGCGGATGAGGATGCGGATGCAAAATAGTATAAGATTGAGGATGCGGTTGCGGATGCGGATATTCATGGACACATTTTTGAGGAAGCGGATGAGGGTGCGGATGAGGATAAGATCGAATATGTAAAAAAAATATTTAGGTTTCATACTTTTCATGAAGATGGAAAAAAATTAAATTCCTCTTATTAGTGTGATTAAAAATAAAAAAGTTGCATACGTCCTTGGTTGGCATACGTCCTTACTTCGCTACACCTTAAAAAATAGCACTTCATCCCCCTCAGCCCAATTCATTCAAAACAAAACCACTCAAACACTAGTCACAAAACTGCGAACTGCTGAGCTGACCGACAAATTGAAGTTCAGTTGTGTATAGGATACAGAATACAATTTGTCTCAATGCATGTCTTTATAGTTATGTTTGAAATACATATTACGCAGCAGCAGCAGCATCGCGAAATGTCAAGCGCAATGCATTATATTCTATATTGCTGACAAAAATGCTGGACAGAAAGCTCGGCATTCAGCATATTTGGCAGCTATGAAATTCTGCCCATGCTGCTGCTTCTGCGCGATATGTATTTCAAGCATTACAATGTAACGTGCACGTGAGTGGCAAATATCCGCTAATGTCTGCATACAAAAATGAGGATTGCGGATGAGGATGCGGATGTAAATATTGGTAAGATGAGGATGAGAATGCGGATGCGGAGTTTAATTTTTATGCGAATAACGGCATCAAATCAAAGGGGACGTCGAGTACATTACATATCCGGTGTTTGTTTCCTGTTTCAAGGACCCTCAACGGAATAAATCGAGATTAAATGGAAAATTATTGTGTTTCCCGTGTATCTTCCCAAAACTTCCCATAACTACGAGAATAATTCAAGTTGTCACTACGTTTCTCACTTTTCCGAATCTATAATAGGTTAAGATTCTACCATTAAATTTGCTAAGAAAAAAATTATCGGAAAGCTCTGAAAAACGACATAAGGACACTAATTACAAACCTTAATCGAACGTGAGCATGCGGGGTGTCATATCAAAGAGGACGTCGAGTGCATTGTATATACGAGGGTGAATCAAATATAAACGGTAATTTTTAAAATTATATTTATTGAATAATATTATACAAAAACTATACATTCAACATTTTTCAATATAGTCTCCTGCATTATCTACACACTTCTGCCACCGATTTGGAAGCTTGAATATTCCTTCTTCATAAAAAGATTGAGGGCGAGTTGTCAACCAATCGCGCACGTGCTTCTCGACATCGTCATTGCTTTCAAATCGTTTTCCTCCAAGTGATTCTTTTAAGGGCGCAAACAAAAAGTAGTCGCAAGGGGACAAGTCTGGACTGTAAGGAGGGTGTTCGAGAGTTTCCCAGCCCATTTGTTCCAATTTATCCCTTGTCAACAATGCGGTGTGAGGCCTTGCGTTGTCATGGAGAAGGATGACATCTCTAATGGGCACACCTCTTCTTTTGTTCCGGTAACTGGTTTTTGCCGACTGTAGGACCTGGCAGTAGTAAGCTGCGTTCACTGTTCGTTGATCGTGAAGAAAATCAATGAGTAGAACTCCCCTTGAGTCAAAAAAAATTGTTGCAAGAACTTTTCCGGCTGAGAGACGAGTTTTGGCTTTCACTGGGTAGCCTTCATCCTTCCTTCGCCACTCCTTACTTGCCATTTTCGATTCGGGAGTGTAATGGTGGACCCACGTCTCATCACATGTGACGACGCGCCTCAAAAAATCTTCACCTTCTTCTTGAAATCGATGCAGAAGTCTTCCAGCGATCTCCGACCTGACCTGTTTTTGATTTTCGGTCAACAACCTCGGAACCCATCGAGCACTAATCTTTCGGAAGCCAAGGTGGTCTGTGATTGCAGACTGAGCACTCCCGTAGCTGATACCAATTTCCGACGAGATTTCTTGAACAGTTAACCGGCGATCACCTTCAATAAGCTCTCGAAGGACACTAATGTTTTCATCTGTAAGACTTGACCTTGGGCGTCGACGGTGACTTTCGTTTTCAACACGTTCTCGTCCATCCCTAAATTCTCTGGCCCACGTATACACTCGATTCTGAGACAGAGTAGTGTCCCCAAACTGTGCCCGCAAACGAGTTAAAATTTCCGAAGGTTTGACACCTTCATTTGCTAAAAATTTTATGACGATGCGTTGCGCAACAGATGGATGTACCTCTTGCTCGGTCATGGCTGTTCTGACGGCAGAACACAACACTGCTGCGAAGTAAGCAGTTACCCCCACTCCTATTAAACAAAACAACAACACCGCCGCATCAGTTCCGAACGTGTTTGGTACAGTCAACAGTAAAATTACCGTTTATATTTGATTCGCCCTCGTACGAGAAACACGAAAATTTTCCATTGGATCCCAATTTGCTCCTGTGACGGTCCTTGAAACAAGTAATAAACGCCGGATATGGAATGTACTCGACGTCCTCTGTAATATGACACCCCGCATGCCCACGTTTGATCAAGGTTTGTAATGAGTGTCCTTTTATGTCCTTTCTGAGAGTTTTCCGATAGTTTTTTTTCTTAGCAAATTTAATGGTAGAATCTTTAGCTATTATAGATTCGGAAAAGTGAGAAACATAGTGACAATTTGAATTACTCTCGTAATTATGGCTTTGGAAAGATACACGGAAAACACAATAATTTTCCATTTAATCTCGATTTATTCCGTTGCGGGTCCTTGAAACAGGAAACAAACACTGGATATGTAATTTACTCGACGTCCCCTTTGATTTGATGCCCCACATGTTGACCTCCGGTGAAGGATTAAAGAGTATCCTTTTTTGTCCTTTTTGGAACCTTTCCGATCAAAATTTTTTTTTAGCAAAATGAGTTTTAGATTCCTGGGAGCACACTGATTCAAAAACCACAAGAATTAGCCTTACTCAATTTTTTTCTATTTGAAATGCTAATATGACTGCACTAAGAGGGCGGAAAATCTATGTGCATATCGTGGGACCAGCTAAAGCCATAACTACGAGAATAATTCAAGTTGTCACTACTTTTCTCAATTTTCAGAATCTATAATAGCTGAAGATTCTACCATTAAATTTGATAAGAAAAAAATTGATCGGAAAGCTCTGAAAAAGGATATAAAAGGACACTAATTACACAACCGAATTTCACACAAATGTATTTTTATTGATGACACAAAACATATGTAAGAATGGACAACCTAATTTGGGTTTGGGTTTATATGCCCAGGACCCCAATGGTCCGATTTAAATAATTTTTGCATATGTTTTGTAACATCAATAAAAATACATTTCCATGAGGTTTGGTTGAAATTTGTGTGAAAATAAAAACGTTTTTCTTAGAGAAATTTGATTTGGGGGCATATGTTTGTATGGTAGCCCCATGACCACATGGTCCGACTCCATCTATTCATACATATGTTTTGTGTTATCAATAGAAACACATTTGTCTGTCTGTCTATCCGTCTGTTGCTACGCGTTTTACTCGGCCAATTTAAAAGCTATGAAGCTGAAATTTTCCACAAATGCTTCTTTTTGCTGCAGGCAGTTTGTATGTTTGAATCGGTAAAATCGGACCATGGGGTCATGGGGCAGCCATACAAACCCAACCCCTCAAATTAGGTTATTCTGAGAAAAACTTTTTTATTTGTGGAGCAATTTAAAACAAATTTTACGTCTTTTTGTAGATCTCCATACACTTGTTTACCCCCATTATGCCAGGTAGGATGGCGTGTGAAAATGTGTTTTTATAGCAACTCCATAAATCCTTCGAACGATTTCTTCAGTTGTAAAGGATAAGAGATAACTTTAAGGGGCTCGTTTGGTTGGGATTGGAATTTAGGGGGTTATCTTCCAATGCCACATAGCCGGATTTAATTTGTTTTTATGTGCTTTATGGTTTTGATAGAAATACTATACAGGTTGTCCCATTCATGGTGGAGAATATTTTAATGGTAGGTAGTATGGTTCATTTGGGGAATATTAATGTACAACGGGACCCCTCTATTTTTAACCGTTACAATGTAATAGCATTTTTTGTCAAAATGCCCGACTTTCTGAACTAAATCAAAATTTGCCGCACCACCAAACGTTTCATCCAAGATATGACTTCATTTTCTGAAACTACATAAAATTTCCAATAAAACGACACCTCGTCCGTTACGAAGTTTGCTTGTATCATCCGGGATACACCTGGAGTGCGTTCCGGAATTACCTATAGTCGTAGCTGTAGTCATCGCATGACTGGCCGTGTTTTTTTACATCGGGGGCAGGTTTGCTAACCCAGACGCGCAAAAAAAAACTATCGAGGGTAGCATCCAGGTTAAATTTCAAATTGTCACGTAGGCATTGCCATTAATTTCAAAACATTGCTCAAAAATATGAAAGCCCCGTTTTCACTTTACAAACGCAAAAGTTAACATGTAATTAATTTTTATGTAGGAATCATAATTTTGTTAGAATAAGAATTCGACGAACAACATTTTTAACATGAATTTACAAACAAAAACTATATTTTTTGCACACACTTGTGTGTTGCATGTAAACTATACCTTAGAGCTTTTCATTTCAAAATTTAATTTTTGCTAGTCATTGGAAAACGTACTAGAAAATAATTGAGATTGCATACATTTAGGCGAGTTTTGGAAAGCTCATTAAATCTGGATAGCAATATAATTTCTAACCTGAATAAAGTCACAGGTTAGCGTTTGTATGAAAATTACCCCGGATAGTGTAGGTTAGCTAATTAAAAAACACGGCCCGAAAGTGAATATTAGTAACGATTTTCACTCAAATCGTATAAATGGAACGTGCCCCTGTTCAAACTTTAAAGAAATTTGAAAATTTTATACGATTTTATCATTTGAATTTTTGATGAAAAACCAATTTTAAGATTTTCTTCATAGTTTGAACGGGTGTATCTCGGAAGATACGAGCAACTTCGTAACGGGCGAGGTGTCGTTTTATTGGAAATTTTATGTAGTTTCGGAAATGAAGTCATATCTTGGATGAAACGTTTAGTGGTGCGGCAAATTTTGATTTAGTTCAGAAAGTCGGGCATTTTGACAAAAAATGCTATTACATTGTAACGGTTAAAAATAGAGGGGTCCCGTTGTACATTAATTTTCCCCAAATGAACCATACTACCTACCATTAAAATATTGTCCACCATGAATGGGACACCCTGTATAAATTCGTATGAAGTTTAATTATGAATGGCGCAAGTCCCAAATTTTGTCAACGCGAAGCGCCTGATCATTACCAGGAACTATTTTAGGGGAATGCTATTCAAATAAACTACAAAAGTTAGGATTTGCCGGCAGTCGGCAGTTCAAATTGTCGAAATGGGAATGGGTCGCAGATTATGGGATAAAAAGTTCCAACCGATTGGGGGTTCAATTTTTTTCGTTCTTCTTTGGCGGGCGGGATGCTCCCGCGTCCCTAGATCAGATCCAATTTAACAAAAATGTTGTTACACTGTGTTATGAATGTATATTACTGTTGAATACTTTTTAATTTTTACAAAAAAAAAAATATAATTTCCCTGCTTAGCCTGTCTTCTAGAATATTGAATCCACATATATTGATTGAAATAATTTAACCCTTAAATGCATAGCGTACCATATATGGTACATTGCTAGATTCCTGTTAAAGTCTAGCGATTATTAAATTTTAGATTTTTTTTTACTTTTTCCCAAAGAAGACAAAACAAGCTTTCACATAAATTCAATTTAGGCTTCCCGAAGCTTTCCTTGAATTGTCTGTGCGTCGTCAAAGTGGACGAACGTTATTTTTTGTGGAATTTTAAAATCTATTCTTTAGAGCTAAAAAAATTGGCGAAATTTACCGTTATTTGGAAAAGGAAAAATACTGGTGAGTAAATTGGAATAATGTTCTTGAGATTCTTTTGAGATGTTGACCAAAAAAGTCACCAAAGGTATTGTTTGCAACGAACCATATATGGTACACCATGCATTGGGGCATATTCAGATATATGTATAGGTGTGTTTTTTTTGGTTATCCCGTGCAGGTTTGGGTAACGAAACTCCATATAAAAAAATGCCAGCTGATCCACCTGTCATTTTTTTTATATAAAGTTTCGTTACCCAAACCTACACGGGATAACCAAAAAAACACACCTTACATTCCGATCGTTCTTATTTGATGAAATTATTCTTCTTTAGTCTTGGGTAGGGAAGGATATGTTCATAAAATTTTAATTGTCAGCTCTTTCAACATGATCGTGCGTTTTATTGGGCCCAGAACAGGTCCAAGTAACTTAAATTTTCATACAAATTATGTCACCGATCCATTTTTCCTGGACATTTACTGCATTTTTTTATGAAAGCTAGGTTAATCAGTCATGTTCAGAATCCAAGGAAACGGAGCTGTCATAGTTGATTTAGAAGGACCGTTTTCTCCTTTTGTTTTCTATAGCACACCCGTCAAGGCCTAGCGATTCTGTAGCTGCTTCTTATAATCTCAGTCTTTTTAGCTGGCAAGTATACTGAAAAAATTGTTCACATCTTTTGTTTTGTCCTTAGGACACGCCACTAGAAAACCGAGCTTCCTACTTGACATCTTAGTAAGATACTTGGACTTTCACCAGGACTCAAGCAGCTGCGCCTTGATATATAATTTATTTTTTTATTTTATTGTCTTGGAAGTCGACGGTCAGGATCCTCAGAAAATGTGCTTCTAGGGTCCATTTCATATGGAAGTCTATGTGGAGTACCACATTCGATTAACAAAAAATTACATGGATGTAATTCTTGTGTAGTCTGGCTGGTGTAGCGGTTAGTGCGCGCACCTTCGGTGCACAGGATCATGAGTTCGAATCTCACCGTGGATCATGGTGTTTTTCGAACTCACGAGCTTGTGACGGACTATGATCTCACTCAGATGTTAAACGAGTACCCATTTATGGGGATAAATAACACTGCTGAGCGTGATGCTGATCTCATTACCTCAACAAAAAAGCAGATAAGATCTTGGAAATAGGATGTCACTAACACATCCTGCGGCCTTAGTCCAATGCTGGATTGTCGCGCCTGTTATTTATTTTTATTTTTAATTCTTGTGGACCTGTCCTGCACAAATTTGGGTTATAAAGCAGGCAGGCGAGTTCCCCCTTCGCCCCCCTCTTCGCACGGACCTGCTCTCAATACTCGTCCTATTCCATACGCAACATCGCCTACCCTTCTATAAGCTCCCTCATCTAATCTGTTTAGTATACGGTAAGCAAGCGAATTTTTATATGGAATGTCAAACTATGTCGTTCAATCTTATACATCATGCTAAATCTCTCTAATAATAGTTTCAGCTTCAACATGCTAATAGGAATTCTGTGTCTAAATTTTGTTTATTATACACTTCCTGACGTCACGGTTTCAATATTTCATGTGAGAGACAGTTGAAAAATTACCCAAAATATGAGTGCTTTCTTTTTATTTAATAGTCCATGTTTCGAGCCCTTGGTTATTCAGCGGTGACGATAAGCTTAATGATTAAAAATGTTTATTTGAACCACACTTCAACCGTAACCGAACAAAATTACTCAATTAGAATAGTTTTTTAGAATAAATTACAAATTTGATTTCTCAATGAAATGTCTTTTTTTGCTCTTAGTTTTTGACTCGTCAAATTATTGTTAATGCAACCATTTTTTAGAGCGGTTTTTTTCTATTCAATTTCGTGTTTGAATAAGTAGGGGCAGTTGCTGTTTGTGTATATAGTTTAATAGCGTATTTATTATTAAAATGTCCCAGGGTTATGATATACAGTTGAATAATAAACTAGAGCCTAGCGCCAATTATAATTCGACAATTCAACCTCATTCGGTAAGTAAACATTTTTTTACCCTAAATAGTTCATCTGATAGACTAAACACTAAGAATAACAACAAATATGTCGCGAGAATACGAGTAGCGATTGGGTGAATTCAAATTGTAAGACGAAACCGGACGGGTAAACTTGCAAGACAAGAACCATCGTTCTTACAATGTGAAATGCATAATGCTTGTCTGCTGGCCACTACGAAAGCTCTCGCCGTTCATTTATTGGCTGAATTCAAATTGTAAGAAAACGACCGGACGGGTAAACTTGCACGAAAAGAACCATCGTATGATCATTTCACACTATCCGATCAAAACACGGACCGGCGAACAATAATCACACAAGAAGTATGTATAAATGTTGCCATGCACGCTCCAAAGTTAGTGTACAATGAAGTGACGAGTCGACAAGATTAAAATGCAAGTAAAATACGCGCTAATTGTCGTCGCAGAAGGCCTGAAATATCGGTAGATGCAATCGTCTTATCGATCGTACGATTGTTACGAAAGAAAAACAATCGTGTCACGATTTTTTTCTTTCGTAAGACGCATTCTTACAATGTGAAATGGACAATGCTTGTCTGCTGGCCACTACAAAAGCTCTCTTGTCTTGCAAGTTTACCCGTCCGGTTTCGTCTTACAATCTGAAATCAGCCAATGGCTGAATTCAAATTGTAAGAAAACGACCGGACGGGTAAACTTGGACGATAAGAACCATCGTATGATCATTTCACACTATCCGATCTAAACACGGACCGGCGAACAATAATCACACAGCAAGTATGTATAAATGTTGCCATGCACGCTCCAAAGTTAGTGTACAATGAAGTGACGAGTCGACAAGATTAAAATGCAAGTAAAACACAAAACACGCGCTAATTGTCTTTGCAGAACGCCTGAACTATTGGTAGATGCAATCGTCTTACGATTCTTACGAAAGAAAAACAATCGTGTCACGATTTTATTCTTTCGTAAGACGCGTTCTTACAATGTGAAATGCACAATGCTTGTCTACTGGCCACTACAAAAGCTCTCTTGTCTTGCAAGTTTACCCGTCCCGTTCCGTCTTACAATCTGAATTCAGCCATTGGCCACACATATTAGCATGTTGTCATGATAAAATATGATTTTTGTGGCATTATTGTATGTAAACAAACACCTCCACGAATCTATCTAGACTAGAGCAAAAAAATCAGTTATACGGTACAGAGCTTTCACTGACTTATTTATTTTCTTTCCGATGAAAGGTATGGTAAAATTAAAATTCTATATAATATTATTGTGGTGATAGAAGTTAAGTCATATATGTATCATTATTTAGATTAGAATTAGACAATTGACGGTATAGAGCTGCTATAACAATTGGGTGCAATTATAAAAGGTTCAAAATGAAAGGCCTGCTAAATTATGTACTTATCTTAAACCTCAAGAACAACAATACATAATAGAAATCGAATATTAAAGTTTACTCGAATCGTTCAAAATGTCTACATGAGGAGGTTTACTTCCAAAATTCATAATTTAAATAAAAATCAACGAAACATAACTGCAGAACATGACAACCAGGCGATAGAGCGTGAGAAAAACTGTCAACCTAAATGGACAGCATAATCAGCATGATTGTGGACTATGTTTGCATTTTCCTCCAACAGGTTGGTGACTGCAAATTGCGGCAAACTAAGCCAGAAACAAGAGAAGGAGTACACTTAACCCTAACCTTGACCCAATCTTGCATACTACGTACAAACATACCTTGTCGACAATCCTGCACCGATATCTGCAGTTTTCCTGGTTTCAATTTAATGAGATGATGATGAACAGAATCCAAGTCCAGCAGCAACACAGCCACTCTGAACTGTTGTGATGATGTGGTGAGTACTAATTAAAGATGCAAGTCGTTTTCACCGCTCAGCGTAAACAATGTTGTTAGCACTACTAATTAATTCCGCTTCTAAGATGGTGAAAATTTCGATGGAAGAAAAGCAAAGGCTTCTTTCGAGTCTCTATACACGAGTTAGGACATTCCACAAGTGGTGAGTAGCACTGCTATTATGAACTAAGCAGAATATGTATTAACAATCACTCAAAAGATAGAGATATTTCCACGAAATCACAACACAATCAATTCAACCAAGAACAAAGACGTATTTAACAAATTTCCAAGACGCGACGCGACA
This sequence comes from Microchrysa polita, assembly GCA_949715475.1. Lineage (NCBI taxonomy): Eukaryota > Metazoa > Arthropoda > Insecta > Diptera > Stratiomyidae > Microchrysa > Microchrysa polita. Next base: position 76,843,639 of record OX454417.1, read on the forward strand.
CCACGTTCCGAATTCTTGCATTTGTCGCAATGTAACTGTACTTGATACTTAGTACCCAACGTATGGGAGAAATCACAAAGAATTCAAAGTGAACCGTAGTAAGTAACTATCATAACCGAAAAGTGTTTTCCATGACACACAACTGAAACCCAACCGTCAACATCAACACTTGACTGCCATCATCGAACCAAGTAACTATCCACTTCACTTCACTTTGCATTTATGACACATCTGAGGTGAGGAGTCGTACCAAGCCGGTCGTGATAAATATCTTTTCTTTATTCAAAAGAAAATGTTAAGAAAAGATTTCACTGATAAAATCATACTACTATTGGTGGAGCGTCATACTCAGTAGGTGAGTGTCTCTACCCGCTGTAAATCCACGACAAAACGAAACCGTTCGTTGATTCTTGCGAGCCGTGTTAATCTCGACTGAGATTTGAAAGCCACATCCGTAGGTTTTAAACTGAATGGAGCTCCCGACAGCTGGTTGTGTGGAGTAAACTTCTGCTCAATGGCAAACTTTCTGTCGAGTTGACTATGGTGTGCAACCACATGGTATCTCTTCCCGTCATGCTGGTTGCAACTCGCTGGGAGTCCATGGATACACGTGAAAGAAATATCAACAAATGGAAAAGCTTGTATGCTTTTGAGTGAAAATTGTCATAGCCAAAGATTTGAGTGGAATTGCAAAGAGCTGTTTGTGTTAAAAACGCGGTTATTTTTTGGTCATCATAATCATCAGGGCCGGCCTTAGCTCTCTGGTGGCCCTGGGCCTAATGGATGATGGTAGCCCCTACTCCCTTACTAATACACAAACAAAACGCATCTGATCTTGATTGGCTGAATGTTTCCCCATACGTTAGATCTGCGACTGACGAGGGCTTAATCAAAACTCTTTAACGTTTTACACCAATATTGGGAGCTGTTTTTTAATCACCTCAAATTCTAATCTTCTCTCATAATCATATTTCTAGCATTCATTAAAAAATCGCATATTTTTTATTTAATTACCATTTCTTCCAATTGGAAACAAAACTGACATTTTGCAAATTTTTGTTAGCTGTGTAACTTTTCATTTGCAAAACATTCAAAATACCAAGCTTGAAATAGATTCGACGCGTCAGCATCAGCAGAAACATTTCAATTTAGAACACACGCATTTGCCATTTTTTCTGCTTCTGCTGTCAATGTGGGTCATCAAAGGCAAATGCGTGTGTTCTAAATTGAAAAGTTTCTGCTGATGCTGACGCGTCAAATCCATCCACCATCCATCTGACGGTTTTTAGGAGATCCATAACTTTGCGTAAGTGTTAATTAATGGCATTCACCGGAATGCTTAGTTGGCAGCCTAAACATTAGAGTTTTAATACTGTGTACAACATTTTGTGGAGTTTCTCTATTCATTCCTTGAATTTTTCAATCAAAAGTAATTTCTACATTACTCATTTCCTATATTTGAGAATTTGTACCGGAACCCTAGTGTTCTATGAAACTCTGTTTGGGAAGCACTGCGTTAGACGATAATTTTGTACACGCAGTGCATCGTGTTCCTATAAATAATACATCCGCCTCTTTTCAATGCAGAAAACTCCAATCCTCATTTATGGGTCTGACGTCGATAACGGGCGTGTGGTTAAGTTATTCATGATAAACACCAATTCAAACTTCTTGTAACCTAAAGGTGTCACGTCTTGTAAAGAAACAGTATGAGATTTCCAGTCACTAATCTCGATTTTAAGATTTTTGTATGGCAGCAATGCTCAGCTTTCGACGTGGTCTAAGAGAGCAAAAAATGAATGATCCGAATATCGTAATTCGAAAATTTTGATCTAGGTTTATTTTTCCTCTTTCTTCCCTTATTATACCAATCCGTGAAGTAGTGGCCTCTTGTGTCATCACTACCGGCTTTTCATGGTATAATCTCAGGCTTATCCTGCACCTTATCGAGCTTGGATATTGGTAAATTTTTTCGATAAGTTCTAAAAATCAAACTTCTTTCAAACCATGCTACCGTCACTGGAATTTTTAACAAACATCAAAGACATCAATGGTGACGTTGGAGAGCAGATATTGCAATATGTTTCAAAAGAGAGAGCTCTCTCTCTTTTGAAAGATGGATGTCTTATCACTATGCATGTTATAACAGATTTTTTATCAGTAAAATTACATCATCGCTATTTCACTTTATATTAAATTTAGAACTAACTTTAGAACTACTTTAGCTCGAGTACATATCTTTCGCGTGGAGGCCCCTTTTGAGTGATCCTTTTTCCGAGTGGTGGCCCTTGAAAGCAAAGGTGTTTTGAGAGTGGTGGCCCCTTAAGTGTGGTGGCCCTGGGCGACCGCCCAGTTCGCCCACCCCTAAGGCCGGCCCTGATAATCATTCTTTTGTGTCATAAAATAAATTTATTTTGGATCATGCTACCTATAGGTTGGAGAAAAGTCAAGTGACTCTTTCCAGATGGTCTATTGTACTGCGAACTGCAATTGATAGCCACACACTCAGAAAAATGGACCCAGTAAACTTAAAAGTTTTTGTACCATTATTTTATTTGGACGGCCATTTACCAGATTTCTTCACAAAAGTAAAAAGATGAAATAATTAATATAACTTGATGAATCCTATTGAGATATTTTGTATGGAATGAAATCTGTCCCAGAAATCCAATGCGACATCAGATTATGTACATTTTAATCAGTTTGTCTCATTAAATTAAGAAAATCTGATGTGATTAACTAATAATAGGATGGATCCCATTAAAACAAATACAAAACTAATAAAGTCAACTATATCGCTCAGAAAAATGCATCCCGTAAAGTTAATAATTTCTGTCTAATAAATTTAACAGGGCGGCAAAGGACAAGACTACTTCCGAAAATAGACCAGCTGCTTTGTTCTATATAACGCCCTATTGCATTATTGGGATAGGCCTTTTAATTGAATTTGAAGCATAGAGATGTATTTTGCAAGATAACCAACATCATGCTCCGTAGCCGAGATCGTTCGGTTGTCTCCCCGTGACTTGGTAACCTTTAAAGAGTATGTACTAGCAAATCGGATGTTCAATACTCGGCCTGGCCAAATATCGTGATTCTTAAAAAAATCCACAATGACGTAGCGTGGATGGTAAAATAATATGAGAAAAAATAGTTCAATCCGATTACGAGTGAATAGGATTGCTCCCATTAATTCAACAAGATATTCATATAGGTTTCAATATTATTAAAGTAATCTGATTTTTCCTATTGACTAAAAATAATGGGAGAAAATGATTAGTTTAATGGGATTTACCATTGAAATTTTTCTGAGTGGCAGAAAATAAATTCTTCTTCTCTGTACCGTAACCCCTTTTGGGGCATGCTGCGTTCACTCAGCCGTTTTTATAGGCTACTTTGAGTCATCGTTACATTGCATACAGAGGAGTGTATATAATGTTGCAAACATATTTCCTGGACCACGCCGAGATTCGATCTCCGGACCTCTAGATTACTAGCATCGTTGAGTGCGACTCAACCAAGTGAGTCACAGAGCGCGATTAAAGATTAAATAATTAATGATAAAATAATAATATTAATTAAAATAAATAAATTAAATAAAGTCCTTGGAATGAAACTCCTAATTTTATGTAATGATTAGGGCAACCAAAATATGCTCATTTTAGGCGCCTAAAAGATGCTCTTAAAATTGAAAAATATGCCCTTAAAATAGTAAAATATGACCTTAAAATTAAAAACCATGCTATTATAAATAACACCTTTTTCATTAAAAAAAATGTCTTGTTCTGTTTCCGATATTGTTTTTGCTGCTGCCGTTATTCTCTACCATGTCTAAGTCCTTTCCTTTTACAGTATCCGCTCGACAATTAGAACACGTGGAAATTAGAGGAGCTTGGAAATTATAAAAGCCAGTTAGACACACTGGCTGCTCTAAATTTTCAAGCTTAAGAAGTTTGATTACTCAATTCTTATGTTTGAATCCCGTTACATAAGGTAAAAAATGTCGTCGAAAATTTGCTACCAGAAAATTTCACTTTTGGTAAGCAATTCTATTATTGAAATTAGCACAGGATTCCGTTTCTGAATCCAGTTTGAATATTTTTTTCCTCTATCAGGAAAATAATAGATGAACCAATTTGCATAAAACCTTAACACCATCAGTTTTACAATATCTCACAGAGCACTTTTTTCCTCTATTTAAACACGCTTGAAAATTGAAAATTCTTTGAAATTAGAATTGGCTAAAACTAGGGATGTCAAAAACCGGTCCATAACCCGGTTTTCGGTTAAACCGTCCGGTTCTAACCGAGCTAAAAGTACCGGTTTTCCAGTTAAACGAGTCTTTTCCAGGGGACAAGTAATAGAATTGCCGACTGAAAATCAAGAAAATATAAAAAATAGTATGAATTTTGAAATACATTTTTTCCGGTTTTACCCGAATGGACAAACAACCGTCCGGGTTAAAACCCGGAGGAGGAAAAAACCGAAAATAACCCGGTTAACCGTTGTGAAAGTACCGGTTTTCGGACTAACCGTCCGGTTTTTGACATCCCTATAGCCAAAACTGAACTTCTAATTTTCGAGCGTCTACTGTATTCTAATATGTTTTGTAAAGGTACCGTGTTCGTAGAGACAATTCATGTGAATTGTAGTTTTGCATCCAATTTCGAGCCGTATTTAAATATTTTTTGAATGGTTCTACTTTCCTAAAGGAACATGTCTGGATAGAAAATATACCCCTATAGTGCTCAAAACCAGTGGTTTCACTTCGATCGCTGAGCGATGATCCCTTGAGTCGTCTCTACGAACACAAATAAGGCAATAATATGATATTAGCTGTGAACTGATAGTAACCAGCGAATTATTCGCGCCGGATGTGAACACCAAAAATCCGAGAAATTCGTGCCGCTTTGGTCTGAGCACCACTTAATACTTTTTGATTTTCTCTATTTACTTTACATAGGGAATTTAATTGGGTTCCGTGCATTAAATGTTGGAAAGAATTATTTATTTTCGTAGAACCATAGAAATATGCAAATATTATGGAATATGCAAAAAATATGAAAAATATGCTTTTATGCATTTATATTCAAAATATGCATTTATGGACAAAATATGAAAAAATATGCACTAACAAATATATCTCTATCGATTTCTTTTTACATAAATCGGATGTATATCTCAACCATATCTTGATAGCACATCCCAAAAAAAATGTGCATTTTGCATACTTTGGTTGCCCTGGTAATGATGGTGAGTACTGTCTATACAGGGTGTCCCGCAACTGGTTAGCCATAGACCAATGGTAGACTGCAGGATGTTTTAGGAAAAATGTCGCCAAAATTATTTCTCTAGCTTGTACCGTTAAGAAATAATTGCCTTTTTTGTGATTCTTGTAAAAAACACGACTTTTTTCGAAAAACTCCTATTTTCTAGCTTCCACTTTAGCCAAATCAATGCTTTTCATATTCTTCTGAAAGTACAGACAATTTCCAATAAAAGGACATATCGAACGTTTCAAACGGTTTCGTATTTTCCGAGATACGACGTTTTGAATTTAGCAGAAGTGTCAATTTCAACTTTAATGTCAAAATTAAACCCGAATTTCTTAACGGTACATTGTAGCGGAATCTGCAATTTTGACAAAAGTTGGCGAAGTATCTTAGCTTTCGAACGGCATATAAGAGTAAAGCACAGTCATTCGGTTTCTGAATAATATGTGTAAAAAATAAAACATTTATACGTATTATTTAGAAACTGGATGACTCTGTGCTTTATTCTTATATGCCGTTCGAAAGCTAAGATACTACGCCAACTTTTGTCAACTTTGCAGATTTGCCACTACAATGTACCGTTACGAAATTCGGGTTTAATTTTGACACTAAAAGTTGAAATTGACATTTCTGCAAAATTCAAAACGTCGTATCTCGGAAGATACGAAACCGTTTGAAACGTTCGATATGTCCTTTTATTGGAAATTTTGTGTACTTTGAAAAACATTGATTCGGCTAAAGTGGAAGCTAGAAAATAAGAGTTTTTCGAAAAAAGTCCTGTTTCTTACAAGAATCACGAAAAAGGCAATTACTCCTTAACGGTAAAAGCTAGAGAAATAATTTTGGCGACATTTTTGCCGAGTATGGCGAATAGGTTGAGCAAGTTCAGGTATCAGACTATGAATCTCGCTAGAGCAACGGTTATAATAATAACAATAAAGGAGTGACAGGGAGCCAACATTTCGTCTATGTTCAAGAGAATCAATATTAGCAGTTATTGAGCTATAACCTATGATTTCAAAGGCTCTACGTTGTACTTCGTCTAACATAGACAATGCGTTGCGACCTGCCCCAGCCCAAACATGGGAGTTATATTCCAGTCTAGGCCTTATATGGCTCTTGTAAATATGAGATAAGTCAAGAGGTGAAAAATATTTAACGCATCGATTTAGAAATCCTAGATACTGCATGGCATTTTTGGCAATGGCGAAGATATGGTCGGTCCATTTCAGTTTACTTGATATGCTGATACCCAGAATATCGAGCGAAGGTGAATCAGGGACTGATACAC